>JAJGOT010000157.1:602500-1222500 GCA_022457155.1 Cladopsammia gracilis
CGTCATACGCGCATGTTTTGCGACGTCATACGCGCCCGCGAATTTGCCTTGCGCGACCGACTGACACATGTCGTGGAGGCGCGCCCGCGAAACATTCCGCTAGCCATGACCATGAGAAATGACGGACACAGGTTTTATGAGTATGGTGCTGCGCAGCCGGGCCTTCGGCCCGGCAAGTGCTCCGCTATCATGCATTTTCGTAAGTGAATCCAGTAGAACTTCCCACATTGGGACAATTTGACAACTTAAATTATTGACTTCATTTAACGTGAAATCAATTACATGAGTCGGTGTGGCCTTCTACTGAGACTAAGACGAGCTTTAATTTTCTTGGCGGTTTACGACCGGGGGGGGGGGGGGGGACTCCCATATAAAAATGACGGGGTTGCTCGTCGTACCTTTTATGAGTCAAAATGTGTAGATTGGTACCGCTTAGGGTACTAAAATCTAAAATGACCACCGTTAGAATTATCGCGGTACCTTTTAGGGTACGAGCCGAAAAAATATGACACAATATGACATCTGTTGTTTTAGAATAGACCTTTCCCGCATTCCACTCCAGTGAGTGCACACAATGAAACGAGGTCGAGGCTTGGGTGCACAATTTCATACAAATCACTGTATTTTGTCCACCCCAGCCTCGAGTTGGTGCCTTTGTTCACAGGAATGCGGGAAAAGTCTATTGGTACCTCTTAGGGGTAAAAATCCATTTGAGCCACGCCCATCAAACGAGATTCTGGTGCCTTTTAGGGTGTTTTTCGAAAATTTCCGACGAGCACCCCGTCATTTTTATATGGCAGTCCCCCCCCCCCCCGGGGGGGTTTACGATTGCTCGAGATTCTTCTGGAACGTAACTAAATGTATTGACCACAAATAGCTGCGACAACAAGGCCTGAGTGATGTTCTGAATCGCTGCATGGAATGTAGCGGAATACGAAGAACGAGAAGAAAAAAAGGAAAAACATCCGTGAGATGTTAAAATAGTCAATATGCAACACGTTAATCATGGTCCGACATCCATTAGCATACGGTCAAATAAATACTTTTTGTAAGAACAAACAAGTTAAAATAGTACAGAGAGTATTAAAATGTATACTCAGAAGGAAAACCAACTGAACGAGTCATATCAAAACAATACATTTACCACAAATATATACCTGCCAACTTTTTCCGAGTGACAGGCGTGAGAATTTTTTGTGGGAGTGCCAGGATTTCCGATGTTGAATTTAGATTTAATATCGCGTTTACAGAAAAAGCGAACGGTAGAAATTATCACGTGATTAGGATTTTCTCGCCATTTTTCATGTTTACTGTGTGCCTTTTGAGGTATTCAGCGCGGATAAGATGTTTAAGTGAGTAGTCATCAGTAATGTTTTGACTCGTTCTGTTGGACTGACAACTCCATTTTTCATCCCAAAGCTATTTTATTTTATCAATTTAAGGTAAATGGTAAAATATAGATTAAAACACACATGGCATTAATATTTTTTCTTTCATTACCTTACTAGCTCGAAGAAGGATAAATAAACATTTCCATATAAATTTGCTCATCTATTCATCGGCAGCTCTACTTGAATGGACACACTTTAGGATATCATTTGCAGAATCAAACTGTTCTTACTAAAGAGAGCTAATAAAAACGCACCAAGGAAAGGAACAGACGATAACTATGAACGATGAATGGAAAATCGCTTTATACCCTTATGCAGTACACACTTCTATGGTACAATTACTTTCCTAATGGCACAGATGGCCAAATTTTCATTTTTAGAACATTGTCAAACCAGACTAAGCTAGTATCACTACGTACAGTATAATATAGTACAGTATAGTAACACAGGATAAGGAGGCTTAACTCTTTTTTAAAGAGTTGTATGTACAGCATAAGAAACAACAACAGAGGGTAGTAGGTCCAAACAAGCATCAGTTCACACTTGAATGAACACTGACTTCAGGATATCATTAGAGAATCAAACTGTGCAGGAACATTTATACCCGGATTTATAAGAGCGAGTGTGACTCAAAGTCAAAGTGTTTTTCTTACAAAAATCCCTTTGTTTTCCGACCAAGACTGTCAGTGAGGCTGTATTTACAGTAAAAATGAATTTTCAATATGCTCTTCTCTTCTCTCTCCGTGTAATATGGTTTGTTGACAATATACACTCGGTTGGAAAATATAACTTCCCTTGAAGATGTAATGTGCCTACTACCACATCCTCCCAGTGGTACATTAAAAATGACATGCGTGTTGTTGACATAAGGCCGGCAAACTGGATCATTGAGATGCACACGCATGCGCCTTGTATTTAGCCAAGGGAAGTTCGCTCGGGACAAAGTAACGGTTGTAAATTTTGAACTGCAATCGGTTTCTGCTCCTTTGTTCCAGACGACCCCGTTAACTGTAAGAAAACAAGAGGACAGAACTGAACATAAATGCGAGTGGCGGCTATCGACCCCAGAGCTCTTTTCTCAAATCAGCAACGGACTTCATTATCGACTACAGAGCTCTTTTCTTTTGCGCATGACCGAGGCAAAAAAAAAAAAAACACGACCGAAGGCTCTGGAGTCGAGAATGAATTTTGGCTACGCGTGCACGGGGATTCCTACAGCCGGTCGCGCGGCCAAAAAAAGGAACAAACGAGGGCTTTGGGGTCGAGAATGCAACGGAGTTATGTGAACAGCCACCCACCGTAACCACTAACTTTTCATCGAAAGCAGAGAGGTGGTGGTTAGCACCCTTATTGTCTCAAATCAAAGCTATTTGCCTGTTTCAAAACAACGCCCATTCCATAGCGAAATGTTTCATTACAGGGAACCCAAGCTCACACTCTGAATGCTTTGAAAATTTTTACAAATTTATTCCATTTTAACCAAGTATCGGCTAGAAGCGTAAAATAATATATTTTACACATGAAAAAATAGGATTTTACTTTGTGTCCATTTCATTTATGAATATTCCTTGTTGTTTAATGACTTGAGCTAATTTGACGTTTATTCAATCATACACTTACTTGTATTATTTTGCTAAAACTAGATTGAGTGTGATGGTGACTCAACCATTGGAAACTACCCTGGTAGTTATCCCATGGTCCAGTTGTATTATTCGTGAATGATCCATAATCAAGAAAACAGTTAACTATACTGCACAAGACTCAAATGATTTTACCTGGAACCGTTAAGTTTATTGCATAAGTAACAGTCTTGTTTCGAGCATCGGTCGCCCGGCAAACAAAGAACCCACCATCTTGAATATGTGGTTTTATCACAAAGCTCAACTTTCTGCCTTGCGCACGCGCTATCACGGTCTTGTGCCTACTGATGCTGACCTGGACTGGGGGCTCACCTCCCTGGAAAGCGCACCTTAACTTGATCGCCATGTTGAGTGGAGAGAATATTGTGTTTGAACTTGATTCAGATACATCAGGCCTAAGAGTTTCTAAAAAGGAAAACAATAGAAAATGTTGTAACTTGCAAACGGACGTTTCATATTTTCAGGCTTACGACAAGCCAAACTGAAATACCAGAAAAATGTAGAAAATGAAAAAATGTAGAAAATGAAAAAATGTAAATGAATGTGGTTTTAAAAATATAATATTGCTTATCGAGTTCTTCGCCAAAATTGTCCTTCGCAACGCTTCTCAACCAAGTAGAAAGTACATTTTACGGGGTAGAGATAAAACATAGATACATGATTGGCTGATAAGAATACACTAAAAAAGAAAAGGTGGAAACTGGTAAATATGATACCAATTGTTAATATTCGTCCCGTCTATTCAGGCCATAAGGTGTTCGAATTTATATTCAGGCCATAAGGTGTTCGAGTTTATGGGTTTCAGTGGGATGATTTCTAGATTGTTTATCGAAAGTTCAGGAGAGCGAAGTGATCAGAAATGGCAGTGGGTTGATCAAGGTGTATTTGATTTAAGGCTTTTCACAATAGTTCGTCTATATTCTTCTCGCATGGCTATCTGCGAGCCTCTAATGAAGGTTAGTTTTGTCTCACTGAAATATTTAACAACAAAAAAAATTACATTTTTAGCTGTTTGATTAGTCCATCGCTGATCGTGATCTGCACAAAAGTCCGTCTATAAATTGCTGCTGTTTGTCAGAGTGTTCTGTGTGTGGATTACAGGAGTCACTAAGTTTTATAAGCTACGGGAGGGACTATGTAATAAAATATTGAAAACACGTTGAATGAATGGTGGTGTTTATCAACGATTTCCGTTGAATAAAAAGACAACTGTCTTTGTTAAACAGTCCATTTTACGTCAAGCACAATCCAGAGGCTACTAAAAGACCACCATGCCTACAACACAGAGATGGATACAGGGGAGCGACTACTCCAGAAAGACCCTAATTATTTCCTATTTGACACATTTTGCCCTCCTTTTTTTCAGATATCCTCCTTATGCGCGACTCTGGTTTCGCTTGTACAGATTAGTCTGGTTTCGCTTGTATATATTATGCGTTGATAGCAGTTTTTCTAAACTGACGCAGTCATCCTGGATAAATATGTTCTTTTATTATTTATTATTATTATTATTATTATTATTATTATTATTATTATATTCGATAATAGTGTTATCACATATTTATCCTTACCGATTGGTTTGAGTGCTGATTTTCCATTCGATTGAGTTATCTCATAGACACAGCCAAATGGAAAGTGAATATCGGGTAGATATGTGATACGTGATCCACGTGGACGCTTTGGTCGGGTCACAACTATGTTACGAGATTCCAACACGTGCTTATTTTTACGGATTGTTCTGGAGCCACACCTGTAGAGTGGAGCCTGGATCCTAATTTCCATATCCGTGATGTTAAACGTAGTGCAATTTGATTGGATAAGGTTAATATCGACAAGGCTTGGGTCGAGCCAGGAATATTCAAGTCTACTCAAATTAACATCCATGTAATCACTCTTACAAGTCACTGTTAACCCGTCTGACGTCATGTCACGCGGCCCTAAATTTAAATGATGCACAATACATAACATAAGTGGAATCTCAATCAGAAAGCAGCTTTTCCTGCTTTAGTCTGTTACAGTTATTCAAATCCATAAAATTATACAGTGTTTTGCTTCGTTTTGTTATAAAACAACTGCAAAATATTCTTAAAGGATTCGAATGATATGTACAAGTGGATCGCTAGTAAACTTTCCATCTTAAACTGTTCTTGGAATTTCTTTAAAGCAAAGAAACAAGCTTGAGTGAAAGGGAAACTGAATGATAAAGTAAAACAAAAAAGCTAAAGAAAAACGCAAAAAATCATCAACTAATTTTCTACTATAGGCTGAAAATATAGACTATAAGGAGTATTTATGTAATAGCTAACACACTGTCTTACCCGCCCTTTGAAGAGTAATTCTTTGCTTTACCATATTTCCTTCAGCATCAGTCGCAATGCACTCATAAGATCGGAATGCTGCTGTGGGATGGGTCTTCAGTGTGAAGTACAAAACCTTTCCTTTTACTACCACCCCCTCAGTCAGCCTTCTCCCTGCCCTGGTCAGAATAACATTGATAGGAGGGACTCCACCTTTAAACGTACAAACCAGTCTCACTTCAAAACCTTTATAAGATTTAACAATCAATGGACTGCTCTTCGACTTATCAGCAGTGAGCGGCTCTGCAATAAAAATGATAAAAAAGGTACAATTTTTTCGATCTGTTTTTTGCTGTGACAAACGTTTATTTAAACTTATTGGAAACAGACTCAAAGAGTTTGTTATTGTTTACATTGGCTCCCAGACCTCCCAGATAGCCTGAGCTGATTCCTTGAGTAAATCCTAGTCAGCCCGGCTTAGCATCGTTTGCATGAGTGAAATTCAAAAGAATTTTCATTTAACACGAGGCCAAGAGAGCTTGAATAGGGTCTGTTGAGTTACTGAAACTAAGGTAAGACAGGGTTAGACAAATTTACAAAATGTCAATAAAGATAAAAATGTATAGCTTTAATATGACTGGCAATAAGATGGTTAGTATGGATATAAACCACAAGGTAGCCCCAGGAGGGGCAATAAGCTCCTGGTAGCCCAAATGTTTTGGAATCTTTGTCTTTTATTGTATATCCTTGAAATATTAATTCAATAATTCAGTATGCATGCCTGTGTTGTACTGCTCAGGTTTCAGTGCCAGTGGAATTGAATCCTTTTGCTCGCGGTCAAACCGACACTGGAAAGGAAACAATACATCCGGGACTCGAGTGGCAAGTGTCCCGGGTATTGCAGATAGAGTCGTCGCAAGCGCTTTTAAGACATTGCGATAGATGACGTCATGAGATGATGTCGTTGCAAATGTTTTACAATCCCCGTATGTAGTTTTGACGATAATGTGCGTGGAATTCACGTGATAAGGTCGACAGTTTTTGTCACGGAGATGCATGTCAAAATATCCTGGCTGTAACCATGGAAACGTCACGCGGCTAAGCGTTAACTGCATTTCATTACGTGTGCAAGCGATCTTTTTGCCATCAGTTGATATCTTTGATGATGGATCTTTTAATAAAAACAAAAAAAAATATTTTTTTTAGTTAAGCTCGATTATGAATTAACTTTCCTCTTCTGGTAGTCTTTTAGTATTAGGGTCCCCTTAGTGTACTTCCTTGCAATGTAGAGAGTTAGGGTTAGAAAGAAAGAGATGAACGAAGTGAGGGGGGGGGGGGGGGGGGGTTATACTAAAAAAAAAAAAACAAAACAAGCTGACTCACCAAATTTCTTTAAATCTATATGATGTGTAATGTTCTCATTGTTTGCATCTATAGCCAGGCAAGTGTATAAGCCATAGTCCTCTTTCCTTCGTCCAACAATGATCTTGGCAGTTTGCGTGCCATTTTCCTGTTTTGCAACAACTTTTCCTTCACGTGAAATCATAACGTTCACAGGAGGGGCGCCATATTTGAACGCACACTTCAGCTCAACTGGTAACCCGAGAAAACTTATGACTTTCTTGGGGCTTGAATGGAGTTTATCCAACTGTAGAGGTGCTAAAAAGACAAAAACGTTTCACATTTTAAAGTTAAAACTTCTACGGTTGCTACATCCACAAAACAGTCATAAAAATAAACAGAGCATGTTCCTTCTTTTCTAAATGGACTGTCTAAAACCACTTCAAGTGCTGAAACTAAACGGCAACCATACCCTAAATATGATTTTTTAAAAAACGCTTCTTATTCGTTTATTCCTGAGTAATACCTGCTGTTCGCGTGACGTTCTTTCTACCATAGATACAACGAAAATCAACTTCTACATCCGGAATAAAAGATACCAACTGACCAGCCCCAGTCTCTTCCGTCACCATAAGCGAGTTAGTGAAGATCACGTGATCTTTAGTAACCTCTGACTTTGTACCGCAGTCATAAAGCGAAGTTCGTATGAAGACATGCGTCTTATTGACATAAAAGGGTTTGCAGTGTTTATCGATGAGGTGCATCTCAAGTTTGGTCTGAACCTTTTGCCAGAGCTTTGCATTGAGTTTTACATCGAGTTGTATGAAGTCCTTGGCACACGTTACATGACTGTTAAGGAAACGTGGGTCTGTTGAGAGATTGAAGTACTCCATGTTTAGCTCATTCACATACATCTTATGTTTGTTTAAAGTGGCTCCCTAGAGTTTTACCAAAAGCACCCACACAAACGTTAACTATCTTGCCTTACAAAATAGAGCCTAATTTTCTTGTCTTGCAATTTATTCCCGCAAGAGTACCAGTAAGGATGCCAATATATTTATATAAGTTTTAACTTCATTTTTCATTTTTCTGTTAGCCCCTGAAGAAGGTTTGTTTTCAAACCGAAATATTGGGCAAATTCGTTTAAATATAAATTTTGTTTTATTCTTTTATTTACTCCTTCATCGCCTTGCCGTAAGGATCAGTTTGCTGTTTTCTGATTTTATACAAGTAATTATTGTATTGATCCAGGTCTACAACTGGGAGATCCGGCACCACTCAACAGTTTATCGCTGTGGTCTTGCTGATATTTTATATTTCAATATATTTATGCTTGTTTATCAGCTGTTACTTATGAAAATAGATCTTTTTTTCTGTAAGACCGAGACTCTGAAAAGGCTTACCACTATTTATCAGTTGATGCTACAATCATGATATCAAACGAATGCCTAATGATTGGGGAACACGTTGTTACCATTTTTGTGACACAAAATGTTACTATAGCAACAGTATTATGTGCTAAAAACACCCTTAATTTTAGCTTTAAGTGATAATAACTCAAAAATGACTCGGTGAATCCCGTTTTTTATTGTCGAGTTTTGATCAGCAGGATAAGATGCAACTTTTGGCAAAGTTTAAAAAAATTCTGTAGGTGGGGTTCAGAGCCACCTTAAATTTTCGAAAATTTAAGGTGGCTCTGAACCCCACCTACAGAATTTTTTTAAACTTTGCCAAAAGTTGCATCTTATCCTGCTGATCAAAACTCGACAATAAAAAACGGGATTCACCGAGTCATTTTTGAGTTATTATCACTTAAAGCTAAAATTAAGGGTGTTTTTAGCACATAATACTGTTGCTATAGTAACATTTTGTGTCACAAAAATGATAACAACGTGTTTACCAATCATTGGCAGGGACCGCGGAGGGGGAGGGGCTGGTAGGGCCGCGGCCCCACCACTTTTTTGCACCCCCGCCCCCACTTTTTTTCGATTTTCAATATAAAAAAATTATTTTCAATTGTCAGCCCTCCCACTTTTCACCTTCCTCCGCGGTCCCTGATTGGGCATTCGTTTGATATCATGATCGTAGCATCAACTGATAAAGAGTGGTTTTAATGACCCATCAAAATCTAAGTCTTGAAAAGTGCTGGAAACTGTTGGGAGCCACCTTAAAGAACCGCTCAAAAAACGACAATTACAGTCCCGTGAAATTCTACTAAAATTTGGTGAGAAAAATAATTTTTAGGGTATATTAAGGATAGATTAACTCTTGCACTGCCAATGATACTCGCATTCAACGTTTGTTCCGATATTTTTTTTAGCGAGGCCTAAAACCCATGTATAATCACTTTTCCCAACACCTTTGAACAGAGAATCGCCACCACCAAACATTTTGACCTCGTTTATACAATCGGCCCCTAGACTTAAGTTTCGCCTAAAGTTAACAATAGATAGTCTTATCCGGGATCTCAGTTGGAATGCGCCTGCTCTTCTCCAATAAATAAGAAGCAAAGGATCTCGAACGAAAATGCTGCTGGTGTACGTAGGATCTGGAGCAGATATAGTCAGCCAAAAATAGAGATATAATCAAAGTATAGAGCAAGGCTGATACTACGTAGAACATTTATAAATAACGCGACAACGACATGATAGAGCCCAAACTGAAAGCCAAAATGCAACCGCGGACAGCTGTTTCGACTTGGTTGGGTCTCTTTTCCAGTCTCCGCGCGTTTATTTGCCTGCTCCTTCCTTTTCCTTTTCTTTCCAGGCTGCTGCTCTCCCCCACTGTCTGAGAACCTGGAGCAAGCTAAACTATAAACTGCAAGAAACACACTGGAGAATATCCGCGGTATGACCGGTGAGGTCTATGATTAAGTACAAGAACGAAACAGTTGTACATGGCTCCACTCTCTTGGAAATTTGGCTCTGCGCATGCGTAATGTTCTACTGTGAAGTGTGCCTCTTGTGCAATATATTAAGAGTGACCATATAAATTATGGTAATTTAAAGACTTCCATACTTGTAATGTGTTTTTAAGGTTGTTGGGTTTAATAAGTACTGTTTTTTTTGTTTTACTCTTAGCATTCTTATGATTTCGTCTTTTCTGATATCTATAAATATTTATTTATCTATTAAGAGCAAAGTTTAAATTTGAGTCTCTACCTACCTCGACTAACTCTAGCTAAGAGCGATAATTGCGGTTTGAACAATATCTCGTGTTAAAATTTGTTGATCAGAACTCAGCAAGCTGATGAATCAATGATCACCTGCTGACAGACTTTTCAGTACTGTACTTCAAAGAGAGCACTTAACTCTTGAAACCAAAGCACTGGCTGGGAAACTAAATATAACACCACAATAACCTCAAACAATGCTGGCACGAACTTGCGGTTAACACGTCACGTTTCTGTGCTATTTATCCTATTCACTTTGAAGGCTAACAACGCAATGGATAAAACAACATTTTGGATAATATTGAAAGACCAGCAAACATGCTTCAAACTAATAACAATTCAGTAGCTTTGATTTAAACAGACCTAACTCTAATGGCTTGGATCTCTCCAACAGACTAACAGCCACATTAACTTAGGTACTTGAGGTTAAAGAAACATAAACGTAAAGTTAATTACCTCAAAGCTCGGCATGGAATTCAACCCTACTTGGTTTTAACAACATTTGTATGGTTTTAAATGTTATCACCTCTCTTTGCGTTCTATTTTAGATGACCAAAAAATAACAATGACTAAGTGTTAAGTTTCAGAACTTAAAGTCTATTTTCTTTGAACCATTTTAGCAATGGATGTTGGACATCTTGAAATATCCGAAATTTCCTAAACGACCCAAAAGCAAGTACTAGGTATTTAGTTAGCCGGTTATGCAGGACATTACAATCAGTGAGTGAATCACTCTTAGAATTCGCCAACTTAAACCATTAGTATCATTTGAATCCTTTACACGTATTTATCATCATCAAAATTTTATTAGCAACTGGAACAATGTCATGGCACTTTGATGTTTGCTTTTGTCAATACTGTACTAAATAACTGACCAAGTCCCTTAGCTAATACACGAAACACTGACAGGAAAATCTCGTGTGGTTCATCGAAGGGAGAACAAACCTGCAATTAATTTTTAACAGTTATTTTAGACACACGGGAAGAACTTGAAACAATTGATCTGCATTCATTTCCATCTGTGCCATACGCAGCTAAAAAAAACAATTATTAATAGTTTCTTGTTCTATTATAGAAACCCGACCATTAGTTTTGGTTTTCATTGACTGCAAATATATGTTTTGGCTTTACAAAGTAATATACTAAAACATCGGCGACATTGATTCTTTATAACAGTGGTTACAATTTCATGTTGCCATTCTCTTCTCAAAAGATGACAATGGAGTGAGAGTCTTTATTAGTTTATTTGTTTAGGAGGACCGGGAAAGGGGGTGCGGGAAAGAATGGTAGCATATATAGGAATAAGGTAGGGAAGAGTGCTGACCTCTAAAATAATCAAGTTCAGTTGAGTTTGATTGGTAGGGGAGGGGGAGGGTGGATGAGGGGGGGGGGGGGGGGGGGGGGGGCAGGGCGGTGAAGTATCCACCAGATGTTCTGTTATTTTACTTGTTTCGCTAAAAACAACGTTTACAAGATGTTCAAAACTGCGTTCGGGTGTCAGAATAAACTGTCTTTGATAAGGAAGATAACTTAAGAGGATAAAAAGAATCCACAGGAGGAAACCGTAATCACGTTGCAAGCTACTGTAGTTAATAGTAGAATACGTCAAGATGCAAAAATTCGCCGCTAAGACTGTCGGACAAGATAAAAACAAAACTAAAAAGCATACCTTTTATGCTTCCTAGAGATAATGTTCCACAAGCGAAGATCATAGAGGCATAAAAAAGAAATTTACGACAAAACATGTTTGGAGTCACGGTGGATAACGTACTTCCTTAACCTTGCAGGACTTCGGCAAAAATCAACAACGTTTACATAAGTTTTAGAGTTACACCCTGCTATGAGCAACATTCTTGATTTATGTCCAAATATTCTTGGACTAATGATAGATCCGTAAGTCTTCCGGTTGGTGAATAGTGTAGTAAATATGCCCTTTGCACTTTGGGAGTCACGTGACCTACCCCATATTAATTTTTTAGACTCAAGGGGTGGATGGTGAGGGTCGGTGATATTGAGCCCGGAGAGAGGGGAGGGTGGGGAACTGGACGCAGGGAGTGGGATTCGGTCAGGGGAGGGTGGGGAACTGGACGCAGGGGGTGGGGGTCGGCGAGGGTCCGAACGTTTCGTATTGACGAGTTGGCTCATGGAGGATCATGGAGCCTTCATTTTCAAGTAAAGTAACTTTCCTCCACAGTCTTTCAGTATTAGCCTTAATATACTTTCTTAAAATGTAAAAAGTTCCATTTCGTAGAAAGATGTAACGGTAAGAGTTATACTTATGACTTTCTTGGGGCTTGAATGTTGTTTATCCAACTGCAGAGGTGCTAAAAAGACAAAAACGTTTCACATTTTAAAGTTAAAACTTCTACGGTTGCTACATTCACAAAACAGTCATAAAAATAAACAGAGCATATTCCTTGTTTTCTAAATGGACTGTCTAAAACCACTTCAAGTGCTGAAACTAAACGGCAACCATACCCTAAATATGTTATTTTAAAACGCTTCTTATTCGCTTATTCCTGAGTAATACCTGCTGTTCGCGTGACGTTCTTTCTACCATAGATACAACGAAAATCAACTGACCAGCCCCAGTCTCTTCCCTCACCATAAGCGAGTTAGTGAAGATCACGTGATCTTTAGTAAACTTTGACTTTGTACTGCAGTCATAAAGCGAAGTTCGTATGAAGACATGCGTCTTATTGACATAAAAGGGTTTGCAGTGTTTATCGATGAGGTGCATCTCAAGTTTGGTCTGAACCTTTTGCCAGAGCTTTGCATTGAGTTTTACATCAAGTTGTATGAAGTCCTTGGCACACGTTACATGACTTAATGAAACGTGGGTCTGTTGACAGATTAAAATATACTCAGTTTATCTCAAGTCTCTAAAGTCCACAATATGAAAACAAAAGACTGCTGCTGGGCTCTTTTCTCTCCCTCTCGCTCCCTTTCCCTCTTCTCTCTCTTGCCTGTGATTTTCGGGCTGATCGGGGTCATAGAAAGCCTTGTTCGAGCTTGCTGTAGTGACATTATTATAATATTCTTCGCACGTTTTCAAAAATTCACAAGATTTACCGGCTTATTTATCAGTTGTTTTTTTTTTTGGTACAGAACGTTATGAGCGCGAGACATTTTGACTTTTTAAAAAGCGAGACCGAGAGTCCGAGACTCTGAAACGGCTTAATAAAGAAATCGAGACTCAGAGACTTAAAGAACCGCTCGATAATTACAGTACTGTGAAATTCTTCTAAAATTTGGCGAGACACATAATTTGTTTGGGGTGTATGATCTTTCACTTCCAATACTACTCGCTCTATATTTTGATTGTATCTCTATTTTTGGCTGACTAGATCTGTTACAGACCCTACGTACAACGGCAACATTTTCGTTCGCGGTCCTTTGCTTCTTATTTTCAAATTTACCCACGTATAATCACTTTTCTCAACACCAATAAAGAGAGCATCGCCACTGCCAAACATTTTAACCTCGTTTAAAAAAATTACTCCCTATAATTCAGTTTTTGTCTTTTAGTTTAACAATAGATAGCCTCTTCGGGGAACTCAGATCCGCGCGTTTTTTTCCTCTCCTTCTTTTTCGCTCTTCTCAGGCTCCTGCTCTCCCCCACTGTCTGAGAACCTGGAGCAAGCTAAACTTTAAGACTGCAAGAAACATACTGGAGAATTTCCGCGTCATGACCGGTAAGGTCGATGATTCAGTACAAGAACGAAATAGCTGTCCATGGCCCCACACTCCTGGAAATTTGGCTCTGCGCATGCGTAATGTGCTGTGTAGAGTGCCTCTTGTCGTCTATTGTTCTTAGTAGAATGCAAGGCTTTCAGTTTGGGCTCTATCATGTCGTTGTCGCGTTAATTGTTCTACGTAGTATCAGCTTTGCTCACTATGTTTGTATTACTATTTTTGGCTGATCAGATCTTCTATAGATCCTACGTACTCCAGCAGCATTTTCGTTCGCGGTCCTTTGCTCCTTGTTCTACTAATGTAATAAGGCCAACCAATCTATGGTCACCAGTTTAAGACTTTAATGTGTTTTCAAGGTTGTTGGGGTTAATAAGTATTATTTCTTAATTGTATTCTTAGCATTCGTATGATTTCGTTCTTTTTATAACTATTAGTTAATATTGCTAATCGATTATGGAGCTATTGAAAGCAAATTTTAAATATGAGTCTCTTCCTGTCTCGACTAGCTCTAGACATCTCTAGCTAAAGGCAATAAATGCGGGCAGAACTGACAAAATCTTGTGTTAAAATTTGTTGATCAGAACTCAGCAAGTTGGTGAATCAATGATCACCTGCTGACAGACTTTTCAGTACTGTACTTCAAAGAGAGCACTTAACTCTTGAAACAAAAGCACTGGCTGGGGAATTAAATATAACACCACAATAACCTGAAACAATGCTGGCACGGACTTGCGGTTAAAAAGTCACGTTTCTGTGCCATTTATCCCATTCACTTTGAAGGCTGTCAACGCAATGAAGAAAAAACGTCTTCGCGTAATATTGAAAAAAAAAAAAAAAAAACGTGCTTCAAAGTACAACTCAGTAACTTTCATTTAAACGGACCTAACACTGATGTATCTCTCCAACAGACTTACAGCCACATTAACTTGAAAACTAGAGGTTAAACTTGTCTCAGTCGTCTCAGTCCGCTGTAACTTAAAGTTAATTAACTCAAAGCTCGGCATGGAATTCAACCCTACTGAGTTTTAACAATATTTCATGGTTTTTAATGTTATCACCTCTCTTTGAGTGTCCACCAGATGTTCGGTGATTTTGATTGTTTCGCTAAAAACAACATTTTACGAGATGTTTAAAACTGCGTCAGGGTATTAATAACAATATTGCAAAAGGAAAATAAGAGGATAGGAAATCCTAAAATACGCTAAGCTGCAAAGACTGCTAGACACGATAAAAACAAAACTAAAAAGCATACCCTTTTTGCTTCCTAGAGATAATGTTCCACAAGCGAAGATCACAGAGGCATAAAAAAGAAATTTACGACAAAACATGTTTGGCGTTACTACTTTAACATTACAGGACTTCCGCCAAAATCAGCGATGTTTACACAAGTTTCAGCGTTACATCCTACAACGAGCAACATTCTTCTCCAACTATTTTTGGATTAATGATAGATCCATAAGATTTCCGGTTGGTGAATGGTATAGTAAACATGCCCTCGAGAGTCGCGTGAACTACCCCGCATTAAAATTTAGCAATGCAACTTATCAAAACAGTAATGGAAAGCATACTATTATTAGCAAACCCGGTTATTTTGAGATCGAGACCCGGGGGGCCCCGGGGATCGAGACCACTTACATTTATAAGGTGAGTGGAACATAGTTTTCATTCAGGTCTTTTCATTTTCACAAAATCTCATTCTTAAATGGGATGGGCGGCGCTGATGCATAAGTCGATAAAAGTGTTTCCGTCTGTGTATAAAGTATCTGGTGCTATTTACAGGAGCATTCAAACAGGAAACAAGCCTTGGAAAGCTCTTGTTGTGTTTCCTTTATATACTTTTAATAATATGAATGAATGAATGAATGAATGAATGAATGAGTGAATGAATGAATGAATGAATGAGTGAATGAATGAATGAGTGAAAGAGTGAATGAATGACTGAATGAATGAATGAATGAATGATAACTTTATTTAGACACGGTAAAAATTCCTTCAACATACAGTTATTAAAAAGATAAAAGAAAGATCTATTATACCTAACTAAACTAACTAACATTAGACTAATGATTACAACTAATTACATACTAAAGCTGCTTTTCAAGGATGCCGCGTATAAAACGTATTGAACTCATTCAAAACTGTAGTGACTCAGTTTACGTTTAAAATCATTTAAAGACACTGCAGATCGTAGATCATGGGATAGGCTGTTCCGACAACCAAGCTCCACCATAAGAGAAATTTTCATAACCTAACACAATTCCAGTGATCTGTTGGAATTCTGTTGGAATCTGAGTATCTTTTAAAATTATTATTTAAAGGCCTTAAAGTGGCGGAAGGACTTGAAGTATGGAAGCTTATTCTCCGATTTCATAAGTTAGACAGTTTCTTTATAACCTTTGTAGGAACAATTGTCTTTTTCGGAAACTGGAAACTGGTACTATTTTAGTATTCAAGATAACATTTCAGTCGATCCTTCCGAAACGTTATGGATTTATTTCTCCATCATTGTTAAGGAAATTTAAGGTGAAATCATGATCTTGTGAAGAAAACGCTTTCTTTCGAAGTTATATTTGTGTATCCGATCCGTTTATTGGTTTCCTAACAGCTTATATATTACTAAAACAAGCCATTGGACCTTGACCTGACCGCTAAATCGATAGGAAAGGATAATATTGGCTATCCACGCTTATTACTCGGTCACGGCATGACATGTTTAGTTTGGGAACAGTTCGATGTTTGGCCGTTTGCCACTGTTGTGATTTACACGTGCACATCGCTGGAGACCGATCTTTGCTCACAGCTCTGTGCTTGATCGAATAGCTGCATAAATGAGATATGTGAAGTGCCATCAAGTCTCATCATGTTTCGGTCAGCTATCTCGCACTGATGAATCCTAAGAAGGGCGAAACAGCTGTCTGCGAGTTCTATTAGTTTTGAGCGCTAAACATGTCTGACAGTCCAGCCAACCGCATTTCTGCGCTGTTAAAGTGTGCAGTGCCTCTGGCTCTATTGGCGATCTTTAGTGATACTAGAGGATACTAAACTGATAACCATTTTCAGACCTGACCCCTTACTTGATATTTATTTTCAGATAAAAAGGACGCCTGTAAATAATAATAATAATAATAATAATAATAATAATAATAATAATAATAATTAATATCCAAAACTTTTAATAATAATAATAATAATAATAATAATAATAATAATAATAATAATAGTGGAAGGTAAGGTGCTGCGAGCAGATGGTCTAGTTCTAAAGCATCATATTTCTTAATTAACCGAAAAAATATTGGGAGATATTCGGTAGTAATGTCCAAAATTGATTGTAGTAAAGAGGAAGGAATGTGTTCATTACCAGTTTTAGTAAGTCTTCGGTGTCTTTTGATTTAGGTATTAGGAGTCGAAATATGTAGGCCAAATAAACTAACGCGTACAACAAGAAGAACAATGACAACGGCTAAGTGTAAATGAATGTCTTTTAATAATGTATATGTTTGCGACCATAATGGGTCGTTTAGCACATTGGCCACCGAGCGCATTCGCTCAGTTCGTTTTTCTGCGATCACAATGGGTCGCTTGACACACTGGCCATGTACCGAGCACATTCGCTCAGTTCAGTTTGTTTGTCACAGATCAGAGCAAATCGGCTCATCTCGTGATTCGGTTTGTAGGTCGTTTCATTTCGCTCCTTTTCGGCATGATTTGCAACACGTAACACGGTAACAAAGCAGTACTGTTGAGGCCAATCCTCAACAATAGAACAGTTTGTTTCTTAAGTCCGTTCCAATCCGTTTGTAATTTATGCTCCCGGCATGCTAGGCGCGCGCTTCTCGGTGTCGTCGTGAAAGGAGAAACAAAACCATGCGCTTTGTAACAAGCTAGTGCGGAGTTCTCATCGTATGGTAAGTCTTTCAGAGCTCGTGTGTTTAGATATTCCACCCCAACAGTGATCTAGTGTTTTCTCGCGTAGGTTTTTACAGCACGGTGAAGTGAGACTCCAAATGTGACCGGTTGTGTTCAAGAAAATGTGATCACGTGTACGTGCAGCGCTTGATTAAAGTTCAGTTTTCAAGATCCTTTGTGTTGTGAATTAAAGCGCGTTTGTCCCCTCGACAAGTACAAATTATACTCACCAAATACAGAAAGTTAAAAATTCATCCTACAACCTACACGATCGACGAACACGTCAGGCCTATGTTAGAGCTCGCGAAGGGAAAGCACGTGCTTGAGTCAGCGTTGCAATGGTCAGCTGTGCTGTTGAATCGCACGAAAGCGATGCAAAATGTTCCACAATCACACGTAGAGAATCAAACCGGTATCTCAGTTAAATAGGACTGCTGCAAGTGAGCGAGAAGCAAAATATTTACATGATTTACTTTAATTATATAGTGTTATTTTCAACAAGTGCCCAATAGCGCTTTACCAATAACATATATAGCTACATAAATAATATTGACAAGGTAAAACTAATTTATATTAAAGTAAAAAATATATATTTCTTATAATTTGCTAATAAGGTTAATTCTTAGCTTCTGTTATACACGATTTTAAAAAGGAAGGTCTCGAAGTGAAGAGCAGCATACGAGAAAGTTCTACAATCGCATGCGCGCAATTTAGAAGTCGATTGAGTTCAGTATAACTCTAAGGCTATGTCTACACTATACCGGATAGCTCTTGCGCCAGCACGAAAACCATACCGGATAGGCCTTTCGTTCACACATGAAACGCTAGTTTCGGAACGATTTTTGTTCCGTAGCGCCGCTGCGACGCGACGCTCGTGAAAGTGAATCGTCACATCGGATAGATTCTCGTGCCACTCTCTGGGACAGTGTGAAAGGCAATCGAACCGAACCGTAGCGGAAGTCAACAACTAGGAGGGAGGATTGAAACACACTGAAAAAAAGTAAATATCCAGTTCTGGGTCGTTTCTGTTCACACCATTGAGGCCGGAGTATCCCTTATGTCGACATGATAAGCTATCCGGTATAGTGTAGACATAGCCTAATTTAATTGGTCGTACGCAGATTCCCTGGCCTGGGTTCATAATAGACCTCTTTAGCTTGTACATTTTGTTTTCCCAATGTAGGTCATGTGATGTTACCCTAGAGAACTGTTTCTTTTAAATTTTGTTTTCTTCACGTGCATATGTATGCATAATTTATGAAAAGACAAAGAACAAATTCCCTTGAGAACATCACATGACCTACAATGGGAAAACAAAATGTACAAGCTAAAGAGGTCTATTGCCGATAAGGTCCCAGAAGCGTTTGGGAGACGGTTTTCTATCAAAGAGTTCAACCACTGCCGTGAAGAAAAATACGCTTTTCGTTTATCTCCACTGAGCAATGAAAGAATAACTGAATACAGAGACAAACTTTTACCACCCTTCTCGGCTTATCATCACATGGTGCTCTCGACACAACCTACCCCCAAGAGTATTTAAGACCTGCATTGTCATGTATATAAACCAAGTAAATGACCGGCGTCGTACTTAAGGTGTTTCCCTCCAGTTTCCATGTAGCCGCACCGACCATTTTTAAGCGGCCGTTTAACTAACTTTCCTTTATTGAATTAGTATGAAACTTACACAAAATATTGTGCTTAGTTTGAAGTTTATATGATTGTAACAATTTTGTAAATCAGATTAAAATTGCGGAGATAAACGGGGAACATTGAAATCACTTGAGTCTAAATTCCGAGCGATTGCGATGGCATCTAGAAAAATCAAAACTATTACGATAAACTATGACATATGGCAAACAAAATATCTAAAAATTAGAAACTTTTGTCAAGCCGATTTTGAGTAAATCAGAAAAACATTTCGAACTTGTGATTTTGCATGTGTATGAGCACATCTACAAAATCCTCAATTAAGCATATAAAAGTTTAAGTTCTCAATCTCAAATTTACGCCAAAATGCGTGTTTATAGTATAAGATGAAACTATGAAAGTTTGAAAGCGTTTCTCGTTTTATTTTTGGAGAGTCGATTTTCTATAGGAAACCATAGTTTTTTGACTGAGTCCTTGATATTGTAGTTTTAGCGCTTTTCTATATATTTCAAAAACCGCGAGATAGAATTTTTTTAAACTTTTATAGTTGTTTCTTTATAATATGAACAGCATTGCCTGGAAGTTTCATCTTGATTGAAATATTGCAACATGGTCAAATAAAATAATAAAGTTCACCCAAAACGCGATTGAGACTTTGTGTTTTGATTGCACGGTTGAAGGCGCGCAAAGACGCTTTAATTAATAAATTCAGGTGAAGCGCAACACATTTCTGCGTGACCATCATGTTTTGCGGAGTAATGTTTAGGGGCTGTGTTCCACGTTATTTTTATCATTCCCACGAATTTCAGTGGAACATTAATTTGAAAGCAGTTTTTACTCATGCGCGTAGCGGCATGAGGTAAGGTTTCGGCTCCGTTTTTCTTGTTACTCATGCGCGAAGCGGCATGAGGTAAGGTTTCGGCTCCGTTTTTCTTGTTATTTTTATTTTTTGTGTCACGATTTTGCATGCAAATTTATGCACGCATATTTTAAATTGTACACTTCCGGTTCATAGCTTTGCCACTACACTTCCTGTTTAGTGACTTCCGGCTACTCTCACTTCCGGTAAAAGAGCGTTACTTAGGTGTCACGACAGAATCTCCTACAACCCTACATACATTACTATGTTCACGTTTGGTATATATAAGACTTAGAAAAATCACTGGCTTCATTGTGGTACAGCTTTCATGTCCACAACATTCAATAGTAAACAAAGCGGTTTTCAGGAACGATGACTGAATGAAAGGAGTAACTCTTCTCCATGTCGGACATCTTCTTATCATGTTTAAAATATATCATAAAATTTTCTTACGCATGCGCATGAGTAAAGGCTGCTTGGAGCCTCTTGTTATTTTTATTTTTTGTGTCACGATTTTGCATGCAAATTTATGCGCGCATATTTTAAATTGTACACTTCCGGTTTATTGCTTTGCCACTACACTTCCTGTTTAGCAACTTCCGGCTACTCTCACTTCCGGTTAAAGAACGTTAAGTGTCACGACAGCGTCTCCTACAACCCTACTTACATTAGCAATGTTCATGTTTGGTATATATAAGACTTCGAAGAATCATTCCCTTCATTGTGGTACAGCCTTCATTTCCAAAACAATCAATAGTAAACAACGTGGTTTGCAGGAACGATGACTGAACGAAAAGAGTACTCTTCGCCATGTCGGACATCTTCTTATCATGTTTATCTATGTTTAATTATGTTTATCATGTTTAAAATATATCATAAAACTAACTTACGCATGCGCATGAGTAAAGGCTGCTAGGAGCCTCTTGTTTTATTCGCATTTGACGTGCACTGGACACTCTCGACATTTTGAATTGTAGGGAAAAGAAAGAAGTCAACTCGATTTGCATAATTCTCAACACGCAGAAATGCGTTACACTTCATCTGAATTAATTAAAGCTTCTATGCGACGTGCGCCTTCAACCGTGCAATCAAAGCACAACTTCTCAATCGCGTTTTAGGTGAACTTTATTATTTTATTTGACCATGTTGCAATGTTTCAATCAAGATGAAACTTCGAGACAATGTTGTTCATATTATAATGAAACGACTATAAAAAGTTTTAAAAAAATCTATCTCGCGGTTTTTGAAATATGTAGAAATGTGCTAAAACTACAATATCAAGGACTCAGTCAAAAAAGTACGGTTTCCTATAAAAAATCGAGTCTCCAAAAATAAAACGAGAAACGCTTTCAAACTTTCATAGTTTCATCTCATAAACTAAACACACATTTTGACGTAAATTTGAGATTGAGAAATTAAACTTTTATAAGCTTAATTGAGGATTTTGTAGATGTGCTCATACAAATGCAAAATCACAAGTTCGAAATGTTTTTCTGATTTACTCAAAATCGGCTTGACAAAAGTTTCTAATTTTTAGATATTTTGTTTGCCATATGTCATAGTTTATCGTAATAGTTTTGATTTTTCTAGATGCCATCGCGATCGCTCGGAATTTAGACTCAAGTGATTTCAATGTTTCTCGTTTATCTCCGCAATTTTAAATCCGATTTACAAAATTGTTACACTATTATAAACTTGAAACTTTGTACAATAATTTGTGTAAGTTTCATACTAATTCAATAAAGGAAAGTTAGTTAAACCGCCGATTAAAAATGGTCGGTGCGGCTGCACGGAAACTGGAGGGAAACACCTTAACATTTCCAGAACAAATCATTTTGCATCATTATCATTGGCGAGTACATCATTACTAATGATTCATCATTGGCGAGTACATCATTACTAATGATTCATCATTGGTGAGTACATCATTACTAATGATTCATCATTGGCGAGTACATCATTACTAATGATACATCATTGGCGAGTACATCATTACTAATGATTCATCATTGGCGAGTACATCATTACTAATGATTCATCATTGGCGAGTACATCATAATGATAATGATAATATGGAACTAACAGAGCCTGCCGCAGTCAAAACAAACTAAACTTGATCCAGTCACAAATGTGTGGCGATTCTTGCCTGTAGCACGTGTTTTTTCGTCTACGTATATAGTTTATTCTCAAAAGCCAAGACTCCAGCACTGACGCATTTATTGACATATTTTACTAAAAAAAAAATCAAAAAGAAATTGAGAAGCGAGTATAAATATGATGAAATGTAACTGGCCGTATTGTACAGGTGCCCTGTCAAGACTAGAGAAAGTCATCTACCAGCATCCGGCGAGACCGCTTGAAACATGTCTTGAATCAAATTACAAAAAATTAAACCCTACAAAACACCGATACCATTCATTGCGTCAGTACCAGTTGCGGCCGGTGCATGCAAAATTCCAAGCAGCACTGAACACAATTTTTATAAACTGTTAAGCGTAACTTTACCGTTACGTGCGAATAACAAAAAGCTGTAGTCTTGTTGCACTTGACACTTGTATTATAACGGTTGTATGACTTTACTTCATGTTTATCATTATTTAAAAGTTTGTAAACTTTATAAAAATCATCAAGTAAGTTTACGTTTCCAAACGAATTGAAAGCTGGTCTTCTGTACAGAATAATATTTGAGTGAAACACTGATTCTATCAAAAGATCTCAAAGATTCTACGGGAATGCCCGAATTCTTCAGACATTTTCAGAGTGTCTAATTCAGATAAATCGGTGAAGTTTATACCTTAACTTACTTTAAAACCTTTTGAGGCCATTGTCGCCATCAGTCGATCTGATGATCTTGAGTACTTCTTGAATTAGCAAAGAAGAAAATAGCACCTGAAGGAGGCGGCCGCTAACATTAAGTACAGGAAGCACGCTTTACATCTGGCGAACTAAAACTGATTTTGGGCCACCATTAACCTCCTGGTTCGAGTGTGAATATATTCGGCCCAAGCACCATGGTGTATGAACGTGCCCGGAATCAGTGTTTCGGCACGGGCACCTAGTTTGAACAGGGCGAAATAAGACAGCGACACAGCAATACCAAGTCTTACATAAGACAGCGACACAGCAATACCAAGTCTTACATAAGACAGCGACACAGCAATACCAAGTCTTACATAAGACAGCGACACAGCAATACCAAGTCTTACATAAGACAGCGACACAGCAATACCAAGTCTTACATAAGACAGCGACACAGCAACACCAAGTCTTACAAAGGGTTAGCGTTCGCAACGCCAGCGTCTTCTATCATTTTTATGGTCGTCAATTTACTTTATCAACCCAGCTGATAAAAACAAATTTTCATGTTTCACTCCCCGCCGACCCAGCACCACAGTTCCTTTAGAAGCCAACCCCTTTAGCAATATCAATTCCTGCCTTCAACCGCCATGTTTTTGCGTTAGGTCATTGAATCAGTCTGCGCACGCGCAAGAAACGAGTCCTCTTGCAAAAGTCTAAGCTCGTCTAAACGTTTGCTGTGCAAGTTGTGAGAGCATTGCTTGCCCCTGGTCTCTTGTGCTTTTGTCACGCGTGAAAGCGTATGTGTGGCAGGAACGAAGGGCGATCATCAGCCGACTGATAACAACTTCGAGGGCTCCTTCCACATCCCCTTCCCTCCTCGTCTTTATCTATGTATGCTATGCAGGCTAGCGAAACACTCTTGATAAAACACATTTATTCCTGTGCTTGCGTTTACACGACGTTTGGCATTCCGCGTGTCGTGATAGCTTTCCTATGCAGAGAAATATTGCAGCAACATGCAACACTTTTGTTCACACGAGGTCACGTGGTGGCTGATAAGAAGACAGCGTGGAGACAAGATTGCGGCTACGTGATCGTGGGGTACAAACTATACCATGCCAAGTCACGTTCATGGGCCAACTTTTGGCGCGACTCTATCATTTACTATTATCTATTGGCGCTATTCCCTTACTTACCACCCCCGCCTCTCATTCTACGCGTGGCTCGGCTCGATTTCATTTGATTAGGATTATTTAGACTCAAACTAAATTACCACGCTTATATATGCTTCGGTCGAGTGGACCGGAAAGCTAAAGTTTATTCCAAGTCCTAACTAGACAAGATCCACTCGTTAGCAGGACTCAGGATAGGTATTACATAGGATTAATACACAACATTGCAGCCGGCAAAGTGATCAAACATTCCTACAGTTGGGTCTCTGTTTAAACAAGGACAAAAGACGAAGTCCTTTTCTGGCATCTACCAATGTTCTGTCCCCTGTATAAGCATATTAGCCTAGCTATTTCTGACCAATGAGCAGTTCACAGAGCTCCTATGAGAGTGAACTACGGAATACCTTCACCCTCCCCGCCCCCAATAGACCCAATACGAATTTTGAACTCGGTCCAATGTTTTGTGTAAATGAACCTTAATCAGTGTTAATTAATCGTTTTGGAATAAGTTCAATCGATATAGTTGTCTCCGCCTCAATTAATACCGTTTAGTCACGGGTTTATATAAATAACCGCGCATCACAAGTTACTTTTAAATCATTTAGGGAAGTACTACAAAGACTGAAGTACTGTCAGCGCTGGTCAGAAATGGAAATCGCGAATAGAAGTCCGTTGTCTGTTCATTGTTTTTACATCAGCGTTTTTCTTTTGGTATTCCACATCACATCTGGCGTCAGCAGCAAGGATGAAGATATTGCTGTAATGGATCAGATACAAAGAATCAACAGAAACACTGGTGGATCTCTCAAACGTAACTATTCTAAACATTTTTCTGCTAAATTGGTTTGTTTAACAAAAGCATGCATGCTGTTATATGTAACGTTATTTCTGTCAACAAGACACATTTAGATCGCAAGGGGGTGACATTTCAATCGTGGTTGTGTTTATTACAATAATTTCTGTAATGAAAGGCATTAATTACTTAAACGACCGTTATAGAGTTTCTTCTCTTTCCAAAATAAGTAAACAATATTCTGCTAGCGAGAAAAAAAAAAAAAGACGGAGGAAATTGTATCCCAAAGGGCCGTGCTTTAACATCAAGTAGACAGGAGTAGAACAGTAAATACAGACCAGAAGGTATAAACCGACCAAGAACACTTTGATTATTTATAAGTTTTTAGAACACATTACATGGTGAATCTAAGGCATAACCATTTTTGAGCCTAAAAAATTCTTTGTAGGTATGAAATAGACAAGCTTCACATTGCCTTGAAAACTTTTATTTTAGAGAGGAGAGAGGGGGCGTTCCATGAAATTCACTGTGGAATATCACACACAGGGTCCCCGCAACTAAGAGCAGGTTTAGAGTGATCAAGTTGCACATGCACAGATTAACAAAGCTACACAGTGTTTAAAAGGTTCTGTTTGATTTATAAGAGTTAGACTCTCGAGCTAACATTGCACTCATGATACCAACATCATAAAGGTTCCACAAGTGTTCCATATCAAATCATTTCCGTTGCGTGCTGTTTTAGAGAGTTTTTGCAATATTCAAAATATTTCAGCACAACAACACTTTTTAGTTTGATGACATCTGAAGGGTCTTAAGGCCAAGATTTAACTCAAGCCGTTTGTAAATCGTTTTAGAATGTTTTACATTTTGCAATACCTCACCCATAAAGTTCCAATCATTTTTGGTTTTTATGTCTCTTTGAGACTGTTTCGCAAATTATTTTAATGAGTAAAGTCCTTATCAATTTTCTTGACTTCACGAGTTCAAGCCCTTCAAGAGATACTGAAACAAAATACAGAAACTGTCGGTCTGACAACTTGGCACCAATCAGTAACCCCGGTCAGTAACCCACTCGCCATTCACGATCTTTGCTGCTGATAAAAGTTCTTATTTTTTTTTTTAAAGCAGGTCTCTGTAAGAATCGAGAAAAATTGGAAATTAAAATTTTTGACCCTCTTTATATTTTGCATGCATGTAGGTTTTCAGGGGGGGGGATGTTAAAAAATGACCTTTGTTAAGGTCGTTTCTTCTTTGTTGCCATGGTAACATCGGATGTTTGCTGGTGCACTAAACCCAATTTTGACCTTAGAAACTGCTTTAAAAAGTGCAAAATGTAAGATATCGTTTCTCCAGCCCATTAAAAATCTACAAATCAACACTTTCACCAGATGCAAAACCTTAATTCTAGTTTACATTTATGCATGTGGCATTTTGTTACATCAACTGTACATGAACTTAACGGTCAAACAACTTGATCGTGTCTCAGCCATTTTAGTTGACGGGTAATTTTTCGCCGGTTATAGAACTCAAACTACGTGGCTAGTTTAAATATATACTCTAGTTACTAAATCTATAAAAATCTCTGCGGGGCGGGTTAATTTTGGACTTTGGTTCACTGACGAAAAACGTTAAAAAATTATTTGTTGTAAACTTCGGTGAAATTAACAGTTTGTTTATTCGACAGAAATCCTTTAAGAAAACTCAATCGGCCTTCAGACGTAAAGTATAACATGTACTCTATCAATGTCTGATCAAATCTATTGTTGATAACCGTTATTTTTTAAACAAAATCCATCCAAATAAAGCTTACGTTACGGTTTTCTGCAGTTCTCAACTTGCGAAGGAGTCCGTTCTTTCTGCACAGCATACAATTTTCTGCACAAAAATCGGATGTCTAAGCCATCTCTTGTCAGGGGCACCCAACGAACAATCTTTGGTAAAATGTATTATTTTACTCAAATAAATTAAAATAAATGATATAAAAGCATTTCCAGGTGTTCTTCTACGTTGCTGGGAAAAATATATCTGTTCCTTTTTCCCAGCATAACACATAGGAAAATTACCAGCTGTTTCCCAGCCAGCAATTAAAAAGTGAATAAATGAACGATAAAAAAAATAACAATAAGTTACCAAACTGGCAACTGGCAACCTATGTGCCGAGATTCGCAATCGGGTAACAGCTTGTCGACGTTTTACATTAGAGATACTACTTAAATACTTCTCAAAGCACACATTAGATTTTACAAGACTTCACGAGAGTCAGAATGCCCTCCAAAGACCTCATTTTCCCAAAAACTAGAGTACAGATCATATAACTTTGTTTTAATTACTTTTATAAACTGTCCTAATTGTTTTGATGGGACACGGAGATTTGAAACATCGTCAAGACCACACAACTTTAAGATATAATTCGCAAATGTAACACTTTGATTATTTGAATTAATACATATGCGTCAAGCCTTGCCAACAATAGTTTCACTCAGAAAGGGGTCATTCAAACGTACCCAATATTTCACAATAAGTAGATATCTGTAAAATTAGAGGCACCCTACCTAACTCGGCATAAACAGCTAGATTTGATGCTTTAGAGTGAACACCTAAAATACGTTTGCAAAATTTCAAATGGAGCTTTTCGGCAAGGATTATTGTTGAAAAACGTAAAGATTAAGATTAAAATTAAGATGAGGAATATCGTATTTGAAGGTGGTTTTCGTATTTTCTAATTTAATACAAAGCATATTGGAATACAATCTGCGGCTATTATTTCGTTTTCCGACGTCATTTGATGATCACTTTTGCGATTGCGATTTTGCAATTTTGCTTCTTCTACTGAAAAATAGCTGTCAAAGGACAAAGAACGCTGGCCATACGGCAAACTTGTCTTCAAACTGTTTAATATATTCCCCACCATTTTCTTGCCGGTAGTTGCTCTTGAGCTGAATCTGTCCTGATACTTAAGATGGTGTTATGCGTCTCCGTGTGTATTTCAGCAGACGCACATTACTTCTCGAATTTTGCTTCGACTTCCAAAATATACGGCTGAAATATGGCCATTGCCTTATAGCCGATTTTATTGCAGTGTGTAGACCCAGGTTTTTCAGATTCAGATTCACCGGCTATGATTCGATCATCATGGTCCGCTCATGATCAGACAATTGTGAAGGAAAGTTACCCACAAACTGAGTTGGCAGAGTAAATACTGACTACCTGAAATAGTCCATCGAATGGATACCGCCAAAAATAAAACTAAAGGCAATGCCCATGCCTAATGTTTATTTACGTGTCTACGTATCAGAAAATAAACGTAAGGGAATATGTACATGTATTTTAGACATAACCGCTGACCAGCAGTGCTTTGCCTGAACTAGTGGCCTGGACTTCGAAAGATGCATAAAGAACGGCGAAAGAAATGCGGTAATGCCTCGTTTAATGTGATTGACCTTTAAAGTATAAATCAGAAAACTGATTTATCTTCTTTTGTAGCGAATGATGACATGTGACGGAGAAATATACGGTAAATCCAGAGCAGAATTGTCCGTGGACGAACAAAGTTTTCCACGATGGCTTGCTTCACTTCCGTGACCTTCCGTGTACCGTACAAAAGCCGTTGTTATCAACAGTAGATTTGATCAGACATTGATGGTACCCTGCTATTCTTTAAGCCTGAAGGACGATTGAGTTTTCTTAAAGGATTTCTGTCGAATGAACGAAATGTTATTTTCACCGAAGTTTTCAACAAATGATTTTTGATGGTTTTTCCTCAGTGAACCAAAGTTGAAAATTAGCCTGCCCCGCAGAGATTTTTATAGATTTAGTAACTAGAGTATCTATTTAAACTAGTCACGTAGTTTGAGTTCTAGAACCGGCGTACTTTTGGAAAAATTCAAGAAAAGGTATTGCTAGTTTTACCCGTCAACTAAAATGGCTGAAACACCATCAAGTTGTTTGACCGTTGATGTGATACAGTTGATGTTGATACAACAGTTGATACAGATCAAGAGAACATAAAGCTAAAGTTATGTTCTCTTGTACAGATACAGTTGATACAGTTGATACAGTTGATGTTGATGTTGATACAGCTGATGTGGCACCAACAAACATCCGGTGTTACTATGGCAACAAAAAGAAACGATCTTAACAAAGGTCATTTTTGAACATCCCCCCCTGAAGACCTACCTGCATGCAAAATATGAAGGGGGGTCAAAAATTTTCATTTCCCACTTTTCTCTATTCTTACAGAAAACTGCTCTTAAATACAGAGCAGGCATCAGTTTTATACCCAATCTGTTGTTGTCGAGATAGCAAATGAGAACAAGAGGCACCTAGCAGCCTATACTCATGCGCATGCGTAAGTAGGGCTGTACCACAATGAAGGGAATGATTCTTCTAAGTCTTATATATACGAAACATGAACATTGCTAAAGGCGCTGTTACACTAGGCAATATTTCGTGCAACTTGTCTCGCAACAACTAAAAACCGTGCGTTGCGATGCGGCGAGACAAGTTGCCTGGAGGGTGTTACACTAGGCAATGTTTCTTGCAATTTGTCTCGCTCGACGGTGACGAACAGCGGAGAGGAGTGGAACGGAGCAATTTCATTGTCTGAAGTCACAAAACGTTGCGACACAAGTTGCAGGAAACATGTTACACTATGCAACGCTTGAAAATTTCGTTGCGGCGTGGCGAGAATCGTTGCGAAAAGTAGAACCGACTTCTCCTTCTCGCAACGATTGCGGCAACAAAAAAATCGCGAGAAATGTTTGTTGCGGGGTATGTTACACTGGGCAATTTTTCACGCAACTTGTGTCGCAACAAAATTGCGAGACAAGTTGCACGAAACATTGCCTAGTGTAACGGCGCCTTAATGTAAGTAGGGTTGTAGGAGACGCTGACGTGACACTTGAGTAACGCTCTTTTACCGGAAGTGAGAGTAGCCGGAAGTCACTAAACAGGAAGTGTAGTGGCAAAGCTATGAACCGTAAGTGTACAATTTAAAATATGCGTGCATAAATTTGCATGCAAAATCGTGATACAAAAAATAATAATAATAATAATAATAATAATAATAATAATAAAAATAATAACAAGAAAAACGGAGCCGAAACCTTACCTCATGCCGCTACGCGCATGAGTAATAAAAGCTAACTCGACAGAACATTTTAGGGTGCGACAGTGCGAATATAACACGTTGATGCACTCTTCTCAGTTAACAATAATAACAATGTTTATGGGTGATTTTCACGTTACGTCACGGCGGCCATGTTGGTGCACACCTACAAAAGAATTTTAATGACCTTCTTTTGTTATGTGCACCAACATGGCCGCCATGGCCTTTGTCATTTGAGTCCCACAGGACTGAAGGTCACGTGAGTGAAAACCATCTATTGCTTTGCGCAAATTGAGCGTGGCAAAGGGGTTTTACGTGACGCGTAATAAATTAACATGTGAAATCGATATGATCAAATGCGCATCGCATATGCAATCCAATGTAGAAATGTAATCTATAAAAATCTAAATATAATCTCCTAATTTAGGAGAAAGGCGAAAAAACTACAACTACATAGCGTAGAAAAAGGATTGTTCTGCATCCCGTCACTAATGCCACCTTTTGCGTATATGTACTCGAGTAAGTTTCGAATAAGTTGTGAAAACTGTGAGTATTGTGCGTGAAGTGTGTAACGAAAACATAAACAATTCAGCAAAAAAAAAGACTTAATCAAAGTCACGTTGTAGAATATTATTTTCCAAGGATTTTTACCAGCAGGTATATATGTGGTATATTTTTTAGTCCACGTAAGTTTGTTTTGCAAACCGAAATATCGGGCAAATATATTCAAGTGTTTGTTTTTCTATTTCACTTCTGTCTCAATCTCTTCTCCTTGCCGTAAGGATCAGTTTGCCGTTTTTACCTATATATGTGGCGTACTGCATGTTTTAGCATGTAAATAACACCGACCAATTAAAGCTCGAACTTTACCATTCATTACTTTTCTTTTTAAGAGAAGGGGAGAGTGTTATAGATATGGGGCTAAAAACAGAGAAGCGTCTATTCAGTTACCTAGAATATGACGTAGTCACCAAAGCAGTATCTATCAAGAAAAAGCCTAATTACACAGTGCATTAAAAATGGGGGTTAATTAACACTTTTACTTCTCCCCCTCTCCTTTTCATTTTCCGTTTACGCCTGCTACAGGCTACAGTCACGCAGGCTACAGATTTACCAGCCTCCTGTCACGCAGGCTACAGATCATGTGACCAGCCGCCTGCCACGCAGGCTACAGATCATGTGACCAGCCGCCGACGCACGGAATCCTTGAATGAATATCTGACTGCCGCGCGTCAACTGAATGGGTATTTTGTGAAATCTACACAAGGGCCCAAATCACCATGTTTCCACCTGTCCAGTAGTAGTAAGCAGTAGTAAAATATGTACACGAATTTATGTTTTCTGATAGATCCAGCTTCTGAACACGTTGCCATTATTGAAAGCGACATTCGTCTTCCCCCTGTTGAGTCTGCGGCGACCAGTGGTGAATACTCTAATGCACTCCGCCTGAGGACGAGGCTTTGGCCCGGGGGAGTTGTACCGTATGTCATAGATAACAGCATAGGTCAGTGTCATTTGTCCTGGATCGAATGAGTGCGTGTGTAGAGCGGGAGCGCGAAATGCGTATGGCTGCATCACTTGCCACCAGTTTGTATAAAGAGCCCACCCAGCCTCGTTCAGCGTAGTTTCTAGATCCTTACACAAACCCCTGGTTTTCAGAGGTTCTTTTCGCGTTCGGCGATGCAATTTTCCCTTTCGTAAACAAGCGATGCCATTTTGGCGACACTCAGAAAAATTTTCACCAATTTTAGAATTGTTTTTTCTATCAGAAAAAGAAAAATGCAATTAATTACCTAGAATTGAACCCGGAACCTCTACGTGCTAGCATCTCTCCTTTACCACAAGACCACTGGGTTGATCCGGCAAACCCACGAAAATTTTAATTATAAAAGGTACTTTTCTTAATAAAAAAAAATAAAATGAAATAAAAATAAAAATACCAATGAATGCTAATGATGGCATTGACCCTTAAAATGGCGTCGCTTGTTTACGAAAGGAAATCGGCGCCGGCGATTCGAAGCCGTGTTTGTTTTCTAACAATCTGAAACCGCTGTTGAAACGAAACGGACACATTTCATAATATTTTACTGGAAAACATGATCGAGGATTTTTGGAGTAATTTGAAATTTTTTGAAAGCAGAAAAAAGGCCTTGGGGACGATCGCGAGGTTGGAGGCCACGGAAAAGGCTTGGTGACGAGGTTGGAGGCCACGGAAAAGGCCTGGTGACGAGGTTGGATCCCACGTTGTCCCACTTGTCCATAATCAGTGTAATCAAAGCAAGGGACTTGGAGCAAGTCAGATTACTAACTAAAACAATCATTAACTAAATAAAGATTTTTTCCATTTGACATATATTAAACCTGATTTTTTTACGGCGATTAAAAATCAGGCTTCAACGTTTGTTTTGTCCTTTTTAGTAAACCGTACAACGTACATGGAGGTGTTGCGTAAGGGGATGGAAATCTGGGAAAACAACACATGCATCAAGTTTGTTCCACGAACGAATCAGTATCGTTATACGCGTATCTTTTATGGTTCAAAAGGGTAAGAGTTCTTTTCAGTGATCTTGTCAATTAATGTGCTTTCGACTGATAGTTTTTCTAACTGACTAAAAATACACAGCACCATCACAATGATTTAGGTGTAGGGTTAAAACCCTAACCGTAAATCCTTATATATCTTATTACCCTGCATGTCAGCAAGCTGTCAGGTATTACGGTGCTAGTGCGTCGGAATATTTTATGCTTTTTGTTATTCCAAAATACGGACAATCAAACGTTCATTAAGCAAACATTGGATGTAAAAGCCAAAACACACGATGTATACATATACAATTTTTACCTAGATTTTAAAACAACCTATTTTGTCTTGAAGATTCCCTGCCTGTTAATCAATGAAATCGATTATCGATGATAATAAAGAGGGCCTTTACATTTTTACGATACGCTTAATGTAAAATTAAAAGCACCCAGATATCTGTTTTACGGCTCTTCCCGGGCGAAACACCAGTTATATATTTCACTTAGGGTTGTAAATGGCTCGTGCACTATTTGCTGTTAGCTGTATGTGATTTGCTATGTAACTGGTTTGATTTGCTTTGTTTTCAGTTGTACTTCCAACATTGGGGCGCTATGGAGAAGACCCTCAGAAGTATCCCTTGGCCTTGGCTGCAATTTGGTTGGCATAGTAACGCATGAGCTCGGTCATCTCCTGGGTTTTGGGCATGAGCAGAACAGACCTGACAGAGATCAGTATATTGACATCTTGTGGGAAAACGTCAAAAGAGGTCAGTGTTTAGGTCCTTCTCTTTTTCCTCTTTAACAACAACAACAACAACAACAACGACGATTTATGAAAGAAGAATTGTGCTAAAAAGCCAAAATGGCGTTTGATTTATTTCAGGCCATAACCTATAAATTGCTAAGTTTGCAATGTTCAGTAACAATTATCTTTTTGTCTTTTGATTGATTTGCTTGTCATTTACTGATCTTGTGATCTAAAGGATAAGGCTAGTCAAGATTAGGCCACACGTATCTTTTTTTAAGTATGCAGTTGTTATTCTCGACTGTCCAAAAGTAAGTGGTTAAGGCATTTAACAATGGTTCTTACGGTGGACATGTTTGGATTGTTCAATTCAATCTTGGCCGAGACCTATCCGTAAGCGGATGTCAGGGCTAATTTCGGTAAAGGCATTTACAGTTCAGAAATTTCCATTGGTTAGTTTCTATTTGGTTTACTTCAGTCCGTTTGGTATGCTTGGGTTTGTCCGATTAACTATTTTGTCCGAATGGTTTATGGCCTTCTGGTTCTCACGGTCCGCGAACTGGCCAAACAATTGTACATAGGTAGGCTTGTTTCAGTTGATAGTCAGTCGATAAATCTTGTGGCCTCGGGACCAGCTGTCCGTCTAATTGAGCTTGGCGCTGCACAAGACGTCCCAATAAAGACGATTCTTAGAACCTCCCGTTTACCAATTTCTTAACCATACATACATACATACTTTATTACCTTTCCCCAAAGGGGCTTTTCAAAGATAATTAAAACTAACTAACAAGAATAATCGAAAAATAACTAATTACATTATGATCATAAATATAAATCGTATTTACAAATATAAATTGAATTAATTAAGTTAAGATTCTAAAAATTCCTTAAGAAGCTTGCTTGCGCTTTAAAACTTTCTTAAAAACCGAGACAGATTTACCAATGAGTTCCAAATGTTAACAGTGCGATAATAAAATGTCCTCTGGCCAGAAGCAGTCGCATGTGTATTTTTAGCGTATCGCGCCGGCTCCTTGTGTTGTATGCCACGTTTGAATTCAGAAACAATCTCGTTTCTATAACCTCCAGAGGGGCCTCCAGAGGAGCCTTCAGAGGAGCCTCCAGAGGGGCCTCCAGAGGGGCCTCCAGAGGGGCCTCCAGAGGGGCAAACGTTGGGAACGAAATTGATAAAAACTCACAGTACAACAGTATAAATTATTTTTCTGTTTGTTTGACAGCCAATTTCAGGGCTTTTAAAAAGCATAGCCATTGGTCCTTCCACAGTTTTGGTATCCCCTATGACTACAATTCCATAATGCACTACGGGCGCTACCATTTCTCAAAAAATGGCGAACCAACCATGGTATCACGTGACCCGAAAATTAAGTGGTTTGGAAGTCGCTACCCAAGCAAGCTGGACATAAAACAGGTTTGTCATGTTTTTCGATACCATAAACTCTTACTACAGCATAAGCATTATATCGTGGTATATTTTCACTCCTACGCTGGCCCTGTAGAAGACTAGTTCTACTAGTCGAAATATTGGCCATTAAACCTGCCATTAATTTCCGTTGTACTAGCCTTGCATTTCGAACGTTTATCTACACCTTGGGTGACGTCTAGTACTCGCATCCCTTTATAAAGGAGATCCGGAAAGTAAGTTACACTATTTATCGTAGTGTTGAGTGGTCCTCTACATTTAAACGTTTTATACATTATATCGTGCGTTATTAGTCAACGAATTTTCACGAGCTGGTAGTTTTCGCAACGTGTTCTACCCTGCATGTTTTTATAAAGATCAAACTTAGTGATTAAAGAGGGAAAAGTGTTACTCCAGAAAGCTGGATTGCTATTTTCACCATATTTAATTTGTATTTTTTTTCTTCCATTTTTTTCAGATGAACCTATTATACTCGTGTCCAGGTAGGGCACATTGGAATCTTTCAAACCACTTTTTATATTCCGTTCGTTTGCAATGTTTATTTCAAAAGATTGAAATTTGTTACTTGCCGAGCAAAACGTTTATTTGAGGCTGCAAGAGTTTGGTTTGGAGGAACTCACCACTATTGTTCTTTTTGTAGAAATTCCACTTTTTCCATACCACTTCTCTTTACGATCAACTTCTCCTTCATTTCTCAACTGCATCCCAATGAATCAATCACGCGACACAGAGTGGGGAACCAGATACCTTTGCTACAAACCCGCCTTGAAAAACCTGCATATCACCTGGTCACCTAACGGGACAATAAGTGGACAGGAATGCATCAATACCGCCATGCCTTATGAGCGCAGTGCCGAGCTTTGGGCCAACAGTTTCCTTTGTTTACCAAGTGAAAGTTTATTGAAATTAAGTTGGTCAACAATCGGTCCATTGAGTAGACACGGCTGTCTCCTAATACGAAAGGGAGGACTCAATAGAAATGGTTATTTTCTTTGTGGACACTCCAAGTATCAAAAAATAGGTGAGGTTGGGTTATACATATCTCAGCTTAAAAATACCGTTTATACTCGAATAGAAAAAACACCATATACCCGGTATATCTTTTATTCTCCTTTGGATTTTTAATACCTTAGCTAGTGGTTTCTCCTGCCTGAAATAGCATTTTTGTTCCTCCGAGAATGCCAAGTATAGCAATTCCCATGTTGCTCCCATGAATCTGCTTTCCCTCAAAAAAATCGATCCCTTCCTGCCAGAACCCCCACCCTTTAACTTGATGTGCAAAACATTGTCGAGCCTGCGGTTGAAATCCTAAAGTACGACCATTCAAATGAAATTGTGTTCCTGTGTTTGTGTTAATTTTATCTCTTATAACTATTGAGTCTAGTATCTACCAACTCTCAAGTTTGGCCATCCAAATAAAGGCTTTCACCTGACGACTGATTCTATTTCGCTAGATGGCGGTTGGTCCAAATGGTCCTTGTGGCGCTCCTGTAACCAGAAGTGTGGAGGTGGATACAGAATTCGGATGCGATCGTGTGACTCACCAGTGCCCAAATATGGCGGAGCCTCATGCAGAGGAAATTATTATGAAACAGTGTCGTGTAACACCGTTCGGTGTCGTCACGGTAAACTGACATTTTAGTTGGATGTTACTTTCCTTGTGTGGGTATGTCGACGGTAACAAAACGCTTTGACTATAGGGAGTTGTGCGACGACATTAAAATAGTTGCGTGTAAGTGTTTTATGATGCTGCCTCGTCAATCTACATTGAATCCATAAGGTGATGACAACAGAAACTAAGTATTCTTCTCCACAAAGGCGGTCCAAAGATGGTCCATTTATAGGATGAATGAAGGGCTTGAAATCGAGACGGAATGTGGAATATTATGATTTACAATGGTAGAACGGCATGTGCTGTCTTTAGTACTGGGGGTAGCAATGGAAATTAAAATCTAATCGGAATGACGGTTTATAGTTGGCGCCGCAGGATGGCGAAAAGAAACAAAATTTTTGTGAAACGGAAATGAAAAGCCTTTTTTGGATGTATTTAACATAAAACTTCTTTCTTTCACAGAATTCCCCTCATGGCCACATGATTTCACGTTTATGTTCCTAAGTTTTACTCCGAAGCGAAAGCAGTGCATCAGGATATACGAAAGATACCAATACTTCCACTGGGCACGCGCAAAGCTCTGCTGGGCGAGCACCAAGAGATACATTGACCTCCGTTGGTCAGACAACGGCAATATACCATTCATGCGCTGTACAAAGATCACACAGCAAAGCGGGAGGTACCAAACTGGTGGCTGGCAAAACAATTACCTGTGTATTGAAAAAATTGCACCTTATGTGTGAGTATGCCGCAGGGTGGAGGAAAGGAAGACTGTGGGTCTTACGTATGTGTAAGGAGTGGAAGGGATGGTACTTCTCTTGACCCATGCTATTTTATTGTATACATTGCCGGCTGGAGGCGCGGTGTTGTAGTGGTTAGCACGTAGAACTAAAGATCTGTAGGTTTGTAGTTCGAGTTCTGGACTATGCCGTTATGTTGTTTCCTTAGACATGAAACTTTGCCCCACATTGTCTCCCTCAACCCAGGTGTATAAATGGGCGCCGGCCACATAATGCTGGGGGTAACCCCGAGATGGACTGGCATCCCATCCATGAGAGAGTAACAATAATCCTAGTTACCTCAGACACACAGAAACCTGTTTCTCGAGTGCGACTTAACACTGCCGGTTAGCACTATATGCACGTCATTTCTCGTTCCTGCAGTGCTCTGGTGTTTTCAGTTTTCCGGAGAAAGCCAAAATTTGTAAATTCCAATTCTGGAAAAGTCACTTCGTACTTTGCTGATTTCTTGATTATTTGATTATTTCTCTAGTAGCTAGTTTCTAAAAGTACTGTATACCCTCCACCCACTTGTAATCGCTCTGTGCCAACTCGAAAGCTTGGCTCCTCCTTTGGCTACTACACACTTTTTCCTTTGTTATGTTTAATTCAATGTATAGTTAGCTCTGTTCTTACTTCCTTTTTTTCCTTATTGTTGTTGTACTGTAATTGAATAAGTGTGAATAATAAACTTGAACTTGAACTTCTTTGAGAGGCAACTATAGTTTACAGGTCTACGAACTGTTCTTATAACTGAATTGTTTTCCCTTTATCAGGGGTAAATAGGTAGCCAAATATAAAGTAAATAATTCCGCAATTTAGCGAGACACTTGTGATCAGATACTAAGAAAACTCACGATTTCTTTTGCTACACCGAAGTACAGACACATGAACATTAAGACAGACTTCAAAGGAACAAACTACCAAAAGTAATTTGCGTTTGTTATGTTTCATTCTCAGCTTTAAATGGTCAACAAATGGAACTATTAAAGGCTTGGAGTGTATACATTGGCAAAATGAAGCGTTTGCTCATCAAAACCTTTGGCAAAACAACTACCTGTGCGCAAGCGAATACCCTACACCAACACGCTGTAAGTTAGTTTCTTTGGTAAGATAGTTACCTATGCGCAAGCGAACACGCTCCACCAACACGCTGTAAGTTAGTTTCTTTGGTAGAATAGTTACCTGTGTGCAAGCGAACACCCTCCACCAACACGCTGTAAGTTAGTTTCTTTGGTAGAATAGTTACCTGTGTGCAAGCGAATACCCTCCACCAACACACTGTAATTTAGTTTCTTTGGTAGAATAGTTACCTGTGTGCAAGCGAATACCCTCCACCAACACACTGTAATTTAGTTTCTTTGGTAGAATAGTTACCTGTGTGCAAGCGAACACCCTCCACCAACACGCAGTAAGTTACTTTCTTTGGTAGAATAGTTACCTGTGTGCAAGCGAACACCCTCCACCAACACGCGCGCTGTAAGTTAGTTTCTTTGGTAGAATAGTTACCTGTGTGCAAGCGAACACCCTCCACCAACACGCGCGCTGTAAGTTAGTTTCTTTGGTAGAATAGTTACCTGTGTGCAAGCGAACACGCTGTAAGTTAGTTTCTTTGGTAGAATAGTTACCTGTGTGAAAGCGAATACCCTCCACGCTGTAAGTTAGTTTCTTTGGTAGAATAGTTACCTGTGCGCAAGCAATATAACAATATAATATAACAAACACCAGTTAGAACCAGTATTCGTAAACATTCCTAGAGTCAATCATATCACTTTCACTTCAACGTTTACAATGTCAAATCAAAGCCATTGAGTAATTTCCATGAGAGGCTTTTGTTTCTTAAAACTTCGCAAAAGGAGAATTTTTTAACAGCTGGATGCTATCGGGAGTAAAACAGTTACGCCAGTCTAACATAAGTTGATCTCTTTTCTTTCAGCGTCATCTACAGGCTGTTATCCAGAGTGGCACTCGTTCTTTGTAAACAGGGTTCCATACTGTTACCTTCCTTCCAGTAACAAATATCAAACGTGGAACGAAGCGCAGAAATTCTGTGAGGGAAAGAATTCAAAACTTGTCAGCGTCACAAGCAAAGAGGAACAAGATTTCATCAAAAGCATAATCACGAACAATGTTTGGATTGGATTTCACAAGAAACGGGATTGGGAATGGACGGACGGGTACGATGAACATTTTCCTTATGCTTACTTAAGCCAATGACGTAACCAGTTGTTGCAGTAATCCATATAAAGTTAGAAATCAATGCTACCCCAGAGAGTCCCAGAGAGAGATACGAGAGAGAGATACGAAGTTCATCATTGAAACCAAATTTATGACTCGATCCCTGTTCTGGGGAAGCAGTGGTGGCGCAGTGGTGAGAGCACTCGCCTTCCATCAATGTGGCCCGGGTTCGATTCCCGGCGCGGCGTCACATGTGGGTTGAGTTTGTTGTTGGTTCTCTCCTTGCTCCGAGAGGTTTTTCTCCGGGTACTCCGGTTTTCCCCTCTCCTCAAAAATCAACACTTCCAAATTCCAATTAAATGGTTTCACTGGATTTTTGACGAGTCTCGTAAATGATTAGGCAACCATGCGCAGGCGATCATATATCCATGCAGCCTGCGCAATATAAATACTTAAATTATTATTGGGAATTTTTCACAGGGTTTTATCCCTGGGGCAATATTTCCAGTCAGGTCTCCTCCCGAGACCTTAGACTTTTATCACTTTCCTTAGGATATGTGCCGATCCAAGGAGAGCCAATTTTTGCATTGTTCTTGTTCTGTTCTTTATTCCTATTTTCTCCAAATGTCGCGCCAACTTCTTTGATACTGATCCTAACGCTCCTACAACCACAGGTACCACTTTTGTCCTCGTTTTCCATATCCTTCTGATCTCTCTTCCCAAGTCTTGGTATTTTTTATACTTTTCAGTTTCTTTCTGCAATACATTACTATCTCCGGGAACAGCAATATCCACAATGGTTGTTTCCTTTGTCTTCTTTTTCAGGATTACAATGTCTGGCCTCCTGTGATGGATTTCACGGTCGGTTTGTATGGTGAAGTCCCACAACAGTTTTACTTACTCATTCACCTCTACGCTTTTTGGAGAATGCTCATACCACTTGTTACCGCACTCAACTCCATATTCCATGCACAACTCCCAATGTATGACCCGCCCAACAACATCATGTCTCCTTTTGTATTCTGTCTGCGCAAGCTTGGCGTAACTACACAGGATATGCTGCACAGTTTCATCATGGCTACCACACATTCTGCCTTTGGGTGATACATTTTGGTTTTCGATCCTGGCTTTTACTGCATCCTTCTGTCTCCTTCTTCAATTCACCTGTTCTTATCCAATTCCAGGAAACACTAGATAGATCCTCTGTCTCTCTCTTGAACTGCCCATGCAACTGCTTTCCAGACCAGTCCTCAGTTCTTTTCCTCTTCATTCCCTCTTTATAATCCTTTGGTGTTTGGTGTTTAACAGACGTTCCTGGCTCTGGCTGATATAGACATTGATGTTTCTTTCTTCAGTATTAATGCATATGGCGTCCTCAACACTAATTAGTCCATGCCCTCCCTCTCTTCTTGGTAAGTATAGACGGCTTACATTGGACCTAGGATGTAGAGCGCCATGTATGGTTAGGAATTTCCTGGTATTACGATCCAATTCAGCAAGCTCATTCTTTGTCCAATTTATAATCCCTCCACTGTATCGAACTAGAGATACAGCCCAGTTGTTAATAGCATTTATAACATTACCAGCATTTAGCTTTGAGGACAAAGTTTTCTTCACCCTTCTAATGTACTCCTTCTTCATACTGCTCTTCATTTCCTCATGCATAATGTCATCGGCCTCCAACACCCCTATATATTTATAACCTTCAACTTCATCTCTAATACTTCCATCAGGCAATCTTATAGCCACTGGCTTACCCAACTTGCCTCTTCATTACCATCATTGCACACTTTTCAATTCCAAAATCCATACCAAGTCACTGCTGAACACCCGGACAGTTTGTACAAGTGTGTTGATTTCCTTCTCATTTTTTCCATACAATTTCAGATCATCCATGAATAGTAAATGGTTATCTTGCCCTCTTCCTTACTGAGTTGGTAGCCTGCCGCTGATTCATTCAGTACACTACTAAGAGGTAGCACTGCAATCACAAATAACAAAATTAAAGGGGATAGGGTATCTCCCTGGAAGATTCCTCTCCTTATGGACACTTCGCCAAGGTCCTTACCACATGCTGTTAGTTGTGTTTTCCAGGACCCCATGCTTTCCTTCATTAACTGTTTGATGTTATCTGCAGCCCCTACAAGGTCAAGTGTTTCTAATATCCAGGAATGGGGAACAGAATCATACGCCTTCTTATAATCGATCCAAGCAATGGCTAGGTTGGTTTTCCTCTACCTACAGTCACGTAGTATTGCTCTGTTTATAGTCAGTTGGTCCTTTGTTTCTCTGCTCCCCTTTCGGCAGCCTTTCTGCTCATCTGGGAGCAACGAGCTCTGCTTGAGATGTTGATACAAATCCTCTGCTATAATCCCTGTGAGCACTTTCCGCATTATAGGTAAGTATGTTATTGGTCTATAATTTCCCACAGCATTCCCTTTCGCCTTGTCTTTGATCAGCAGAACAGTTCGTCCCTTAGTCATCCATTTGGGAATACCCCTACCATCCAGGCATTCTTGCAGCTGCATCACTATCCGTTCATGTAGTTTCTTCACGCTCTTTAACCAGAATCCTTGTACATTATCAGGGCCAGGAGCCTTCCAGTTTGGGATCTTCCTTAAGATCACTCGGAGCTTTTCGATATCAATGGATAGGTCATCTTGTTGTTCTGCCTGGGTCTTTCCTTTTAGGTCATTTTACCAACCATCATCTCTTCTGTGTTCCACTGGCTGGTCCCAAATATTACTCCAGAACTCTCTAGCTTCATCAGCATCAGGGGTGGGTTGCTCACTTCCCTGTGGGTCATCAATTTCTTTATAAAACTGCCTCTGGTTCACCTCAAATAACCTATTCTGACGGTATTGCAAAATTCGGTCATTATATCGTTTGATCTTATGAGCTTTTGCATTTATACGCTGTTTTAGTTCTTCAATCACAACTGTGACTCCCTTGGTTTCAATTTTGCACTTTCTCCACAACTGATTCTTGATTCTCGGCCTACAGCAGTCATTTCTACAGACTTGCTCTAATCTGCTGTGGTCTTTTCGCAGCTGATCGAACTGTCCTTGTAGCCGTCTTTTCCACCAGGGATCTTTAGTTGCTTTTTTCCTGCCAGGTTTGATACCCAGTCTTGTTTCGGTCACTACTACAGCAGTGGCATACAGTAGCCTATTGGTTTCTGAGATATCTCTTGTTTGTATTCGAGCAGCTACTTCTTCTACAACCTGAAGCTCTTCTCTAATCCTCCTCTTTGCAATTCCCTTCAAAGCTGTCACTTTGTCTTGGTCTTGACTCCGCCTGATTTCATTCAGCCTTTTCCAGATCAACAGTTGGTCTTCAGTCATTTGTTGCTGCACTTCATCGCACCGTTCACTCTGAACCTGGGCTTCCTGCTCAGTCTGCGGGTCCATCTCCTTTGAAGTCTCGATTGGTATTTTATACTCATTACCAACACTAGCTTCCTCTACATCAACTGACCCACATTGTTCATCACCATTCCCATGCATATTCCTCTTGATCTCTTCTAATTCAACTGTTGTGAACCATTTACTTTTCAAGATAGTACGGGCCTGGTCTGCAAGCCTCTGTTCGGTCACTTTTATCATTCCTTTCTCATCCCACAGCCTCAACATTCTCTGCCGGTACCCTCTTTTCTCCGGGATGCGCTTAAAATAGCATTCCATTAAAGCTCTGTTCTCCTCGACCGACCATCTCCTCAGTTCTTTCCTTCCTTGATTCACCCTCTTGAGCAGCAGTTGCTGGATAACGACCGGGTGCTGGCTGCTGTGCCCCAGCAACCCTGCTGGGCGAGGCACTTTCGTCTGTGACTCCAGTTCCATTTACGCCGTTACTTCTATCTAAAGCAGACATACTTATCATCACTGAGGTGAGAGGTGGCCTTTTTATTCGTGGTTCCACCGCTAGATAGGATACCAACCAAGGTTTTAAAGAGCCCTATCCACCCTTGCTGTAACCCTAGCGGGGATGGCTATGGGGTTGCTAGCACTTGCCAAAGGTGCTACTCCAGACTCTGGTGGGCGGGAGCGTCCAACTTCCCGTGATAGGCTAAGGCACCAACCTGTCCTATCCCAGTGCCCATCATTAATAATAATAAATTATTATTATTATGTTCATAAATGAACTGGATGATCTTTTTCCGAATTGTTTCCTAAGGGAGTGGGTCATAGCCCATGACCAAAGGTCCCCTAGGGTTTTCTCTTTACTCTAAAGCTCCAACACCTTTCTCAAAATCCTCGCAGTTCCCAGTAGTGTAGTCTTCTGAAGTAATGAAATACTAATTTTAACATTCAACTTTGCCAACCACTTGTCCAAATTTTTTGTTACACTTCCCAATGATCCGACAACTATTGGAACCACCTGTACAGTTCTTATGTTCCATATTCTATTAATTTCTCTTTTAAGATCCTGATACTTTTCAACTTTCTCATTCTCCTTTTCACCAATTCTTTTATCCGCTGGTACGGCAATATCAATAATAGTGCGCTTTCTCTCCTCCTTATTTACAACTACAATGTCCGGTCTTCTGGCTTCAATGACATGGTCACACTGTATGTTCACATCCCAGAGTAATTTAACATCGTCATTTTCACTTACACTGTCTGGTGCGTGTTCGTACCACTTGTCTGCCTTGTCCAGATGATATTTATCGCATAACTTCCAATGAACTGCTCTTGCAACATTGTCATGTCTCTGTTTGTATTCCCTTATTATTATTATTATTATTATTATTATTATTATTATTATTATTATTATTATTAAAGATGCAGAGAGCGAAATCTAAGAGGAAAAGTCCCAATTTTCATATTTACATGTACATCTGAATAATCCCGAGAAGCTATGTATATATTAAGTATAAAGTTATTTTAGAAATAGAAAATTGTTTTCGGGAAGACTGGCTGATTCTCTTATAAAATAGATGGACAAGGGTAATGCTTGCCAATTGTTCTAAAAGCCCTTTTTTGCGGCCCTTATCGAATTTTTTAGGGATTCCAAATTTCTGTAAAGCCTGGTCTCCATATGATCGTCCCGATCATCCGGATCATCCCAGTCGTTTCAAAATACAGTCAACTCTCTCTTAACGGACACTTCTATAATACGGACACTGGTGTTGGTCCCTGCCGTTTTTCAGTTATTTTACTGTAACTGAACTCTCTATAAGACGGACACCTCTCCAAGACGGACAACAGCCATTTTAAAACCGTCAAACCCAGAATTCATTGCTCTCTGTGTTCGAAAATGGCGGCAACACTCTTTACTATTTATGGAGGAGGTTAAAAAGAATGAGTGCCTTTACAACAAATTTTGTAAAAAAAATACATAAAACAAGTAGACTAGACTGAATTGTTGGCGAAAGATAAGGGGAAAATTCCACATTAACGCGGCCGCAGCGGAAAAGCCTACAAAAATATTGCAACGCATACGGCCAATGTCTGAAAAAGAGGTTACTCTTCGATTAAAGTCCGCTATTTTGTTCGCGAATCTCGCGCCAAAAGTCTATTATCGGACCCAGGAATTTTGCCAAAGCGATTATATGGGAACCAGCGATCGTCCCGGTCGCTGTTTCAACTGTTTACGTTGTAACAACAAATAATAACTCCTTCGAGTAAAACGTCTCCTTACTTTATTGTTGTTGCCTTTTTAATTACATGTCGCGCGAATTGTGACGTAGTTAAATTACATAATTTATGACACTCTCCCGGGCCGACAAGTTAAGCTGAATAGTACACGTTCATGCTTAAAGAGTAAAAAGAATGTCTTATAGTGTTCGCCTCAAAGTCAGTGATTATTCTATTTGTTCCTTGATTCTCTGTGCTGCCTTCTGAGCAGCAAGTCGTATAGGAGGACGTTGTATATCATTTTCAGGAGTTTTTTCTGTGTTTTTGTTACTTGGTATGTCACTCCCATCTGACATCTCTAATGGATAAAGTTTCTCTATAGGTCTTGATAGTTCCTTTCCAGAACGTACTCTCAGAGATACAGATCGTGTGAGTCCATCTTTCCCCGTGTGCAGTCTAGTAACTACACCTATTTTCCATTGGTTTCGTGGTGTGTTATCGTGTATGAGAACAACATCTCCAATAATAACTCCCCTTTTGTGTAATATTCTCTTTCGACAAGTGTGATGTTCTCGGACTCTTGTCAGATATTCGGTTTGCCATCGAATCCAAAAGGCGTGTATTAGTGTTTTCTGATACTGAGCTCTTTTTGTAAGAGCTTTTGTTAAAATCTCAGATGGAATATAGTCAGGATCTGCTTCATTTTCTTTAGCATTCGTGTCTGGTAATGCTAGAAGACGGTGTCCACATAAGAAATGTGATGGCGTCAGAGGAGAGGCATCGTTGATATCTGTATAAGAGTATGTTAAGGGACGGCTGTTTAGCACCGCTTCTACTTCAGTAAGTATTGTGTTTAATTCAGTCATGTTTAGGCAGGCTTTCCCTAGAGTTTTCTTTAAACACCTTTTCATTAGGCCAATAAGTCGCTCGTAAAATCCTCCCCACCACGGAACTCTTTCAGTGATGAATTTCCATGTTATGTTGTGATGAGCGAGGAACCTTTGGGATGAATCCGTTTCAAGGATGTGAGTTTTGATTGTTTGAGGTTTTTGAGCTCCGGCTTTCAAAGTTTTTGCGTTGTCTGAAATGATACATTCCGGAACTCCTCGACGGCTTATGAATCGTCTGAATGCTCTAAGGAAGGCATCGGTGGTCTGATCTTCTACTAATTCAAGGTGTACGGCTCTTACTACTGCACATGTGAAAAGACATATGTACATTTTAGACGAAGTTTGATTTGTTTGGTCGCGGACATAAAGAGGGCCTGCGTAATCGATCCCTGTAAATTGAAAGACTTGTGATTGTTTGACTCTTGATTGTGGAAACGGTGGTGTGGGTACAGAACGAAAGGGTGGTCCTTGGACTTTTAGGCATGTTACGCATTTTGATATGATTCTTTTAACAAGTTGTCGACCTTGAGGTATCCAGTATGTCTGTCTGATTTGAGTTAATGTTTCTCGTACTCCACCATGCATGACCTGCTTATGCATAGATTGGACGATGAGTGTAGTTAAGTAGTTATCCTTTGGTATGAGGATAGGAAATTTTGTGTCGTGAGGCAGATCTGTATACTGTAGTCTACCACGACAGCGTATGAGATCTTCATCGTCAAGATAAAGATCGAGTTGTCGTATAATGGCAGGTTGTCTGGATTTGTCTTTGCTCTTCAGGTATGAAATTTCTTGTCTGTAGATTTTGTGTTGAGTAGCTTTTAGTAAGATATTTCTGGCTTCCGCGATATCATTCGCTGTAAAAGTTTCACTATATACTTCACTTTTTGTCCATTTTCTCGTGAAGTTGATAACTCGGGCTGTGACTCTGAGTAGACGGACTAGGGTGCTGTATCTTGTTATGTCAATGATGTTTAGTATATTCGGATCTTCTTCAACGTTTGTGACAATTTGCAGTTGTAGGCTTTGAAGTTCCTCGTGAACTAAATTTTGGGGATATGGAGGCCATTGTTCCTCTGGTTCGCTAAGCCATGGAGGTCCTTCAAACCACAGTCTTCTCTTATCGTTGAATACAATAGTGCTAACTCCACGGGTTATCAAGTCAGCTGGGTTCATAGATGTCGGGCAAAATCTCCAAGTTTGGGATGACGTGATTTCTTGTATCTTTTGAACTCTAGTTTGAACGAATTGTTGTCGTTGTTTGTTGGAAGATAACCACGATAAGACAACTTGAGAATCACTCCAGTATATAACTTCACTGCTGTTCACAAGCTGCAAGGTTTTGTTTAGGTATTGAAAAAGTTTTGCTCCCAAGAGTGCGGCCAATAGTTCTAGTCGTGGCAGTACGTGTCGTCGTTTTCAAGGGTGCGACTCTGGTTTTAGCCATGAGGAATGCGGTGTATATACCGTTCTCAGCTGACAATTCTCTTAAGTAAGCGACCGCTCCATAAGCTTGTTGGCTGCTGTCACAAAATATGTGCAATTGTGTTTTTGTAATAGTTGCGAAGAAGTATTTTCTGGGTACTTCAATCGAGGTTAAATTGTTGATATCATCAGTCCATTTTAGCCACTGTTCTTTTTGTTCGTCTGGTAGACTTCCATCCCAACTTAAGGTTTGCTTCCATAGGTCCTGTATCATAATCTTTGCCTTTACTGTAATAGGTTCCACAAAGCCGAGCGGGTCAAATAATTTTGACGCGAAGCTTAGTGCTGTTCGTTTTGTTGTATTTGCCATAGCATCTCTTTCTCTGATCATTTTTTCGAGTGAAAGTGAGAGCGTGTCACTTGTTGAATTCCAGGTGAGTCCCAAGATTTTTGTCGTTCGGGCTGCTTGTATATTATCTTCTTGTGCTTTGCGATTTAGAGCTTCTGAGTTAGAAGTCCACTGACGTAGATTCATTCCTGCTTCTTGTAGGTAAATTCGCGATAACGAGTAATATTCCAAGGACTTATTTTCGCAATCAGTTCCGGTTATCACGTTATCCATATACATGTTCTCCATGAGGTCACGTGCTACCTAGTTGTCCTTTTGACTTAGGTGATATTGTATTGTTGCGTTCAGTAAAAAGGGCGAGGGTGTCGTTCCAAATAGAACTCGGCGAAATCTGTAAGCCTCCAAGTTGTTTTTACGGACAGCTGGTTGGTTTATATCTTTAAGCCATAGGAATCTTGTTGCGTCTCTGTCTAGGGAGTTCAGTTCGATCTGTAAGAAGGCTTTTTCTATATCTGCAGAGAAGGCCTTTCTGTGTGTTCTGAATTTTAAGAAAATGCCTGTTAAATCTTGCATCAGATTTGGCCCTGTGTGTAGACAATCATTGAGGCTTGATGATTTAGGTGACGTTCTGGCAGATGCGTCATAGACTATTCGCATTTTTGTTGTCGCGCTGTCCGCTTTGAAAACTGGGAAGTGAGGCATGTAGTGCAAAACACCTTCGTGACGATCAAGGTTTTGGACTTTCTCTATGAACCCGAGGTTAAGTTGCTCAAGGAGTTGATCGTTATACTTCATTATAAGTTCTGGGTCTTTCCTGTTTAGACTGTTTTGTAAGCTGTTCAGTCTTTTCTTGCTCAAATTGTAGTTTGTTGGCAGATTGTGTTGTCCTTCCATGGGAGTCTTACATTATATCTGCCGGTAACATTGTTGAATTCAGTGGTCTCTTGAAAACGTTTCTGGACTTCTGTTGCCTCAGTGTTGGCCATAAGTCGCTCCGCGCGTTTGATGTCTTGTTTGCAATGTCCTTTGTATGCCCCTCTGACAGCCTTGTGGTATTTCAGTTCTTCGTTGCTCATTCTTACAATGGTCCCGGCACCAATGTTACAACTGTTTACGTTGTAACAACAAATAATAACTCCTTCGAGTAAAACGTCTCCTTACTTTATTGTTGTTGCCTTTTTAATTACATGTCGCGCGAATTGTGACGTAGTTAAATTACATAATTTATGACAGTCGCCCCGATCGTCTCGATTGTTTTTCAAACGATCAGGACGATCATATGGAAAGACGTAGTTCATGTACGTTATATCTTTTCCGCTTTTTAAACATTTTGACGGGGGTAATCTTCAGGCATCCCTCGGCGGTACCAGACCCCCGCTTATCATTATCTTGTTGTGGTTTGATCAGGAGCAATGTGACGTACCTCAATTGGAACCGCGGTGAACCCAACAATGGCGGCCGCTCTAACGTGATTGAAGAGTGCGCTATGCAAAGCCAAACAAGTGGAAAATGGAATGACTTCCCATGTGATACGAAATTTAACTTTATATGCAAAACAAAAGGAGGTCAGTTAAGAAACAATTTTCTTTTCAACATTCTACCAGTTAATACATTATACCAGTTAATACATTATACCAGTTAATACATTATACCAGTTGATATATTATACCAGTTGATACATTATACCAGTTAATACATTATACCAGTTAATACATTATACCAGTTGATACATTATACCAGTTGATACATTATACCAGTTAATACATTATACCAGTTGATACATTATACCAGTTAATACATTATACCAGTTAATACATTATACCAGTTAATACATTATACCATTTAATACATTATACCAGTTAATACATTATACCAGTTAATACATTATACCAGTTAATGCATTATACCAGTTAATACATTATACCAGTTAATACATTATACCATTTAATACATTATACCAGTTAATACATTATACCAGTTAATACATTATACCAGTTAATACATTATACCAGTTAATACATTATACCAGTTAATACGATGTCAGCAAAAGACTGTAATCTAGATTTTAGTCTCTTGCCGAATACCAGTTAATGTGATACCGGTCTTGTGTAGGCCCTTAGTCAGTTCGTTAAGTCAGAACGAGGTACCCCTCTTGATAAGGTACATTGTTACAACTTTAAAATAGCAAGGAAAAATCGCATAAAAGCTAAATACAGAGAACCTTTGTTTAGGTAGGCCGCGCACCCCCGCCATACCTATATCGCATATAACACGACTGAAGCATGAAGGTCGATGATTTGAATTTTGGTTGCAGCTCTCATCGTTTCCATCCAGTTGTTTGAATGGATGACCCACTGGTTTGAACACTTAACAAAAATGCTGGGGGAACGAGGGGAAGGGGTGCGGATGGGGGGGGGGGGGGGGAGACGACAGGGTAACCTTGTACTGATCTGGTATCCTTTTTGGGTGGTTATGCTCCTTGTCGCTTCATGTTACAGTTTGAAGCTTGAAGCTTGGTCTAATGACGAGCCCCGGAGTAACTGATTGTTCTCACTGTTGCCATTTTTGTCTTTCAGCTTTGTAATATTTTATTTTCAACATGGCCGCTGGAAGAGAAGATACCGGGTGAACAAGACTGTTAATGTGTCAATTCGGATACCTACGAACGCTAAAACAACCACAAAAGAATTTTATTAGATAATCAAACGTGACAAAACCACGATTCATGGTCTACAAGTTAGAATATTTGTAAGGAAGTTCACTGTTAATTATTTTGTGTACATATTAAGAAATTCTTACAAATTAACATGTCAATCACTTATTAAAATTAATTAAATGCGTCATTAACATGACAAATATATATCAAATACTTACAGTCGAACCTGTATATAACGGCCACCCTTGGGACTTGAGAAACTGGCCGCTTAATACAGGATCACTAAAAATACTCACTGGGCGTGGTCTAATGTAAATTTTAATGGCGTATCATACAAAAACACTTCATGCAAGGAACCAATAAGACAATCAACACTCTTTTAACCGATCAATACTTTAAACAAAGTTCAGCGCCAATTAACGTAACATTGTGTAAAAGTACTGTGCAATAAATTGTCCTCTACTCTTCTACGGTATACAGTACTGTATTTCTATGACTTACAGTTCACACGTACAAAATATCTCATTCCGTCATTTCATAGTTGTTACGTTCAAAGTGCAGTTATGACGTTCAATGTGCAGTTAAAATTCCTTGCGAGTATACGTTTAAAGTCGATTCATTCTCCATCACATGGCTGAAGAACAAACTAATTAAAGAGGAATTTCTAGCTAAAGAGTGAAGCATATTCAAAACGAACATTTTTTGTGTTCGTGATTTTGTCTGTATTTCAGCACGTTGCGGACATCTGCAAAGCGTTAACAATACTAAACGGCCGATTATCAGCTTACAGTTGCTTTGTACATGTTATTTATTTATAGTAACGATGGATCACATTTTAAAGACAATAAAATACCGCATAAAATGACATGTGGCTTAGTTTCCGTTCAAAGGGTGGCCGCTTAATACAGGTAAAAATAACAAAGAAAGACAAACATAGGACTGCTACAGGGTGGCCGCGGCCGCTTAATAGAGGTGGCCGCCTAATACAGGTAACAAATACAGCGTTTGTATGAGCGAAAAATCGGGACTTTGAAAACTGGCCGCTTAATAGAGGGTGGCCGCTTAATACAGGGCCGTTATATACAGGTTCGACTGTATTTCTAAAAATATCACGAATGTAACATCTGTTCCTATTTTTTTCTAAAAAACGAATTTTGAACAAATACCCAAACTTAAATTAACTCAGAATTCTAATAACCCAAACCTATCTCTAACAATTACGTTAATTTTTTTCCTAAAACATCTATTTTAGTTGTAGGAACTTGGTAAATATTTCTTAATTGTTTTATTAATTGTTGGCAATCAGTTTTTTGACTTCAAAAGTGCCAAAACAAGTTTGATTGTCTTTTGTTTGAAATGCTTCTAATTATTGAACTGAGACCTCTGAATATTCAATAAGATTCAATTCACCCTAAGCTATATTCTTAGTCAATTATTTTGCTAATCGTAAGTGATCATGAACATTGACATATATTCAACCATTTATTTAACGTGATAATGGCGTCGAAACGTCATTCCATTTTATCATTACTTTTTGCAGTTGTATGTCATGTTTGTTTTTTAATTTCTTATCAAAAATTACAAAATTTAAGTACTGAGTTTTTAAGTTTGTAGCTGATCTCCAACAAGTGATATTACAAGCAAAAAAAAAGCTTAAGGTAATAAATAGCCATTAGTTCTAGTTGCTATGAATTGCTATGAATTGTCATTTGTGGACACGAGTTGTAATTTGCACAAAGGTCATGGATCATGCACCGAGTAAGGGGGGAGGTAAAGATGTTGGAGACCGAAAAACATTTTGGTCCCTTCGGGTAGTATTGTTTGGTAAGATAAAGGAGGGCGTGCCTCTCTCCTAGATCTACCACTGCGGATTACTAAAAATACCCTGCATTCAGCAACCTTTAAAAGGGTGGCTAGCAACTAAAGCCCATTTACCCAAAGATCAACAAAAGGTATAAGTTATTTAAAGCAGCTGTATCTACGAAATGTCCTGAGTCGTGGCAAAAATATAAAAAGGCCCGGAACGAAGTCACGGTAGCCTTAAGAAAAGCTAAAGCATCCTACTTCAAGGAAATGTTCGAAGAAGTGAAGAAATCGAGCGCTTACTGGAACTTGATCAATAAGGCTGCAAATCGTGCGGAACACAACAGAATTATTGTCCCCCTCAAAAGAAAGTAAGAAACGACGGAAGTTTAGTTTTGAATGACAAAGAAAAAGCACAGCTGATGAATTCGTGCTCCGCTATTATTGGAGAAAACTTAATAAATACACTTCCATTGCTAACTGATAATGATCAAATGGAAAATCAACACAATATGTCCCGCCAACATTACCAACAACAAGTGCAATTTCAATTACAAATCGCACTGTTCAAGAAAAGATCAATAAACTGAAGACCAACAAGTCTACAGGACCCGACGGCATTTCACCCAAACTGCTAAAACTGGCGGGAAGTGCTATTGTACCAGCGCTTTTTAACATCTACAATTACAGTATCGATCGCAGGACGGTTTTCTCCTCATGGAAGACAGCAAGACTAACACTAGTTTTTAAAAAGGATGACGAGACAGATTGCGGTAATTATAGACCAGTTTCCCTACTAAGCGTCCCGAGCAAGATCCTGGAAGCCGAAATTAACGATAGACTGGTACTGCATGTTTTTAAGGACAACCAGATAATAACAGATAAGCAGTGGGCTTATCGTCGTGGGTATTCCACTGAGCGTCTGTTAGTTCACCTCACTGAAATATGGAGAACGGCTTTGGACTCGGGCAACGTCGTGGCGGCGGCTTTTGTGGATTTTAGGGAGGCATTTGATAGTGTATCTCATGAAATCTTGATAAAAAAGTTGGATAGACACTTTGGAACCACAGGAGGCTTATTGGAATGGATCAAAAGCTACCTGGGCGGAAGAATGCAATTTACTTTGCTGAATGGCGCTAATTCTGAAACTCTACCCGTAACAACTGGTATTCCGCAGGGATCGGTATTGGGTCCAACACTCTTTACCTTTTTACCAACGACCTGCCATCAGCTGTAGCCTCGGGATCTCTGTACGGGTTTACAGGCCAAGTTTGTTTGGAAACACTTGTCTAGCTGGGTAACGACGCGTATTAGGTTTTTAGTTTTGACAATTTTTAGAATATTAACATTTTAAGGAGGCTCGTGCCCATTTCTCAAGTCCACACCCTTTCAATTTTAATGGGCCATATCTTTTGTTGTAGTGCATAAAAAGACAAGCCACTTTGCATGCAAACACACAATACATTGAACTTTATGGGAGTATAGGATTTGTTTACATCGGTGCTTCCATAGCAACGGAATGGTGATCCTCTGAAATTCACAAGTTGCGGAGTTTCTCTAGATCAAGAGAAATTTTTGTAAAACCCGCTAATAGACTAATTGATTAGACCATGGGCATCAAGTGGACAAAGTTTGAAAGAAATGTATGAGAGCGTTTTCGAAATTTTTAGGGATGAAGTTTTGGGGATTATAAATACAGTGAAAAACATACTATCGACATAATTGGCTAATATCTAAAGAAAATGATGCGCGATGGGGATGCAGTTTCATCTCATAGTAGTTTGATTCCATTTGAAATGGTGTGTGAAAAAGTGAGGGGGTTGCTTTGGCCGATTGCGAGAAAGAAGGATTTGATTAGCGTGCGTTCAGCTGCTCTCGTTGCCATTTTTGTATGTAATTTGGTCTACGCCTACAAATGTGGTGATAATTTGGAAACCGCGAGATAAATTTTTTTAAAAATTTGACAATCTCGAGATTGGTCATCAATTTATATGGCCTGCAAGTTTCAAGGACATTGAAGACATGCAAGGCAATAAAATAGGGCCTCCAATGAACCAATTTTTTCCCGCAGATTTTGTGTTTACAAGTGAGCGTCCTCATTATTCACGAGTATTGTTTTCGAGTTTCATATGCACGTGCAAAACTTAGGCAAAAAATTTATTTGCATCGGAACAAAACGCTCGATTGCTTTCCGAAGAATTTTCCGAAATATGCTAAAAGCTGGCTTGAGAATTGTAATAACATTACGCACTCGATTTTGCGCTATTACGCTGTTATGCAGCCATACCGAGGGTCTCGTTAAAATTACAGGACAAGAAGAACATATCCCAATTTGGAAATTTATAAGCGTAATGCAGAAACAGTGCTTCTTTAATATGTCACACGCAAGAACAGCGTGACAACTTTATATTTTAGCTGAGAATTCTGCTTTGCGCTATTTTATATCTAAATAAGGAACAGATGCTACGCCGATTGCAACAAATAACCAGAGTGAGACAATCATAAATGTGTTATTTCTGCATCCGGCACTTGATGAAACGTGACGTTTCCGACGTTGTCTTCAGCAGTACTGTTGTCATTGCTATTCGTAACGCAAGCCAGTTATTAGCATGTTTCGGAAAATTCTTCGGAAAGCAATCGAGCGTTCTGTTCGATGCAAATACATTTTTTTGTATAGTTTTGCACGTGCATATGAAACTTGAAAACAATACCCGTGAATAATGAGGACGCTCACTTGTAAACACAAACTCTGCGGGAAAAAATTGGTACATTGGAGGCCCTATTTTATTGCCTTGCAAATCTTCAATGTCCTTGAAACTTGCAGGCCATATAAATTGATGACCAGTCTCGAGATTGTCAAATTTTTAAAAAAATTTATCTCGCGGTTTTCAAATTATCATCACATTTGTAGGCGTAGACCAAATTACATACAAAAATGGCAACAAGAGCAGCTGAACGCACGCTAATCAAATCCTTCTTTCTTGCAATCGGCCAAAGCAACTCCGTCACTTTTTCACACACCATTTCAAATGGAATCAAACTACTATGAGATGAAACTGCATCCCCATCGCGCATCATTTTCTTTAGATATTAGCCAATTATGTCGATAGTATGTTTTTCACTGTATTTATAATCCCCAAAACTTCATCCCTAAAAATTTCGAAAACGCTCTCATACATTTCTTTCAAACTTTGTCAAGTTGAAGCCCATGGTCTAATCAATTAGTCTATTAGCGGGTTTTACAAAAATTTCTCTTGATCTAGAGAAACTCCGCAACTTGTGAAATTCAGAGGATCACCATTCCGTTGCCATGGAAGCACCGATGTAAACAAATCCTATACTCCTATTAAGTTCAATGTATTGTGTGTTTGCATGCAAAGTGGCTTGTCTTTTTATGCATTACAACAAAAGATATGGCCCATTAAAATTGAAAGGGTGTGCACTTGAGAAATGGGCACGAGCCTCCTTAAATTATTTATAGCTCTTAATGTAAAGCGCGTTTGAATATTTTTATAGAAATCGCGCTCAATAAATTATATTTTGTAATTATTATCATTATCTATAGTTCGCACAGTAATTCTGGAGTTCTTGTAAATGTTCCAACTGTCAAGTCACAACAAGGACCTCTGACAGAAAGTACTTTCCTCAGCATGTGCGCTGTTCCCAACAAGGCAGATCTCTGGAGAACATTGATGTTGTCAGGTCAATGTCCAGTTGGTCTAGGTAGCTCTTTAGTTTCACTGGGATAGAGCCCGATGCTCCGACTATAACTGGAATAGCCTTCACCTTTGTGGAAGGTAGCTCCACATTCTTGCAACCTCAACCTTTAATTCTGCATAGTTAGCAATCTTTTCAACTTCCTTCACTTGATCAACTTCCTTGATCCCCAGGGATTGCAACATCAATCAGGTGGCATTCGGGCGTAGGTCTTTTTTGAAGATTACAATGTCAGGCCTCCGATGCTCAATCTATTATTATTATTATTATTATAAAAATTATTATTATTATTATTATTATTATTATTATTATTATTATTATTATTATTATAGAAGGGAGAAGATTATGCGAAAACAATTTCATGCATCCGTGCAAGAATATCTTTTGCACTTCTAAGATCCGCACTGATTTGTCTGAGAGGGTCACAGACTGTTAAGAGAGAGTCTTGGGACTTTAGAAGCGTAGATATAGAGATAGAGACTGCCGAAGGAAATATTAATTCGTTCATTTATTTTTAAATTATTATTTTTGACCTTGTGAAAAGAATTGAGTACGTTTTTTTTTAATCGATATGTATATAAATATATTTTAATTACGTATAGTTAATATTTTGTATTTGTTTTACTCCATTAGTTTTTTAAATTATATATTTTTGAATATCTATTTGCTTGAACTTGTCAAGCGTTATGAAATGAAAATTTATATGAATGAACGTTTTAGCTTTTTCAAATATACATATTTTATCGTAATTAGAATTTTAATGTATTGTAAATAGTTATTTTAATTGTTAATAAACATCTTGTTCTCATTATAATTATTATTATTATTATTATTATTATTATTATTATTATCTCTTTTATCACAGTCTTTGCTGGTGTTCTTTTTGTGCATCAGCCGGGCGCAAACCATGCACCTAGAGCGTCAGTCACTCAAGTCAATCATTCTGTTCATACACTGAGTACCTTTCTGAGGATTCGTGCAGATCCCAGCATGCAGATCTTTTGAATCTCTGTCATAGTAGCTCTCTCTGATACTTTGTTGATGTTTTCTACCATACCCTTCTTCACTGTACCAAGCGCACCAACAACCACAGGGATCACTACGGTTTTCATATGCCACATTCTCTGTATTTCTAGTTCTAGGTCTTTCTACTTGCTTTTTTTTTCAGTTTCCTTCAGTGCGATGTTTCTATCTGATGGAACAGTTATATCAATCAGTTTGCAGGTGGAATTCGCTGAATCTTTAACGATGATGTCTGGTCTGTTCGCTGTTATAGTTCAATCAGTATTGACTGGCATGTCCCACATGATGGTGATGTTGTTATCTTTATTGTGCACCATGGTCTTTGGCTTATTATTATTATTATTATTATTATTATTATTATTATTTCAAATGTACATATTTTATCGTAATTAGAATTTTAATGTATTGTAAATAGTTGTTTTAATTGTTAATAAACATCTTGTTCTATATTATCACACCCCTTATTTTCACATCAACGGGTGGTATGGGAAAGGAGTGCTTGCAATACCATAGCAGACTAGCGCAGCTGATCTCCATCAAGAAAGGAGAAGACTATGCCAAAACAATCTCTTGGATAAGAGCAAGGACATCCTTTGCTCTATTAAGATCCGCAATAATCTGCCTTAGAGGATCGAGAGTTAGAAGAAAAGCCTTTTGTGATTTTAAGAACATTGAAACATTGAACATTGAAACCCAAGAAAGAGCCATAATGTAATGTGAATACAAACGTCTTATAGAAATTTTATTTTTATTGAAATTTTTTTTAGTAACACTTTTACGATATTTTATGGATTGTAATTATGAATATTTTTAGCATTCTAGTAGGTTAATAATTGTAAACGTGAAATTATTTGAGAATTTTTTTTAATTAATTGTAAACGTAAGATTGTTTGAGAATTTTTTAATAAAGGTTTTATATTTTAAAAATTATTATTATTATTATTATTATTATTATTATTATTATTATTATTTTGCATATTCATACGCGGTCAGACGTGGACATCAATCCGCCAAATTGAAACCGAATGGTAATTCATGCACGATATCCTGCCAAAAAACAAACAATGGATGGCTCCGGTACATTGGAACTGTTCGGGTTAAATCGGGGCATAATAGCGGCGTTTGCTGTTCTTGTAGTTGTAGAAATCGAGCCCGAGATGCGCGAAAATTTGCTTTCATCAGTAAAGTCTAAGCCTTGTTCCCACGAATCATAAAAAAAAAATCGGCAATCCGTGAAATTAAACTCCCGCAAAGATTTCGTGCCGCACTGTAGGTAACTTCGAAATAACAATAGTCCCTGCACGCTTAATAGGCATGCCGCGACTATTGCTATTTCGTATTTAAGCGTGCCGCGGTTTTTTTTATTTCGAATTTACCTCCGTAAGAGTTGATCCGTGTAACCGCAGTTAACGGTAATAATAAATAAATAAAAACTTTATTTTTGTGTCAAGATAAAATATAGCAGTTACCCACTAAGTAAGGACACCTATCTAAACTATCTAAATATTTAAACAAGTGTTTAAACGGTGTTATTGGCATCGGTTGTTTTGATTTGTTCCTTTCCCAATATCGTAAGTGAGTGGCATGTGCAAAGTTGGGTCATTTTAGATCTTAATGCCTCCAATGGGCAACATGCTAACCACGTAATGTTAATACTGGAAGTAAGATGTACCTTTATGCTCACAAAAAATATGATAAAATGTTTAGCTTTTTTAGTATGAAGGAAATCTGTGCACTTAACTCAACGATTTATACGCATTTCTGGCGATTTCATCAAAGATGACCAAAGATAGCATCATTTTGCTGGTAGCAATCCCACAATTGACGGCGAGTGAAAAGCTTTTTGAAACACATTCTAGGAAATTATAACAGGTAAAGGTTTTCTGGCATACTTTATTCCCAATGAAAATAAACAATGGGACATTATCTCTCTACAATAACTATTTAAACTATTTTCAGGCACAGTAAGAGATCCACAAAAACACAGCAGGTTGATCGTTTCAAATAAAACGAGTTTTTCAATACCTCTCGCAACGCCTCACAGGATTGGTTGAGAAAACAATAGAACAAATAAGAGAACAATGAACCCTAGCCCTGAAAACAATACATCTGCTTGAAATTCAGGTCCAATGAAGCTTGGGGGTTGACAGTTTCTCTGAGTACCGGAGAATAATTGACATAAAACAACTAAAACAAAGAAACAAAAGATAGAAACAATATAACTCCTAAAAAAGATTGAGATACAAAACCGCATAAACAATGGTAATACAATGTGTTCCGGTACTCAAAGAAGGAGCCAGTGGGTTCCCACTTTATGACCCGCCTGCTCGTCCCTAATCCTAGCTACTGCTGGACAAGCCGGCTAAACTAGCTTAGCGGACCGTTCGCGCGCTCGCTTCACCGACACTGGTGAGTGCCAGGCCAACTAGATGACCAGTGTCCGCTTTTATTTCTTCGACTGCGGCAGGGCGGGGCCTTTGCTGGACTTTAAGGCAACCAAACAAGGTATGAATTAAAATTATTTTATCTTCTGTTGCATCATCAGGTATTCATGCGACAGTATCTCCAGGGGCTTTTAAATCGTGCTTCCCGCAGTTACAATCTTTATCCCGCTTTGTCATTTTTTTTTATGAGTTAACAGGGCCACAACACTGATATCTTGCGGTATTGAGATGATATTTTTATATATCTATCGCGTTTATTCCATAAGGTTTAAAAGTGAGTATGTATATTTTGTGCTTATACAAATTAGTATAATTAATGTTGGATAAATAATAAACTATTTTGTCAAAAAAGACGCTGTGAAGTCTATTGAATGCAACACATTTTTGTCTCTTTTATCTTGAATTGGAACGCCCGTTTCGCTCTTATAATGACCTTGGGTCATTTTAAATCAGTGAGGCCGGCAATAATTTGAATAAGCTAGTGATTTGCTTGATTGCGAATCTCTTTTGTATGCATCTTATACAGAAACGTCTTTGTCAGTTAAGAACCCGGCTCAATTACATGCATTAAAAAAAATAGAATGCCTTCATCTAAAGTTAACTGATACAAATAATGGCTCCAAAATCATTGGGAATACTTTACTGCAGTGCATTCAGTTATAATATTTGAGATTCAGGATAAACAGGATAAACCACTGTTGACTGATCATGCCAGTAAGATAAATGTTGAACTAAAAATAAAACTAAAAATTATCATTAGAACTCTTGAAAGCGTATCGACAAGTTCTGAACTATGGGCGCTGTGTTTTAACTGAGCTGAAATGTCTGAAATTTGAAAAAATGTAAGGTGAGTTTCAGAAGTTTTTGTATTTTCCTATCATTGCATCAACAAAACCCAGAAAAAAAGTGGTTTAAAGCAGTTGTATGCAACTCTCAGTCTTGAGGTCATTCAATCAATAGAATAATTTTGAGACTAATTTGGCGATGACTTTGTCTCAATGCCTAGATCCTTTCATGGTGGTCAGTTTCACAAACTTGCGCTCCGTCGAAACCCGCATAAATGACAATCCGTATGCCGACACAGTCGCCTACGCCATTTGATAAGCACTCCATAAAAGTGATTAAGGTTCATGTGCATTTATTGAAAGCCATTTAAACTTTGTAAGACCATCATTTTCGGCGACATGTTTCGTAAATCGTTCCATGGCTTGATAATTCGTACAACAAAAATAATATTTAAAACACTTCGTTTTGGTGAACTGATCCGGCAACTTCGGTGTGAGTGCAAAGCTGCCCCGGGTAGCGTCTGAGTCGCTCCACTGACTCTTGCACAACGCAAACAATATAAAAGGTTTGAATCTCATGCTAAAATTTTCGTTTGTAAAGCATACAGCATTTAAGTTCGTGTTTTGATAACAGTTTGGTTAAACAGACTTCCGCGGCAATAGTATAGCCAAGTTGGATAAGATACGTATAAAGTGTATGTTATGATTGCTGAGAAGGGATAAGTCCATGCATGTTGATGCTGGTTACAGCGGGTTTGAAAAATGCTGAAAAATGAACATCACAAAATGTATAAAGTACATGAACGTACAGATCACATTTATCATAAATAACTGTTCATTATGCTCATGCTCAAGGACTTGATAAAGCCCTTGAGCATGATGAACAGTTATTTATGATAAATGTGAGCTGAACGTTCGTGTACTGTGTGGCTCGAAAAAATAGGCTACACAACTCGTAAAACATCCGTGCGCATTACCAAAATAAGGTATAAAGCTCTGACTCTAGTAGTGAAGGGGTTTTTGGCGACAATAATTGGAAATTTCTCGAGGGTAGATAAATATTTTTACAATGACGTTCAACCGAGACTTCCAAATGCCCTATGGAAAGAAAGAACTGACTACTTAGTACAATCATAGGTAAAGGCTCCTATGAGCCAACTCGTCAGTGAATACGAAAAGATCTAAATAAAAGATTGTTCACCCCAAAGTTCATTGTATAGTGCGGCCTGAGGGCACTTAGGTATTTTATTTTTTGTATCGAAAAATAGTTTTGGAAAGGAATATGACAGGATTTTGCGTTGCCCACCGGAGTGGGTCAAACGCCGTACTTCACATGAGCCGAACCTTATTACAGCTCAGGTCGCCCTCAAATTAATTAAGGTCGCCTAAGTAAAACGTCGAACTTAATTCAGCCGAACTCTGCGAACTTAATCTCAGCCGTTCTTCACGTGAAGAACGGCTAGCCGATCCAAATACAATCAGTTGAACTTAACTAAGTCAAACGCCGAACTTCACATGTATTGATTGAGTTCGGCTCATGTGAAGTACGGCGTTTAACCCGGGCAGAATTTGCATATAAACGCCAGCTTTAAAACTTGAACCTTGTCAAACTTGATATTTTGCGGATGGTTGATTATTTCTCTTTTGCGGGAACAAGTTTTTGCTATTGGGAAAGACTATTTTATTTGCTGGGAATTAACTTTTGCGCTTCGCAGGACTCATTCGCGTTTATAATTGGCATTGTACAACATTTTCGTTTTTTATTTGAGTATATACAATCGAAATACAGGTGAAACAACATGCAGATGGCAAACACGTTAATCGGTGTCACTCTATATTGCCCTAGTGTGACTCATTGCACTGACAATACCACTTGACGCATTACTGAACGTTTTGTTTCTAATTTCATTATCAGTGAATGAAAGATACGTTTTAAGTAAATAGGTATCAACACGATTTTACATTACCTGTACGACGTGATGTTTGTATATAATTTCGATAGTGGAGTAAAGTTTTGCGGGAAAAAAATTTTGCAGGAATTTTTTGGAACATTCTGCGATTCGTGAAAAAAAAAACATGTAATTAGGTAATAATCCTTAATTATTATTATTAGTTTCAAGTATCAATTTATATCGTAAAAAGGGTTGTTGTTGTTCATCGTGGTGAACACACTAGTAAAGAAGTATTTTTCGTTTGTCTCACGATGTAGTCACTTCTGATGTGGAACGCGACGTTTCGACTGCATACTGCTAGTCTTCTTCAGGCGATGGGGTCGACTGGTTACGCGTCACCTTATGAAGCACGATGCTCTGCTGTAATTGGTTGGTTTTTCAACAGCGCGCTGTGACTGGCGCATTTTGATCCTCGTTGTTTCGGCGAATTGTTCCCTCGGCGGTCCGTAGTCGTACTGCTCTCCTGTTGTTGTGTTTCTTGATCGTGGGCATCCATGCTTCTGGAATTTCTATTCCACTGTCCCTGTTGATGTTGTTAGGGTTAAGTCTTATGTGGATCGCCTCTTTGACCCTGCGTGTGTACCAATGAGGATCACGATCAATAAACGTTACTTCATTCCAAAGCGGGTGGTGTCCGGAGTTGTTGGCTTGCTCTGAAACGGCGGAGGTCTGGGTACGGGCGAATCGGATGTCTCGGTCATGTTCTTTTATTCTGTCTTGCATAGAATGGGGTTAGTTTCTAGAGAAACTGTGGTGCTGCGTCGGTGGGGGTGAAGCACAAGAATTTGGTTTTATCGACTGAGTCGATAAGGTAAATTAGCCACCGTAAAAAGATTCGAGAAAGCTGACGTTTCGAGCGCTAGCCCTTCGTCGGAGCGAATCAAGGGATTGTGGGTAGTGTGTGGTTTTATCTAGTAGGAGGAGCTCCGCCATTGGTGGAAATTTTGTGACGTGAAAAACAAATGTAAATTAGTTGAATGAAAAGCGTTCGTTAATTCCGTGGGGTTTGAGAGTGCCGATTCGAAAGATGATTTTTTGTTCTAAGTTTTTACGGCTTTCTGTGTTGCCCTGGTGTAGGGAAACGCCACAGATTGTCATGTGTTGCTTAGAATGGTTAGCAAGATTGAAATGACGCGCGACTGGTTTGGATGCGTCTTTGTCATTTTTTTCAACGTCTCGGAGATGTTCTCGAAAACGGTCGCCCAGTCTCCTCCCTGTTTCACCAATGTATATCTTTTTGCAAAAAGTACATGTTATGCAGTAGATAACATTTACGGAGGTGCATGTAAAACGATCAGTGATTTTAATAGATCGTTTAGGTCCCGTTATTTTGTCCGCGTTGTGAATGAAAGGACAAGTGTTGCATCGTGTGCGTGCGCATTTAAAAGTTCCCGGTTCATCGTCAGATTTCAGTGTACTCGTAACTAGAAAGTTGCCTATATTTTTGTCACGTTTGAATGAAATTAGTGGGGGTTGTGAAAAAATTCTGCCAGTTTCGGGGTCGTTTTGGAGCAATTTGAAATTTTTTAAAATGATGCTTTTGACTGTGTGATTGTGTGGGTGGAAAGTGAGGGTGAATAGAATTCTCTCGTTCTCTTCCTTCTGTGATGTTTGTAGTGCTGATTGTCTGTCGATCTGTTGTGCACGTTGTTGGCCCGTTTTAACAACAGAGTCAGGGTACCCACGTTTCTTGAAAAACTGGCACATTTCTTCCGATTTGTTGGAAAAATCGGAGTCATCACTACAAAGAAGTCACAGCTGTTTTTCAACAGCTGTGACTCGCGCATTTTGATCCTCGTTGTTTCGGCGAATTGTTCCCTCGGCGGTCCGTAGTCGTACGGCTCTCCTGTTGTTGTGTTTCTTGATCGTGGGCATCTATGCTTCTGGAATTTCTATTCCACTGTCCCTGTTGATGTTGTTAGGGTTAAGTCTTATGTGGATCGCCTCTTTGACCCTGCGTGTGTACCAGTGAGGATCACGATCAACAAGAGGCTCCAAGCAGCCTATACTCATGCGCATGCGTAAGTAAGTTAAGAAGATGATAAGAAGATGAGAAGATGATAAGAAGATAAGAAGATGATAAGAAGATGTCCGACATGGCGAAGAGTACTCCTTTTATTCAGTCATCGTTCCTGCAAACCACGTTGTTTACTATTGATTGTTTTGGAAATGAAGGCTGTACCACAATGAAGGGAATGATTCTTCTATGTCTTATATATACCAAACATGAACATTGCTAATGTAAGTAGCGTTGTAGGAGACGCTGTCGTGACACTTGAGTAACGCTCTTTTACCGGAAGTGAGAGTAGCCGGAAGTTACTAAACAGGAAGTGTAGTGGCAAAGCTATGAACCGGAAGTGTACAATTTAAAATATACGTGCATAAATTTGCATGCAAAATCGTGACACAAAAAATAAAAATAATAAAAACAAGAAAAACGGAGCCGAAATCTTACCTCATGCCGCTACGCGCATGAAAAATAAACGTTACTTCATTCCAAAGCGGGTGGTGTCCGGTGTTGTTGGCGTGCTCTGAAACGGCGGAGGTCTGGGTACGGGCGAATCGGATGTCTCGGTCATGCTCTTTTATTCTGTCTTGCATAGGTCTTCCAGTCTCGCCGATATAAACTTTACCGCATTCACAGGGAATTCTGTAAACCACGCCATCTTGTTTAGTCGGGTCAACAGCGTCTTTAGGCTGTACTAGGTGTGATCTAAGTGTAGTCTCCGACTTGAAAACAGCGCGTACGCCTTGTTGTTGTAGGCAGCGGCGAAGTTGTTCGGACAGACCTTTGACATAGGGTAAAACCGCAGTAGATTTGAACTCAGTCGTGGGCTCAGCACTGGTGTTGGGTTTTCTGGTCTTGGTAAGTTTCTGCAAGAAAGAAAAAGAAAAAGGATAACCATTAGAAACAAGAACAGATGACAGAGTTTTTTCTCCTTGGAGATAACAGAGGGTTTCGATACGAGACGTTTGGCGCGCTCGTAAAGACACTTGACAATACCGCGTTTTACTGATTGCGAGTGCTGTGAATCATACGCTAAGTATTGATCAGTGTGTGTAGGCTTCCTGTATACGCTGGTGGTGAGGCGGCCGTCGGGTTCTCTTGAAACTACAGGAAGCCTACACACACTGATCAATACTTAGCGTATGATTCACACCACCCGCAATCAGTAAAACGCGGTATTGTCAAGTGTCTTTACGAGCGCGCCAAACGTCTCGTAACGAAACCCTCTGTTATCTCCAAGGAGAAAAAACATCTGTCATCTGTTCTTGTTTCTAATGGTTATCCTTTTTCTTTCTTGCAGAAACTTACCAAGACCAGAAAACCCAACACCAGTGCTGAGCCCACGACCGAGTTCAAATCTACTGCGGTTTTACCTTATGTCAAAGGTCTGTCCGAACAACTTCGCGCTGTTTTCAAGTCGGAGACTACACTTAGATCACACCTAGTACGGAAATGGAAATGAAATGGAACAATTCGCCGAAACAACGAGGATCAAAATGCGCCAGTCACAGCTGTTGAAAAACCAACCAATCACAGCAGAGCATCGTGCTTCATAAGGTGACGCGTAACCAGTCGACCCCATCGCCTGAAGAAGACTAGCAGTATGCAGTCGAAACGTCGCGTTCCACATCGGAAGTGACTACATCGTGAGACAAACGAAAAATACTTCTTTACTATCAATTTCTAGTTATTGTATTATTAAATTATTATTGCTATTTTTATTATTATTATTATTATTATTAATACTTTTAGCATTTTAGTAGGTTAATAATTGTAAACGTGAAATTATTAAAAATTATTAAACGTGAAATTATTTGAGAATTTTTTTTTAATTAATTGTAAACGTAAGATTGTTTGAGAATTTTTTTAATAAAGGTTTTATAGTTTTAATTATTATTATTATTATTATTATTATTATTATTATTATTATTATTATTCGATTCTCTCCAGTTGCCAGATGTTCTACTGGGTAATGTTTATTGTGTCTCAGCCACTCCCCGTAGCTTAGAGACACAACACTTTCCTCAACAAGTGCGCAGTTCCGAGAATGGCCGATATTTGTACACTTCCAAGGAAGTCAGGTACATCTAACTTTCCAAACCAGGTCTTTGCACCTTTCGATATGCTTCCAAGAGCACCAATCACGATAGGTATTATTGTGACTTTCGAGGCTCCATGAATCCTTCTAATTTCAAATGCTAGTTCCTGGTACTTCTCAACCTTCTCCTCCTCAGTCCTGGTGATATTCTGGTCCGCTGGCACAGCTATATCAATAAGTGTCCATTTCTGTGTACCTTTATGCACTAGAGTTATATCTGGCCGATTATGCTTCAGCACTTTGTCTGTGTAGATAGTCATGTCCCAGGTAATACTCACTTCTCCATTCTTTACGATCGGCAAGGGTTGATGGTCATACCACTTGTCAGAACACTCTATCCCATACTTCCTACACATCTCCCAGTGTACCCGCAGGGCTACCTTGTCGTGACGCTTCCTATGCTCTCTCTGGGCAAGCTTCTTACATCCACTGACAATATGTCGTACTGTTTCAGTGGCATCCCCACACAATCTACACAGTGGTGTCTCTGAGGTCTTATCTATGCTGTACTTGATAGAGTTTGTTCTTAAAGCTTGTTCCTGAGCAGCAAGAATCAAACCTTCTGTCTCCTTTTTTAAGAATCCATTCCTGAGCCATCTCCAAGACTCCTCTCCAGCTTCATCTGATATTTGTTGGACAAATGCACCATGTAAGGTTTTCTCCTTCCAGTTTTTAACTTTCTCTTCTTTCCTTCTCCTCTCATAGTCCTGCAGGCTCTCTTCTTCAACAATCACTTTCTCCTTCAACACAGCTTGAAGCATCCACTCTGTGCTCTCTCTTAGGTAGCCATGAAGGGATTTGCTCTCCCTACTTACACACTCCTCGATGCCAATCAATCCTCTTCCCCCTTCCTTTCTCGGCCGGTACAACCTCGCAACATTACTCCTGGTGTGCAGGCAACCATTCATTGCCAAGATCTTCCTAGTTCTTCTATCCATCTTGGTTACCTCCTCCATTGTCCAGTCCACAATTCCCGCACTGTAGCGTACTACACCTACAGCCCAAGTGTTAATGCCACCGATCAAATTTCCCCCATTGAGTTTTGACCTACACAACTTCTTAACTCTTCTGATATACTCCGCTGTTATCTTGCCTTTCATCTTGGTATTGAGAGTCTGGTCCAACTGTAAGATGCCAAGATGTTTATAACCTTCTTCCTCTATTTCCCAGATGTGCTGGTCGTCGGGTAGGTCTATTCCACTGCTGCTAACTTGTCTTCCCCTTCTCATTTCCAGGACAGCACACTTGTCAAGCCCAAACGACATCTTAATATCTTGCGAGAAGATCCTTACTACTTGAATAAGTGAGTCTAGTTGATCTTTGCTCGTTCCGTACAACTTCAGATCATCCATGAAAAGCAGGTGGTTAATGGGTTTCGTGTCCTTTGCCAGTCTGTTTATTATTATTATTATTATTATTATTATTACATTGACTTTGACTTTGATAACGAAAAAGGACACCCAAATATTCATTAATAAGGCATTGAGAACACTATTTTTATTTCTCTTTCAAATTTTCTTTTGTAATTTTTGGTGAATTTTTCTTCGTAAGATGAGGTTTTGTTGCATTCATAAGTCAACATAACCAGACATAAGTTATGTTAGGGCACCCAGGACCTAGGTTGCCAAGGATTTACAGTGTTACCAAGGATTTACAGTGTTGCAGTTGCAGTCGATCGGCCAGATGAGATGTAATATAGGCAATTTTAAAGATTAAAATTATGATTATTATTATTATATTATTGTTATTATTATTATTGTTATTATTATTATTATAAAATTGAGTGCGACACGTGGTAACGAGAATGTCTTTGAAGATTTAGAAATCACTCAGACGATTTTATGACAACCGATTTCACTTTAGGTCAACACTTTGTCGCGTATTTTCACCCAGTTTCTCCTCAAAAACAACTGATACTTGTGTTTATTCCGACTGAAGAAGAATCACTACGTAAATAATATTGTCTGCTTCATTCCGTTCCTTCCTTCCTTCCTTCGGTCAGACAGACAGTTAAATAGTCATTATATCCCTTTTCTTCGATTTGGTTCCAGAGAATTAAAGTATTTTAGACTTAGATCAATGGACTTATCCTCTAGTGGTCACACTACAAGACGTGTTCTAACTCTTCAAATCCCATTTCCCACCGTATACGTAATTTGCCCAGTGCGCCATCTTGCACCACTGGGACTTTTTTCCGATCAACCTCCCAATCTAGAATTTCATTTTCTCCCACATACCAACAACAAAGACAGCCCACCCCGCTTCTTGCAATGGTATTTTCATCCCGGCCACATCCCGCGCGCCCTTCAAATTTATAGCATCCCGCATCTCACCTCGATTCATCCCGCTTCCCGCTAAACCTATGCTGGAAGACCCAGGTCCACTTACGCCCATCCCCCAAGGATAATTAATTGACAGTGGCATATCGATTTCAAAGCACGAGGCGACAGAATTTCAACACATTCTGAATGGGGTATTGCCCGGGTATTGTATATTATCCGTACTTGACCTAAACTCACAGTAAAAAACGTCATTTTTTGGCATAAAAACTCAACCTTGGCCTTCATTTCACTGCTTATTGTCAGGATTTATTTCATGTTTATTTGCGAGTAAGAAATCCCTGTATATTTCAAAAGAAGAGAATGGGAAAAGCTGCACTTTTACGGACGGTTCAAAAAAACTCTTATAGAGCGGCGCAGTTAAGATCGCCAGAAAGAAACGAAATTGCATATTCCCTTTTATGTGTGACAGCGACAGAAATTTCTTGACTGGTTATTTGTTCAAAGAAACTAATTCCAGGCCAAATTTCAAGTAAAATTCAATCAACAGTCCGAACACACTCGAGTTCTTTTAAATCATTGCACGAAAAGTTACCCCTCCCCCAATGCCGCCGAGGGTTGCATATATCCCATTTTATAATTCAACACATTGATACACTGACGTATATCCAACGATGGCGGTAAATTTCGCATTTTGACAAGAGAATGCAAAATGACGGACCGGCCTCGATATTTTTTCTTCAAACTGTGCTTTGTTATCAATGTGTTGAATTATAAAACTATTATAGCGCTCAAGCTTGCGTGATATCGCCTAATTTTAGCCGACTCGGCCTACGACCTCGCGGTCGGCTAAGAATTAGGCGATATCACGCGCGCTTTCGCGCTAAAATAGTTAAATATACAGCACCTGGAGCGCGGCTAAATTTAGCCACTACTGGACAATCCGGCTAAACTGGCTTAGCGGAAACCAGCTCACTCGCTTCACTGACCGGTGAGAGCCAGGGCAACTAGATGACCAGTATCCGCTTTTATTTCCACAACTGCGGCAGGCCGGGGCCAATGCTGGACTTTAAGGCAACCAAATAAGGTATGAATTAAAATTACTTTATTTTCTGTTGCCTACAACAATTAACCATGCTAAAGAACAAATTGGGAAATAATGTCTTGAAAGAAATAACGCGGCACGTGTACTAGGGTCGCTAAATGCATACAGACCTCACAAAAATCTCCAGCTATTCGGAAGTACTTTACGGTGCGGTAAGATGAATGCTTATGCAAAGAGATATCTGTAACCAAACATGTCAGGGCTTGGGTGCATTCATTCCGTTTTATGGGTGCGAAATTGTTAATATAGGAATTAGAGACTTGCAAAATCAATTTGTTGGCACTCCGGACCACTCCAGTCATCGCGCGTTGTCTTCCATGTTACTGAATTTTTTTTTTTCAAAACTTGAGATTAACCTGCGGGTCAATCAAGCGTGAGAACTGCAAGAAATATTTCCTTTTACGTTTTGAATGACGATCTTTTGAAATATCCTGTTTAGGGGTGGTTAAAAAAATCCAATAAAATGCTATCAAAACTGTAGATGGTCGAGGAGAGTGTGTCGCGCGGCGACGAGATATCGCGATCATTGTATCATTGTATGTAAGCCACGCATATCAACATCAAATCAGATATCAAAATCTCTTTAGTATCGGCTTTCCATCGCTGGCTTTCCTCGCGTTTCAAATTAAAACTAGCGTACGATGTAACAAAATGTTTAAAAGGTTTCAAATCTTGATAAAAGAGATTAAGATAAATGCACAAATTTCGGACCGGTGATGCCTACCGGCTTGATTGAAAGTTGACTCTTTATTTACACCGATGGCTATCGTTAAATCCTTTCGTTTAAAAAATAAAATATAAAATAATTGTTGATGCTCTTAGATTGTTTGTAAATTATTAGATTCAATGGTCTAAACAAGCGCGATCAAGCGCACGATAAAATTCTTCGTAAATCCCCAGGCGTAAATCATATTACCACCAAAACAAGCAAATGAAAATATTATGCGCATCTGTCAGTTGAGTATCGTTATGTTCATTACAGTCCGAAACATTGAATTTTGTTGAAGGCTTTCAGAAATTTCTTATTGCACAATTGTTTTCTCTGGAAATTTTCTGCAGACTGATCTGATCAATTTTTCACCTGCTGTGTCATGTTGTGAAGAGAATTTAAAACTCGATCATAGAATTGACTAAACTGATCTCATTAAATTCTCCCAATCATTCCTGTCTTGGTTACAGCGACTTCGTGCAGACTATTATAAAATAGACTGTACTTAATTTTATTCGAGCAGGAAGCCTCTTTCTGTACATGCACACAACTCGACACTGGTAAGAAAGGTTTTATTGATTTACTCCTTCACTTCAATTTCTACAATTTTCCGCTTTAAACGAAGTTCGATTATTGAGCTGCGAAAAACCAACCCTGATCGCCGAGTCCGGGCAAACCCCGCTTGGCGTCACGCAGGGTAAAACCCTTTCAAGAATTTTTTGTGCTTCTGCAATATGCGGCTTCAAAAATTGCTACCAGAGGATGTTATTTTAAAAGTTGGGGTGTATATATTTCAGTTTTTGAGCAGATAGTGATAATCGCTTTGCGCGCACAATTTCTTCTATTTATGCCCCGAATAATGGCTGAACGAAACAAAATACGTATTAGATATGCTGTGACCTTTTGGAATAGTTTTGTTTCTGTAGTGATTGTATCGAATAATGACTCCACGTTACGTTTGCTGTATCCCTGAAGTCTATCGCGCAATATTTCAGCTGTAATGGCAAAAACAACGACTAATATTGTCTGTGCATCGTTTATAACTGGGATGTTCATTCAGTGCTACTTGCCGCTCACAGGAAAGGAGCACAGGAAGGCGGGTGTTTCATGTGGCTTCAGGGGGTGTTCCCATTTGGAAACATGACGGCTAACAAGACTTTCTTTGTTCTATAAAAATTTTAATTTCCATGTATTTTACTTGGTAAAATCTTTGAGATTTCTTGTTCCCGTGACAGCTGTGATGCAATAAAACATCAGTTCTGAAGTAAAGCTGATGTGCAAATTGTACAACAATGTGACACTGAAGTTATATTATGTTACAAAATGAAAAACACCAGGCTTCTTATTAATGTTATGGCGTGGATTGAGTGCACGTCGCAAATCAGAGAATGCTGCCGCATTCTTCAGCCTCCGTTGAACAGAACACTAAACAACAAGAATGAAAACAAAATTTTCGCGTTACTCATTATAACAAAGTATACCGTAAATATATTTATTGGATGTGAAATTGGTTTGAAAGCGCCGAGGGAAGGGGAGAGGGCGGGGAAGCTCCTGCCGATTGCTAAAGTCCCCTGGAGTCGTTTCCGTTTCCCATTGCAAGAAATATTCTGATTGGTTAAGATTGTCCAACTGGAACTCTCCATCAATCAATTTAGCAAACGTTACTCGCCTTAGGAACGCTAGAACAACAATCGAATGTTCGATATTTACGCTTTCGTTACGCGTAGCACTGTATTCCTATTATTTATTTATTTATTTATTTATTTTCATTCATTGATAATTTTTGCTTTGTTGGATCTTTTCTGTACAAGATTTTTAAAATTCTATAAATCTATAAGTTACCACTGAATAGTCAAACATTCACAAACTTAAAAGTTAAAACATAGTACATGACTATGAGTCTGAGATTGAGGGATTAAATCTTGTTAAAACGTGTTCATTGGAAATCTTCACATCCTCTTCCCGGAATCCCCCTTTCCGAGAGAGGATTTTCAATAAAATACGAATGGTGTTCACAGGTCTTTGTTTTGTTTCAGGTACGTTTTGAGGACGGGGGGGGGGGGGGTGGGGGATGGAGGCGATAAATGTCCCCAGGGGGGGCTACAGGTGTGACGTTCCCGGCCAAAAAGAAATCTGCACCCCATCGCTTTGTTTACTTCTTTTTTTTCCAAGCAGGATAAATCCAGTTTTTTTGTTTATCGGAAACTGCTTCCAAATATATGTAACATGTCACATGTGAGATTCGGAGTCCTCAGTCATTTTCAGTTTACAAGCTGGCAAATTATTTCAGGAATGAACTGGGACGTGACGGTGCAATCAACTGTTCATGTACAGAAATCAAAGGATGTGCCTGTTCATTTCGAGTGGTGGAAATCCTAAAGTGTGACTATTCAAATGAAAGATACTGAGCAGCACTTTCCTGTGGTACTATTTATTACGCTGTACAAGGTGGTTCTAACTTTTGAGTCTGTGGATATAATCCTAAAGTGTGACCATTCAAATGAAAGCTAACGAGCAGTACTTTCATGTGGTACTGTTTATTATGTTGTACAAGGTGGTTCTAACTTTTGAGTCTGTGGATGAAATCCTAAGTGTGAACATTCAAATTAAAGCTAACGAGCAGTACTTTCCAGCGTAATCTCAGTAATAGGAGGTGCTTTTGCTCAGATTTACCGTATTACACAGTATGGAAGGAAATACACAAAATACCACTACTAGCTTTCACTCGTGCAAGCGGATGACTGCGGTCACGGAAAACGTTATAGGAACACGTTCTACGCTTTCCTGTATTAAAAATACAGAATCATTTCTCCGTTAAGGAAAAATATAAATCGGTTTCAAGTGGATAAAGAAAAAAAACCTGTTTTTGTAGGAAACATGTCTTTCAACAGAAAATTATCGCGTGTGACCAATCTATCTTTCCCCTTGGCCTTTAATCAGAACGGAAATTAGCCGATGGATTTCATGGCGAAACTGTTTGTTTTAACTAAGAAAAATCTAAATCCACTGTTTATTTGGCTGTTTAAAGACAGTCCATCATAAACTGGTACATTGTGAATACGTTGTCGAAAAAATGGAGATTGCTGTTTGTTTAGGTCGCCAGTCCTCGAGCGTTACACACACTCGTGTGTTCCGCGTTTCTCACTCGGCAAGGTATGCCATTAAAGTGGCATGACTTCAGCGTTAGTACTTCGTAAAATCAACAACAGCAACGATCAACATCTCAGGGTAACTCCATCGTGAGACAATTGAATAAGCATTTATCTAACATTCCTGCTGTTTTCCTTTAAAAAAATCCCTTTTTAACAAGTTTTTGCCTGAACTAAAGTCCACCCCTTACTAAACTGTAAATTCTTGTTTATAAGTCTGTTGCAAACAACAAATTCTTCAAGTGAGGAACAGTTGAATGTAAATGTTCAAAACTTAAACAACTTCGCTGTTAAAGAAATTTTCCTCTTTCTCGGCCGGATGTTTATTCTACCGCTTTCACAGATCCGATTTGTATCAATTTCAGTTACCTTGGAAGGTGTTGATAAGAAAATATCCCGTCTATCGGCTCAATATCGGGACGACAAAAAAAAATCACGTTTCCCGTTGGAATTTCAGGTTATCGACGGTTCAATTGATCCATGGTATATGTTCAATTTGCTTCTCCTTTTTTTTACTCAGTTTTAGATTTCGTGCAAACCTTTGTTATTACTTGTTAAAGAAGTCGCGATTTCCTCACCACAAGTAGGAAAGATTTGTTTGATTTTGTTTGTCAAGCTTCATGGTAAATGGAATCCACATTGGTTCAAACCACAAGGGCAATGTATTGATAACGTTGTCCCGTGATATATATTTTTTCTCAAAATACATGTTCGAGAGACTGCACAGTAATAATAATAACAACAATTTTTATCATAATTTCTTGAGATGAGCATAAGCCTTTTACAAGACCTCCTTTGAGCCGGTTAGGGATTTCTTAAAACTACAACATTTTCCAAAGATACAACCTGTTCGAATGTTAAGTGCAGTGCTATGTAGGATTATCACAGCAGTTTTCACGTAGTTTTCAGTAGTCGACGAGAGATTTTCCTTTTAATTTAGCCATAATTTACCGACGATGCAACGAATATGAAATGTTTGTCTGTCGACTTTAGAACTATCGAATGGTATCGGAAACTGAACTGATACACGGTTCATTTCTTTGTATTGTCTGTAGTTCACTAGATCCGATGATAGGAAATTCAGAAATAAGATGCCTGTCAAAAGAACCTCAGCAAAACTCAGTTCGCAATTGTTCGTCGTGGTCAGTAGATCTGATATACGAGACGAAACGTCGCGTGATTTCATGTATGTCTTAGAAAAGGTTCATTTGGAGACGAAAGGGATTAAATAGGTGACAATTACGAAGTGATAAAATAATTCTTTAACGATATAAGGAATAATAGCAAAAAGACAGTAGTGGGCCTCTGGCTGTTTAACAGAATAGTCAGAATAAACTGCAGAACCTAAAGGCCAAGAGCTTATTACTCCTGATATAAAGGCCGATGTATCAAAGTTGTGCATGTTTGTAGGTCAAGGAAGGACCACCATCGAAGTTGCCAATTTGGCTTAGATTTCTCATTCTTCTGAGGCGGTGACCAAGACCCCCTGTTTGCTTATCTATCTGGAAGAGATCGAATTAAAGTACCAAATAAAATTAAAACGTATCTTATATCACTTGTATCCCATTCCTTTTCGACACTGTCAAACTTGTACATGACCCTTTTTGGTAGAATTATTGTTTGGGAATCATTCACAGGTACAAAGACAAGTTATGGAGATGTATCGATGTATAAGTACTGCAGTCGATGAAATCCTATGGCGGTGTGCCGACCATTTCAATACAACTCTTCGGCAGTACTTCACATAGTGCGGGCCATTTGTTTTTAAATATTTTACAAAATGAAATTTGGCATTTTCCTTGAATTGTGTTATTTGGTTCTCTTAGGAGTTATAATTGACATGAAATAAATAAATGACACAAATCCAACGTAGTAGCGACGCAAACGAGCGTATACAGTGTAATGCAAGTGCAAGCACAGGATTCCATGCAAACACTAAGATACACGGCTCAAGCCCAGTGACAACAGTGCTTACAACCTTCTTTATTAAAGTGTTTCAATAGCGAAGAGGTTGGTGAACCTGTGTTTCAATAGCGAAGAAGTTGGTGAACCTGTGTTCATCGCAACTTAATTTTCGTGATTTCAAAGAAATTGTAAATATAACATGAAGCGAAAAACTTTAAAGGAACTTTGAGAACTTCTAACAGAGGAATTATCGATATTTTCCCCGGGCTGTTTGGTAAATCCTCCGAAAAACAAAACCAATTAGACACAGTCGTCTGCCAAAGTGATCAGTTCTGCCTGTAATAAGAAACTCACTGCAAATACAATGCTATCTTGTTTTATCCACAATTAAAACGATACCAATGAAGGGTGATGTGGATTTCCTGAAATAAATATATTTTTTATTTTTAGTTTGAGATCATCTATTTATTACGTAGATTTTACCTGAGGGTATCGGTTTGATAAAGCAGTTAATAAAACACATACCACTGTGATGTGATATCATATCAACTCAATTCACGAGTTGTGTGGTCGAACATCGCCCGAAAACTTCCGAATTTTACCGAAGGTCATCCGAAGTCGTTATATCATTATAGATGCTCAGACGAAGACTTCAACAACATTCCATACATAAATAATAATAATAATAATAATAATAAGTTAAAGGAGATATAATAATAATAATAATAATAATAATAATAATAATAATAATAATGGGAAGTGAAGACAAAAGTTGTACCAATTGTAGTGGGGGCATTAGGAACAGTGCCGTTGCGATTGAAGGGCAACTTAAAGGGTATAGGAGTAGACAAATCAGTTACCCTAATCCAGAAATCTACATTGCTGGGATCAGCAAGGATACTAAGAAAAGTGTTGGAAATGTAAAGGACAGGAAAGAGAAACATTTTGGTGTTCCTTGGCAACTTGTTGTTGCTCGGCACCATTATTAACTTTGCTGAGTAGTATGCCAATAAAATAATAATAACAATAACGATAAAATGCATACTTTCATTCACTCCACTTATACTACGAAGTTCGAAGTTCATAATATCGATTTTCCACGATTTATTGACATATAATTTGTAACATCACCATATCAAATGAGGTTTAAATCTGAGACGGACAAATTCGGTCAAATAGTAATCGTGATTGAAAGACAGCATGTTAGAATTTCCTTGCTGATAATAGATCAATATTAGAGTGGATTTTGTTTGAGTGTCGTAAAACCAAAGTAATTACTCTGACCAATTAAAGTAGACACAGACAGTCTAATGAACCAATCAGAATTCGAAGCAAATACCTGTAGTCGTCGCCAAACGCGGGAGCAAGCGAGAAGACCACGCCAGGATTGGTTCTGGTTTTACGTCTGTCTGGCTGACTGACATGCCGCAAGTTTTTTTTAATCAATCACAAAGTCTAAATACAAAACCAAAGCAAATGAGATTACTTTCGATACTCAAATTAAAAACCGTGTTCTTGTCATGTTGTAGCTGGAAAATAGCGCCCTCTTAAACATTGTTTTTGTCATGTTGTAGTTTTGTTCCCAGAGTGGAGGAGATCTGAGAACTAGACGACGTTTGGTGATCATCAGCTGGAAGTTGAAACCATCATTACACGCAAAGGTAAATATCGAATAATGAATTGTTTTACATGTTCATATCAGTCATCACACTTAATTTGTTAGCTCCTCTTGTGTTTTTCGTTCACTCCCAAGAGGGGCCAAAAGCAAAATGATGGAAAATCGCAAGAAAAATCTCAAGCAACATTTTGTGAAATTTTGCAAAACAAACATTATCATGGGAAAGTATTGCTGAAGAGCTTTAATTTCAATGGTAAAGGAATGGTCAAAACTATTGTACTCGAACATGACTCACCGTATTTAAAAATACATCACATAGGTGGTATCTTACATAGCGCCCCTGCCACTACACAAGGTGGGTCCTCGTCGAGTATACTTGTCATGACCACTTATTATGATTTCATCCACAGATACATAGAATAGTTACAACCAAATTGTATTACTCAAAGTTTGTCTTTGGAGAAAAAAGGGTTTAAGGACTTACGCCATCTCTTATTTATTTATTGTTTGTTTGTTTTCCTTTTTTACACTCATCAGGCAATAAGAAAGAAAGGCACCATGACACTGAAGCGCAGTTTTCGTACCCGCGGGACCCTAGACGGGGGTCTGAGTTGGCTTGTTGTTCTTGGTTCATTCATGTCGCAGTTCGTTGTCATGGGGATACATAATGTGTTCGGCCTTTTGTATCTTGATCTGCTGAGAGAGTTTGGAGAAAGCAAGGCCACCACAGGTAAGAATAGAGTTTGTCTTTTAACAGCAGGAAAGTATAATAAAACAACTACTAAAACACAAAACTACCAGAGACAATTCTGATAACATATACTAAAAGCTGAATAAAAAAACGTTCTCTGGTTAAAATTTGAAAAACTGTTGAGCTTTCGGCTTCCAGTGTGAAAGCTTTTTTAAAAAGTGATGATAGATTGTGGTATGTTTTCAAACCGTTACTCGTCTAGTTTTAATAAAATTCTGATAGCTGTATTCAATTTAATAACCTTTTACCATGTGACATCCAAAAAAGAACTTAGTCCCCGACGACGGGAAATCCCATGCTTAGGACAAAATGAAGACAGTTTACTTTGATGACATGACCGAGCTAATATTTTCCATCTTTTTCTTTATTATTTACTAATTTTCAGCAATCTCTTCTTCCGCAGCATGGGTAGCCTCGATTTCATTCGGCCTAACTTTCGTGTTGTCACCACTAAGCAGCTCACTGTGTAAAAAGTTTGGTTGCAAAGCAGTCACCACAGTTGGCGGAATATTAGTAGGAACTGGTCTTCTCCTCTCCTCATTCGTCGACTCAATATTCCGTATGTACGTTACATACTCCTTTCTATTCGGCGTGGGCTCCAGCATGTGCTACGTATCTTCAGTTCTAGTGATCGGCGAATACTTTAATAAGAATCTAGTGCTTGCTAATGGCATTGGTCTAGCAGGAGCGGGTGTGGGGACCATAACACTTTCGCCCGTCCTCAGCCTTCTACTCGACAGTCATTATTGGCGTGATGCAGTCCGTATTCTCAGTACTACATCCTTGCTTATACTGTTGAGCGCTTTAATTTACCATTTGGTGCCTGCGCCGATGGAATTTATCGATGCTGAGGAGTATCAAGACGAGAAGAAACGTTTCGATTTCTCGTTTTTCAAGAACAAAGCTTTTATTGTTTGGATGGCTGTTGTTGGATTGGTGTTGTTTGGATTTTACATACCCTACGTGCATTTGGTAAGTTATCTCTCCTGACAGGAACCCGATAGATATTTAACAGCTATTAATAAAATAAAATAAAAAATAATAAAAAAACTAAAGTAAAAAATAAAAATAATAATACTTTATTCAAGTTAAGAATAGCGGTTAAGAGCGGTTAGAACATGACTAAACGAAAGGCAGGTTGCTCCGAGAAATAAAACGCAAAAGAAACTAAACACATAACTATTTTGTCCAGTTGCATTGGAATACCGCTCAACACATTCCTCCTCAGTTCTCTCGTTGTTCTTGACGTCAAGCATCTTACACTGCACGCTTCCTCGTCAGCTACGGCAGCGCCGGAGAACGTCATTGTACGTTATCGTACCTTTCTTTGTCGTTATCTGTAAAATCCAATGGCAAATTCAACACGTACACAGGGCGATTAATCCTTTATCTCAGTTTGAACGCCTATTCTGTGAGTTCACCTCTTGGGCAGTTTGACACATAAGACAAATAGGGCACAAGATGTTAGATAGTCTGAGCATTAAAAATGGATGCCCGATTATTAAAAAATTCATACGAAATTAACTTGAGCTTTTTAAATTCTGTTAAGGACATGTCTTCAGGACACTCAATATTTCTGGCTAAAATCCCTGGCTAAAATCCTAATTGAAGGAGTTACGACAATGGCGACGTAATTATAAGAATAAAGGGGTTAGTTTCTATAGAAACTGTGGTGCAACGTCCGTGGGCGAGTGAAAAACAAAAATTTGGCTTTATCAACTAAGTTGATAAGGTATGACGAAGGCCATGACGAAGGCCGGCTGGCTCTCGAATCGTCAGCCTTTGAATATCTCAGAGTGGCCAATTTACCTTTTCAACTTACTTGATTAAACCAAATTTTAACTTAAAAAAAACACGAATCCACTTGGCGTTTTTACTTTTACTAACACTTTAGTTTCTTGTTTCTTATCTCCTGTAGGTGCGGCATGGACAAGATCTTGGCATCCCCAAACAAGACGGAGCTGTCCTGGTCGGTTACATGGCAATGTCCCAAACTGTAGGGAAGATTGTATTTGGCCGAATAGCTGACCATCCGCGCGTGAACCGAATTCATCTGTATCAGATGTGCTTGCTGGTCTGCAGTGTTCTTACCACCCTCCTCCCTGTTTTTACAACCTACAAATCTCTCTTGGCCTACTGCATCGTGTTTGGTTTCCATGATGGGTGTTTTGTCGTTCTTATTGCTGTTCTAACAGGAGATATAGCTGGAAGGAAAAAGATGGCAGTAGCATATGGAATCATGTATTTTTTTACTGGTATTCCAATGATGGCGGGCCCACCGGTTGCCGGTAAGTGTTCGCTTAATTTCTGTGAGTGCGCATCTGACCTGACTTTGAATTATTCACTTGCAGAGTCATTAGTCAAATTTTCATAGGTTTTGATGTTCAAAGTGACTTCTTTTTTCGGCGTTTGCAGTGCTTGTTCTGTATAATACGTGGAGCGGTCTTTGCGTGACCCGTGCATAAATTTGATCTTTCCGGTTGTCTTGTTTATTAACGGATTGTATGTTTAGATTCAAATCAGAATAGTGTCTCTGAGAAAAAGAAAAACCGGCCTTTACGAAGTAGTTTTGCGTTTGTAGACTTGTATATTTGATTACTTTACCAAAGAAAAGGCGCTAGATTTAAATTCAGGCTAAATAACGCAAACGTAGGAGATGCTCACTCCGTCGAGACGAAGGGAAAATGAGCCGCTACACAAATTAACCCATAGGGCATTGCAAGTCGTGACGCACACCGTCAACCTCGTTCCCAGGGTCTCTCATCTTCCCGCCCCCTGGAGCGCTCCAGGGGGCGGGAAGATGAGAGACCCTGGGAACGAGGTTGGCACACCGCCTGTTCCCGCACTTAACACCGTTGCATGTTTTCCCGCCTTAACACCGGTTGCACGTTTTCCCGCGCTTGACACTGGTTGCATGTTTTTTTTTTCGGGCATGACGATGATTGCATGTTTTCCCGCGCTTGACACCGGTTGCCTGTTTTCTCGCGCTTGACATCGGTTGCCTGTTTTCCCAGGCTTGACACCGGTTTCAAAAACTGTAATAACGGTAAAACCACAACGACAAACCAATGTAGACATAGTACCGGATCTATCGTAGACCTGGATCAATAAAAATCTTGAAATAGCAATGGTAAAAACGGCAAACTGATCCTTACGGCAAGAAGAAAAGATAGAGACAGAAGTGGAATAAAAAACAATAAACAGTTGAATATATTTGCCCGATATTTCGGTTTGCAAAACAAACCTTCTACGGCCGAAATATCGGGCAAATTTATTCAACTGTTTATTGTTTTTTTATTTCACTTCTGTCTCTATCTTTTCTTCTTGCCGTAAGGATCAGTTTGCCGTTTTTACCATTGACACCGGTGTCCTGTTTTCCCGGACGTGACACAGGTTGCACTAGCCTGTTCCAGGCCCCGAGATAGTGGGGAACACGCGAATTAAAAAAAAAAGAGAGAAAAAATCACGGGAGAACTGGGAGAGGGAGGTCGGCGGAGCCTGTAAACATTTCTTTACCGACGCTCTTTTGCCCTCTTTTGGCAAGTTTTGCGATAATCCAATTTTCTGTCGTCAAAATGACAATTAACAGAAATAGTTCTCGGATTTCTCTCGCGAGTATTTCGCGTAAAAGCATGTGCAAGAACGTGAGGAAATCCGCAAGACGCGTACGCGGACGAAAATAATGTCCTCCGAATCTCGAAGTCCACCCTTCAAAGTGCTGCAGATGTTGTAGGAAAAACGTAGCATGTAGAGGAACCAAGGTGCCAAGAGTTTCTTTGTTCGGTGTAGTGAAAAATAAGGAATTGCTGGTGTTTTCTCGAACCGAGATGCTTGAGATTCAAATATTTCAAACCGGATGCAACAATTGATGTATGACGCCATACGTCTGACAATGGAGGTACTGACTAGCTCCGAGAAACACGTCAACTTAAACGCAGAATAAACTCTGAGGAACTAAAACCAAGTGCAAGATGCCACTATTCCAACATAGACCGTGACTATCGAATAAGACTTCAAGGATCTTAGACTCTTTTAGCCGTGACGAAGAAACACTATCTCGCAAAAACAAAAAAAACATGGCTAAATTCGAGTAATGAAAACGATTTTCCGTTACTAAATTATCAAAACATAGGAATAACTAGGAAGAATAAACAAGGAGGGGGTGTTTGTTTATACATAAACAAATCCTACCAGTTTAGGGAACGATTAGACCTAACAAAGAATGTAAACGATGTAATAGAATCACAAGTCATTGAAATAACTGCTAAGCCAAATAACATCGTGATTGGTATCATTTATAGACCTCCAAATGGTAAGCTTGAAGAATTCAAGGAGTGCCTAGCTGACCTATTGCAAAAATTAGATTTGGAAAACAAAAAATGTTTCTTAATGGGAGATTTTAACCTTGATCTATTGAAAATTGAAGAGAATCAGCACATCAAAGATTTTACTAATATGATGTTTTCTTCAGCATTTTATCCACTTATTACTAGACCGACAAGAATATCTAATACGAGTGCAACACTAATTGATAATATATTTGTTAACAGAATAGAAGAGAATTATAAATGTGGTATCTTATTTACAGATCTTTCAGACCATTTACCAGTGTTCTTATCAACGAATAACTCACAACGGCTCAAACTTCGAAGTGAAATAAATGTTAAACATAGGCTAATTAATGATAAAACGATAAATCAACTCTGTCAAGATTTAGAATGTGAAAACTGGAACGAAATCTACAGTAAAACTGATGTTCAAGATGCTTATGACTACTTTTATACTAAATTATATCATTTATTTCATAAGAATATACCTCTAGTAAAACCTAGGAAAAAAGTATATGACAACGGTAAGAAAATACCATGGATAACAAAAGGAATCTTAAAATCAAGGAAAACTAAAAATAAGTTGTATAAGAAATTTATAAAGAATCCAAATAAACAAAATGAATTAGCTTATAAGACGTATCGTAATAAATTCAATAAAGTCAAAAATGTAGCCAAGAAGTGCTACTATAATAAGGAGTTCAATGAGCACAAAAATAATTTAAGATATCTATGGAAACTAATAAATGAAGTCATTAACAAAAGCAAATGTAAACCTGAACTACCGGATTGTTTTATAGGAGATGAGGAGACATTAATAATTGATCCCACAGAGATAAGCAATAAATTTAATGAATATTTTATTAATGTTGGACCAAATTTGGCCACCAAAATACCAGGAAATAATGATGAGGTGTCAACCTTTCTAGGTGAAAGACTTATAAGTTCGATGTTTTTGGACGCAGTGACAGAAAATGAAGTCGATTTTGAGATATGGCATCTAAATGGAAACAAGTCTTGTGGTCATGATGAGATACCACCTTAATTAGTTAAGAAAATATCTAAGTATATAATCAAACCATTAGCTTATATATATAACCAGTCGTTTCTTACTGGTATAATTCCTAATGATCTGAAAGTTGCACTTGTTACTCCAGTATTTAAAGCAAACAACAAGGAAGAATTTTCTAATTATAGACCGATCTCAGTTCTCCCGTGTTTTAGTAAAATATTAGAGAAATTAATGTACAAAAGACTACTTAATTATCTTGAAAAGGAAAACATATTATTCTCTAGTCAATATGGTTTTAGGAAAAAACACTCAACTAACTTAGCAACTATTGAGCTTATGACAAAAATATCCCAAGCAATAGACAACAATGAATACACACTGGGAGTATTTTTAGACCTTGCAAAGGCATTTGATACCGTAAATCACGAGATACTATTAACAAAACTCAACCATTATGGAATAAGAGGAATTGTAAATGAATGGTTCAAAAATTATTTGACAAATAGGAAACAGATAGTTAAATACAAGTCGCATAAATCAAATAGTATGACAATCAAATGTGGAGTGCCACAAGGTTCTGTTCTTGGGCCTCTATTGTTTCTAATTTACATGAATGATATTTCTAAATGTTCAAAGACCTTATCATTCATTCTCTTTGCTGACGACACAAATTTGTTTTACAGTCATAAAAATGTTGGTGTTTTATGTAACACCATGAATCAGGAACTACGGAAAATTACATCTTGGCTCTCTATGAATAAGCTATCTTTAAATGTGAAGAAAACACATTTTATAATTTTTAAACCTAAAATAAAGAAACTTAACCAATCTATTTCAATTAAAATTAATGATCAGGAGATTGAAAAAGTAAATTGTACAAAATTTTTAGGATTATATATAGATGATGAACTATCATGGAAATATCATATTGACCACATTACAACAAAAATATCAAAGATGACGGGAATAATGGCTAAGGCTAGACATTATTTATCAATTAAAACTTTAAAAACAATTTATAATACTATGATATATCCATACTTGACATATTGTAGCACTATATGGACAAGCACGTACCCTACCAGGCTTAAATCAATATTCACAATACAGAAAAAAATAGTAAGAATAATGACTTTTGCAAATTACCGAGATGAATCAAAGCCACTATTTCTATCTCTTGATATTCTTAATATATATGAGCTGAATATGTATTTGATAGCACTTTTTATGTACTCTTACTTTAACAATAATTTACCAGAATATTTTAATAATTATTTTAGATTAAATAAAAGTATACATTGTCATGATACTCGATCAGCATCAAATATTTTTATAGATTAAAAAAAGGACAAACTACGGAAAATTTTCATTAAAATATAGGGGGGCACAAATTTGGAATAATTTGCCTAAAAATCTAAAAATATCCAAAACATATAATTCTTTTAAGAAAAGCACAAAAACTTATGTAAAAAATCAAAATACTTTGTTATGTTAGATTAAGAATGTAGTCATCTTATTGCTAAAACAAACCCGTATAACTTTTACATTTAGAATGATTATCCATCTGCTGTTGTAATTAGTATATAAATGTATGATGGGGATCTTCCTAGAAAAGCTCAATAGAGCTTGCTAAGATCTCCTGCCATTATATGTTTTATACCAGCAGAGATTTAACTGTAAAATGAAACCAATGTAATATAATGGACAAATAATAAAAAAAAAAAAATAAAAAAAAAAAAAGTTACGCTAACCGCAGACTCGCGCTCACATTAAATCACGGACTGAGAAATGAACTGATCCTATTAAAGCATAATTATTATTCTAAAGCTGGGCTAAAATGCTTTTAGCGACGAGCAGGATTTGTGTTAGGCCTGTCACCTTTTATAAAAACCGAGCTTTTTCAGTTGTTCGACTTGATCTCGCATCACTGAAACCGATGGAGAAACGACTTTTATCGTCGATTTCTCGGCTGACAGAGCTGCTTTCGCCAGGCGTAGAAAGAGCTGAAATATCAAGCTTTTCCCGAAACCGGTCGGCAGAATCGCGAAGACATCTTTACCACGCGCCAAGTTTTAAACAAGGCATTCTTGTTTGCCTTTCCTGAGCGCTTCTATATTAGGAAAATCGCGCAGGCATTCGTCCAAAATATTACATAACTTTGATTCCTCTTCATCACGCGTGAGGATCACGTACGCCATCGTATGATTGACAAGTATAATGTGCATAGCGAGGTGTTGACATCACCTGTCAAAACGGACCAATCAGAGGGTATACCAGGAGCTGGTATACCGGAAAGAGCTTTTTAAAGAAATGTTTACAGGCTCCCCAGTTTACAGGCTGTTTACAGGCTAAAATCAGAAAACGGCAAACTGATCCTTACGGCAAGGCGATGAAGGAGTAAATAAAAGAATAAAACAAAATTTATATATATATATTTTGTTTTATTCTTTTATTTACTCCTTCATCGCCTTGCCGTAAGGATCAGTTTGCCGTTTTCTGATTTTATACAAGTAATTATTGTACTGATCCAGGTCTACAACTGCGAGATCCGGCACCACTCAACGGTTTGTCGCTGTGGTCTTGCTGATATTTTATATTTTTGTTTACAGGCTCCCCAGTTCCCCCGCGATTTTTTTCCTATTTTTAACTTCGCGCGTTCCCCATTATCTCGGAGCCTGGAACAGGCTTAAGGTTGCACTTGTTCCCGCGCTTAACACCGTTGCATGTTTTCCTGCCTTAACACCGGTTGCACGTTTTCCCGCGCTTGACACCGGTTGTATGTTTTTTTCGGGCATGACGATGATTGCATGTTTTCCCGCGCTTGACACCGGTTTGCCTGTTTTCCTGGGCTGAACACCGTTTGCATGTTTTCCCGCCCTTAACATTGGTTGTATGTTAACACTGGTTGTATGTTTTCGCGTGTTTGGCACCGGTTGCATGTTTTCCCACCCTCAACACCGATGCCTGTATTCCCGCGCTTTACATCGGTTCCGTGTTTTCCCGCCCTTAACACTGGTTGTATGTTTTCGCGTGCTTGGCACCGGTTCCATGTTTTCCCGCGCTTGACACCGGTTGCATTTTTTCCCGCGCTTGGCATGGACTACATAATTTTGCTTTGTATTCATTTTAGGTTCTCATTATAAGACTCGATGTTTAAATCTGGGAGCGAGTAACATTATTAACAACATTGTTTGCTGTTTCGTTGGTTTTCGAAAATCTACCAGAAACTGGGTCCCGTCTGAGCTCCGGCTGGAAACGTTACACTTAGCCGGTGTTGTGCGAATGACAAAAAATAATTTGGATACATTTTTTTATTTGCTCTCAACAGGCTGGATGTACCCCATTACCAAAACGTATGAGCCTGCGTTTTACATGGCCGGCGCCTTCACCACGCTTGGAGTATGCCTATTATTCTTGGTTCCTTTTCTGCTGCCGCCTGAAGTTCTCGAGGAGTGGCGCATGCGTACCAATGGTTATCGCGTGCGTATCCAATCTTCCAGCTCAAGTGAGGCAACTAAATCATGGACTTTGGACTCTGGGTCGTTATATTACGAGTCTGAAAGGGAAATGGAAGATTATGAGAGAAAAGATTCTGAGTCTGAAAGGGAATCGGAAGGTTATGAAAAGAAACATTTTACTGTTTCTATGGCAGAAAATACTTTGGAATTAAACATCGCCAAAAGACAATCAGATAAATCGAGTGTCGGATATATCCTACAAAAATATTTTTCTATGCCTAAACTGGCAAATCAACAAGACTGTCTTCTAGCAAATTTTAGTGACTATTTCAGTAATTCAGATGATGTTTGGATTCATTCTTTAGATCCAAACAGAGAGACTATGGTTTAACTATATATTAGTAAAGTTAATAACCTATTTATCACAGTACGAGTAATTTGTTTATAGGTGAAAGGAATGTAGGTAGAAGAAAACCGCCCGCGAGGTGTATTCAGACTGAAAACAACAACAGCTATTTTTCTATCGTAAAAGAAGCGTTTTAGCTTCAACGTTCTTTTTCGTTTGTTTTTTAATTTGATAGTTGGTTTCAGTTTTATTTTCAGTTCATTTGTTTGATTTTTTTTGTAACGTTGCATTGAAGCTTCGTTTCTAGGAAGAAATACAACCCTAGATATTGTCGATGATCTACGTATATCATAATTATTTATTGTCTTAACTAAGTTCATCGACGAGTCTTATAAAACCTTAAACCGAAGTGGCTCATACATGTGAAACAAACACCGATGTACGAAATCATCGACATGTTTCTTTAATTAGCATTTGTACATTTGTTTCATTTGTGAACATTTGTAAAACAATCATAGACAGAGAAACATCATATTGGAGTAGCATTTGAGATGCCCAAGGTGATTGTACTTACAATTTGCGTTTTCACTTCTTGCACCTATGTCTGATGTTTCCGCATTCGTGTGAACTAGGCCTAAGTGTGGCTCAAAAAATGATGGCAATTGTAGAGTTGTAGAGGAAGATTATAAAAGCCTTGAGCATTTGACGTTCTCCATTTACCTTCAACTTCACTCAAGTCAACCCAGGGTAAAACGTAACGGGGCGACGTCAATTCTGTCACTGACTCAAACGCTAATTACCGTGGGCTCAGTCAAACTTCTGTAGTTTTCTGTGCTAGCCCCTGAGACATTTCTTCTCTGATTGTACGTTCCATGGCTTAAAAAATAATGTAACTAATTACAGGTTGCGCATTTAAAATCTTACCTTGCTTGAATTCAAGTTGTGTGAATTTGGAATATTATTTAAATCCCTGAAAAACTTAAAATCGCACATAAGTATTACGGAGTGATATAGCCCTCTTCTTGAAGTATCGAGAACCTTAAATGCTCAAGGCAAGTTTCTGGCAAGTCCAGTGAGCCATAGGCATTGCTCCTGTTTTAAGGAGCTTTATGACCAGTTCATTTATTGAACTTTTCATGTGTGCAAATCCTATCTGCCTTGTCGACTGGACTTGTGCACATGGAAGCTTCCCCAAGAACGAAAAATAGAATTTTTGATTATATTTAAAAACAGAAAATTGAGCAAGTGACTGATAAGACGGATAACCTACCAAGTTACGAGAAAGATCAATAAACAATTTCTCCTCAGAATATAAGCATACAATACATATTTGGCAGGAAATTAAAGATTTCATTGCCAACGTGAGAATGTCCTATAGGTATTAAGACAGTACTAAGCCCATTTCACGGTGGACGTTTCTTATTTTCATTACAATAATATTTAACGTAGATGCGAGGCAATTTTGTAGTTTCTGCCCGAAATTGCCTCGCATCCACGTTGAATTTTATTATAATGTAAATGAGAAAAGTTAACAGTGAAAAGGGTTCTTTTTGCTAACTATCTCCATAGGAAACTTTTTAAATTAATCAAGGAGAATTTTTTTGCTGACGTTGGGCCGGACTTGATGGTTAATCAGTATAGAGCAGTTTTCAATTGAGTGTCGTAAAACTAAAACCAAAGTAATTATTCTGACCAATCACAGCAGTGGTAAACAATCCAATGAACCAATCAGAGCTCGAAGCAATTACATGTCGGCGGCGCCAAGCGCGGGAAAACACGTGCGAGCAAGTCACGATTGGTTTTGGTTTTACTTCTGATTGGTCGAGAAAGTGGCGCGAGATTTTTTAGCCAATCACAAAGCGTAGCAATGCAAAACCAAAGCAATTGTGTAATTACTTTCAACACTCAATTGAAAAGCGCTCTATTCAAATACACTCATTTTTTTTATCTAAGAAGGAGGCTGAGTTGGGACTGAATGCTCTTGTATTTTTTTTTGGCGATTTGAGCTTGAAAACGTTCTTAGCAGGTTCTTGGAATAAGCCGTACAGTATTCAGTCACTAAACCATAGTTGTAAATAAGAAGAAAGAAATACAGGCGAAGTTCTACTCATTTGCCAATTATTACTGAGACATGTAGCTATTGTAAAATGGAAAAAAAAAAACTTGTTAAATAGAGACGGGCTTAACTAAAGAACAGCCTTCTTAGAACGTTCTTAAAATTCTGGCCAAACTCAACCTCGATGTTCTTAAAAAAAGGTTCTTATATAAAAAGAGAGTGTATACGTTAGGTTAATTTCTTGAAAAGGTTTAATCCACTGTAATAATGATGTGCCAAGACCCGCACTGAAGACATTTTGTGGACGTTTGTGTTGTTCATCATGAAAACGTGGTGACAATAGCCCATTTCCGATATATTAAAATTCATACTTGGCTCCGAGGCTTGGGGGAATAAAACAAAAGAAATCACATTGAGGTTCAGCGTTGAATTATTCATTTCTTTTGTTTTATTCCCCCCAAGCCTCGGAGCCAAGTATGAATTTTAATATATCGGAAATGGGCTATTGAAATTATTTATATTCATTGAATTTAATTTGAATTCTAATAGAGCAATAAAAAGAGTGTGCTCTTCGACTTAAAAAAAGAAACTGGCATAGAAAAGTACTTGATATATAAGTATCACAACTTAAAACTGAACAGTAAATGCTAGGGAATATACAGCCGCTATGTTGCCGGAATAAACCAAGGAATTAAGGTTACAGTGTACCTTCAGATCGAAAATTTATTGAAAAATTTTTTTTGGCGTTAAAATAAAGTTTACAGAATGAACTTTCATCCAAAAAAAAAGTTATCGAAAAATAGTGAAAATTAACGAAGAAATGATGGTATAACTTTTGTGGGCGGAGTTTGTTTATTACGCGATATGTTTTTTTAAGCGCCGTTTTCTCAAAGTTAATTTTTCGCTTGTTGGTGACACTTTAAAGAGCTACAACTCAAAGGGAATTTGTTCGATTTTCCTTAAATTTGGACAGAAGCTAGGCTAACATATAATCAACAAAAATGTGTCGGCGAATTTCTTAATTCCGAAAACTTTTTCGTCAAGAGCCATTTCCGTGCGATCATTCCAATTTTTTTTCTCCCCTTTTCGAAAATATTCTGTAACTTTTCACTGCAATTGAATATGGGAAATCGCCGACACGTTTTTTTTAGCGCTTCGTATCCGAAAACCGGAGAACAAATCAAATTAGCAAAATATAATAATCGCTTTGAGTTATAGCGTTTTAAAGCTGATGCGGACGTTCGAATTTAGACGTCGTAAAAAATTCGACAATTGATTTTATTACCAAATGGTTTCCATATTTAGATAGCCAGCTCTATAAGCTTTAATTTGATATCTGGGTTTAGGTATATTAAGTGTAATCTTAAGACGCTAGAGCTGTTATACTGGAGACACCCCCGAAGGTACACTGTAACCTTAAATACCGTCATTCGATTTAGCGGCCGGGGCGCAATTAACTTTTGGTAACTCAAGGGAGGATACTTATTGGAGAGAGGGGACGCTTATTAGGGAGGGGCGCTCATTTTTAACCTGTTATCCCATCAAAATAATGATAGCGGTTGATCATAATATATATACATAGCCCAAGCCTAACAGCGTCGCACTTTGAACAAGCTTAACTAAGGTGAAACTTAACTAAGGTGAAAGGTTGGAAGCACAAGAATTAACGGGTTTACCTCGGTGTGAGAACCTGTGACTTTTTTCTTTGTTTTTCACCTTTGTAGTATTGCATTCCCCGTTGACTCTATTGTTTTATGCCTTTTGTTTTCTTTGTTTTACGTCACTCATGAGTTTCACAGGTTCTTACACCGAGGATGAGCCGAATTATTACGGCTATTATTACGCGACCGTCTGCACAGTACATTTTTATAGACCGTACAAAAGTTCACAAAAACAACTTTTCTCTGTCTAAAATAACTAGTACCACTAGTTTCCGAATAAAATACAGTTTATGTTTGTCAAAAATTGCCCGAGAAACTGATTTGAAAATCAAAAATTGCAAAAATACACAAACATATTTGCATAAGGCGATGCGAGTGAAGATAGAACTGTACTATAAAATCAAAGTCTTGTTTTGTTTACATAAAATCGCTTTTCAATCTATCTAATGAATGAACAAACACATAAAAATGGACAACACAATCTTCTTTCGAAAAAATTTATTCAAATCTACATTAGTTTACGTTTAAAAGCAAAACGCGTACCATTTAATTATAGCTCATCGAGTTCAAGCTTTCTTCGATGAAATTCAAGAGATCGATACAACTGAATTTAAGCACGTTTTAAAATCAATTCTCCAAAAATAACAATAACACTAATAAAAAGTCACTCACAGATTGATATCAACATAAATTCTCATCGAAAACTGTAATCTGTTTTACCTTTTAAGTCCCTCGCTTGCTTGGAAATTCAAATCTCCGCTTCTGGTTCTGAAATCCGTAGAAAACAAACATCTCCCGCATTGATAAAAACGTAATACATGAAGTTCCTCGAAGCAAGATTTTATCCCTGAATGCTCGTCTTATTCCACCAAAGCGGCTTCTGAGTATACCTTAATTAGTATCCCTGTCTTGAGTAGCAAACCGCGAAAAAATGCAGGAAAATAACGAGTTTAATTCTCCGCTAGACACAACAAAACAACTAAAGTGTTTACCGAGCTCACGGCTGTGTTGCCGCGCGAAAAACAAAGCCTTGCTTTCAAGATCCCGGATGTTGTTCCAACACGGCGGGCGGGCGGGCGGGCGGGCAAACACGCGCCCGCGAAATATTTCGCTAGCCATGACCATGAAAAATCACGGCATTGGTTCTTTGAGTATGGAGCTGCGCAGCCAGGCCTTCGGCCTGGCAAGTGCTCCGCTATGATGCTATGCTGAATAGTTCCTTGATTGGAAAAAGGGGCGCTACGAAAAACGCTCAACGGAGGAGGCGCTTATTGGAAGAAGGCCACTAAATCGAATCGTTACGTTCAGATGCAGTAATGGAGTAGGAGTATTTTATTCACATATTGAAGTATTGTGTGACGACTGGTGAACCGTCCAAAGAACGTCGGCTGTATATTACCCTTTCATTTCAAATGGGTTTAAGGTTACAGTGTACCTTCAGATCGAAAATTTATCGAAATTTTTTTTTTGGCGTCATAATAAAGTTTACAGAATGAACTTTCATCCAAAAAAAAAAATTATCGAAAAATAGTGAAAATTGACGGAGAAATAACGGTATAACTTTTGTGGGCGGAGTTTGTTTATGAAGCGATATGTTTTTTTTTAAGCGCTGTTTTCTCAAAGTTAATTTTTCGCTTGTTGGGGACACTTTAAAGAGCTATAACTCAAAGGAAATTTGTTGGATTTTCCTCAAATTTGGAGAGAAGCTAGGCTAACATATAATCAACAAAAACGCGTCGGCGAATTTCTTATTTCCGAAAACTTTTTCGTCAAGAGGCATTTCCGTGAGGTCATTCCAATTTTTTTTCTCCCCTTTTCGAAAATATTCTGTAACTTTTCACTGCAATTGAATATGGGAAATCGCCGACACGTTTTTTTAGCGCTTCGTGTCCGGAAATCCAAAAACAAATCAAATTAGCAAAATACAATAGTCGCTTTGAGTTATAGCGTTTTAAAGCCGATTCGGACGTTCGAATTTAGACGTCGTAAAAAATTCGACAATTGATTTTATTACCAAATGGTTTCCATATTTAGATAGCCAGCTCTATAAGCTTTAATTTGATATCTGGGTTTAGGTATATTAAGTGTAATCTTAAGACGCTAGAGCTGTTAAACTGGAGACACCCCCGAAGGTACACTGTAACCTTAAAAAACTATTTCTTGAGTCAAGTCAAAGTAAGTCATCGTAGAAAGATTCCTGAACTAAAGTGGGTCAAACGGACTACTTCCTGTTCAGTTGTGACCGAAAGTGAGGTATGCACATGGTAACAGCTCTATATTTTATTTTCTGTCATGCAGGTGTTTTCTTTTCGTGGATTAATTTCAACGGGTTTAATTTTCTCGAACCATTGATGATGCTAAAAAATAACAAAATTAAAACCCGCGGGAAAATTGAGAGCATTAGGGTAAGCAAGGCGTGTTTTCTCCCACTTAGATCCCTTTGCATGTTTTTAATAGATCTTGATTCAGTGCTTAGGTATACCAGGAGCCCATACCCTGTTTGTATCTTTATTCACTCTTTGACTCCGTAGAAGGTAAGTGATATTAATCGAAATATTGGCTATTAAGAGATATAAATGTGCCAATCTTTACTTCCGCTGAGTTGTTTATTCCACACTTTGAGTGACGTCTGGTTGTGTGGTCCTCTGCATCAGTATTAAGTTTGTAACATGCATTTCTACTTTGTTCTTACTAATTTTCACGGGTACCTAATTTCTCGAAATTGATATGTGAATACTTAATTTTTAGAATCAATTATCAAGATAATAATTAATTCTCCTTGGCCATCGTAGCTTAATAAGAAATAGCACACAAACTGCAGTGACAAACATGACAATAAAACGCATGTTGGAAAACAAAATATTAACTTGACGTTTCGTATGTTGCAACATAATCTTCAGAAGTGACCGTTTAGAATACAAGTAACAACTAAATTTAAATGAATAATAAGTAACTAATTAACAACAACAATAACATATTAAAGATGAGAAAAATTTGCATATAAAAGCAAATGGGCTCTCCTTTAGGTCCTGTTTTGGCCAACATCTTTATGTGCCATTTTGAAGAGAAATGGGTCCTTAACGACAACGCTCGCCCTTCTGTTTGGTTTCGATACGTAGACGATACCTTCACCTTGGTCGACAATAAAAACACAGCAACCCAGTTTCTACAGTACCTTAATAACTGTCACACAAATATCAAATTCACCGTTGAATTCGAGGATAACTTTGCAATCCCTTTCTTGGACATTCTCATCAAACGACACAATCACACTTTCTCAACATCTATTTACCGAAAGAAGACCTTTACCGGCCTGTACACAAAATGGGACTCCTTCACACCTAGGAAATACAAAGTAAACCTCATCCGCACACTCACTTTTCGTTGTTTCCGCATCTGTTCGTCACCTTCTCATTTGCGATCTTGTCTGAATGATCTGAGGAAGTTGTTGTTACAAAATGGTTATCCTGCTGGTGTTGTCAATTACAACATTAATGATGTTTTGAACAGACAGCAGAACAGACTGAGGAATCCGATCATCACAGTTCCCAAAAAAGAAACAATCTTAGTTTTACCTTATTTAGGGGTACAAAGTAAAATTGTTACCAAACAGCTTAAGACCCGCATTAATAAATTTTATGGCTGCATTGATCTTAGGGTAATTTTCCAAAACGCTCATCGCATTAAGTCCTTTTTTCCCTACAAAGATAAGTTCAACCGTTCCCAAATGTCAAAAGTTGTGTATAAGGCTAGTTGTTGGGATTGTCAGGATTTCTACATTGGAAAAACAAAACGAAGATTGCATGACAGAAAAACTGAACATTTTAAAGGGATCACAAGTACTTGTCATGCATCTGCTATCGCAGACCACGTCACATCAACTGGTCACAACTTCAAATGGGACCACTTTGAGATATTGGCAAAAGGTCGGTCTGATACTCACTGTAAGATTAAGGAGACTCTACAGGGACCGCGGAGCAAGGTGAAAAGTGGGAGGGCTGACAATTGAAAATAATTTTTTCATATTGAAAATCGAAAAAAGGAATAGAATCATAGTATTTGATTTGCAAAAAAGTGGTGGGGCCGCGGCTCTACCAGCCCCTCCCCCTCCGCGGTCCCTGCTCTACTTATTCAGGAACTCAGACCCACCCTTAACGATAATGTCAGCAGCGAAAAGCTAATTATTAGTTTGCATCTTTTATATGCAAATTTTTCTCATCTTATGTCCACAGGAACGATGATTCAAATTTAACCGTAATTCCAGCTAATATCGCTGTGCAAATCGATCTTGTTAGAGCAAAAACGTGAACTAGACTGCACAAAGCGTTACGCGTCTGGAAAAATTTTAGTCCTCAGCCGAGCCTGGCATGGGAGAACCGGTAACGGTCGGATCGGACTTCGGGCCACACCGGTTCCCACTTGTACAACTGGCCGAGAGGGACTGGAGCTATTCACAAACGGACATGCTCAGTGCACTAAAATGGCGCGGATTGTGAATTTCACTGTGCAAAGAAGCTTTTGGATTTTCGAATAATTCATCGGAATTTTATGATGCTAGCAATTCAATAGCAACAGAGAAACTCTAATGGCCACCATTCTAGGTAACAGTAATGAAGACATTCAAGAAATAACGGTTAATCACAGCCAACATGACAACAATGTTGTGGATCTGACAAGCGACACCGGTAATGATGAAGTACAAGATATGGAAATAGAGATCGACAACGAACAACAAACGTTAAATCGGGACGAAAACGAAAGCACACAACCAGTCAATTATGAAAATACTGCCCCAGATGAGACAGAAGTGCGGTCTTCAATGCAAAACGTGACCCCTGTAGTTGGCAGAACTGTTCAAGTTTTGGGCAGCTTGGCGGTGAATTCTCCTGATGAATTTCAAAACAAGGCTTCAAAACCGTCCAAGATAAAACCTTCAAAGACTGCAAAATCACCTCTGAAATCTCCCGAGAAAGACGACGATGTAAGTTTGTGAGCCTCCATTTTTATGTCAAACAAAAAAAATCTGTCCTATTTAAATTAAGTTTTGATATACATGTAAAGTATTTAATAAACTAAAGATAAAACAAGATTAAGACTTATGTAATATGTACAGTATGCATACAGTGAGCGGCTTTCACTTGAGTGCCATAAAACCAAAACCAAAGTAATTACTCTGGCCAATCACAACAGATGTAAACCATCCAATGGACCAATCAGAACTTGAAGCAAATACATGTAGCTAGCACCAAGCACGTGAAATTGTGTAAAGTAACTATTGGTTTTGGTTTTGCTTGTGATTGGTTGAGAAAGTGGCGTAAGGTTCTTTTTAAGCCAATTACAAAGTGTAGCAATGCAAAACCAAAGCAGTGGTGAAATTACTTTCGACACTCAATTGAAAACTGTTCTATATGAAATTGAATGAATTGCTGTCACTGCATTAATAGTCTCTGGGTGCGAGAGGCTTTTCTCATGCTTTCATTTTACTGGCTGACTGCTCAAAAGCATACTGCAACAAAAACCTACACAAATATACCTCTTGTCACAGACTGGGTGTACTGCTAAGTGCATCGTTAGGGGAAACCTACACACACATAATGTACATGTTCCTATCAATGTTGCACTGTGAGATGAAGGTGGGGATACAAATCAGATATCTACATGTATGTGGCATTTGATCTATTTTCCATCCCAGTTCCTTGGCTTGGGAACTTGACTGTCAGTATTTTACCAGGATGCACTCAGAGGGATACAAAATTTCCAGGTTTTTGTTCACCCCCCCCCCCCCCCCCCCTCCCCGACCCCAACCTGTAATCAGGTGCTCATATTTATTTAGCAAGCTGTCTGCCACCCCCAAATTAAGATATTTCTCAACATCCCTCCCCATGCCTTTCCACCGACTTGCATACTTGTGCTTTCGCACTCTCCCGTTCCAAAAAAAGATCGCCTGATCACAGGTTATCCCCCCCCCCCCCCCACAGCTTAACAATTATAGCTGCATAACCAGGGCTGTGATTAAGCTTTGAAGAAGTCTTCCATAATAATTTGTTGTCTTTTAGTCATTAATTTTTTAAACTTTAAGTAGCCAGTCATCTCCTTTGCAGTTGCCAGCTATAATAACTGGTTACCGGCTACTAAGTACTAATGACAGCTATGATAACCAAAAAGTATTGTTATTGTTACCGTTGGTGATTCATTCCTATGCTCACATGACTGGCAGAGCAAGCTTTTGGCCAGTCAAGTCTCCATTCTGACCAGACATTGTCTGTTGACCAGACGTTATTTTAAGCCATATGTTCCTATGCTCACATGACTTATATTAGATGTAATATGTAATTAGGGTACATTTTGTAATAGAGATTTTATTCAGAACATACAGTATATCAGTTGTTACTTTTCTTTTCTTGAACTTTAATAAAGTTCTACTACTACTACTACTACTACTACTACTACTACTACTACTACTACTACTACTACTACTACTACTACTACTACTACTACTACTACTACTACTAGCTACTACTAGCTACTACTACTACTACTACTACTACTAGCTACTACTACTACTACTACTACTACTACTACTACTACTTCTACTTCTACTTCTACTTCTACTTCTACTTCTACTTCTACTTCTACTACTACTACTACTACTTCTACTACTACTACTACTACTACTACTACTACTACTACTACTACTACTACTACTACTACTACTACTACTACTACTACTACTATAGTTTGAGATCTACAAGCTTTATAGTCAACTCTCTCCTTTTACAAACACTCATCTAAGACAGAAAACTCTCTTGGACAGTAAGTTGGGACTGTGGTAAGAGTACATCATACTTTACACAATGCTCACTTTCTTTTATTAGTCACAGTGTTGCCCAATTTGTTTTGAGCCTTGGTCAAACTCAGGATCTCACCGGCTCTCATCTCTCAGCTGTGGGCATCTCTTTGGAAGAAGGTATGAAATAATACATACAATGAACAGTCATCTCTCGGGACTATAAGAAAGTTAGAGTACATAATCTTTCTGTAATGAAGAATATTTTTTGGAAATTAAGATTGGAGTTAAAACTCTTATCAATCAACTTATCAAGATTTACATTAATCAGAACACAAGATATACAATGTGTAGCATTTTTTACAAGATTGATCTCTTGTAAGATATATTTTATTATTAAAAGGGGGACAATTACCAGAAGATTTCACATGTTTATTTTAACAAGGTCTTAAAAACAACTTATGTTTAAAATAATTTATCATCTGTCATTTTATTCCATAATTATTCATTTATCTGGCATATCAGCAAGAGTTGTTACCTTATCTCTTTCCAATTTACCGGTATTATCGGATAACCAATCAGTGAATGAGTTGTTGAGTCATCTGTCAATTAATTAATGCAAGATCTTGTCCTTTAGCTGTATTGAAAGATGGTTAAAATCTAAAGCAGGAAATGACAAGTGTCCCCAGTGTAATGCACCAGCAAGGAAAAAAGACATCAGAAACATCTACACTAAAGCAATTAAGTCAATTGATACAACTGAACGTGACAGGGCACTTGCAGACCTGGAAAAAGAGAAAGAAACTCGACAGAGGGCAGAAGAACGTGAGGCTCGAGCTCTCTTGCAATATCAGTTGGCTAAAGCAGAGTGTGAGAAGATTACTGCTCAACTCAGGAAACAGGAACAACTGGTTTTCACTTTACAGACGCAAAGGCAAGAACTCATTAATGTTATTTTAATTAACCCTTTGACTAGCTAAATTGAGGAAAGAAATTATAGCCGATATTCCAAAATCTGTTTAGTAAAATAGTGACAAAAAAACAGAGCCATAAAGGCTCTAGGGGTGAAAAGGTCAACATGTAATATTAATTTTTTGTTCTCACAGCTGTATGTGTAGCAACAGACAGCTATTTACACTGTAGATTTTAAGCAGGTCTTCCTCTATAATAACAGATACATAACATGTAGTATACTGTTAAATAACATTTCAAGTAGAAAACAGCTACATGTACAGACAAGTCTCTGCTGTCAGACACCTCCAGTAGGCAGACACCTCTTGTAAGGGGACACACAGCCATATCCCAGGCACATACACTGTACAAACAATGCAACATACAATGTGCCCACACAGTCATGGTCCCAGCCACATGCACTGTACAAACAATGCAACATACCTGAAAACTTGTCCTACATGTAAGTGAACAAATGCTTTGGTCAAACACTTGATGAGATTAGAACATGTCCTATTTCAGATCAGAGAACTTCAAAGATGCCACAGACATCCAGAACACACACAAACATTTTTGTTTTAGGGGTGGACCATTAGAAATCCTGGGAGGGGGGTCAAAAATTTTTCAGTGTATGATTTTTTTTTTCGGCCTGAGTTTCCTGCAGGATTTTTTTTTGAGGGAGGTGCAAGCCTGCAGGTTTTTTTTTTTTGAGATTTTCTTTATAAATGCGTGCAAGCCCCAAATTTTTTTTATACTAATGGCCCAATCCATTTTTGGTGTTAAACGCTGGAGAGTAGATTTAAGTCAGACTGTCGAACCTTTGCATAAAAAATGGGGAGAAATAAGAATTGAGATGGAGTGGTCGAGCGCCGAAGGCGCGAGCCGCTAGGGGGGTTTGGGGGCATGCTCCACCAGAAAATTTTGAAATCTTGATGCTCTGAAACTCCATTTCTAGTGTTCTGAGACAACAATTTCTGTCAAAAATGTTTGGCAAATTGATGTGTCTTCTCGTCACTTTGCGTCTCTTTGTGTGGCTCCACATACAAGTACTCGATTTCATTTTATTTTTCTTGCTGTTTCTTTAGTTTATCTGGATATCAGAGTTGAGTATACGCAATTTCGTCTTTTTGTATAGTAAGTGTTATGAGAATTTGACGAAAATGACAGAATTTCATTTTCAAGCAAAATCGGGGTAATCTCGACGAAATCAGGACGGTTGGACAATCTGTAATGTATTTTAAAAATACTTGTGTGTAGTAGAGCAGGTTACATATTTCATGATGTTTACAGTGTTTTCAAATATGTACATAAACAAGGTTTTGGTTATATTAAGATATTGGTACATGTACCAGATAGACCTTTGAGGCAGGTAATTTTTGACAGCATTTGAGTCAACCTGAAGTTGCTTTTTGATGAATTTTACTACCAGAGAGCATGTCATACTCTCATATGTTCCAGTTTAAAATAAATAAATAAATATATGTATATATAGCCAGTTAGCTTGCAGGATTTTATTTTTTTATGGTCAACTGCTTGCAGGAATTTTTTTTGAGACAATTTTCCTTTGCAGGATTTTTTTTTTGGTAATTGTCACCCCCCCTCCCAAGATTTCTAATGGTCCGCCCCTTAAGAAACGAGCCAGTCATGCATCTTATAATTACCAAGGTTAATTTTGTGCATCCGTTCATTTTACGCAAAACAATAAATATGTCGGTTATTCCTATAATGCATGCTAAGCAGTACAAATGTATTTAAATGCGACTGCAAACCGCCAATTCTCATCTGTTTTGATACTGAAGGTTGCAACAATAAATGAATGATTTGACTTCATCGTCACCCAATCAGCTTTTTCTTGTCTTTGGTATTTTATCAATTACCGGTATGTTACCTTCAGTTGGTAAGAATTGTAACAGTTTTGAAACTTTATTGCAGATTAGTGCTGTACAGTTGTTGCAACTCTGACTCTGTTTAAACTTTATTACAGATCAGTGCTGTGCAGTAGATGCAACTCTGACTCTGTTTAAACTTTATTGCAGATCAGCACTTTGCAGTAGATGCAACTCTGACTCTGTTTAAACTTTATTGCAGATCAGCACTGTGCAGTAGATGCAACTCTGCCTCTGAAGGAGCATCAGCTGGTATAAGAACCCACGGTCAGAGCAGCTCAAGCCAGGGTACATTACCACAGAAGTCTTACATCCTTCAAACATCGTTTCAAGTTGCACAGGTACCGCTGTCTACAGGTTTCATACCTGAATGATCATGTTGCATGTTTCCATTATTTCTGTTATTGAAACATTCATAAATCTGCATAGTACCGTACATGCCTTTGATTCAACATGTTAGAGAGGATGTGTCTTGAACTGGTTGACTTGATGTATTTGGTTGGTTTGTCTGACGTTATACATGCAGACACCCCTAACACCACATTTTTCATTATCATACCATAATTAAATATATCAAAATTCTATCTTGACTTTGACTTAAGCTTTATAGGGGAATAAAACAACAGACTTGTTATTAAATAATTCATCCCTGAACCTTAATGTGATTTCTTTTGCTTTAATCCCATTTGTCTCGGATCTTAGTAAGACCAGTGTGATTTGATATTTTCAAAATAGGCCTATTCTACATAATTTTATATAACCACCAACTCAATCTGTATGTAAAGGGAAACTGTGTTTGAATGTATTCTTTCTGGCACTAAATGGACTGTTGGTATTAAAGGGTAAAAAAAAAAAAACCAGAAGGACTGCACTGGGTTCAAACATTTTTCAATTATATTAATACACTAACACAGACTGTACATTTGTCTTTTTACAGAGTGGTTTGAGAGTGGTTACATTTGACCAACATCACGCCCTTCTGGTGATATCCAAACCGTCACCAAATCAGCTTTTTCCTGGCTTTGGTATTGTTAAGGTAAATATTAGTTAAATAATGTAAGTTTTTAACTTGAATCAGAGGTGTTACTGCCAAACATTATATAATACTGGGTGCAGTTATTTAACAGCCCTGAATCTCAGGCTAGCCCCAACTTTGAATTTTCCAGTTGCAAGTGAACCTTGGATAATGCTGGGTCAGCACTTGTATGTGCATGATATTTGTTGTTTGATGTACATGCAGATTCTCTTCTAGTATGGGAAGCAGGGATGGTGTTGTGGTGATAGTACCCGTCTCCCACCCATGTGGCCCAGGTTCAATTCCTGTGGGCAACCCATACATGGGTTGAGTTTGTTGTTGGCTCTCTTCCTTGCACCAAGGGTAATAATTATTTTCTCGGGGTACTCCGGTTTACCTCCATCCACAAAAACCCGCATTTCTAAAATTCCAATTTGATCTGCAAACAGTAGAAGTAAGAGCCACCTCATGGATTTCCACTGAAATTCCTATTCATTTATCTATTTAAATATCTATTTATTTATGTTTTCATACTATGTTTGTATTCCTTCATCTACTGAACCTACATGTATGGCAGCTAATTTTCACAATTTTGAAATGGCAGTAATTTGTGAAACTTAATTTTTTGCAAATGAGAAGAATTCATTAGTCATTATTCTTAGCCTATTATGGGTAATTAGAAACATGAAAGTTTCAAGATTAAAAAAAATGTAAAAATAATATTTCACAAAAATGTCCTCTCATAAGGCACAAGTGTGTTAATTGTATTATTAAAATTAGTGTAGTTCTTCTAGATATAAATAATTATAAATGTCTGTCCATTTACATGTAGGTGAGTTCTTTGGACTCCAAACATTGTGAGTTTGTGCGGATTCACCAGAAGCCTGTGCGTGATGTGGCATTCAGTTGCCGTGGTGATGGTTTATTGCTGACAGCAGCCATGGACAAGACAGTTAAAGTCACCAGTATGCTAAGCAACACTGTTGTTCAGACGTAAGTTTAAGAAAAAAGAAATATTGCATTATAATGTGAATAAAATAGAACTAATAATCAGTGCATGTTTTTCCATTATAGTTACAATACACCAGCCCCGGCCTGGTCTTGTGCCTGGAATGATTATGATACCAATTATGTCTACTGTGGCCTGCAAAATGGCACTTGTTTGATATTTGATGTCAGAAACACCAACACTTACCTGAAGAGTATCCAGAATGCAACAGGAGGCTCATGTCCAGTCATCTCTGTTGCTCATGTGTCACCTGACCCACATGGTGTTCTTAGGTGAGGTTACTATGCAACATGACAATGACGTTTATGGTGATGATGACAACATTGATCAATGATGATGATGACAATACATGTATTAAGGGTGGTGCAATGATTACGATGCTGATGATGATTATGAAGATTCAATGTTGGTTGTTATAGTAGTGATGGTGACAATGATATCAGTGACAATGAAAATGAAATTGGTACATTGGTACACGTCGTAACTTCAAGAACATTAAGGCTATGACAATGAAACATTAAATTTATGACACATTTAAAACCTTTGTAAATCGGAAGCAAAACATTGTTAAAACCTGAAACTTTTTGTGAAAGATTATAACACTTGTTTCCACATACCATGTTAGAAACAACTTTGCAGGATGTATATGTTGTGGTCCAATTTTATCCTTGGTTCAAATTTTATTTTTCTTTGTTTAAAACTCATTATCATACATTAACATAGCCAAAAACAAAGGAAAATAAAATTTGAACCAAGGATAAAATTGAACCACAACATATACTTCAAATTTTTTAATTTTTATGACATCATGGGAAAGCCAAGAATAAACATTGTTTTTCTTCATTCAAAGATATAAATATGTCAAAATCTTGTTGCCATGGAAACATCAAGTCACATGATCAAAAATTGTCATATGAAATTGTTGCCAGATAAATTTTAGGAAAAGTCACAAAGTTTGATGGCGTTTGAATACATATTAAGGAAGTTATGAATGTTGAAAGTTAGCATGGGCACTATGTGCCCCCCCCCCCCCCCCCACCCCCAGGCCGAATAGGGTTAATGTCACTGCCCAATGATGCCATCATCTGAACTGAGACAAGGTGTTTGAGCACAGACAGCATGATCTTACCAGTTATTTAAAGACCCTGGTTAGTGGTCCGGCCGGGATTTGAACCTGCGACCTCCCGCTCTGCAGAATGGCGCCCAACTCTGAGCTAACCAGGAGGCGGTTATGTCATTCTAATTATGTCATTCTAATTTTTCAGACCTGGAGGAATTCTTGTGTGTAAGTTGGAAGGAGCATCATTCTGGGAGAAAACTCCCGGAGCTGATTATCTGCCACATCAGCTGATGCTGCCTGAAGGTACTGTGATCACAACAAATCAAATACAAGAGTTTTATTATTGATGTGATGACATACTGTCTTGACAACAACTGGGTCCTCGAAATGGAGCATTAGAAAGGCTCTGTGAGGACCCCCTGCCTTCTTTGGCAAAGTTGGTTAAAATAAAATAAATCAATAAGTCAGAATCTCTAACTTTTAAAAAAAAAACTTTTACGAAGAAAATCTTTGCACTTAATTTTATTGTGGCTGTCTGCCTTCATCAGTGTGGAGGTCTGGAAGTGATATTTCCACTCGCACTTATCAAATGTTGTCTGTTGTTGATGGGGCCATTTGGAAATTAACAGCATGTAGGCATGAAGAAATGTCCTCCTTTCATTTATTCACCCTGTTTTTCTTTTGGGGTGACTGTTCTACCTTGGCCTCCAATGTAGTGAATGAAGGGAGGGCATTACAACTGGACCTTGCAGTCATGATCAGTTGGCTGAAAGTGTTTAAATCTGGTGATTTTATATATTTTTTTATATTTCTGATTTAATTTGTGTTTCATTCAGGATCCTGCACCAGTTTGTCATTTGAACCAACAACCCGACACTGTATGTTCTCTCTTCGTCCCTCCAAGAAATTTCCTCACACAAGACATTTGGTATGAATGTTTTAACAATGTATATGTTGTGGTTCAATTTTATCCTTGGTTCAAATTTTATTTTCCTTTGTTTTTGGCTATGGTAATGTATGATAATGAGTTTTTAACAAAGGAAAATAAAATTTGAACCAAGGATAAAATTGAACCACAACATATTAATATTAATATTAATATTAAAATTAATACATATGTCTATTTACATAATTAATGTGTGTATTCAATAACGTATGTAAGCAGGAGCCTGATGTAAGCAAATTTAAAATTAGGCAAGACAGTTTTTATCCTGTATTAATTTTGTGAGCTGTCAGGGTTGGCGGGTGTACTTATTAATTAATGTTTTTGCAGGTTTATAAATTACAGGGGAATGGTGTGGGGGTGTCAACAGCTCGAGCTGAAGCAGAAAGATCTGTGGATACACAGCTTACTGATCAGGGTTTGTATGACATCATGTTACTTATATCTAAAGTTACACCTCTTGTATAAAATAATTCAGTGATCTGCAGAACTAGCACAAACAGTAATTTCTTATGAGAGCCAGTCTCAAATGCATTATTAAAGGGAACCTCCATTGTTATAACAAATTGACATTAAATTGTTGGAAATAAAGTCTAAATTAAAAGTTTTTAAAAAACAGGTGCAAATATAATTTTAGTGTACAAAAAAATGGATATGAAAATCGCCTATTTTCGCTTTTAAATTTCCTGTGCGCTGCCATTTTGAACTTCGATTCTTAACAATATAGTGGCAACCGTAACATGTCATAATAATTCAAAATGGTGGCGCGCGCGGGAAATTAATTTAAAAGCGAAAATTGGCGATATTTATATCCATTTTATTTGTACACTAAAATTATATTTGCACCTGTTCTTTTAAAAATTTAAATTTCGACTTTATTTCCAACAATTTAACGTCAATTTGTTCTGACAATGGAGGTTCCCTTTAAAAGTGACTTGAGGGTAAAAGAAATTGTGCATTACATTGTATGAACAAGTTTTTGAGAGATGCTGCTACAGGAGGTTCAAAAAGTACGAAAGGTACAAATATACAATATTTATAAAGGTACAATTATAGACACTTTCTACCAGTACACCTGTAAACAGATGTTATTTCTTGATTTTAATTTCATTGTTAAATGTCCCTCGCCTAATTTGCTGCTGTCTGCTGGCTCAGACATGTATCATGGATGGATGACAAAAGACCTGTTTAAAAGCCTTCTCTATGGAGAGCTTGCAAATGGTTCAATGGTCTCAATCTCAGATTTAAAGACACTTGCAAAAGTGCACTCAAATGTGGAAATGTACTTGAAAATTGGAGCTCTGATGTAGATAATTATCCAAAGTGGAGAAAACTAGTTAACCAAACATGGCAGAATGCAAACAACAAAACAAGAAAATAGGGGGAAAAAGACCCAGCAGGAAAAATGATGATACACAAGCAAATTGAAGTATTATATTGTTGCTGCTGTGTCGTTGGCGTTATATAATTATTATATATAATTTGCCTAATCCTTGATTTAACTCTCCTAGTTGAATTTTTTCTTTAGCAACCATTTGGTTACTCACTCTTTAGATTTAGCAGCCATGTTTGAATCTTCTTTCAATGAGGTCACCAGTGCCACAGTTTTAGTGGCCATGGCGCCTAAAATGGTCACAACTTGGAGGGTTGGATTTCCACTTATTTTAATTCTAGCATAAGATACTAATGCTCTGTAACTTCACATTGTACTTACAGAAGCCAGCCTATGTACATGTCAAGCCATCAATCAGTGTGTTGGTGGCTCTACACAGAAACTTCTCAGCAAATCAAGATTATTTACCAGTCCAGATGATCATAACACCCTGATGGTGGCTGCTGGTGATGAGAGTTCCTTGTCGGTGAGTGAGCTGAACTTTTTAAAAACCAGAGTCAGTCGCTGAAGTGAGCTGGCCACTTAGGGGAATCATGTATGGTTGCAAGAAGCTAGAGTTTCATATTTTATAATATAAAGAAATACATATATAATGGCACTATGTAGTTATTGCATAAGCTGGTCTAAAGGCCCCATGGACACACACAGTGCAAACTTTTCCTGCAAAATTGCGCACAACAGTTGCAGAAAAATCGAGTTCTACTTTTGCCATGTTGTGCGCAACAAATTGCATCGTGTAACACCCCCAAGAAAAGTTGCACCACGTGTCTGGGCCTTTATGGTGTTGGCAGTAAAATTGCCAGAGTTCTACATGTACCTGCACATTATGAGAGGATCATAACAACAGCCACTACATGTCTAAATTCCTTTTTAGAGCCACCCTTGCAATTTTTTGTCACTGCAAGTGATTCTAAAGTTTAACTTATTTACTAGTATTTTTGTTATTTCTTGTAGACTTTAATATGGAATGGTAGCAATGGGAGTCAGCTGCAGAGACTACCCAACCAAGGAAAAGAAACACTAGATGTTCTTCCATTTGCTGCTAATGGAAATAACTTTATGGCCACAATTGATGAACAGAAATTAACTGTTTATAAATGGCTAAGTGTTTGATGTACAGTGTATAAATTAGAGTATCACCAATATGCGAGTCAGCGAGTCATGCTGCGAGCCAGCGAGCCATGGCTGCGAGCCAGCGAGTCACACGAACCATGGTTGCGAGCCATACGAGCCACTTTAAATAACGCCTTGGAGGTTGCGAAAAACAAAGCAAAAGCAACGCGGCACGCGATACGCAATAAACGTACACAGAAAAGCTTAAAAAACTGTTGCTTTGGAAAAATTGTGACATTAGTGAATTAATAGTTTCATGATTTCCCGCAGACGAGACCCTACTTCAATTTTTTGACTTGACAGAGAGACTTTCCCTGATAGATCCGAGCTTTTGTAACGGCGCGTTCTAGTTTGTAGCCACACTCGCGCTGACCATGGCCACGCGGACTTTAGTAAAATTGCACGTGCTCGCAAGAAAAAGTAGGTGTCACCAGATTTTATATTCACGTCAGCATTCAATCATTCTCCTGTTAAAATGGCCTAAATTTTTAGATAGCACGCAGCTCTCAAAAACCTCTGTTTCCACTGGCCTTGTAAAAGACAGCTGCTATTGTTTTTAGAGATAGGGGCATTGTTTAGGTCATTCATCCATTGTTTGATGAGCCAATAAAACAACTCATTCTAAGAGCTGCGTGGATCCCCTTAATTTTAGCTTCATGCCACTTTAAATTTTTGAAAATTTCAGGTGGCACCCTGTTTTTTTTAACTTTGCAAAAACTTTTTATCTCAACATGACGAGTACAATTCCATAATAAAAATGGGGGTCACTGAGCTCGTTTTTACTTCATCGCGAGATTAAATCTAGCATTTCATAAATGGAGCCATGTCACGGTGATTTTGCTGTTTGTGTTCGAAATGTAGACTTTCTCAAAGTCGTTCGCTTCTCGTTTCCGCGAAAATAAGCGGCGTTTCTCTCCAAAAGCCATTTAATACATGCAAATTGTAATTTGACAGTTCGGCACCCAGGAGTCCCAAAAAAGTTCGCGCCAAAATGACGTCATATTTTGATTCGTTTTCCAGCAGGGGAAACAAGTCGAGCTCTCGCGCTTCGCGCTCGCTTTCGCGCTTCGCGCTGAGCTCGACTTGTAGGCAAGTCTATTCGAAATGGAGCATTTCCTCATTTTTATGAAATGCTCTTGGAACACCCAGAAGAAAACATAATATGATTCCTTGAAGGGACAACCATAATCAACCGACATATGAGAACTTGAAACAAACTGGCAAGAGTTTTCAAGTTGCAATACACTGAAAGCACGCTTTCTCGTGCGAACAGTGAACAGTGAAGAAGGGGAACAACAGGACTGGGAACAAATATTGTGTTTTCGCATGCCTCGCACAAATGCCTCGCATGACTCGCTGGCTCGCTGGCTCGCATATTGTGCATCCCCTATAAATTATTGTGGAGACAGGATGTCTAGTGTACTCAGTGCAAACAATCGTCAAAATTTTTTCTTGGTCAGTGATTGGACTACATGCAAGTGGTTATGCAATTTATTTCAAGAACAAGGGAGAAGAAGAGAGGAACAAAATAGTAGGGTGAATTGAATTACATTACAATGTTTAAGTAGATTGATGTTACAATTTAAATTTTTACTCATTACATTTTTGTAAAATAAAATTGTCATGACACCATGCTTCCTTGAAACATGTCACTTGATACTGTTTAATATTATCCCTTTGACTACCAATAGTAGCTATTGTAAATAAATTCAAGTAAAATTCAACTCTTATTCCATTTTGCTGTGTGTCTGTTCAGTTGCAGATCACAGTTGACTTCAAAATGCAGTAGGAACAAAAATGTGACCAATGAGACACAGGTGACTTGGTCACCAGTGTTCTGACCACATTTTGACATCTTCTGTGATCTATAACTGAACAGACACCTAGCAAAATGCAATCCATTTTTTTTTATTCAATAACAGGGAAGAAAAATTAGCCTCGCAGCACTTGACTGTGATCGTGACTGTTCAAGGATTGAGGGGGGGGGGGGGGGGGGGGGGGGAGATCTCCCATACAAAAGTGATTGGGGGTGATTGTCAGAAATTTTGAATTTGATAAAAAAAAAGGGACCAGAACCTCGTTTTCTGGACATGGCTTGAATTTTAACTGCTTTTTTTTCTGATAATGAACATTGTTTTGAATACAATAATTATTAATAGTTCCTGTCATATTTATTTTCAGGCTTGATACCCTAAAAGATACCATGGTAATTCAAACAGTGGTCATTTTAGATTTAAACACCCTACATGGTACCAAATCACAAATTTTAACCCTAAATGGCACAATGACCCCTGCTATTTTTATGTTGGCATCCCCCTCTCCCTTGGGGTTGAATGTAGCTTCTTTTTTTAACCAAAATCTCACTTACGCCCAAATAAAATTGAAGTGTTCAATGTATAAATTTTCAACTTTAACAAAATTAACAAAATATTAATGTGACTCAAACAATCATTTATTCATACTTGGTTTTTTCATCATGATGGTTTATAATACAGAGTTGTAGCTAAGACAAATTCAGCTGGTGATAAGGGTTGTTTACTATGTACACGGGGAAACCACGTAGCCATGTATAAGGATCAAAACTGCCAGAAGGCCTGGAATAGATAAAGGCAAATGGTAAGCAAATTTTGGTCCAGATATTTGGGTTGGGAATTTTAGACTACGGGGTACTTTTCAAGAAAATCCTGTTTTGTCTGTAAATGTTTTGTTCGGGAAGATAAATTAGTCTTCCCATTTAAATTCCATCTGGAATGGGTCAATGGTAAACAACCAAAGTCTTTCTCAGCTGGTTGAATTCACCAGCAGTCAGCTCTTAGCTTACGCCTGCTTCTCAGATGCTCCAAGGTCGCTCACTCCCACTTTTAAAACTGTCAAAAGTCAACATTTTTCATAAATATAGGGGTATAGAATGGTCCATCGGAAATGATGCGTCTCGGAAAATATTCACCGAGTCTCGAATTCTCGGCATTTGAAATTGGAATCTCGGGCTCGCAATAATTTTTGAGGTCTCGAAGTCTCAAATTTTGGTAATTTGGATCTCGGAGTCTTGTAAATTTTTCTCGTAAATCTCAGCTTCCGTTGGAGATTTCAGTCACGTTTTAAGCTGTTTTAGTACTATCGACCCGACATTTTCCAGCAATTGGAGTCTCGGGCTTGGATTTGATGAAGTCTCAGCCTCAAATTTTTAAACAAGAGTCTCACAGTCTCGCAAAGTCTCGAATTTACCATTCTATACCTCTATAAATGCATAATACATGTTGACATAACAATCATAACCATAAAAGCTCTATTAAGCACCCCCCCCCCCCCACTATTAACCTCCGCTATCTAATAAGCCCCCCATTTGGAAGCCAGATATCAAGAGGTTATTTTGCATATATTTTAAAATTATTTAAAGATTTCAAATAAGCCACCCTCCCCCCCTTGCCTCCCTCTGTAATAAGCCTCCCATTCATGAGTTGTGAAATTAAATAAGCCCCCGGGGGGCTTAATAGAGCTTTTAGCTATTTCACTTTTGTTGATGTCTATTATCTATATACACTGTACAGCCCCATAATATAGTATATGTTGTGGTTCAATTTTATTCTTGTTTCAAATTTTATTTTCCTTTGTTTTTGGCCATGGTAATGTATGATAATGAGCTTTAAACAAAGAAAAATAAAATTTGAACCAAGGATAAAATTGAACCACAACATATACAACATTAAAATGTAACTTCCACATCACCATAGGACAATATGAAATATGCCATAAATGTTATATGATTGCATGTCATTAGCAATCAGAGCAATGATTTTTTTTTTCACCTTTTTAAATTGGTAATATTCTCGATGGGGTCTTTTCTAACTTTACTTAATTTATACAATAAAGTAAATAAAAAGTCAGAATGAACTCCCTCAATCAAGTTACAGCCAGGAATGAAGTAACTTGGCAGTAACTGTGTTGCTAGGCAATGAAACAAGTCATCCAGCAGTCCTAGAAGGTTGGCTGCAAAATTGCTCTCTGTCCATGAGTCCACTGGAAGCCTGTGACAAGCTTCAAAAAACAGCATCTTTAAGTGATAGGAATGGAGAAAATCAGGGCACTTTAAATGCCAAAACCTTATTTGTTTCAATACTCTGTAACACGTTATAGCAGCCGGGCATTGCACTGCTATTTCCTGCAAAAGAAAAAGTTCTATTACGCTGAAAGATAGCCTCCATTCTACCTTTGGTTGCCCCTTTGGTGAACATTTTCCTACAAGATGGAGATTTTCCTCTTGTACTTTACCAAACGACTCATCACTGAGCCAGCTAGGTTGGCCATGTACCTTTACCCAAGATGGGTATTCCTTTGGAAGACAAACAGAAGGCAATGCCACCACCATATCGCAGTTTATAGTAATTTTTTGAAAGTCCAAAGACAAGGACAGAGTTACTGCAGGTGGATTAAATTCTAACTTGAACCGCTCACTTAGCATTGGGATTTGTGCAAAGATGTGTTCAACTTGTTTATATAAGTCGTCTACAATAAGCAACGGATTTAAGTACATTTCACCTTTCCGTTTTGGATCACTAGGAACAATACTAAAGTTAGCCCATCTTTTTCTATACTCATGATCATTTAAGAACACAACAAAATATCCTTCGCTGGTATCTTCTTGTTTCATCAATATGGCCGGGCTGTCAGCCGATCTTCCTATTTTTATATCCCGAAACACACACAAAATATCCATTTCAAATTCAAGATGGGGCTTGCCATCTCCACGTCGTTCAAAATTTGGAATATTCACCCCCTCCGCGGTACTTCCAGTCCAGACAAACTCGACTTCTTTATACAAGGGGTGTTTCCGCAAAGGTTTGTACAGACAATTCTTGATAGCACTGAAGACAGATGGAAATATTTGCTTCGATATATCATCCATAACTTTGAAACCACCGTCATCTAAATGTTTCTGTAGAGAATCATTCAGGGATACAATTGAATGCCCCGATAAACGGTCAATTTCCTCTACTGCCGCCATGGCCACGGCCGCTGCCATGTTGAAGTTGTTCCTTTGGTACTTCATATATAAGGACACATTTTCTCTCTTCTGTAGGGAGGGTGGTAAAGGGGGGGGGGGGGGGGGGGGAGGGGGGGTGTCTAGATCACGTTTCACGAAAAATAAAATTGTCATTTCACGTTTCACGGATAATAAAATGGCCATTTCACGAAAAAAAAAACATTCCTTACTTTTTGCTAATTGAATTACATCCAAAGTACAACTTTGTTTGTTGTCTTTACCGACCGTCCACTCCTCGTTCTTCTGATGTAAAAAGAAAGCTGAGTTCTTTGTTTCGCTGACGTTGTGTAAAGTTTAATACCGAACCTTGTAGAGTGACCTGGGGTCCAGAATGACGATCAGTTACGGTCATGCATTTGTCACGCAATTTACCACCGGCGTAGTTAAACGCTTACTGGATAATTTTTTGGAAGGAAGAAAGAATCACGGTTTACAGTAGCATTTAACGAGGAAAAAAACAACAGTCATTTTGCAGTGCTCATGAAAAAAAGTCTATTCACGGTTTACGGGTATGTAACCAAATCACGTTCCACGAGAAAAAAATAGCCATTTCACAATTCACGGGAAAAAAGGCCTTTCACGGATAACGAAAAAACCCTTTTCCACCTTCTACAGGGCGAAGGGGGGTTCGCTTATCTGCAGAACCATGAATGGGTCCCCAAGAACGCTCCGAATGACTAAACACAACAACACCATGAAGACATTCGGACAAACACAGAATCCGTCTATCCATATCCAGCGCAATAGAGCGTTTTCACTGACGTCATATCAAAATTCACAAGCCGTTTTCGATTCCAAAATGTTTATGGAATTGTAGAGAGTGTAAAACTACACCTCTGGGCCAAATTTTGAAGCGCAAGAGCATTTAGTTCAAGAGTTATAGGCGAACGAGTGTTAGACATTTTTAGTAAGAAATGTATGGAGCGGCCATCTTGGTGTTCCACTTTGGTACACCAACATGGCGGCCAAAAATTCAAAGCCTTAATTACACCAAAAATCTCATCACAAAATATTGTATTCGCTATAAGTGCCATTAAATCTGCTCATAAGCATCTATAATTCAAAACTAAACTTTCAACTTTGTTGATTTTCACGGCTTATTTGAAATAGCGTGACGGATTCCGTGACACATTTAAAACCTTTATAAATCGGAAGCAAAACATCGTTAAAACCTGAAACTTTTTGTGAAAGATTATAACACTGGTATCCATATATCATGTTAGAAACAGCTTTGTAGGATGTATACTTTAGATTTTTGAATTTTTATGACGTCATGTGAAAACGCTCTATATGCTTTACTACCACCATTGAATGCATGCCTGGAGTGTGTTTTTTTTTTACCTTCTTCTTGTAACTTTTTTTTTTTTTCGGTGAGCAAACCATTCACTTTGGAACATTGCTAAAGTATTTCATCTTTATCTTAATTTTAAAATGCTTTACAAATTAGGAATTTTAAAAATCATATTACTTAATAATTATTATAAATCTTTGGTCTCATGTTTGTTGGTCAGTGATTGGACTACAATCAAGTGGTTGTGCAATTGATTTCAATAACAAGGGTTAAAAGAGACAGGAACAAAATAGTACAGTGAATTGAATTACAAATGCAGAAGTAGATTGATGTTACAATTTGAAATTTTATTCATTATATTTGTAAAATAAAATTAAGTCATGACAATCAGTGCTTCCTTGATTTCCTCTATTATCCCACTAGTGGCATTCCCTTATGCCATCCCCATAAAATGTTTTGTTTCCCATCGCCTTCCCTCTCGTGAAAGTGGGTCGGTCAGTCGGGCAAAAAAAAAGAGAAAATTGACTGGGGGATCTTGAGTCCAGAAAAAGCCTGGATGCTAAGTAAGAAGGCCTGGTTACCTGTGTGTGCTTTCGATTGCCAATGTTTTCCAAATCAAATTAAATATGAAAGATTTCTATTTAAAATAAAGCCTTCATGATCACATGTTTAAAAAGTAAAATTTTGCTTGTCAGACATTGTATCTGAAATTTTTTTTTTTACTTTTCCAAAAAAATGGGTCGGTCGGGCAAAGGGAAACGAAACAGTTTATGGGGATGGCCTTAGTTTGCATTATACAAAGTTTAACCCTTTTTAAAGGTTAAATTCAAAATTCAAGAAAAATTTCATTTTGTAAAATATTGAAAAACAAGTGGTACCATGCAAAACCACCGCTTATTGCTATGTAGCATAGGATTTTGTCAACAGATGCAAAAGTTAGAACTACACAATACATATGTATCTCCATAATTTACTCTGGGAGTAGAAGGGTTAAGGTACAAGAATACCAGTACACAATCAATGGGTACAATCCAAAAACAAGCAAAGCACAAACAAAAAATGTCAAGTGCCTTAATTATGTGCTATGCAGTAAGGTGGCGAAGCTACATTTTTGTCTGGGAGCTTCTTTTTTTGAGGGTCACACTTCCCTTTTTGAATGTGATTATACATAATCTTACTTTAGCTCAATGAATCTGAATTTGATACCAGATGTTAGGCTTAGATGAAAGTTTTGGGCGATGCTCTTTTTATGCTAATCAGCGTTTCCATAGCAACTGTAAACAAATATGGCGAAAAACAGTTCTTCCTAATTATGTTTTGATTTTGGGGCTATGTACCCGCGACACACAAATAAATGCGTTGTAATCTGCACAGTGTAGCACACTAAATGAGAAAATTTCAAACAAATTAAACTGTTTGATTTTGAATAAATTGCTGAAACATTTTTAACATGTGTTTTTTCATGTTTGAAATGTAAGTGGTCAAAACATTACATAGGTCTCACAAATTACCACAGAACGTTTCCTCAGACTTAAATTATTACTCCCTGCAAATAGTTCAAGCAAAGCTGCATTTGAATGAAAAGCTCGATCTCTTTATTGAGATGGAGACTCTGAAATGGCTTTATTAGTAAAAATTGGTCTCTGAGACTTGGAGAACCATTAAAAAAACTAGACTGCAGTTGAAAACCTGTGAAATTCGAGTAAAATTTTCTTTTTGACCCAAAATTTTGTATTTCTGAAAGACCATTTGCCTCCCCTACTGAGGTCCCTACTGAGGTCCCTACTGAGGTCCCTACTATGGTCCCTACTGAGGTCCCTACTGAGGTCTCTACTATGCCTTCAATTACTGCAGTTATTTAAAATTAAATGTATGTTACACCAAGTGTATTTCTTTAACACTCACTTAATGATTCTAATGCTTATTAAATATATTTCTGAAGTTAATAAATAACCTAAATAGCACACACTTTTGCAATTTTATCATAATATAAGCCAGTGAAAGCTTGTGTTAACTTATTCAAATTACTCTGGAATAATTTTTAACTTTAATTTATTTTGTCAGATTCACAACATTTTTACCAAACTGTTATTTATAATTAAATATACATGTATGCTATGTAAACCAAATATATTACCGGTATTTTATTAATGATTACAAAATAATGCAAATGCATCATTGAAGAAATTTCTGATCAATAACAAAAAAACTAGCACCAATTCTCCTAAAAGAAATAATTTGTACTTAAACAATGATGCAGCAAGATATAGGATAAAAACTAAATTACAAAAATAATATATTCTTGAATCTGGGAAAATACTTTTTTATTTATAATATAAGCCAGTGACAGCTTGTGTTACTTACTTATTTACTGCAATATAGCTGAGTAGCTCTGGGAAATTTTTAACTTTGATGATTTTTTTAGATTCATTTTGTATAACTATTTGAATGTTACAGCAAGTGCTTTTAACTAAGAGAATTATGTGACATTAAACACTAAAAGATTTTTTAAAAAACATTTTAAAACTTTAAAAACCAATCACATTTCGATGCTACCGATATTTCAAATAAAAAGTGTCAAATAAACAGTTTTGACACTTTTTTACTTTTTTTATATTAGAATATTGTATATTAAGTAGTTTTATTTTTTACCTTTGTAATTATACCCATAGGACCACCGAATGTTTCTGTATTGTTTTACCCCATATATATTCTTGTTTCAATTTTACCTTTTTTGACTTGATAATGGCGTGAATAAGTAGCGTTGAAAAATGTCGTTGGTTTTTAAAGTTTTAAAATGTTTTTTAAAAATCTTTTAGCATTCAATTTTATGATAAAATCATTTTCAAAATCTCTCCTTTTAATTACGTGACAAATTTTAAAATAATATTTATTTATGAGGTCAAGCAAATGTCACTACATTAAATTATTGATTCTAAATTTTAAGAAGCATGTTCAAACTTACTTCAATGATTGATAATTGACATTCCTGAAATGTCAATATTATTATAATTTGACAATTTACACTTAACATCCATGATGTACTTCATGTAATATGATGCATAAGTGCAAACTTTTCAGAGAAACCTTCCAAGAAACCTCAAAACTCATTTAAAATGAAGTATGTAGTGGAATCAGGTTGCAGCTTAGTGTGTTACTCATTCCCAGGGTAGACATAACAAATTTGAATTTGTTCCCTGGGTAGACACAACAAATTTGAATTTCCCTGGAGCATGCTTTTAGAAACTTGAGAACATCCTATGTTTTGTAAACAAGTAAACAATGGACACAATAATAATACAATGCACAGTACAAAAAACAGACAAACTTCCCATAAAAGGACACCATCAGGACCAGAAAAAGTGTCCGTTTAAGAGAGGTGTCCGCTTATGGGAGGTGTCCGCTTAAGAGAGGTGTCTGCTTAAGAGAGGTGTCCGCTTAAGAGAGGTGTCCGCTTATGGGAGGTGTCCTCTTAAGAGAGGTGTCTGCTTAAGAGAGGTGTCCGCTTATGGGAGGTGTCCGCTTAAGAGAGGTGTTCGCTTAAGAGAGGTGTCCGCTTATGGGAGGTGTCCGCTTAAGAGAGGTGTCCGCTTATGGGAGGTTAAAAATGTAGTGTTTGCAAGTGTCTGCATGCTTGTGGGAGGTGACCACCTATGGGAGGTGTCCATTAACGAGGTTTGACTGTAGTACAAACATTGAAAAGTATCATAGAAAGTATCACAGAGGGATCATTCAATCTGAACATAAACTTAGTTTTCAACTTCTGACCTGCTATTTCAAATTCTATAGGGAGAGTGACCTGTTTTGGATGCCAGCTGTTTCATTTTAGTCTGTAATTTCGAGGTTGTCCTAGATACATCTTCAGTCCAGCTTTGATGGATCAATCATGTGTCTGTTAATATTCCGTGCTCCAATCAGCAAACAGCAACAGAACAAACTAGCCACTTCAAGAGCAATAAATATGCCTCCCCATTCATAAGATTTGCTGATTGTCATGAGAGGAATTCCAGCAAGTGTGGCACCAACTAAATGATTGTGTAGAGAAAAGAAGTTTTCAATGAACACTTGTTTCAGGAATAGAACATTTGCTCGTACCCCGGGTTTTTAAAATGATAATAAGCTTTTAACATTCTAATGTGGTGACTTGTATTAAAATAACAAATACCATCACTGCAATTTGTACATGTATTGAGCCATTTTTTAACCCGTGAATATAAGCGCATGCGTAATGAACGGGTTATCGGTAACGGCGACAGATATGCAAATGAGTCACTTGCTCGCTCACTCCTTCCATCAGCTGTAAACTTAGTGACGTCATGCTTTGTTACGAATGTGTTTTGTAACAAGAACAGCGTGAATCCAGCGATAACAATTACTAAATTGGTGTAAACGAATACAAACAACAACAAGCTTAAAGATGTTCTGCATTTGGAGTCTTTAATGCAACGTTAAAATCGATCTAAAAGGAATTTTCAACTGAGACACGCGTTTTGATGGTTATCTACCTTCAAGTAATAAAATTTATCCCATTTCGCATCAGTGGTCACGGTGGTAGAGTGGTGTAAAGCGCGGACTTACAGCGGAAAGGCCCAGGTTCAAATCTCACTCGAGACGTTCTTCTTCTTCTTTTTTTTTTCTTTCCTTCTTCTTCAGACTGAACATTATGAAAGTGATGTACGGTATTTTTATTTTTTGCGTTTGTCAAAAATCCTTACGTTTAATTTTTAAAAAGATATTGAACCGTGACAGAGTGAAAACATAAGCTTACTGCAATTTTGCGTTAAGTGTTAGCATTTCAAATTCACGGGTTGGCTCTAAGGAGCATTTGATTACTCAACCAAATCACACGTTTTATCATTTTGACAAGTACACATGAGTCATGTGCATTTGTCAAAATGATAAAACGTGTGATTTATGATGGGTGAACTTGAGCAGTGATATATGATTTTATACCATCTGCCCAGAATTTAATTTTATAGCATGCACAGTGTTTTATGATAAATGCTTGGTTAAAGTAGCGTTTGATAAAACAATGATTTCGGTTTAAAACATGGTGTATGTGTAAGGAAAGTACAGAGATTCTAGATGTTTGTCACGCAGTTCATTTTAAGTCGGATGGTTTGTAATTATTTTCACAAGATTGCAATCCAGGGCCTGGTTGTTTGAAAACCGATTAAGATTAAGACTAATCCTGGATTAAAAGTTAACCGAGAATGTGTAGTTCCAGAAAAAAACCCATACCCACCCCATGGAAGGTCAGTGGAAATTCCTAGGGAGCCGGGGGTCTTAAAAGCCAATATTTTAGAACCAAAGTATGAAGCTAAACTGGAATTTCCTGGGGGAACAGGGGGTGCTAAACAAAAAACCTTCCGTGAGGGGAGTATGGATATTTTCTGGAACTGCACAATTTCATTTCTCTGTTTAAAAATGTTTTCAAAAGGTCATTTATAGCTAGTAGTCTTAAAGTCGAAACTGAATCGTAGAAAACTTTGGAAAATTTTCAATTGTTGAGTTGTTTAACTGGCTTCAAAATTGATGCAAATCCTGGGTTACCTTAATCCTGGGTTAGCTTAATCCTGGGTTAGCTTAATCATGCTTTGAACAACCCGGCCCAGCAGTTTTTAACATTTGCAAAAAATGATAAACTTTGTGAGTAAAAAAATGGTTCAACACAAACTGCAGCAGTGGTATTCGTTACCTAAATACAAGTCACCACATTACAATGTTAAAAGCTCAGAAAGCATAATGTTACAGAAGTAATTATCATATTTAAAACAGAGTTATGGGTAAATGTCCAATAGAACCTTATCAGTTACAAAGGGTGTGGGTACCCACTTCTCTTTCCACAAAATAAGAAAATAAAATTAACATCTACAAACAATTATAGTAGAGAACTTGAGCAACAAGAATATGGACATTCCATAAAGACAGGAAACTGTAAATGTTTCCTGTCTTGGCGTACAACCTACATGTACTTGTATTGCCACCTGGGACTTCTCTTGTTTTAACACTGGGGTTAAACAACCTACAGTAGTTTGTGCCCTTCAGATTCCAGATTGAATTGGCATTAAATTTTTAGAAATGCCAAACTGGTTTTTGTAAGGGGAGGAAAACCAGAGAAAAGCCATTGGAGCATGGATGAGAACAAAAGGAACTCAGTAAAGGTCTGCATTTTCTCACCATTTGCTGCCAAAGCAACAATAGCATGTGTTGTTCCAGTTAATCCAGGAGGACCATTCTCCATGGCTAACACACCATACAAGTTAATAGCTGTGTACAATGAGAATCCTATGCCAAATACTAATGCTGAAATAAACCACTGAAATGGAACAAAATAATGACTTCTTTTTAAATACTGCATATAGTCAAAACTATAAATAAAATCTTTTTAAGACGTCGGGCTTAAAAAGAGTTAACTTCCAACATACATGTACATGAAATCAGAGATCACTACATAATTAAGGTACAAATGGCAGTCACCACCCAGCAGCCACTCATGATCTCAACAAACTCGAAAATATAAAAATTAATGTGAACAGGCCAGCTCACAAAATCTTGTTTTGTCAAAAAGTAAACATGTTACTTCTTTTCCAATGTACAATGTATCACATCTTGACAACCTTTCACATCAATTCTCCAACTCTGACATTTATAATTCATGAAGAGCAAACAAAGGCAATCACTACAGTGAAGGAGGGTTGGATGTGTGACTAACTACCATGATAGTCAGTCATTGGATCAGTTTGTTTCATTGTGAAAGAATTATTTTATTAAATTATAGGCAGGGGATTATTAACTGAACAAAATAATTAATAACACTACTTTATATACATACCAGTGATGTTGCAGATGTCACAGCTGTATGTAAAACATACAAACATGTTAGCTGAACAAGTGCAAATCCAATCATAGGTGGAATTCTGGGACTGGAAGACATTGAATTTCCATACTGTGATAAAAAAAACAGTAAAAGGCAATCAAAACATTTATACAAAAAAATTATCCAAAGAATTGAAAGGTAGTTATTTATTTCAGTCCAACCCTAAACTTTCCTTCATCTTCTATGAACATCAGGATGAAGGCATGAAATTCCAAGGTAAGGATGTCATGAGCCTTAAGTGTCCCAATGATTGAAGTTAACCCAGTTGCTGAAGCTGGATGAAATCCTTCTCAATTAATCAGAGTTCAAGTCAAGTCATCTTTATTTAAGCAGGGTGACCCTTTCAGCACTAGGCTGGTATCAATACATGTAGGAGCTTTTGCTCTTTCTTGTGTTTGTGTAGATTTCTTGGGAAGACTTATAGATAAAGTTAAAAAGTTATGATTATCGATCATACCTTTAAAACCAACTTGTCTGTTACATATCCAGATACTATACTGCCAAAGAGTCCACCAATCTCCAGAAAACTCATTGCAATACTGCCTACAATGTATGACAAAAGTAACAAATCTTTACAAACATGTGTCTCAGTTGATACTGTTGATCACTGTTTAATATTATCCTTGTGACTACCAATAGTAGCTGAATAAATTCAAGTAAAATGCAACTCTTATGACAGCCAATTTCAGTGCTATGCAAGCTTTTAGCCAGCAGGGTGTCCAGGCGTCCTATGGATGTCCACGTTTTGAAGAGATTCATGAAAATTGCACCTAATACTTTAAAAATGTATGATGAAAAATATCTTCAGGACGCCCACTTTTCATTTTCTGGCTAAAAGCCTGGTGCTATGTAAGGGGTATAGAATGGTCTATCGGAAATGATGCATCTCGGAAAATATTCACTGAGTCTCGCATTCTCGGCATTTGAAATTGGAGTCTCGGATTCTCGGGCTCGCTATAATTTTCGAAGTCTTGAAGTCTCAAGTTTTGATAATTTGGATCTCAGAGTCTCGTAAATTTTTGTCGTAATTCTCAGCTTCCGTTGGAGATTTCAGTCATGTGTTAAGCTGTTTTAGTACTCCAGCACTGATTGGAGTATTGGGCTCAGATTTTTTAGAGTAAAGTCTCGGGCTCAGATTTGATAGAGACACTAAAGTCTCAATCTCAAATTTTTAAACAAGGGTCTCGCAGTCTCAAATTTACCATTCTATTCCCCTTATGTATAGACCCTGACTTTGGAGCATGATTCAACGGCCATGATTAGACTGTCATGATTCAACTGAGAGGTTACCAAGCAGCGAATGAAGCAGTCAATGAATATACAGGAACATGAAGGTTCTGCGTGAAGACTTGAGATGACAAATGATATATCACCAGGACATTAATTGTATGGGAGCTCGATAAAGGAAACAGCCAATAAAATCGTCTTTTTACAAGTAAACAGGTGGCCCAAGCTCACTATCAGATAACCGGGACGTGACCCTTGCTTTATGAGCGGTCAAACCATGGCCGTCAAATCATGCTCCAATGTCTGGGTCTATACATAGCACTGAAATTGGCTGTAACAAATAGATTTTGCTGTGCATATGTTTAGTTACAGATCACAGATGACTTCAAAATGTGGTAAGAACAAAAAAGTTGCCAATGAGTCGCAGGCTAGTTGGTCACTGATGTTCTTACCACATTTTGACATCTTCTGTGATCTATAACTGAACAAACACCTAGTAAAATGCAATCTATTTGTTTTATACTATAACAGGAAAGAAAAAGTAGCCTCGCCTGTGATTGTGACTGTTCAAGGATTTTTTCCAATAATTTTTGGCATTTTCCACATCAACAAAACTACTCTTCTCTTCAGTTTCGTCTTCTGCTAAACATTTTTTAAATGCTTTTACTTGCCCTTCCCGGAATAATCTGACATAAAAGCAATAAAATGGAAATGACTAGCTTGAAAAACAAAAGGATTCTTGACATCCTGACTCTATTATACAAATTGTTCTGTGGCATTGCATCTACATATTGCATCCTTATTCACTGCAAGAATAAACCGGCAAGTGTGTGTGGAGAGGTGCACGTAAAAAAACTTGAGTTATGACGTGTCAACACTATGATGTTAATAATCTATGGCAAACATTCCAGACAATAAAGAAAGCTTAAAGCAACCCCCTGGTCATACCCATGAAAACATGATATAAAATTATCAATCAGGACACTCTCCCTCTAAGTAACATACTATGATATTGAGATTTTCCTGTTGTCTGCATCAAGAAAAGCTGTGTCCATTCACCAACTCCTGTCTTCACAAAAAGCGTCATAAGATATCCAACACTCAAAACCCACAAAAATGGACTCTGTAACAGTGCTATGAGTTTTCTCTTATTCTTCACTGATTTTTGCTCAGTTCGTGATGTCTCTGATGACATTTGGTTAAATTCATGCAGTCCTATTTTTGATGGTGAGTCCCAAATCACACAATAAATGAGGACAGACAGTATGACAGTGCCAATACCAGGAATGGTGAAGCCTGCTGACCAGCCATAGTTTGTTGTTAGAAATGCTGTTAATATTGGAGACATGCTTGTTGTTAAGTTACAACCAGCAGTGAGAAGGCTCCAGAGTGTACCAAACTGATATAAAGGGAAAATACTGTTTTAGTTATTATCAACATGCTTCCATACTTCAATGGAGTTTGATTATTAGGTGATTCCTCAGAAAATAAAAGATGACAAACAATTTTTTTTAAACTTTCCATAATTGTTCCATACCAAGCATTGTTTTGAAAAATACAATAAAAAAATCATAAGCCATCATGCTGGAGAAAGTGATGTGATGGACTAAAGTTACCCTAGTTATCCATATACATGTAGTACTGCCTACGACATGTTGCTTATTTGATCGGTCACGTTTTTTTTTTTGCTAGCTTGAAGCAAAGTTAAAATGAAATGCTCAAAAAACTGTAATAGATATAATGCATTGACCATAAGGAACAATTTAACATATGATTGATGGCAAGGCACACAGCTTCAAATAACATTAACTCAAAATACTCCCTGTGTGCATGATCTCAAGGTTATGATTTAACTCATGGCATGAGTAATGGGTGTGTATGTGTTTATGGCGATGACCTTTGACCTTTTTTCCTGACAAAGGAATTTTTGTAAACTCTTTTAACTCAAAGAGGATGCTTTTAACAGTAAAATTAAGCAATAAAAAAAATATGTCACCATGCTCATTTAGCAGAAAAAATCTCTTATTCATTTGGCCAACTTATCCTCAAAGGAAACTTTCTTGGTTTGAATTATGTGCCTTGCTCATGAGTGCGCTAACGATGCAAGAAATTATGTGCAGTAGTGATGCGCAATGCAATACTAAGGAATTACCTTAAGTGAAATTAGACTGATTGAGTTCAATAAGTTTAGCATTCAAAGTCACAGAAAAGTTCTTGTAAAATTACCATACCAAATTAAATAATTAAACTCAATCTAGGCAGATTATTATAAACTTGACGCTGACAATTCAAATTCACCACCCCACCCAGGCAAAGTTCAAATTCCCCACCACCCACTGGGCATAGAAGATAGTCAAATGTCCAGGATTTGCCCACAGGGGTGTTGAAGTTTTGAATCGATCAATGCATAAATCTGAGCAACTTTTTATGGGTCAAATAAATGGTTGTTGCCAAGGCACCTTTAATATTGGTGGTTTGGACAGCTATCATGTTGGGGGGTCAGAACAATGAAAAATAATGTAATAATAAAATTAGCGAGATAATGTTCCGACATTTTGTCAACTTTATGACGCCATTATCAAGGAATAAGTAAATGAATACAATGCGAGTTCGAAAAGAGTTCAAGTCAGATAAATTAACATAAAGGAAGTTAAGCTAGGCAAAGACTTTAGCATGGTTGGAATCTGATTGTACATTCAAACACGCACCGACGATGATGTGTTCTTATGCCCATCCATGCGTACATGCAGATGCCCACAGGTGTAGCCAACATAACGACCAGTATCACACAGGTCACATTGAAACTGGTAAACTATGCATTGTTGGTTAACAAGCTGTGGTTTGGTCTCGCATGCTTGGAAATCCTGGGAAATTTTTCAACTGACAAACATGGGTTGGACTGTTGTCTGCAGCTTGACACTAAGGTCTATCAACTGGGTCTTGAAAGACCTTAGTGTCAAGCTGCAGACAACAGTCCAACCCGTGTTTGTCAGTCGAAAAATTGTCCTTTATTTCCAAGCATGCAAGACCAAACCACAGCTTGTTAACCAACAATGCACAGTTTACCAGTTTCGATGTGACCTGTGTGATACAGGTAGTTATGTTGGCTACACCCGTGGGCATCTGCATGTACGCATAGATGGGCATAAGAACACATCATGGTCAGTGCGCCAGCACTATAACAAAGAACACTCAGGCGCAGTCCCTGATGACCTCCTTAGTCGCTTTAGAGTGTTAAAAAAATGCAGGAACAAATTTGATTGTTTAGTTAACGAAATGTTATACATCAAGCAATTAAGACCGTGTTTGATTGTACAATCAGATTCCATCCATGCTAAAGTCTTTGTCTAGCTTAACTTCCTTTATGTAAATTTATCTGACTTGAACTTTTTTCGAACTAGCATTGTATTCATTTACTCATTCCTTGATAGTCACCAAAATGTCGGAACATTATCTCGCTAGTGTTTACATGCTTTTGTATCTCTAAATCAATATTAATAATAATAAAACTCTATTTTTTAAAATGCAAATTATCTCTTGTTTCTGATCACCAACATGGGTGCCGTGTAAACAACCTATACAAGAATTAACTGGTTTACTTAAACTTAATGATTTATTTATGTTAAACAACCCTAATCCTTGGGAACTCAACTGTTATGCTAGTCACATACCAAAAAAAAAATCCAATTGCTAACCTGGTATGGGGGAAACCATTCTCTTAGTAACTTGGTACAAGGAGGCCATCCACATCCTTGCGCTAAACCATTTACACTCCAAAGAAAGGTTAATAGCGACACATTCCCAGTAAATCCGATCAAAATGTTGATAATCCCAGTTAATAACATTCCTACTGTGAACATAGTTCTCGGGCTCAAAGAATCAGACAAAAGACCGCCGCTAAACTTTCCAACACCGTACATGGCAGCAAACCCGCTCGTTATAACACCGAGTTCGTTCTTCTTTAAGTTCAGTTCGCTTATTAGAGTTGGTATAGCGAACGTATATGATTTTCTACAGAAGTAATAAGAGGAATAACCTAAAAACAGACAGGCATACACGGTCCATCTTATTCTTTGATAAAGTCGAAAGTTGGAGTCCATCTCGGTCGCCATGTTTACATCACGTGACGTGACTTGGTCAGCAGGTTAACAGATAACTTTCAAATAAAGCAAGGACCACTTGGACAAACAGCACGGCGAAGTGAAGCCGGATCTTGGTGTAGATCAGGATCAGCAGTATTGAATAAAACTTAAAACTGAATGCAAGGCTGATCGGACAGCTATAAAGGGTATTTTATTGCCCAATATTTCGGTTAGGCAAAACTAACCTTCATCAGGGGCTACAAAGAGCTAAGTAAAAATGGAATAAAACGGTTACAAGATATAAAATGATTCGTAAGGCCAGAGAAGCATTTTTAATTTCCAAGGGCAAGACTCTTGAACCCTATGGGATGAACAGACGCGATGAAACTTAATATATTTCTATTTTTATAGTAGCTTTTGTAAACGTTTCTACTGTTTATTTTTGTTAACCAATCATATTTAATCTTTCATTTGAATCATTTTATTGAATTGAATTGAATTGACTTTATTTCCCTTATTAAAATTAATACATCGAGTATTTAGGTTGTTACAATCAACATTTGGGAGGAAGACTAAGGAAACCCTTGCGGGCTTTTACAAAGTAGTCTCCCTTTTAAAAATTTTCTATTTAAAGTTAGTTACATGGTATCAGATATTGGAAATATATATATAATTTCTAATCATTGCAAATAATGTTATGCTAAGCTTAGTAGTTGATTAGAAAAAAAAAAAGTACGATACATATCGGTATCATTATTGTAAAAAGAATTGCTTCATTTTTGTTTTAAAGACTTTTAAAGATGCAGAGCATTTGATAGAATTTGGGGTTTCGTTCCAGATTTTTATCACTTTTTCTCTGGTAGAGTATTTTCCATAATTTGTTCTATTAAATGTCTTATGAAATTGCGTTGATCCTCTAGTATTATAATTATGCACTTTAGAATTCTTTATACAGTAATTTTCAAAATAAGATGGAAGTACGTTGCTATTTAGGCTAAAACTGAATGAGGAGATAAGCAGATCATTTATTTGGTGTATATTTAAAAGATGAAGTTTCTTAAATAGAGGAAGGGATGGAGCAGTGTATGATGAGAAAGTTATTATTCTTAGTTGTTATTATTATATCTTGTAACCGTTTTATTCCATTTTTACTTAGCTCTTTGTAGCCCCTGATGAAGGTTAGTTTTGCCTAACCGAAATATTGGGCAATAAAATACCCTTTATAGCTGTCCGATCAGCCTTGCATTCAGTTTTAAGGTTAACAGATGCCTGTAACACCACAGGCTTCCCAAGCTCAAAATTCGTCTTTTTGATGACCTTTGACGTGTTTCTGAGAGCCCTTCGGGCGGCCGACTCTACATACGTGGTGTGTGAGACAGCTTGTGTATATAGAGAAATGTATGGGAAAATCACGGATTCTCTAAAATTGGGTACATAACTATCTATTTTGAAATAAAGTTTACCTACCTCAAATGTGTCGCTTACTTGTGTCTTGTACCGAGTTTGAAGCCATTCCGACGCCATTTAGCGCCGACAACGACTTCAAATAACTTCGCTAATGGCTCCGTCAATTCCAAGCACGCTCATCCCCCCCATCCCGGGCATTTGTCGGGCATTTTATAACTTTTCCTTCCCAAGGGTGGGGCATTTGCTAAAACAGGTCAGCCCGGGGGTGGGGCATTGTCAAAACAACGTGAATCTACTAGCGTTCTATCACGATATGCTGTTCTCTTATTGGCTACGCTACTCATGATCACTATATATTCTGTTGTAGAAAGTGAGTAAAGTGCGTAGCCTTATTGCGGCCCCTTCTTCGCGTTTTCGAAATGTCTGTGGAGAGTATTTGTTCAGTTTGCTGTTAGGTTTTGAACGTCTAGTAGATTTATACTAAACAATAAGGCCCCGTCCACACTAATGCGTTTTCGTTTGAAAACGCATACTTTTTTATGCGTTTTTACCGATCGTACACACTAAAACGATCAAAAACGGAGAATGAAATCGATGAAAACGGAGGTTTTCGAAAACGCTTTTCAAAGTGTAAACTTTTGAATACGCATGTCTATCGTTTTAGTGTGGACGGCAAAAACGGGGCTTTTCAAAAACGCTTACGTCACAACAGAAAAACGTCCGAGCAGAGCCTGGTGATGAAAACGCATCTTTGGATCATCGTTTTCCAGCTCCTGGTGCGGACGCAAATCTTTTTATCCGTTTCGGGGAACCAAAAACGGAGGTTTTCAAAAACGCATTAGTGTGGACGGGGCCTAAGATTATTCGCTCTTGATTTCTATCGCGTGATAGTTGATTCGAGCTTCGCCCTCCAGTCAACTATCACGCGATAGAAATCTCGAGCTCATAATGTAATTGAAAAATCTATCTATCTATCTTGTGCTGCCATGCCGGATAACACACTGTGGGGAAACTGAGCCGGCTTCAAAAACAGAATTTAAAGAGACACGGCAAAAATATAGTGTTTTTATTATTATGGCCAGGATGCTTATGCCTGAATTGCTTTGTTATCTTCAAATAGGAAGAAAATCGCCAAAATGATGAAAGCAAAGAATATGGACTAAAAAGGCAAAATAACGAGTACAAAACTCAAATCACCAGAATGGAAACTTTGGTTTCTTGTCCGCCTGTCACGAAATCAAAATTGATGAATGAACTGTAATCCACCTCCATCCTTGTAATCATGCACTCAGTTTCACCAAAGTACTGCTTCTGTTTTCCTCTATAGAATTTTTTTATTCAATTTAGTTATATATTTGGTGGCATTTGGCGATATAACATGGAAATTAAGTAAACACAATTTCGTTATTTTCGGCAGGAGGCAATACCTCAAGCCTGTACCACTCGGCCCTTTCCCCTCCCCAGGTTTACCTCGGCTCGCTTCGCTCGCGATCTTTCTTTTCCTTTCACGGCCTGTTCAGGCTACAATGGCCTTTATAACGCCCCGCCGTTTTGTATAAAAACAAAAGATTTTTGTCCGCCCAACCTCGTTTTCAACTTTTTCACTGCGAGGCTGGGCGGGCAAAAACAAAGCATTTTATTATCCGGGGAGACAACATGGCCGCCGCGTGATAAAGGTCTAAACCTCTTCCAAGAAAGTTGCTAAATCATTGGCTGAATAGTTGATTTAAGATAATGTGGGAAACAAAGTCATTATACCTTATCAATCAATTTACTTAAAAGGCCTATTAAAATTTTTGCCAATTAAAAACCGAAATGCAAAAATTTGTCTTGTTAGAGTGAACTCTGGACTAAAAAGAATAGCTTGTTTAGAATAACCGCCATATTGTTCCACTATGCTCGCGCCCGAATTTCCGCCCCTTCCCCTTCAAACGCCTGCCACGCAGACTAGAGAAATTACGGAGAGACTTGTGTCATGTCATGTAATGTTTCAACGTCGGTTGCCTTTTCTTGGTTTCTCCAAATTGTACACGGTTACCCTGGTTTCTTTGTGGCTTTTATTGTTTGGCTAAAAAAGAACTAATCGAGGTTGACACATCTGTTCTATTTGAAATGATAGAAATTGATCGCTGGTTGGCATTAACACCAAGCCTTTATTTGTTTAAACTTTTTCATTTTACATAAACGTGTTTGTTTTAGTAGAAATGTTCATTTACAGCTGCATTTAACCTATTAAATTACGCATAAAATAGTTTATTAATTTTCTATTTATTTTAAATAACTTTAAATAAAAGTATTGAACCATTAAAATCACTTTGAAATATAACAATTTTTTGTGAATGCAGAATTTGTATAGTCATCTTGCTTCAAGCAAACTGCAAAAGGTGCATGCATGATATAAATCAATCTCTTAAACAAACAAGCTACAAAGCTTTTCTCATTTTTATTCAAGAAAATCGTAGGCTCATGAGTAATTATTAAGCGTGTAAACACATGACGGATATAAGATTGTATCTGAATATTGGAAATGGATAGAGTATCACCCGATTTCACAAGTTCAACTTATTGGTTTGAACGATAACAAAGAAATCCCCTTGTCACTAAAGGGTTTTCAGGACAATTCTGAACGGCTGGAATAATACGTGATCAACGTTTTAAGCTTTGTTTTGAATAGAAGCTGATTGCACGAGAAGCTATACATAGTCATGAATTCAACCGAAAACCAAACCGCCTCGTCAGAATCGTCCGCGTTATGTGACAACTTCACAAACCTTATCTCGATGGCAACCATACAGTTCCTGTCGTTTTTAACTAATCTCGTGGCAGCAATTGCAATTTGGAAGCTACCAGGACTAGAAGAAAACAAAAATCATCTCGTCGTTCGAACTTTGATCTTAAGCGATCTTTTAATCCCTCTTTCAACGCTACCGTTTTCAATAATTTCCTACGCGAACTGTGCTTGGACCGGGGGTTCAATTCTATGCTCTGCAACTGCATTCATCTCTACAACCTTCTTAAGCTGGTCGTTTTTAGTGGTGTTTATCATGTGCTTTCTGCGTTTTCTCGCCGTCACAAGGCCTCTGTACTACAGAAATCAAGTAACATCTTCAAGAGTTCAGAAAGCTCTGGTGCTAGCCCTGATTTGGCCCGTTATACACTTGGTTCTCCCTGTTTCGGGTTTCGGTAAGTTTAAGTTATACAACAAAGGTTTCTTTTGCGCCCTTGATCTCACGCCTGAAGAACCCAGAGGTAAGACGCTGGTTTATGCAACCGTGGTTGAAGGAGGTCTGGTTACTCTGGCTTTGCTGTATTTTTGTGGAACTATTCTGTGTTTTCTGAACCGGAAGCGTAGAGTCAACAGTTTACTGTCCGAGCAACAACAGCGCGGAGTAGGGATCTCCAAAGTTAACAAGCAGCATGGCGGATTCGCTCGCCTAACGTTCGTGATTGTAGTATTTTTCTGTCTTTGCTACGTTCCCTTTTTGGTAAGTGTCATTAAACAACAGTTAAGGCCTCGATGGACAGTGCAACTGCGCCAGCATATTGACTTAGCGCGCAATTTGTATTAAATTGCACCGTGTGTCCATCCCTGAAAATGATGCCCACAAGATTGCGTGCAGCAGTTCCAATGATAAAGTTGAATCTGGAGTGGGCATACGCTGTAAATTAACCGTCCGCAATGTTGTATCTTGTTTCTATTCCTTGAGAATCTCTCAAGAGATAAGTAAAATCGCACAAAATTTCTTTATTGGATTTGAGAGTCCCATGTAAGCTAGAACTTGGAGGGTGCTGAATAGTACTAACAACAAGAAAAAGAATAGACTGCTAGCAGTTCCTCTCTGGATGGTCGAGCGGCCGCGCAAATACGCGATCGGCGATCGACCGAGCGGCGAGCGAGCGAAAGTAATTCGCACCGAGTGGGCCAGTTTCCCCTCGGCTCGTTCGCTCGCTCCAGTCTCGTCGAGCTTGTTTTCGTGATCAGCTCGCCCACTCGAATGACTGAAAAGGGACAGCAAGTAAAACATCCGCAAGAGACTATCACGGATTAGTATATACTGAAACAGTGGATAGCGTTGTTGGCGCGCTCTGATTGGCTACTGAAACTTGGAATAGCAAGTGCTATTCACCTCCCAGCAATTTGCGCGCGAAAATTGTAATCAAAGTGTATTTGGAAATACAGATGGTTAAAAATATTATAAGCGCGACGTTTCGGTGTCGCTTTCGCTTGATAATGGCGTCAGTACGACACCGAAACGTCGCGCTTATAATATTTTTAAAATTGTAATCGTTGACAGGAATAAATGAGATAAAAAGCATCATTTTCGTTATATTATCTCACTGTTTCAGTATAAACTAAAACAACTATTCACCGAAGTGTAGGTGGGTAGTGGTGGATATTTACCTCGCCGCTTCGCGCACCATGATCTATCCCTCTTGTACGTGTGTGTAAGGAGCCTAAGGCTACTTCGATCAATCAAAACATTTCCGCATGATAATATATGCAATAGTGCGCCCAGCTTGGTTGAGAACCAGGGCGGATATATCTGTATGTACATGTAATTGCCTACTGTTTAACTACCGCTCAGCCTAGTCCCTCGCGTTGTCGGCTCTTTTTAGCCTGGACCCTGCGGACGTTACTTAATACTAAGATTGAGCAGTTGCCTTGATGCTAGTTTTATCTGCTTGGGCTCAAGTTCTAGCCATTTTAGGGCCCGTTTATATGAAAGCCGAGATTAGTTCCGTCCCGGGATGAGTGTTGTACAAAGATTAAAAAGAATCTTAATTCATTTTACATGAGTGGTTTTATCCCGGGATCCCAGGACGAAAGTCATCCCGCTCACGAGACAAAGCGAATGTTGATCTCAGCCGAGTGTAACTGACACAAAATAATCCCCCAGATTGATTTTTAATTGGACACACTTTAAACTATCCTTGAGCGTTGAATTTCATGAACTGGTGAAATTGAACTCATTATAACAAAATGTAAATGCATCGAACCGCGGGAAAACTGTTTACGTGGATTTTTTCGTCCAATTTCATCCCGGTGCTTAGGACAGGAATAAAATCGACTCAGTATAAACTCATCCCGGTATAAACACATCCCGGTATAAACTCATCCCGGTATAAACACATCCCGGTATAAACACATCCCGGTATAAACTCATCCCAGTATAAACACATCCCGGTATAAACTCATCCCGGTATAAACACATCCCGGTATAAACTCATCCCGGTATAAACACATCCCGGTATAAACTCATCCCAGTATAAACACATCCCGGTATAAACTCATCCCGGTATAAACACATCCCGGTATAAACTCATCCCGGTATAAACACATCCCGGTATAAACTCATCCCGGTATAAACACATCCCGGTATAAACTCATCCCGGTATAAACACATCCCGGTATAAACTCATCCCAGTATAAACACATCCCGGTATAAACTCATCCCGGTATAAACACATCCCGGTATAAACTCATCCCGGTATAAACACATCCCGGTATAAACACATCCCGGTATAAACACATCCCGGTATAAACTCATCCCGGTATAAACACATCCCGGTATAAACTCATCCCGGTATGAACTCATCCCGGTATAAACTCATCCCGGTATAAACTCATCCCGGTATAAACTCATCCCGGTATGAACTCATCCCGGTATAAACTCATCCCGGTATGAACTCATCCCGGTATAAACTCATCCCGGTATAAACACATCCCGGTATAAACACATCCCGGTATAAACTCATCCCGGTATGAACTCATCCCGGTATAAACTCATCCCGGTATGACTGAACTCATCCCGGTATAAACTCATCCTGGGACGAAACCACGTAAACAGCAAAAGGGGAAATGAACAAATATACTGAGATTAACTCATCCCGAGAGGAAAGTCATCCCGTTCCCGGCTTGCGCACACGTTCGGATGAGAATTAAACTCTTTAATCAAAAAACGGCTAGATTCGGAGCCTTCAGACGGCTTCAGACATCCTAACTGAATGAATGAACCGATGCAAATTGTCAACGAATTAGCCTGTGAAAGATTAGCCTGTTCCAGGCGTTCAGATAATGGAGAGCGAAGGAAACTAATATTGCGAGTGCTGTCCCCTTTTTCCCGAGTGCCCGCGTACCGGTGTGCGTGCCGGCGTGCTTGTTTGCGATTCCCGGCCCCACAGTCCCACAGTCAGGTTCCGAAGATTCTTTACTAATACTTGACCAATCTTTCGCATCTTTGTTAAAAACTTGTGGCATTTGTCTCATTTTTATTGCCAATGCATATGGGTTAAACTGAAATTCATTAGAAACTAAGTCAGTGCTCTGAAGTTGTCGAAACTGATTTATTTTTTGAAAATGAAATAATTTGACTTTGCCGAGTCGTTACGGAAACACAGATCACTCGGTAATTGTTAGGACAAAACTTTGCAACATTTTACGATGACCATTTAACTTATTTTCTCTCCTTATTTTTTTTTCAGTCATACCGAGTTTATATTTTGACCCGGGGTCCTTCCTCGTATGACGAAACTTCCTATTTTTACACGGAGCTTCTTGCGCATATCAATCCTCTTTTGAACCCGCTGGTCTATGTACTGTGCAGCAAGCAGTACCGGACTTCTGTCAAGGAACTTTTCACTAAATGTTCCTGTAAAGGTAGATGCAGCGTGTGTAGCGAGACAGTTTACTTGAAAGGTGAGTAAAATGTAAAGAATCATGAACAACTTAATTTTCAAAACCATTATGAGGTGGATAAATAGGTCTACGGATCGACGGATTTTGTTAATAACTTTGCTGGGATTACTGTTTTATCCATTTCTTGGCGCGAATTTCGGTTTTTACTTATTATAATCTTCGTATCTTGGAGCTTAATCCTATTTCATATTTTAGTCCGCAATGTGGGAGAAAACTTAGGAAGACTTCTTTGCCTTCGTTGCTAAAAGAGCAATCTCGTACACTGCAACTGCAAGGTTTCAAGGACATCTCTTGATGTATCTAAAAAATTCACAAACAATTTGCGGTTTCGGATTTGGGCAAAAGTTTTTGCACATCAGCAATTTGGGGATTCAGTAAAATCTAACGGGTTGGCAGCGGGTTTGCACACCCTCCCGCAATTTTCGAACTTCAGTCGAATTGTAGCCTTTCGGCAATCACAGGAAAGCTAAAGTCAGTGGTTAGACAGTTTACAGTGCTTGTCTTCTATTGATTAACTAAGAAACTTGCGCCTTTTCGGCTGAATCCCAATAAACTACAGTTACAAAATTATCAATTCAGATCGATTGGTGTTTTAGTCAGTGCTCCAACTCGCTCTAAAAATATTTTAAACCCTTCATAAATTCTTCTCAACACCAATATTTTTGTCATATTTTTCAGATGACTACGGACGAAGCATCGAGTTACGAAAGATGTCAGCATTTTCAACGAGAACTCAAAGTATATTTTTAGACTAGAGAACTATAATTAATTTGCTGCCCTTTACGCGCGTCCTCGAGATTGCAATGAAAATTAGTATTGCACCTGCAGCGAAAGTTTAGTGCGCGTTTCTTTGGGACATATTCTGGTTATTCCAAAAAAAAGAATACCTCAATTCCTCTCGTAAAAATATGGAAAGAAGTTGCTACTTTTTGACTATATGAACCTGGAAAATGTTTGGTCTGTGCGAATGCAAATATTCTTGGTTTTTACGTGACGTCATCAAAATTCTAACTTTGAAACTACGGACTTTGGGAAGGTGTGCGTTAGATATTGTTTACAAGCCGGTCCAGCTAGTCTGCACACAAAATTTCATCGGATTCCGTTTTTTACTTCCGGAGTTACAGCTGAAGTAATTTGTGTCACGCAACACAAGTCACGTTTTTTGACGAGTTGAAATTCAACAAAATGTCCTTTCATGTTTCAGTCTGTGTATGCCAGCATGTTAAATAAGTTGATATCTTTGCAAATCAAAGGAAACTAGGCAATATTTCCATTCATAATGTGCCTTTTAGGGCACTCGTAATTTGGCCGCCATGTTGGTGTTCATCTACATGGGCACCAACATGGCGGCCCCATACATTTACTGTACGATTTACTGTACGATATCGCGCACATTGATTCGCTCATATTTCAGCCGGAAAACCAACAATCCGTCTCAAATTTACCCACATAACACAATTTTAAGCGTTCTTTGCGATTCCCTGGACCATTTGGCATTTCGAAGTGTATTTACGGAAATATTTTCAGTCACGTGACAGGTGAAAACCAAGATATTCTGATTTCACAATGACCAGAACATATTTCAAAAAAAAAAAAAACGCGCCCTAAGATAGACTTCTCCTGAATATAAACAACAGGGCTCCCTTCCCTTATTGGCTCATTACTTCTTCGTAATCAGCTCATATCCAAATAGTAAAGAACTCGCCAAGTAATTCCAAAAGGAAGAGTCTAGATTCTATAGCTCAGAAGGAGGTCGGACACCTTATTGAGACTTATATAACGGAGTAACTGCTTAGCTTTCAGTTGAGGTTAGGGGTAGCAGTTTAAATAGTTAATTTAGAACTAAGCAACCCGAGAAGATAGGTGGTACAGTGGTACGGTAGGATATATAGGCCTAAGCCTAGCTGAGGTCACGGGTTCAATCCTGAGTGGGGATTTTATATTTCCTTTTTTACACTTCAAAATTTATTGAAAATAAAATTCTAAGTGTCGACATTACGTTATATAATTCTCAATAAGTGTCCGACCTCCTTCTGAGCTATAGAAGGTAGACTCTACCATTCCAAAAATACTTGCTCTTGGCTCTCTCTCCTCCGCAGATGCCTCCCAGTCACGCTCCACGCTTGCCAAAAAAACGCGCGGAGGCTGGGTAGAGGTAAAATGTTCTTTACTGAAAGGAGCCTCTGCGGAGGAGAGAGCTCTTGGCTGGTAAATAAAATTCATCTCTTGTTGTTTGTCGGTTTGTTTGACAGCTGCGCCCTGCTATGAAGTCAAACATTTACGAATCCAATGCGCGCAATGTTGCGGAAATATTTAGAACGCCGTCTTAGTGAACTGTATTTCTCAGTCCAACCGGAATAAGACTGTTTCTTTCCATGTACGTTCGTGAACATGTAACTAAATAATAAAGTGTACTTACAACAGTTGACTAAGCTTTCTATGTATCAAACCAGTCAAAGCTTTGTAAGCACTTTATCAATTCGCACGCAACAGTTTTGGGAGGGGTCTGGGCTAATGACGCAAAAGACGGACCTTACTTTGATAGGGCAGAGCTTGGTGTGGTGGTCTGGGGAGCAGGCGATCCAATGGTAAAAATTGTCTTTTATTTTTTAATGGGTGAGTTTTTAAAGAAATTGTGGAGCTGATTTAATGTCTGCGTTGATTAAAACCACCGAATTGACAACCGGTGAAAGATTTACGGTGGCCAATTTATTTATGTTGTAGTTTTCTGATAAATAGTAAGCCTGCATTGTGGCGGTGTTATTTTTTGCGAGAAGGAAAAACTTGAGCGTCGGCCGGGATACAAGCGGCAAAATGGCTGCTTTGCGAGTTTGGGCGAATAATACCGCGGCCCATTAAACCGTCGTGTAATTTTTACGTGCATCTGGACGTAAATTTAACTGACATTGTGTGCATATAAATATCAAAAAGAGATGATGTATCACTGCTTGCTTATACGTAAAAACTCGGACAAGTTTGAACGTTTGATGTTTACGCAAAGAGGGTGGCAAAGGGGGGGTACCGATCACGCATCACGCCGAATTTTTGAGTGATATCACGCATCACGGAGAAAATTTTTAACCAATCACGCGTCACGTAAATAAGGAGTAATCCGGCATTAAAATGGTAACAAAACAACGTAGAGTCGGCGTAGGCCTACCTATTGAATGCATTGATATCGTATCCTTTTTTTTTTTTTGGAAGGATTGCATGTCAATTCATGAATCGTAAAATGAAATAAAGGGGGTGGTCTATCTTCAAAAGGAAACGTGTCATAAGTATGAGACTTGGCAACGACATTCGACTTGTTGAAACAGTCCTTCCTTGATGTTTCCATGGCAACCTATCTCGTGACCAATTGAGCTTTTACGTCCGGTTTATTCCTTCAGTGCTCTTGCAGACAAGGAAAAATTGTGTTTTCTGAGAGTTTTAAGTGGCATTATTTCTACCCTTTCAAGGTACTTTTCAAATGTAACTGGAAACGTGGTCCACCTACGCGGCATGACTGTTTTCTGGTTATTGCGTGACAGCAAAATCGTGACATTTCAATCATCACGTGACCTGGACACGCCTTCCAGTTAGTTTCGTGTATGATTTTGCGCACTTAAAAATATCCAAACGATATTTTGTCAGTCAGAGTGGTTTAAGTTCTCCTGCACTTAGCCTAAAGAAAAACATGGAAATATGATACCTTAATCAGTTGCGTGACTCTTTTCGTGACAACTTCTTATCAAAATTAACCTTTGTATCAAGTTTAAGCCTTTGGCCAAGTTTCATATCAATATGTACCATACTTTATGGTATAGACCACCCCCCTTAGTTTTTGGATGTACCGTAACTGACCCAGGCCTTAATATACCTGAGTGAGAATGCCAATAATAAACATGTTGAATCCCATCCTCGTGTGCTCCCTGAATCTTGATAAACGGAAGGTCTCAGAAACACGAAAATATCTGAATAAGAAACACACTGACCGCAAAAGACAAGCAAAACGAAATAAAGCCGATAATGCTAAGAAGAAATACACGCACTTTAAATCTTGTCACCCACCGGGAGTCAAGAAAGGTTTCTTCAAAGGAGAGGTCCTTAGACTCCTCAGAATTGAACGAACTTTTCAAGGGAAACTTTCGAGGAAAACATCAATAAATTCAAATAAAAACTACGGCTAAGAGGCTACCCTAACAATAGCATTGAGAAGGTGCTCTCAGAAGTAATATTCTCTGACAGAAAGTCAGCTCTCAAAGACAAAACAAAAGCTCGCAAAGAAATATTACCCACGGCAGCCCATGTGTACCTAACTTAAAACAGATTCTTTTTAAGGTTATGAAAACCACTGCAAGAACCGTGTACGATCAAACTTGCGCTACGTTGGATCACAGTAGATCGTGACCAGTCAAAATATAAGAAAATATAAGAAAATACTGCAAGGACTGGTCAAACAACGTGTAAAGGCGTGATTCCGATATTTCGGCTGGCCAACACCAGCCTTCTTCAGGTAACCTGAAGAAGGCTGGTGTTGGCCAGCCGAAATATCGGAATCACGCCTTTACACGTTGTTTGACCAGTCCTTGCAGTATTTTCTTATATTAAAACAGATCCTCATGGACAAATGGCATTTAATAGAATCGCAACCTTTACTAAGACAAATCTATTATTTCATACAAGAAGGGTAGATCTTTTATAAGATATGCTAGCCAGGGCTAAACTGTAAAAGTCAAACCAGCCAAAAAACTGAGTGAATAAAGGACAAAACAATCACACCACGCGCTAGTAGGATTTGTGCTATGCCCGTCAACACCCCTTACTCTTTTTATAAAATAGGGGCAGACCCAGTCCTTAATATACCTGAGCAAGTTCTGGCATTATTTTCACCTGGACTCATTTGAAAAGTACCTTAAAAGGGTAGAAATAATGCCACTTAAAACTCTCAGAAAACACAATTTTTCCTTGTCTGCAAGAGCACTGATGGAATAAACCGGAAGTAAAAGCTCAATTGGTCACGTGATAGGTTGCCATGGAAACATCAAGGAAGGACTGTTTCAACAAGTCGAATGTCGTTGCCAAGTCTCATACTTTTGAAGATAGACCACCCCCTTACTCTTTTTATAAAATAGGGGCAGACCCAGTCCTTAATATACCTGAGCAAGTTCTGGCATGTTTTTCACCTGGACTCTCTCTTGTACATTTACGAGTGGCTTAGTGTCTTGTTCTTAGGCTGATTGACATATTAGTTTCGTTTGGCTTAGTAGCCTACTCGCTCTTCTTCTTTGCTTTCAATCAATGTTACGATAGTGGAATTTGATTAGCACTCCTAGTAATTTCTGTTCTGCCATGCCTGACATGTTGCCTGCTTTCTTATGGTTCCGATTTCCTTCTTGAATTCTTCGTCGGGTCTCATGTGCGCTTTGGCGTTGAAGTGTAACGTGTTAGGACAAGTCTCTTCTACCCTGTGAGCTTCGAGTTTTCTGATTGCGTTTTCTGATTTCTCGATTCTGTCCTCGCCGTGCCAGGAACGGATTCTCTGGACCCACCACGAAGATCAAAGGTCAAGAAGCTTTCTAGTTTTTCAAAGAATGTTGAAAACATTCACGTATCACGGAAAAATAAAAGGTAAATCACGCGTCACGCACTTCTAAAATAGCAAATCACGCATCACGCTGCACTATCTGATCACGCATCACGCCGTTAATTTGGGCACAATCACGCATCACGCGGTTAATTTTGGGGCAATCACGCGTCACGTAAAACCCCTTTGCCACCCTCCGCAAACGGTCCATATGTATGAGCTGGCTCTATTTCCATTGCTCCCTGGGGTGAGTTTGTACATCTGGTGATGGAGCCTAGTCAGGTTGACTGAGAAGGAATTAGAATGATGTGATATTATAATCAATTGAAAGCATAGATATTATGCTAACATGTGTTTTGTATTTTTTGGGTGAATTAGTGGATTAGGGTTAGAACCTCTAACCTCAGCATGCAGGATAAGTGGACATTGAATATAACTAAGTGTTCAATTATTCTCTCAAAACTGTGATACTTCGCCAGCAACTTTTAATATTGAACGCAGGTATCCTGTTTGAAGAAAAGACGGAAGATCAAAGATCGAAAGAACAAAGATCAGTCGGTTCAATTGTGAGACATGAACTTGCGTCCTTTTGGATGCCGGAGGTTTTTCTTGCATTCTCGCGAGCGTGGAGCTCTCAAGAACTCCCTTTTCTCATCGAGGTGTTTTTTGGGAACTCGGGGGTGCTTTACATTTAGACCAAAAAGAAAAGAAGAACAACAAAACAAAACCGCGACAAAAGTTTTAATTGCGAATTAATAGGCAGAAAGAAGGTGTTATCCTTAATTACACTCCTCAATGCAAGAACGCAAATTACTTCATTTCAGTCTTTCATCCATACAATTATCTATAATTATTTCAGCAAATGACAACCGCTTTATCCGATGCGGTAAACGCACTTTGATGGCGGAATGCGGGACGAAACACTTTGCGGTAATCCCTTTGAAACACTCCGAGGCGGGATCCGGGGGAGGACTTCGTTTCACGAGGAATTAAACTTGAGGAAAGCGAGAATAAAAGAGGCCATTTTAGAACGTTTCTGGACTTAAACTACGTTCGTTTCCTTTGGTAAACCATCCCAATATTATTATAAGAAATATTAATGTTCGTATTTCAGCGAGTGAACTACGCAACACTTGTTCATGATAATTGTGCTGTCAAAATTTCGGCCTGATGGCAGGTCGGATCATCCACCACTGAATCTAAAATCCTTAATTGCACCTGGAGCAGAATAACAACGAAAATAGCTTGGTTTTCAAGTCGGAGACGAAAACATGTTTATGACACTCTAACGAAGCTTTGGTCAAATATAGCAACAGACTGTTATCAATACCTTGCAATTAACCTCATTGTACGAGTTTCGCGTCTTCTTTTTCATGCCTTGGGGCAAATACCGTCACACGCTCTTGGCTTTCTAAACAATACACGGACTAAGATTTTGTTTTCTATTTGTTACGAAATTTGCTTATTTGTTCCCACCCTGCATAAAAAATTAGTTTCTGTTTTCTGGCGTTTTCTTGGCTGGTCACTGCTAATTAAAAAAATAATGACGGCAAGGCACAGCGACAAACTGAATGAAGAGTGCCGTAACAGTTTGTCGTTTCTACCGATATATACACTGTATATCGGTATATAAATAAACATATAAGTATATATATATATATGCTAAATAAGCTAACATGACGCCACAAACACTTTCAGTTTAAAATTTTAGCTAAACTGCAGAATACCCCGCCACTTACTCAGCTTATTTGCATCACGTTGAATAACAAAAGTGCCTATTGTGTTATACCTCTACAAAGCATTTCGACACATGTCAGGAGTGGCGGGGTATTCTGCAGCTTCTCCAAACTTTTTAGTTGGAGCATAGTTAATAGAACAAACTATGGTTTGAGATCATAGAGAACAGCCAAGAGAGAAAAAAACCTTATCCAGAAAAAGTCTTGGAATTTTATTTCATCAACATCCTTTGTCCGCAAGAAGAATGCAATTTAATCAAGTATGTATGAGTTTCTTATTTTTGTTATCCAGACACGTGCACATGGCTTCTATTTGTTGTTTGGCTGTTGTTTGGTTTTCGCGCGCATCTTTCTTTGCCAAGCTGTAATCTGATTGGATAAAACTACTTTTATCTATCTTCCGATTGGTGGAATCGTTGATACACATTGTGTTGTCTTACACAAATGCTCACCTCCAAATCTTGCGCTTGCAGTTGGAAGTTTGTCTTTGGCAAGTGATGTGCGTTCGGTAAGTCGATGTATTTTAAACTTTTAAGAAATGTTTGCGGTAAATTGGATGGTAACCTAGTATTCTGACTGTCTTTTCACTTGATTTTTTTTACAGTCATCCCGTGAACTTCAAAACAATTGGAGCGAACGAGCTTTTACCGGAGGCAGAAATGGCGGACATTGGTGGCGTTCGTTATTCAAATGCTGTTGATTCAGGACTTCCATTAAGAACTTTGTGCTTTGGTACGTAAGTTTCACTTAAGCTTATGTTTGTGATAAACGTAGCAATAAGTTTGCGTGAGGTGTGTTTTGGGGTCGGCTTGGTCGGCTTTGTTCGATGCTTCACCAGATTGAATGATAAATTAAAAGTAAGCTAAGCTCAAGGTTCTTGTAACTTTAAACTAACTTATAGTAAAAGTCCTGTGATTTGACGAAGAAGGTTTCCTACCAGTTCGTATCAAGTCGTTCTACGCAAGTTACTGAAAACACTGAAACTACGGTGTGCATGTTGTATTTTTGCTATAAGCTTTCCTCTAATGTAATTAAAAAAACATGGTGGACAGAGTACTGCTATTATTTGAATAACAGACTTTATGCTTGTGATGAGCACGAACTGCTCTTGTGGAAGCTAACACATGCACATTTACACATCTGCTGTGATGGGTTATGCCTTGCAGATCACACAATTAGAATTAGAAAATTGCGAGGTTTTTAGTAGTATTTCGTAACTTGTGCAATTAAAAAGTGGATTCGCATCCTACTAATTTGCCCAGCACCAATTTGAGAGAATTTGCGAGCAGCCTAGGGACATGGTATGGTAAGGGAAACATTTTTTAATGCGAGTTTCTGTCGATATAAGCTTGAATGCTTGAGTGACTTTTTTTGTTGTGTTTAGTTTTTGAGAAATGTTTTCTAAAACATGCTTAATTTTGCTTGGAAGGACAGTTCCTTGATGTGTTTAACTAGTGGATATTTGGATACCCACTAGTTAAACACAAATTTGATTATAATTATGGGGGTGAACTGTTACAGGACAAAACAACCAGTTAACTTTTAGATCACAGCCCTGTACGTTATCATAGCAGCCCAAAGGGAGTCCAACTGTAAAATTTAAGTTGCCCAGCAACCATGCACTGCTAGAGCACAGCTCTGACACACATACATACAGTGGCCAGTGCTCACCAGCAACCACGCACTGCTAGAGCACAGCTCTGACACACATACATACAGTGGCCAGTGCTCAATGTGTAACAACTCCCTTTCTTGTTGAAAACTAAACATTTCCGTCATTTTTCATGTGATTGAGTTATGCTTCCCCCAGACAGACAGTTGTTAAATTGAAATTGCATCTTTTCTTACAGGAGTTAAAACTGTTCAGGTACAAGACCTTAATAGGAATTTGTATGGAACATGGAATTTGACTACACTGTGAGTTTTTGAAAGCTTATCTTGATTAATAATATGTTAAGTTGTATTTCACTTACTCGTAGCTTATTAGAAACTTCATTCTGAGAGTGTTTGCCAGCAGTAAGAATGACTAAAGCACTTGCCAAGTTTAGCATGTACTTGTCCAAAACCAAGTTCCCTTTTCAACAAAGTCTCTCTGAGAAGAAATAACAATAAATGGTTAAATTAGCACCTATTTTGTTACAGAAAAATATTCCAAAATCAAGATAAATAAAAAAGAAAGAATTACAGTCATAACAAATATGCTATAAACAGATGCTTATTTTGCGTGGTGTATGAAACACACTGATTTCAAATATTTTACAAAAACACTGATGAATTTAGTCGCCTCTACTTTCAGCTACCAAATTGATTATCTACAGTGTAATTATCTTTTAAGTTACATGCTCATTTGACATGCTCCTTAAAGGAACAGTTTCTGTTGTTCTTTGCTTGCTTTACCAGCAAGCATTCAGTGTTTTCATTACGGGCCGGTAGCCGACCAAAACAGCTGGCTACTTGCCTATCCTCAACTGTCTACTTTTGTTTTATTTCACTGTTACTGTTGAAGAGAAAGCTTACAGTAATAAAAAAAAGTCCCTCAAAATTACTTGTAAGACATTCTTTCTAATTTTTTAGTCAAAGTAAAGATGTATTAATCTGTATTACAACAGTTTTAAACGTTGGCAGCCGATGTTATGGGCTACTCAATCTTTTTTATTTTATTTATTTTATTTAATAAAGTTTCAGATTTACAATTACAAAAAAAAATCTGAGGTAGGCTTTAAACAGAGTACAAGACTCCTTAAAAATAAGCCACCTATTATCGAAGGTCTGTGGGAAGTGCCTGGAACAATGTCACAGGTGTTCCCAGGTTTGCGCGTAATCTCTGGGAGTAATCTCTGGCATCTCCTGCTCAAACTATCTGTGGAAACATTGACATAGTCTGTTCCTTAATGAAGTGAAGCAATATAAAAAAACTGTGTTGCTTCAAGTAAATTTTTTTAAGTTTAAAATAAATACTTAGTACATTAACTTTATTTTAATGTGAATTTACAGAGTAGCCCATTAGCCAATATCTTTGTGTAAAGATAAAAAAAAAATTTAAGCATCAAACAAAAATTGATTAAACATTAAAACATACATTGATTACTGTATCTAAAATGATCTTGTACAACTTCTTCAAAGTAAGGACATTTATTGAAAGGCAAGGACATTTATTGAAAGATGCAAAAATAATGCTTACAAAGCAGATGTTTAAACATGTACAGGAATCATGTGGTTTTTCCACTCGTTATTCTAAGTCTAAGTTATTCAAAGTCGATACACATAATATATACACATGTTTAAGGTACAAATTTTGTAATCATGCCTTATCTTTTGGCAAATTTAAGGCTGGCATTGAGAAATTGAAAGAATAATTATAAATAATTACAGTAGGGAATGGTTTATGACAAACAAGGTAGATTTAAAGTGAACATGAAACAAAGGTCAACTGGTAAATTAAATGCTTGTGATCAGACAAGTTGCTGTGAATCGATGATCAGCTGCCAAATTGAAAGCAGCATTGAGAAATTAAAATAATAATAATGAAGAGGAAATGGTTTGTGATTGGAGTAAGTTGATGTGGACAAATTGTGATCATGGTTTGGTGGTAAATTGAAAGACAGTATTAACAAATTGTAAGGTTGATACTCATTGTCTTCTGGCTTGGCAATACTGGTTGCAATATCTTCTGTGTCTTTTATATTTTTCGCTATCTTTGTAAACTTTTCAGAACGGCCAATAAACTGCACATTGCAGGCGGTTGAAAAAGATACATCGCTTAACATTTTCTTTATTATGCAACAATGACCAGTCCTTGCCATAGTTAAAGGCTTTGTAACAGAATTATGTAGTACATTTTTTATTTATCCTGAAAAGTCAGACATACATGTAAATGACTTTATTGGCAGAAAACACAAGTTTGCCTTTAATGAGCAGATGGTTTGAGATTGGAGTGTGTTGATGTGAACAAATTGAAATGATGCATATGGCCGTGTGGTAAATACATGTAGAAGGCCACAATGAGAAATTGGAGGAGCAATATAAAGTAAGGAATGGTTTATGACCAACAAGGTACATTTAAATTGAACATAAAATGAACTTGGTCAATTGGTACCTCGTAAATAGAAGGAAAGAATACTCTGTAAGAGAAATAGGGAGAGGCAGAAATGACCCTGATAGAGATTAACGTTTAGATTATTTGGTGGTTCCTGGGTTGGTGCTTATGTCTCGATTTCAGCGTAGATATGGTGACCAGACCAAACTTTCTCATATGATTTCTTTAAAGTCAAAACATACAATATACACATGTTAAAAGGTACAAAGTTATAAAGTAATCATGTTTTCATCTTTTGGCCAACTGAAGGCTAGCATTGAGAAATTGAAAGAATGATAAATACTTACAGTATGAAATGGTTTATGACAAACAAGGTAAATTTAAAGTGAACATGAAACAAAGATCAACTGATCACACAAGTTGTGATGAATCGATGATCAGCTGCCAAATTAAAAGTAACATTGAGAAATTCAAATAATAATGAAAAGAAAATGGTTTGTGATTGAAGTGAGTTGATTACTAGGTGGTAAACTGACAGCCAGAATTGAGAAATTAAGGAACAATAATAAAGAGGTAATGGTTTGTGATTGGGGTAAGTTGATGTGAACAAAATAATTGACATCATGGTTAGGTGGTAAATTGAAAGACGGCATTGAGAAATAGAAGGATGATACTCATTGCCTTCTGGCTTGGCAATAAAAGTTGAAATATTTCTTCTTCTGTGTCTTTTATATTTCTCGCTAACAAGTTTGTAAACTTTTCTGAACAGTCAATAAATCATACATTGCGCGCGGTTGAAAAAGATATTTATTATGCACCAAGGACCAGTCCTTGCAAAAAAAAGGCTTTGTAATGGAAATCATGTAGGACATTTTTTATTGATCCTAAAAAGTTAGAAATACATGTAAATGGCTTTATTGGGAGAAAACACAAGTTTGCCTTTAACATGCAAATGGTTTGAGATTGGAGTGTGTTAATGTGAACAAATTGAAATGATGCATTAATATGGTCATATGGTAAATAGAAGGCTGTGATGAGAAATTGGAGGAGCAATGTAACAGTAGGAATGGTTTGACTAACAAGGCACCTTTGAATTGCACATGAAATGAAGGTCAATTGGTAAATGAAATGCTTGTGGTTAGACCAAGTTGCTATGACTAATAACAATTTCAATCAATGATCAACTGGCTTTATTGAAAGCCAACATTAAAGGGGAACTCCGGGGTAAAAATGAAGTTATTTTGCATTATTGGCCTTTGTCTCGTGCTTCAATTTTTGATAATATTATTTACTGATCTTTTCTTACAACTCGGAATTTTTACCTGAAAGACGAGCAAAAAATGCATATAGAGTGGCGCCATCTTGGAAAAATACGAGCCGCGTTACAGTGGTCAGCAGTAACTTGTGACGTAGAATCGTCATTGGATTTTTCGCGGGACTTTCATAAAATCTTACACGCGGGGTTCCAAACACTGTTTTGCATTTGCTATTCTGTTAACTTGTATTCGGATTTATACATATTTCGGCCGTGATTATACTACCGTGGTTGAAACTGTGTATATTTAAACGAAAATGGTGGGCTGTGTTGTACCTAATTGTTTCAATTATTCCAAGAAGACAGGAGACAAGGTGTCTTATCACAGGATCCCGGACGATTATCGTACGAAGGCATGGTTGGACAGGATACGACGAAAAAATATGCCTCCTCTCGAAAATTGCTATGTTTGCAGCGACCATTTCGAACCAGGCTGTTTTGAAACCGATCTCCGGGCAGAATTGACGGGGCGAAAGTGTAAAGGGAGCTTGAAGGATGACGCTATACCATCCTTGTTTAGCTACGGTCATGTTCAAGAGCGAAAAAGCCGCGATTATCGAGCGAACGTCGCCTTCAACGACAGATGCGTCAAGAAGTTAGTGCTTTATTATTGCTTGCTAGTAGTTTACGCGGATTTATGTTGTATACACGTGTGTGGCCGATTTTACATGCTACAATTGTTTATAGGTTATAAGTTTTTAGTTGTTTATCATGGGAATCAATGCAAATCGGTCCGATACATAAGAGTTTGCATTGCGTCTGCTTTTATCAGAATCGTGCTCATCAGTGAAAAATCAGATCGCGTAGTGTATAATCCGCCTTATGAAATTACCGACGTTGTAATAATGGTTGTTTGTGTACACGTGTAGCGAAAACCATTTCAATAGACCGCTGATTTGAAATTGATAGTTTTTTCGTTCCACGTCGGGTTTCTACGTATAAAACGTAATGAGCCAATAATATATTTTATTAGGGAAACAGGGAGATTTTCTATTTGGCAAGGAATATTTTCTACATGTACTTCTACTAAACAATATTAATTTACCCTTCAGAAGTAAAGCATCACCTTTGGCCTTAGAGTCTCGTGGATTCTTTTTTCATTTGCTTGGCAGTCACACAAATAAATTTTCAGTCTTAGTTTTCACTCTTATGAATTGCCATTAAGATTTTGGATACTTTCTAAGGGGCTGAAACACACATTTAACTCGTTCTAAATTGAAACGAATCATCTACATGTATTATCTGTACATTTTAAATTTTTCTATCGGGCTGTTGAAGAACTGCTGGCTGAAAATGATGACAGCACATCTGCAGAGGAACCTGTGCTTGACGATGATGCTGTGGAACCATGTCCTGTTGCCTACCCTGTAAGCCCAGGGATGCATGACATTGGGATTCAGTGCTGTTTTGACCCCATTACTTTAAGAAGTGTGGCAAGTCAAACTGATTGCAAAGCTAAAAAAAACCAAAAAATTAAGCCCTGCTGTTTCCCTCCCTGTTGAAGCTGAAGCATATGCCCCTGTACATTCTAATGCTACACAGTGGAATGTTTTGCATGACCATAGTTATGCCATGAAGGCACCCCCGGATGTAGTGTTTCCTACCTTTGATGATGATGGCTTCACAGTGTCCTTACCTCAACTGGAGGATGTTGAAACTGTTGATGTTGATGGTCATGAAAGTGATGATGATGATGATGATGACGTTGCAGATGATCATGACGATGATGGTGACAAAGATGATGAACACCTTGATCCCCTCTGGCAACTACCCGATGATCACGAAAAGTTGGTAACTGATGATGACATGGTGTCACTTGCAGACAAATGCTCTCCTGTAGGTCGAGCGTTCGGCATTGCACTCTACAGGTAGTATACAAAACGGCTCCTTTAGGAGCCACCATGTATAATAAAAGTTATGACCAACATTATTATTACCTCAATGAAACACCAATTACTCAAGCCAAAAAAAAAATATGCCCTTGTAAATTGTTGAAAGCTTGCTCCACCACAAAAAAAGTAATAATCAGGGGCGAAATCGATCAGAGGCAAACTTGGAAATAGCGGGGGGGCATGGGGGGGGGGGGGGGGGGAGGAGTGTGGGAGATAAACTCACTACAGGGAGAAACCATGACCATTGCTTGGATTAAGCCATAACAAAAACCCATGACCCCCTTATGAGGTTCTGGCCAAATTAATATTAATTGAATAATTATTACCGCTCTCAAGACACTCAGTACATATTCAACTATACATATAAAAAGCAAAGCAATCTCTGTTTAAAAAACTTAGCAATATTGTTTGGTAGGTTCAGTGTGCACTAAGGTACAGTGTAACATGCAGATCAATCAACAATTATAATTTGAAATCAAACACAAGTATAAAAGAAATCAAATCTTTTGAAATTTGACCACAAATATTTATTCATCTGCATAACGAAACCCTTCAAAGGCAAACTCTTCCTCTGGCCCAGGTGGAGGATAGAAGTTCCGTATGCACATAACTGCACAGGATGGAAGAACTACTCTTATTTCTTTCCCCAAAATTCCCCAGCACCATCGAGCCAATTGCCTGTAAGCAATGTGCCTAGAAAGTTTGTCCTCTGGCCCATTATATGGATCTTTGTATTGTTGCTTGTATTGCAACCAAGCTGTCTGCAGGACCCATCTATTTATGCAGACTGGATTGAACCCAGGATGCTGGGTAATGCCTTGGCCTCCTTTAAACAGAGGCTTGCCAGTCTTGATTATTAGACATGACCACTCCTTTCTTTATTTATTGATTTGTTATTAATTAAGTTTTACTGCTATTATTGTGAATGTACGTTTTAACGCTTGCGAAAATCTTCAGAAGTGAAACAGGCAAGTTTAATGGAAGAAGAAGAAGAAGAATGCATGTGGGTTGTTCTTCACATTCACCACTAGTAACTGCCTCAATAAGTTTATTTTTAACTTGCTCAATTTCTTGGCAACATATGCATGCTTCCACTCTTCCCATAATCTGGCAATTATCACATGTACACCTAAGTTATAAAAAAGGAAACCTGAAATTGTGCCATGTACAGTGATGTGAAACATGTAATAAACTTGCTCCTAATATAAATATCACAAGCGATAATTGAAAAAAATTGTGAGCTGATATTTATTGCAAATTGGTTAAATTTCTACATGTAAGTGTTCAAGGACAACAACACAAGTCAGACTTTACATCCTGTTCGAGTAGGAATTATCCTGATCACAGTGTTATTCACAGGGATTTTATTCTCGTTTCTGTTGTTAATAAACAGCTAAATAAATCGACCAAGCGGCGAAATCGAGTGAGTAACGAGCTTCTCAAATCCATAAGTTAAGTTTTTTCCGTGGAAATGTGGAAATTCAGCCTACTTATTTCCTAACCAAAACGAAAGCGACGCTTGGAAAATTAAATACACGAATACAAACGCCACAGTTGAGTTGAGACCAGTTTATTTGCCCTGAATCTTTTAGGTAATGGTTTGTTATATGGTTCCATCACACGTACACCTAAATTATAAAAAAGGAAAACTGAAATTGTGTCATGTTCAGTGATATGAAACACGTAATAAACTTGCTCCTAATATAAATACCACATAAGCGGTAATTGAAAAAATATCGTGAGGTTATATTTATTGCAAATCGGTTATATTTTCAAGTATTCAAGGACAACAACACAAGCCAGACTTTACATCCTGTTCGAGTAGGAATTATCCTGATCACAGTTGTGTTCACAGGGATTTTATCCTCGTTTCTGTTGTTAAAAAACAGCTAAATAAATCGACCAAGCGGCGAAATCGAGCGAGTAACCAGCTTCTCAAATCGATTTTCCGATTGCGTTAAGTTTTTTCCGTGGAAATGTGGAAATTCGAGATTTAAGGCTTAATTAAAAGCTGAATTCCTAGCCAAAACGAAAGCGACGCTTTAAAAAGAGAACATCAAGGAAAATTAAATACACAAATACAAACGCCACAGTTGAGTTGAGATCAGTTTATTTGCCTAATGGTCTGTTATAAGGCATTACAATAAATAGAAAGCTTACACTACATACCAGTCTGAATTTTGCAGTCGAGGATTTGTTTCTTCGTCGTTTCCCATTGAATCATCGCCTGAAAGGTTTTCAGGGCTGCTGTCGGCTTCATCCGAGTTTACACGCGGTTCAAAGCGATACGGCTGAATAGAAAAGCTTTCAACATCTTGTTCACCTTGTTCCTCGTCGAAGTTATCGGACTCCGACCCCCGATTTGGACATTATAACAGCGATATTCCGGCCAAACTATAAAATGTTTACCCATGCAAATACTGCACACAACTAGAAGATGCGCAAATATTGAATTTCGTTTGACGATTCTACGTCATCCGATGATACGCTGACCGCTTTCTGAACAAGCAAGCAATTTCCAAGATGGCGCCACTCTACTTGTATTTTTGCTCGTCTTTCAGGAAAAATATCTGAGTTGTAAGAAGCGATCAGTAAATAATAGTCTCAAAAATTGAAACATGGCACAAAGGGCAAACATACAAAATAACTTCATTTTTACCCCGGAGTTCCCCTTTAAGAAATTAAAAAAAGAAAAGAATGAGCACTGATCACCCAGCACCGCTCTCCATACGATTGTCTGTGTGTAAAATACACTGCAATCATTCGCATTGGAAATCCCTCCATATCCCAACCAATCACCTTGGACATATCGAACACATGTAAAAAGTAAAACCCATGACATTCCTTCACATTGGACTCGATGATCTTGTACTACTCACTTGGCATCCATGTTCTCTTTGCCAGCTGCGCGAGTGTCCCTGTCAATTTAAAGGCTGCCTTGAAGTGGGATGCTTGCCCATCATACAACAATTTCACAAGATGTTTTCCATTGATGTGGGTGGCATCTTTAGTGGTGATCATAACAACACAAAGTTCTCTCAAACCAGAAACCATGCTTTGATCGCACAATTTATACGGATCAACGCAAAGTTTTTCAAACTTGGCACACAAATCACTCATCTCAAAGTTAAAATAATAAGCAATAGTTTGTGATTGGAGTGAGTTGTAAACAAATTGAAATAATGGTCAGGTGGTAAATTGACCTGGTGAGGAAACCAGAAGGAAGGAAGACTCTGTAAAAGAAATAGGGAGAGGCAGAAATGACCCTGACAGATGTTTTAGTGATTAACTTTTATTTCATTTGGTGGTTCCTGGGTTGGTCTTTGTGTCTTGATTTCTACGTAGACATGGTTACCAGACCAGACAGATTTTTTGCAGCTTTAACCAAAACTGGTATGATTGGGAGAAAAGGATAGGCCATTAAAACACATAATTCACCACCATACTCGGCCTTTCTCGATGTGTAAAACAGACCTCTTCAACAGGAAATTGTACGAATCTGCACTGATTGCCTTCCTGGCTTGCCACACATACTACTGTTCTGTGGATGTTCTTGAAACCTTCAAGAATTTTGACACTGCCATCCTAAAGTCTCCTCCCCCATAAATTGATGTCACTTTTAAAGTGGGAGACATGATGCAAGTCTCAGTTGAAATGTCTCTCATTGATATACTCTGCATATTCTGGAAAGGGAAGAACGTATTGTGCAATTTGTGTTATAAAAATTTCAGAGTTGGCTAGCATATGCAATTCATCAAGAAAATAAGGTCAAGAGTATAACCTTAAATGATGATTTGCTGGAAATGATGTACTAATATTTATTAATTGTTAGCTTAGTGGATTAAACTAAAAACAAAGAGAAAAATGAAAGAAATAACTCGGAATAAGGGCGAAATGTTGAAGGAATAATAAAAAAATTAAAAGGTGTTGTCTGAGATTTTTATAGAAAAAATAAAAATTTCTTCTACATGTAGTTGACAGGCATACACAAATTCATAAATCATATAGGAATAAAAACTTCACTTAAAATTATGATTGGTTGGAAAAGAATTACAAAAATTAATGAGCTGACAAGAAAGTTTCAAATCGTTCTTGGATCAAACTAAAGAAACAAACAAATATGAGATGAGTCGAAATAAAGGTGAAATTAAATGTAACTAAATTGATGATGACACTGAAACCCTTTCGTAAGACTGCTGTTGCCCATAGCAAATTGATTGCATAAAACTAGAGATTGAGCAATGAAAATTATTTTAAAACACAGCAAAGGTTCAATAACATCCAGGGAGAAGTCAGATTGAGATGAATGAATGGGAAAAAACGTACAGTGAAAATTAATAAGAAGGAAACATGACAAAAATCAATGCTTTCTGTTCAAATTTTCCAACTTAGTTTAAGGGTGCTAACGTAATGGTATGGGTAAAAAGGTAGAGTTAATGCTACCAATTGCTAGGCCAATCTGTTTTCAGGCATCACACATCGTAAATGATCCAGACTCTCCGTCACTCATATTGCGAATCTCTTATGGAGTGGGAAGTGGTAATTGGTTGTCTGTCTCACCTGCCATGATGTCGCAGTCACCCGTTTCATCATCTGCGAAAAAAAAAAAAACGTTGGCTCTTTTCTTTCGTTCTCGAACACTGTGATAAGTAGAGAAATAAGGATAAGCACTGATGACCTGGTAATGCTCTCCGTACAATTGTCTGTATGTAAAACACTGCGATCGCTCATATCGGAAATCCTTGCAGAGATAAGCACTGATGACCCAGCACCGCTCTCCATATGATTGTCTGTGTGTAAAATACACTGCAATCAGTCGCGTTGGAAATCCTTCCATATCCCAACCAATCACCTTGGACATATCGAACACATGTAAAAGGTAAAACCCGTGACATTCCTTCACATTGGACTCAATGATCTTGTACTGCTCACTTGGCATCCATGTTCTCTTTGCCAGCTGCATGAGTGTCGCTGTCAAATTGAAGGCTGGCTTGAAGTGGGATGCTGGCCCTTCATACAACAATTTCACAAGATGTTTTCCATTGATGTGGGTGGCATATTTAGTGGTGATCATAACATCACCACTCTTAAACTCAGAAACCATGCTTTGATTGCGCAATTTATACGGATCAACGCAAAGTTTTTCAAACTTTGCACACAAATCACTTATCTCAAAGTTACTCATCTTGGTTTGGTGTGAGGTTTTCAGTTCACATGACTGGTTAAGAACCCATCAAAAGCAAAACAGAACAAAAAATGTTAAAAGATGACTATTTTGTATGCAGAATAAAGACTATAATACATAAAAATATAATTGAATCATTTCTTTTGGCGCTGAGTGTGTCATTGAAATAAATACTTATATTAACAACAAACGCTTTAATTGAGAAATTCATGAAATTTGATTTTAAACGTTCATTTTCATTGGTAAATAGATTGTAGTTTTAAAATAAGTTTGTAAATAAATCATTGGTTGAGTTTAATCATCGTCTGTTTTATCAATCGCCACGAGCTTCATGTGTGGTCCACTCCCAAAAAACAGATGAAATGTGATACCCATAAACCCCCCACACATAAACATTTGGTTCTATGAAAAAAGGATTCTTTATTTATTTCTACAATTTGAATTGAAAAGTGAAAGCTGAAAAACATCTATTTACAATATGTTAAGTGAAAGCTAAAAAAAGAAAACTAGAAAAGCTAATAATAATGTGCGATACCAAGAAAAAAATCTTAGATATTGAACAAACAGAAAATTTAAGAGCAACAAAACAATGTGTAAAGAGCATTATGAAAAATCTAAAGAATAATTTGTCGTAAAAATTTCTACTAGTTGACTACCATGTACACAAATTCATTAATCATATAGGAACAAAAACTTAACTTTAAATAATGATTGGTTGGAAAAGAATTACGAAAATTAATTAGCTGACAAGAAAATTTTAGTCGTTGGATCAAACTAAAGAAACAAACAAATATGAGATGAGTAAAAATAAGGGCAAAATTAATTAAAAATAACTAAATTGATATAAAGCCTTTGTCAGGATGATATGTAAAGGAAAAGGTGTTATCTAAGATCTTTATAGAAAAAATAAAATTGTTGTCTTGTACATGTATATATTCATAAATGTAAAAAAAAAATTAACTGAATGTAAACTAAATACTGATGACCTGGTACCGCTCTCCATACGATTCTCTGTATGTAAAATACACTGCAATCATTCGCGTTGGAAATCCTTCCATATCCCAACCAATCATCTTGGACATATCGAACACGTGTAAAAGGTAAAACCCGTGACATTCCTTCACATTGGACTCAATGATCTTCTACTGCTCACTTGGCATCCATGTTCTCTTTGCCAGCTGCGCGAGGGTCGCTGTCAAATTGAAGGCTGGCTTGAAGTGGGATGCTTGCCCTTCATACAACAATTTCACAAGATGTTTTCCATTGATGTGGGTGGCATCTTTAGTGGTGATTATAACATCACAACTCTGAAACTCGGAAACCATGCTGTGATCATGCAATTTATACGGATCAATGCAAAGTTTTTCAAACTTGGCACACAGATCACTCTTCTCAAAGTTAGTCGTCTTGGTGTGGTGTGAGGTTTTCAGTTCACATGACCGTTAAGAACCCATTGAAAACAAAACGGAACAAAAAAGGTTAAAAGACGACTATTTTGTATCCAAAAAAAAAGACAAATTAGTTAAAAAGTTGCTAACACAATGGTACAGATAAAAATGTCGACTTACTGCTTCCAACTCCAATTGAGTAAATAAACATTTTAATTTCAACTTTGGAAAACAAACCTCAGAAAAAGAATAAAAACCCCTAAAACTATTTAGACATGTTAAAGTTATGAAAAAATTCCTAATTACCGCGACATGTAGAAACGTCTTAATGTTTCAAAATCTATCAATATAGGTACACGTGAACTACTAAATCCATAAAAACTTTGCAAAAAAAAATGTTCAGAAATAAAATAAAAACCCTAAAGTTATTTAGAAATGAAAACTGTAATGGTTACAAAAATTCAAGTTTTTCCTTACTTCTTTGTTTTTCCTTACTATTATAAAAAAAAATCCTAATTATCTCTCTGTAAGTAATAACTCTTACACTTGGCACACAAATCACTCATCTCAAAGTTAGTCAGTTTGCATGACCGGTTTGAAAACCCATCGAAAACAAAACAGAACAAAAGGTTAAAAGACTACCATTTTGTATGCTGAATAAAGACTATAATACATAAATATAAATGAATCGTTTCTTTAGACGCTAACTGTGTCATTGAAATAATTAGATATACCGTATTAACAGTAAAGGATTGTACTGCTCACTTGACATCAATGTTCTCTTCGCCATCTGTGCGAGTGTTCCTGTCAAATTGAAGGCTGGCTTGAAGTGGGATGCTTTCTCTTCATACAACAATTTCACAAGATGTTTTCCATTGATGTGGGTGGCATCTTTTGTGGTGATTATAACATCACAACTCTGAAACTCGGAAACCATGCTTTGATCGCGCAATTTATACGGATCAATGCAAAGTTTTTCAAACTTTGCACACAAATCACTCATCTCAAAGTTAAGCGTCTTGATTTGGTGTGAGATTTTCAGTTCACATGACCGTTTTAACAACCCATTGATAACAAAACAGAACAAAAAAGGTTAAAAAGATGACCATTTTGTGTGCAGAATAAAGACAAATTAGTTGAAAAGTTGCTAACATAATGGTACAGGTAAATGTTGACTTACTGCTTCCAATTGCTTGGCCAGTCTATTTTCTGGAAGTACACGCCGTAAATGCATCGTTGCATTTTCCTCGGGGTTGGAAGTTGTGGCCTGTTGTCAGCCTCGTCATCCGTCTCATCATCTGCGAAAATAAAAAAATAAAAACTAAGGTTAGTTTCCTATGGTAAAATGAAGTTTCTATTATTTCATGATAAAAAAATTTCAAAGAGATTCTTACCACTATCTAAATCTAGGCTTGGCTCCACCGCCATAGCGTCTTCGTCATCCACTCCATCATCATCAGCGAAAAATAAAAAAAATTAGGTTAGTTTATTATCTTAAAAACAAGTTTGGGAAAAATGAAGTTTCTTTTATTCCATAATAAATCCATTTCAAAGAGATTCTTACCCCATCTAATCCTTGGCTTGTCTCCTCTTCAACTATTTCCACTTAATCATCATCTATGAAAATACAAAAAAGTAAGTTTAGTAACTTAAAAACAAGGTCAGAAAAAAACTTAAGCATGTTTCTCTTATTTAACAGTACAAAAAATTTGAAGAGATTCTTACCAAAAACTCTAACTGGCTCCTCTCGGTCTTCTGTACTGGGGCGTCTTTGCTGGCACAGACCACAGTGGTTTTCCCCAAACTCATCTGTCCACCGATTCTGGCACCTTTCGTGAACATACTGTTCACAGCAATCCAGTTGCATGCTACCATCACTAACCCGGGAAAATAGTACATAACTCGGATTATGCAAAATCTCGCGCGTCAACCGTGTTCACCATAATGCTGATTGACATGAGTGATTCAGATTACGCATTTTGTGGGTGTTGACACTATCTGTCAAAATTGACCAATCAGAGGGTATACCAGAAGCGGTCCATTAAAGAAAGTCTTTCAGGCTCTCCTTCCACCCCTCCCCCCTCCCTCGTTTTTTTCTTTGCTCGCTCCAAGATTTTTCGCTCGCCCCCACTATCTGAGAGCCTGGAACAGGCTAGGTATATGTTTTAACATTAAAAGTTTATTAAAAAAGTTAAGAAAAATAAAACGAGGTACTTTATCACGTATTACAAAACGTTTATTCTATTTCTTCTGGTAGAATATAATATTCTTTTAATTTTCTTTAAGCTTTTAAACACTGATTCCCATTATGCCACAACGACATTCGATTAAGTCTTTCCAGGAATTTCGCCACCTCGTACCGCTGAAATGCAGTCTTCTCTTACTTCCAATAAATACACAGTGCAACCTGGTTGGATCTTTTAGCGCATTAAGTGATTTGCATTTGTGATTGTAATTTTCCTTCTTTAATTAGCATATGTCATAAGTTTGTTTCTCATCAGCTCTGGATATAAATTGGTACAACTCACTATTCTTACATGTTCTCACTAGAGAAGTCTTGTAGCTGCCATGCGGTGAATTAAACACTAAAAGATTTCGAAGGCATCTGTAAATGGATGGCACTTCACGCATCTTATGAAGTGACAGATTTTTTTCGGTTAGATACCGATAATACAAATTTTTGAAATAATTATTTTTTCTGATTTCTTGCGTAAAAGTGGTGTCATTAAGGTTCTCCCTATTTTCGTTGCTGTAAGTGAAATATATTCGCAGTTGGCTTCTACCTCATCCTCCTCTTCAGCAGCAGCTACAAAATCACAGCGACTTTCTGCAACTTTTTTAGGGCAGATGAAGAAGAGGGTGTCCTGCAGCTCTGCTTTAACTTTCTTGCCGTTCAGATGGAGAAGGGCTGCTGTTTCACCGTGTTTGCAGTCCGGCGGGTGGTTTGGGTTAACGAACTTCACGTTGTCATGTGCCTAACTGACAGCTCGCTGAGGTATCAGGTTTTCTGGCGCCCAAACTAGTTTTCACACTGCGCAGCTGTGCCAAAAAAGCCAATTTCAAGTCAACGCCTGCACGCACACTGTGGAAGAGAGAGCCCTGGAAGGGTGTGGACAATGCCCAAACTGGAATTGACCTTCTCAAACTCATTAATAATTCATAAAGTGACCAGTAGTAGTATAAGCCCACAGGGGCAAATTTATGCATTGGGTTCTGATTGGCTAACAGGTCAAAATCCGGCCATCTGATTGGTGGAATCGTACCATTTAATTGTCAGCAGAGGCGCCTTGGGTACAGATGATTTTGGTATACAAGAAGCCCAGAGATATGGCTGCCGTTTTCACGTGTTGGTACCAAGTGATCATTTTTTGGCTCGTGTGAAATGTCGAGAGGCAGATGTACATCTCAAACATGCAAATCGAGTGGAAGCCAGTAACAATCTTTTGAGACGTAATTATTGTGTGGTGAATGGAGTGGATATGGTCTACGCTTTTGGAGAGTTCGCCCCTGATAAAACACAAGTGACAGGTGGAACTGGCTGGGCCGTACAACTTGCTTTGGATCTCAACAAAAAGGTGTATGTGTTTTGCCCTAAAGAGAAGCAATGGTTTTCGTTTTCTACCTATAATATGAATGACAAAGGAACCGGTTATAAAGCGGATATGAAATTTGTTCCTGTCAAGAAACCCCCCACCCTGGCTTTTACCAGTGCTATCATTGGTCACAGACTGAATCATTTGAATGTCATTAACCCCGAAGTTCAAGCCCTGTTTCGAACTTTTATCACGGAGCAGAACATGGAAAAACGCACTGAACAAATGGAACATTGTTAAAGAACATTTTTATTGCCTAATTACAAGTGGGAGGTGTGTCTTGTCGAAGTGACAAGACGTCCATATTTTGTGTTCATGTACTCTTATCTTACACGCAGGAACGTGTGCTTTTTTTCTAGTAAAAAAGCGTCCTTATTTACTTGTTTAATACTGTGAAATAAACGAAAAACATAATATCAAAATTTCCCGACCGTGTATTATTTGTTTGTGTCAGGCTCGCACTTTTGCGAAATGCTAACATCTCTTCCCGCGTTTTTCGGTTGAAGCGAGCAACAAAATCTGTTTTCTCTGTTAGATGTACACTTTTAATTGCTACGTAATCCTCGTTTCGTTTTGTAAAAAGGATTGATATAAAATTTATATTGTTTAAAGTAGTTCCGGTCTTTTTCTGTTAAGACGAGTATCTAAGAACAACAACAACAACAAAATACATTCCATTGTAAACACTTGCATAATAAAATAGCTCTGATCGAAATTTGGCATCAAATACAAATTAAGCAATTTCTTTAAAATGGCATATTTAACTGCACGGTTTTAAGAATGCCAATACAGATCAGAACAATGTTTTTAAAGAACACATTTCACTTTTCTGAAGTGCACATTAAATCTTAAGCCATATTCACTGTCCGTTCTATAAAAGTGTTCAAATGAAATTTCATGTCTGAAAACAAGTAATGTAAGCTATGCGAGGTTTTTTAGTCGTCAAATTCTTGATAAAATTTTGCGTCGTCCATGACATGGATCAACATGATCAGTTTCTGTACCGTTTTAACTTCTACGTAAATCCAATTGCGTCCTTCGAAGGAGAGAAATGATGCGTGATACCTCATAGCTGATGTTCTTGATGTATGCGCACTAATCTGGGACACTAATTTTACATCAAACATGCTCTTTAAACCCTCTCTATTGTTTTCCAAGAGCACTCTCACCGGAGTGGGGAAACCATGAGAAAACAAACTTACCTTTTGTGGATCGGCTGGCCACAACAAGACGTAACCCAACCATCGCTTTCTTCGTTGAGACAAATTACACATCTTCCATCTTCTCCTCGTTCTTCTACAGACCATTGTCAAGATCCAGATTGGGCCATGTTGTAAGAGAGTAACAAAACTTAGCTAAACGTCTTAGGTAAACGACACAAACAAATCATTCAGCTTGTCAATACCAACTGCTATATAAAAGTCTCGGATATAGATAATCAACCCCAAGATTACATAAAACGTAACATCCCTACCATCAGCTATCTAAATAAGCTTTTCAGCTCAATTATTAAAAGAGATAGATATCTTCAATGATCTTAGGCCTCCAGTCTAGGGATTTAGTTGTCTACAACTATTTGTGATCGACAACTAAAAGTTATTGACAACTAAAAAACGTAGTCTGTGGCGTAAGTTGTCGACAACTTAACCCCAAATTATTAGTTGTCGACAACAAAGCAGTTTCCTTTTCGAAAAGGGAAACTGCTTACTTGTCGACAACCAATAGTTGTTGACGGCCTCATTTTTTGGCGTTTTTCTAGTGTGTGAAAACTTTTGCTTTGTTGTCGACTACTTTTAGATCTCCGCGCTATTGTGTCAGCGGCTTTCCCCGCCGGCTTAAAACATGGAGGATTGCAGAAGTAAAATACTTGGTAAAGAAAACATTCTTTTTGATCTTCCTTCTCCATATCCCGTTCTTGGAGGTGGAAACGACACTAACGATGTCATTGCGGCAGCTTGTGCCCACCAACAAGTTCTGATGCAGGATATTTTATCCAAAATGATTGAACGGCAAATTTGGCGCAAAGTTCGTTCGCATTAGTAGTTTCTTAGTTGCATATTATATCAACCAAATCACATTTTTCTGCGTTGTTAAATCGGCGTTCCCTTTTGCCGCTTTTCTCTTTTGAATGCACAAACACGTGACAAAAAGTGGTGTTGACGATAAAGTGTCCAAAACAGTTGTCTTAGCTGTGCCCTAATTACTTGTCTAACATGTTCATATCGTGCTCGGTTTTCTCTTCGAAAAATGATAGTAACATCAAATTCTGTAAGGATTTGTCTGATGGACGTACGTACGTCTGTGACATAATCTTCTGATTGCTGGTCTTAGTACACCCAAAAGATTATTGACTTGTCTCTGCTCACTCTGGAATAACAAAATAATGTAACAGTTGTCGTTATTATTTTTCATGTTATCTTATGGTAAGAATCCTTATCGAATGCGTGTATAAGCGGATGAAATAAGACCCTCATTATACCCCCTCACTCATAAACATAAACATTTGATTATATGAAAAAAATAATTCTTTATTTACGATATGTTTGTTCAATATAAAAAGTGAAAGCTAAAAAAACTCTTTTTACAATATGGTGTCAAATGAAAGCTAAAAAAATCTATTTGCAATATGTTGTCAAGTGAAAGCTAAAAAATCTATTTGCAATATGTTGTCAAGTGAAAGCTAAAAAATCTATTTTGCAATATGTTGTCAAATGAAAGCTAAAAAAAATCTATTTGCAATATGTTATCAGGTGAAAGCTATAATCTATTTACAATGTTGTCAAGTGAAAAGCTAAAAAGAAAAGGAAAACTAGAAAAGCTACAAACAGAAAATTTACCAGCAAAAAAGCGATGTAAAATGAAAATGATCTAATGAATTACGGTTAGGTATAAAAATTTCAACTAATTGATTCAGCATACATAAAATCAGAAATAGAATATGAACAAAAACTTAACTTAAAAAAATGATTGGATGGAAAAGAGTTTTTAAAATCAATTGACAACACCATTTTAAGAGGATTGCTGGATCAAACTGAAAAGAAGAACAAGAAGTAAAGAGTGTCAAAATAACGGTGAAAACGTAACTAAATTGATATAAAATTGTCATCAGGATGATAGGTAAAAGAATAATGAATAAATCAAAAGGTGGTCTAAAATTTTTATAGAAAAATTAGAACTGTTCTTGTAGAGGTCAATATTCATAAATGTTAAAACTAAAAACTGAATGTAAACTAAATAAAGCTTCAAATAAATCATATTACGGAGAAGTGAATTGTAAATAAAAATAAATTCTTGATGACGATGAGGCCACCCTTCTGATCGCCACTGCCGCCCAAAGTAAATTGAGTGCATCAAACTAAAGTGGAATAACGAAAAGTCCTTTTAAATACAGAAAAGGTTCAATAAAATCCAGGAAGAGATAATGATTGAATTGAATGAACATGAATAATACGTTCAGTGAAAAACTTGGTAGTGAGAAAAATGACGGTGAAAATAAACGCTTACTAGTTGCGGTACAAATAAAAAAAAGGTTGACTTACTGCTTCGAGCTGTTCTGAGAGCCTATTATCAGGCACCATCCGCCGCAAATGCTCCATGGCACTGGCAATGGAGATAAGACAAATGAGTTGTCATTTTCATCGTCCGTTTCATCCATCGTTTCATCATCATCCATGAAAATAAATAGTGAAAGGCTAGTTTACTATCTCAAAAAAACAAGGTCGAGAAAGAATCAATATTGGTTACTTTTGTATGCATTAAAAAAAGAAACACGACGTTGCTATAAAAGACAGTTTGGTGTTGTGGAACACGAAGTAACGAGTGAAGAAACATCAAAGACTATTCTAGACATGTCGGATGAAAATGATGGACCTAGATTAGCCTATAGTGAACTTACGGAATGACCTTGGAATGACCCTATTCGTTTAAAGTATTTGCAAAGTTTCTTTGTGGACTTGGAAAAAGCATGTGAAGCTAAGCCAACCTTACTGGACAAGACACGAGACGACGTCGATGATGAAGATACCGCTTGGTCAAGTCATCATTTTCCACAAAAGAAGCCTTGGTATATGAATTACAGTGAGCTCTCGTTTTCATAAGTTTGGCTTAAGATTACGTGGAAATGTAACACTAAGCGAAACAAACTGTATGGAAAGCTATTTGATGAACATAGAACGATTTTATAAACATTTAATGTTTTACTTAAGTCTTACGCCTTCATGAGTGTTTTATGATCCCGAGAAAGTCTATGGCTGCGGCTACATTACGGTACATTTTTGTAACTTGTTGGAATGATAAGTTAGCTGCTCATTGGAATTCGCAAAAGTCGTCCCCCATCCCTTATGTAAAAAAACATTACCACAGAAGTTGTTCGTCAATAAAAGATATAAATTAATTTGCATTACATTTTTTTCTTGCCTTGATCCTATTTACAGTATAATATTCGAAAATACAGAAAAAACGACGCTAGAAAAAGGGTATTTACACGATGAAGGAAAAAGAAACTATTAACAATAATTGATACACTGGCATTAAAAAATTAAACGACGCCTGGCGTTACTGGTTCGTCTTCTGAATGGCTAAAAATAAATAATCAAACAAAAACCTTTGTCAAAAAAAGAAAGAAAAGTACAATGCTTTTAATGAAATTAAGTAAAATTTATTTAAACAAAAAGTGCAAAGTGCGTATTGATAGTCAAAATTAAAATTAGATGTGTTGAACTGATGGCACATGACATTATTACAGTTGCATGCTATAATATGATTGATGGTATCTTGTATCTATGGAAAAAAAGCCACTTTTGACTGGTTCATGTTATTCTTCCACCCCTACAGTGGTTCAGAGGCGATGCTGTCAGGCACCATGCGATTCTTGCGCAGATCTCAGCAATGGTCATGTGTTTGAAGGGGTTGAAACCATTTGCATCTCAAATAAACGCTTTATTGTGAAGCACCCCTCTTTCGACAACCGCACATCGCTCTGACAATACAGCAGCAGTTCTTGTGCAACACGTGTTCTTGCCAGTAAAGCCACTCCAAAGCCTGGTTCGACTGGTTCATGTTAATCTTCCACCCCTACAGTGGTTCAGAGGCGATGCTGTCGGGCACCATGCAATTCTTGCGCAGATCTCAGCAATGGTCATGTGTTCGTAGGGGTTGAAACCCATTGGCATCTCAAATAAACGCTTTATTGTGAAGCACCCCTCTTTCGACAACCGCACATCGCTCTGACAATACAGCAGCAGTTCTTGTTAAAAGTGAAATTCCATATTCTGTTCTCGCTGTTTTTTGTGCTAGTCCTCAAAGGCCTTTTGGTCTTTTGACATCACAGCATCCGGCAAATAGTAACTCAGTGCTGGCATTTCCCCCACATAGTTTAGATGCTTTGTCCATGTTCAATAAATGTAAAAAGTGTAAGATCGAGCAGCCTCACTAACTCTTTCACCCAGTCTTACCCCACTAACAAAACAGTAAGTTGTGAGTAGTAAGGGGCATCGCTTTGGCAAGTAACTAATGAGAGCAGTATTTAGGTCACATGACCAAAAGAACAATGCATTCCAGACATCCCATATTACATTATTCCCAAGGGACCAACCCTATTTACGTATTAACCCTTATGATTGCCACTGCATATGCTCTAAATACCCTATTAGCGTAATAACCCTAAGGATTGCCAATGCTAATGTCCTAATAACCCTAATTGAGCAAAATATTCAAAATGGAGGATCTCAAGATTTAGTCAACGTCAGGGGGCCCGCGAGTGTAGAAAACAAACGACCAAAGTCGTGTTTTGCTTTCATATCTACCCCCGAATTCTGAGATCCCTTTGTAGTGACACAAGTTCTCTTCCATGTGCAACAACATGGATTTTTCAACCAGTACACATGCGCAGTTGGGTTGTTTTGGTCTAAATGGGATCAAATTCATTTTCAAACATGTTTGTCACACAAGTTTCCTTAGATCAAGGTATCTGCCGGTTATTGACTTTCGACAACCTCGTTCCCAGGGTCTTCTCGGTTTTCAAAATGGCCGTTTGAGAGGAGAAACCCTGGGACATAGCGATCTAAAACGACCGCTGATTGGTTTATTGATCGCGATTCTTACATCTATTCTGATTGGTTTACGTTTTTCTAAGAAAAGATGGCTGACCAATGCTATATGGAAGGTCTCCGAGACGTGAAAGTTGAACAGTTTTACTGAGTAACTGTTAACAAAACTGCAGCTGTTCCTGACGATGCGGTTATGATACAACAAGCGTAAGATTTAGAGACAATTCGCCGATTTTCAGGCTTTGCGTTTACGGGTGGCGAATGGCAAATTCGAGATATTTTTTTTTCTGCGAGCCCTACACTTTTAAATCTTTCAAAATTTAAGGTGGAGAGAAAGGCTATGGAAAGGCTTTACCAAATAAATCGAGACACCGATACGTGGAGAACCGCTCAAATAACCAAGACTGCGAGACCCATAAGCTTGATATTTTGAAAGACCATTCGCCACTCACCCCCCGGTACGTGATAATTTATAGAATTTTGGAATGACTTGAATTGGGAACGCTGGGCGTAATGTAATTTAATAGGGCCTACCAATTTCTACCTATTGTTGTCTTGCGCGTTATTGTTTTATACAGTTTGTTTTCTTTGTTTTTCAGTTCATTTAAAGCAGAGCCGCCAATTGTTTGCTATTGCAAAACAATGCCTACGCATTTCACACCAATTGGCAACTGATGAAAAACCATCCTTCATATTTACAATCAATGAACTTCTCAAGAAATATAACATCAGCCCTCAAAATAATGTTAAACCCCTTAATATGGGAGGGGTACTCCCATATATGAGCTATATAGGTATGTGCTGCTGTGAAGGGTATGGTTTTAAGACAGTTTAGTCTAGGATAGGGTATAGTAATCAGTGATTTTTGGTCTAGAATAGGGTGTCATTTTAAGCAAAACTGATCAGTTGCATAAAGAATTTAGTCTAGACAAGGTTTACTGGCAAATAGCATTTAAAAATCGGTATGGCAGGCAGTAAGGCATTTTTAGTGACCCCTGTTAACTAATAACTGTGATAGTGAATGAGTTTCTGGAAAATAGAGAGTCTGGAATAGGTCTAGGATAGGGTAGAGTTTTTTCAGTGTTTAGTCTAGAATAGGGTTGCAAAATGCAGCTAAAATGGTCTAGTATAGGTTGAGGGTCTCAGAGTCCCAGCAGCACACCCCCATCCAAACATTTGCAGAGTACCCCCCGCCCCCCTCCCTAGGCACCCATGCAGGGCACCTCCAAACTTTTTTGGACCAATTATCTTTGGGTTTTTTTTTTTTTGGCTTAGCTTTCAAAATCATTAAAAAAAAAAACCCAACTTTTTTGGCTCAAATGTTTTCTGTACTTTTGAGAAACGCATGTCAGCAGGATGCTAATTAACATGTTTTTGTCTCTAGTCAGCTTAAGGTTTAAGAGCCGGTCTGTTTGCTTGAAAACAGTGGAGTAGAATGTCAACATGTCAAGCATGAAGTTAATTTTTATTCCTTGTTTGAATGAATAAATGATATGATTAATATGGCTTGAACTATCAGGATTTCAGAATGGTAATCATTGCAAGCCATTGGGTTGATATATATATATATACAGGGTATTCATTAGGCATCGGAGATCGGAGAATTCTCCGCCTACTACACAGAATTCTCCGGCTAAATTTCGATGGCAATATGTAGCTATCTTCGCTCTTTCATAATATTCTCCTGTTACTTTACACTATTCTCCTACTACTACAATTCTTAATGAAAACCCTGTATATATATATATATATATATATATTAGTTGATTTGCAGAACTGCTGTCAGAGTGCTCAATAGGAAAACTAGAGCATAAATATTAGAAGACAGTCTGATCTGATCAGTCGAATCAGTTGATCAGACTGTCTTCTAATATATATATATATATATATATATATATATATAAACATTCTAGGATATAACCAGCTGTGAAACATTCTTTCATGCCAAAATAAGAAGTCTTTGAGCTGAGGCTGGGGAGAGGAAAAAGTGAAGTGCACAAGAAATGTTCCCCATGTGCTCCCTGTCATTTTATATTTTGATACATTTTATTTTGTTACTGAAAAAAAGCCTCTACAAAGGAGGGAGATGTTGATGAATTTTGACAATCATGGCTCAGGTCTGGTGGATTTTTCTGTTGAATGGGGAAATTCTGTCACTTGTCCAACAGAGAAGGAATAGCTCCTGATTTGGTAGCCATCCTTGTTATAAGTATGACACATTAAGCCTCTTTGTGATGTTTTTTAACATTTTAGTTTTTAACACAACCATGGAGAGAACAGTGTGCTTTCTGGCCAGGCTTTACTCTTGCAGTCCAATCTGATCTTGTTTAATGTTTCAAGAGCATAAGATTTCCACTGACATGGCCTTAGGGGTTGTAAGGGCTTACAAGCATCCCTGCCACATCAGCCAGGAAGCTTTGATTTAAAACAATTAGGTAATCAAGTGACCAAACCTTTCTACCTGTAAACAATGGCTAGATTTGGGAAGCCCAGCCCAGCTTCTAAAGTTGACCAAAGCTGTATATTATTTTAACTTTAGAAGGGTTTTCTGATCAATTCATCCCCAGTGTTACAATTTAATTGCCAGAGGGGATTTTCTATGCCAGTTACAGTTACTTGACTTGAACCATGTGCAATATCCAGGTAGGGATTGACAGGGAAGTGTATATAAAGTCGGCAGATTTGGAATTAAAGATTTTAGTAGTTTAATGTTTAAATTGGGGGACAAGTAGCTCTGGCCCATGACTTGTTCATTTGCTGGTTTCAGAATACTGCCACATCCCCTGGTCACCATTTAGGGTGGATGTAGCTGCATTTGGAAATTGAATAATTTTCAATTTTGCCATTTTATTTGATTTATTGGTAATAAAATACAGTTATCACACTACTGTCATTTCCAACATAAATTTTACATGTTTTCCTCAGAAGCAATTGTGACAAACACCTCTAACAAATATGAGAAAAATACTTTGACTTGTCTTCACTTTTCTTTCCTTTTTTAGTCACATGTTAACCTGGTGGGAGATATATTCCCGGAAACGAGTAAAGAAAAAGTACTTGTTTTAACATATTTTGCTGTTGTCAGTGTTCTGACTGGATCAGCAAACCATCTCAGAGTAAAAGATCAAGTAAGAGTAACATGCCAACAAAACGGTGATGCCCGCGCAAGAGCAACGGCAAAAGCATGGACGGTTAAATCCAAAAAAATATTACCACAAAAACTTCCTGCTATTTTGTTGCTTGCGGGCGTGATCGTTTGAAAAGAAGCCGAAAATACTATAATATAAGAAACCAAAACAGACGGTAAATTTAGTCCTTTCCTGTGAAAAATCGTGCTTCCTTAAAAAAAAAATGTTTCGTAAGCTGCGGCGTTTCGAATTTTTACCTTCGTTGCCTGTGCAAGGCAAACAAACACTTTACGGGTCGATAAATGGTTACACTTGGCTCCACGGAAACTCCTCCTTGGCCGCCATTTTGTTTGTTTTCTTCTTGGTTTGCAATCTGGTACCCAGATCTTCTCACTCTTTTCCTTGGCCGCCATTTTGAATACATCTCCACAAATAGTGGAGATTTTGATCACGTGATCTGCTGTGTGCCAGGGTCTTCTCCCGAAGCGCCGCCATATTGAAAACCGAGAAGACCCTGGGGACGAGGTTGTGACTTTCGAGAGAGTTGGTTGGGATTCCAAAGAACCCCAGGGTCTTGTGCTGTTGTTGTTTCCTCAGTCTACAGGTTCAAAGCAAGGATGAAAAAGTGAAGCTCTGCGGTAAGCACACAGTGGTGTTTGAGAAATGGGATATCTTGCTATCCAAAATACCAAACACCTTCGATGTATTTGTTGACTACAGCGTAACACGCGTCCAGCAAATCTTAAGGAGGAATCATCTTCCAGTACTGCACTATCTTCGATGGATATACAAACGAAGCACTCTTGATGTTCTGCCATACTTCAAGATTACAAGGATTGATACTTCCTCAAGAAACTCCATTGGCTACCCATCCAACAGCGGATAGAATTTAAGATTCTTCTGATAACATTTAAAGTACTCAATAAGCAGGCTCCAACTTATTTAACAGATCTTCTTATATCCTATACACCTTCAAGATCAGTTCGTTCATCTTCCAAAAACCTTTTGAAGATACCCGTGTACAATCTTAAGTCTTATGGTGGTCGGTCGTTTGCCCTGGCTTCAGCAGTGTTGTGGAACTCCCTTCCACAGTCATTAAGAGACTTGCAATCAGTCGAAACTTTGTACAATTTCATCACCTACAAAAATATTTATTTAACTTGTCGATAGAGTACTTATATGGAGGGTAGGTGCCAATTGTAAGCAATGCAAGCAATAAGCAATTTAGTGTGGGCAAAATGCAACAAAAGGGGGTAACCATGGCAACCTCCCACGGGTCCACTCCATAGAGAAACAGCTCCAAGCAGAAACGCAAGTGCTTGGAGAAGGAGGACCCGCAGGGAGGGAGCCATGGGGACGACTCTCCAAAGATGACTCCAAGCACGTGAAAGGCACCACCCTCCAAGCAATGCAAGTTAGCCAAATACAGTAAAATGAGAGGCAAGGCAATAGGCAACAATTAAAGGCAATGGCTTGCAAGAAACCACGGCACCAAAGGCCATAAGGCAAAGGCAACAATTCAGCTACAGAAACAGGCAGATATGCTAAAAATGGCAAAGGGGCAATCAATAAAACTGAATGAACATTAACTCACCAGAAACTAACAGGCCAGGGGTTTGGCTGTGCGAATTATGACATCGGGTGGCGTTTGAATATACTGTTTGTAAGCATCGCTCTTCCAGCAACCCAAAACTTGAATGAGGTGATCTGGAAGACCAGCCCGTGCTGCTGAAGTGGCTGCACCGATTCTGAAACTGTGACTTGAGAAGTTACCCGGGACTCCAGCCGCCAGAAGAATAGCCCTTAACCTATCAGTAAGGAATGAGCATGTCAAAGGAAGGCCATTCTCCAGGAGGAACAGAGGTCCAGGATGGTTACCACGACGCGCCAAATAGGAGACAACTGCTTGAACTGCACACAGGGGAGGAGAACCACACCCAATCAAAATTTTGCACCCTTTCCAAAAGGGGTCAGTTTTGGACGCTTTTATGAAGATTTGAAGGCAGGAAGGATTTAGAGGAACATAAACTGCAACATCAGCAACCGATAGGTGACATTTAGGGTTGAAGGCTGACAGACTGGAAATGGTGAACTCCGCTGACCTCAAGAAACTAAAATAAGCCAATGTACAAGATGCCCAAAACATAACATCGTCTAACAAATTGAAATCCATAGCAGAATTAATAATACGGAGAATGTCGCTGGAAACTGGTAAACGTGGATTGGTAGGCAATGTACCCTGAGAACGCTTTATTCCCCTGACAACTCTTTGTAGCTGAAGGCAGTTTTCCAAGGGGTCGGCGAAACCCTGATCCACATGAAGGCAGGCAAATAGACTTTAATCGAAGAATACCGCAGAGAATCAGCCAAATATGTGACAAACAGGCACAGGGTCCATTCATCTGCAGGACATGGAGAGCCAACAGAGCTAAGACGTCCACTCATATAGCAAAAATTGATGAACTTTACTTGTGCACAAGAATAGGTGCGGCGAGTTGAAGCAGCTAAACCTTGGTACATGAAGGATAGGCAGCGAGATTCTAAATCACTGTTGAGAGCTGAGCTAAAAGATGAGGAGAGATGGAGACTGGAAACCTCTTGGCAGTAGTGGCTTGAGAACGGAATCCCTGCCAATTAAAACGGGACAAAGCATCAGCTACACCATTATTTTTTCCTGGGCAAGGACAGCAGTAAAAGTAAAGCTAAGGCATGCTGCAACTTTGAGTAAGCTACGTAACAAATGCATGATGTTTGGGTCTGGAGAGGTACGCGAATTGAGTATGTGAACCACAGCTTCGTTGTCAACGCGAAACAAAATCTGTTTGCGAGACCAATGAGAACCCCAAACATGGGCTGCCAACACAACAGGAAAGATTTCCTTATAAGCAATACACAAATGAATTTGATGAGGAAGCCATTTGCCGTTGAACCATTCGGTGTCCAGTACTGCGCCATAGCCAATTGCACCAGATGCATCAGAACAAACTGAGAAATCTGGGATGGGTTCGAGGGTGGGAAAAAGGAAAAAGGCAATCCCGTTCCACTGACCGAAAAATTCCACCCACCAAGCTAAGTCTTTCCGAAACTCCACATTAAGACGAATCGGATGAGAATCGTTCCGGAAGCAAGACAATAGATCAATCATTCTGCGGAGAAAAGTGCGACCTGGCCACACAACCATACACGCATGATGCAACCGACCAATCAATGATTGAAGTTTTTTTCTTGTACAGCATTTGTGGGTTGACCAATTAGTGAGAACATCCTGAATTGCCAAAAACTTATCAGCTGGAAGGCGAGCAATCTGAGCAGCTGTGTCTAATTCAATTCCCAAAACAACCATGCATGAAGCCGGACCCAGGCATTTCTGAGGGTGTAAAGGGAGACCCAAGCGTGCCACAACTGAAACAGCTACTTGAAGATAGGAGGCGCAGATGGGAGAATTGGCGGGGGCTGCCATGATATAATCGTCTAAATAATGTAACAGATCATTAATACCGTAGTTGTTGACAAGAATCCATTCGACCAGATCTGCAACAGAGTTGAAAATGGCTGGGGCAGAGCGAAGCCCGAAGGGTAAGGCAAGGTCCACGTAATAAGCATTGCGCCATTTCATGCCCAAAAGGTGGCGGTCCGAAGGGTGAATTGCAATATTTCGATATGCTGACTCAATGTCGAATTTAGCCATAAGAGCACCAGGCCCAAATTTTGACACCATCTTGATAATGTCATCGATTTTGATGTACTGGAGATGCCAATCAGCAGGATCAATGCCATCATTTACCCAGCTGTGCTTTCTTGGGAATAACCCCAAAACTGCTGATGTGAAGATTTCTTACAGGAGGGGAGACAAAAGGGCCCACTACCCTGCCAAGCTCGACCTCGTTAGCCAAATAAGCATCAATTACATCAGCATGTTGAAAAGCAGATAATTTGTTTCTCCTACCTGATTTCAAAGTAACTGGTTTATCAAAACCAAGTCTAAAGCCTTGACTGATACCCTGAAGCACAAAATTGACCTTCGCCTTATCTGGATGGCATCGCAGTTCGGTAGCAAACAAATAAAATTTAGTGGTGAAACTTCCCCAACTGCTGGTAGTACTGGCAAGGAGCCTAGGACAAAAAACAAACAATCTTGGATTTCTTTTCTTTTTTTTTTTTTAAATCAATGTGGGAAGTGAAATAAACCACCAAATGGCGGAAAGGCCCAACAGACATGAACTTATGTACACGTTTTGTATAGCAAACAAGAAAAAAAAACCCAACAACAATCTAGGGCAAGAAGCAGCTAGTGGCGTTTTCGACGTTTAGGTTCGTCCAAATCCGCTGGGGAGTGAGGACGAGAGGACTGTGGAGCAGGAGAAGTGCAAGAGGTGGCACGATGCTCACCAGAGCATTTGCTGCACACATGGCGGAACCGATCAGGACAATTTTTAGGGTTTTCACTTTGTTTATATATATATATATATGTATATGTATATATATACATATATATATATATATGTATATATGTGTATATGTATATGTATATATATATATGTATATGATATCTATTTTTTTCTGGCACCCAAAACGATGTTTCCACAAACTGAATACGACTATATTAGATGTCAAAATTATTTTATTAAGTAAACAAAAACAATGATTACAAACAGTTATTTTTCGTTACAAAGAGTGTGATGTTTATGTTTATTTTACAATTACAAATGAAGACTTGGAAGACTTAGTTAAAAGTTGGAAAGGTAGAATGAGTTTCTTTATTCATGTTTCACGAAACTTTCCTATTCTGTTTGTTGCGGTATAATATAACATTAAAAGTTTATAAAAAAAAGTTAAGAAACTAAAACAAGCTAATTTTTACATGAATTACAAAACTTTCCTATTCTATTCCTTCTGGTAGAATATATATTTTTAAACTTTTCTTTGGGCTGTTAAACACTGATTACCATTATGCCACAAGGACATTCGATTAATTCGCCAACTCGTACCGCTGAAATGCAGTCTTCACTTTCTTCCAATAAATACACAATGCAGCCTGGCTGTATCTCTGTTCCAGGGTGTACGACTGGGCAACCCTGTGAGAGATGAAAACAAAATATATGCTTTAGGTAATGTGGTGTCAATTTCTATATTGTTCCCTTTTTGAGAAAGTACTCCATGACTTATAAATGAATGGTTGAAAACGTATTTGATCACGTACAAAATTGATTAAATATTTCAGGAAGGACTGCAAAGATCTCCTTTCCCCCTTAGTGTTAACGGGTGTGAAGGTACACCGGCAATGCGGGTAAGAGCCTGCACTCTCTTCCAATGTTCTTTTCCAGTTTTTTTAAACACGTTGATCTAATTAGAGACAAATCTAATTACTTACGGTTGCTCTCCACTCCTTTAAGATTTAACAAATTTACACTGGTTTTCCATGGTATGGACTCTTATTTACCACGATTTACGTCATCACATGGTCAAAATGTTGTGGACTCACGAGGCGCAGCCGAGTGAGTCAGCAACAAATTTTGACCATGTGATGACGTAAATCGTGGTAAATAAGAGTCCACACCACGGAAAACCGGTGTAAATTCGTTTTTTACATCAATATTAATATTAATACAAACGTGACAGCAAAGAAAGAGCAAGCGTTGTCTGTAACTTTCTCGCAATCTGATTGGTTTTTTTTTTCAAGCGCGCGTGATGTTAGTGTCAGCACCGTTGTCTGGACTCTCATTTACCACTCACGTCGACTAATCAGACTGCGAGTTTAGCGGCAATTGTGATAAAAATTGTCTTCTTCTAAGAAAAGAAAAGCTGATAAGTTTCCATACACTTTTCACTGATAAAGTACTTTTATTTTATATACCTCAGTCTGCCCAGGTAAGTATTGAAGTTCGCTTTTCTCTCTATCTTTAACCTTTTAGCGCATAAAGTGATTTGCATTTGTGAGTAGTCTATCCCAGATGACTGGGACAATTTTATTCATATATGCAGCAGCCCTGAGTTAATGAGGTAGGACCTGTTTGAACAAGGAAACTGGACAAACCGGTTTTGAGATAATGAGATGCATACTCTGAACGTACAAGGGAAAAATGAAAAATGAATTTAATTATTTAATGAGATCCATGATTGTACGTACAAGGGGAAGGGAAAAATGAATTTAATTGACTGAAAAGTGTATGGTGGTTCAAAACCAGTTTTTGTTCACCCTTATTAAGTATTCAAAATGGCACCCTGAACGTTGTCTCCACAAAAAGAATACGACACAATATTTGATGTTGTCAAAAATATGTTATTAAGTAAACAGATACCTTAATTTAAACTTTGAAAAAAAATAGAATAATAAAAAAAAAACTTTAAGTTATTTAGATATTGAAAGTCTAATGTTTACAAAATCTATACAAAAATTCACATTTTCCTTACTGCTATGTTTTTTCCTTATATTATGAAAAAATAATTGCTTAGAAGTCGAATAAAAACCTAAAAGTTATGTTTACAAAATCTACACATTATAAAAACCTAATTATGACCCCCTGAAAGTAATAAAAATTCTTCCTCAATAGGGTATATATAGTATCTATGTAATTTTCTTTCTCCCTCTATGCAGCGAGCACATGTACCCTCGTAATTCTCTTTCCTACAGTCACAATTCACCATCGTGTGAAATATTCTAGCAACAAAGGTCTTTGTCTCTAAACTCCATATATCAGGCCACAAGTGCTTTTCCAGACTTCTCCGCGCCATTTTTCGGAAATGGATACTTCCATCTTTGTTAACCTGCAGTCACACTTCGATTTTTCTGCTAGCAGATGTGAGGGTGCCCTGTTGCAGGGTTGTACTTGCATTTTACACACCAAACACTTTCCACTTCTCACCTCTCGAAGCTTGAATTTTTCCTAGTAGTAAAAAGAATTCTTAAATTAGTGAACGTTGAAGCAAGAAATAAATGTGAACTAGAAAGGAAAACATGCATTGTTATCGAATTAAAATTGCAAGGAAGCGAACTTACCTTTTTTACGTCCCTTTCAAGGGGTTTATCCTTTTTCACTTTCTGACTACATGTATTTTCCAATAACCAGTGGAGTCCCTCTAACTTCCTAACGAGTTGTGGTTTTTGTTTCTGCTGCAGCCATAGCTTCATTCCTGGAATTTAGCTTTGTTTTCTGTCCTCCTTTACAGGAATAAATAAGGGCGCAATCATAATACTCTGTGAAAACGTCCACGGAATCCATGCTTCTGCTTATCTAACGTTCTTACTTGCACTGTTGTGTGATGGAAGTCAGTTGCTGGAATTTACATTTGCAATGCTTTTAAACAAATAAATTTAAATATATAATATAATAACGGACGAACAACAGGGTGTAGTTGAATTTCCTTATTAACTTTGGATTAGTTGAGTTTGATAAATTTCCAAATAAGTATTCTACAGCGGATGGATTGAAATTGACATGATTACACATGTTAACCATTGTACCACATGAATAAATCGTTTTGTAAATTGGCAGTCTGCAAATGTATCAGTTCTACTGAATCTTGTTCTCCGCAATACACACAATCACTATCCTCTTTAATACCGAATCTGTGTTAAAATGGAAGTAGCATGTGACAGATGCCTGGGCGAATTTTATTCATGCATGCAGCAGCCCTGAGTTAATGAGGTAGGACCTGTTTGAACAAGGAAACTGGACAAACCGGTTTTGAGGTAATGAGATGCAGGCCATGTTCGTACAGGAAGGGAAAAGTGAATTTCATCAGCGTAATGAGGAGGTTAAATCAAATTGAGCTTTGTAAGAGAAAAGCGTGTGGCATGATAGTACTACGATTCCGCCCAACCATCCGGGTGGTTGTTTCAATTTAAAGGCAAAAGAACAATGGACGGGTGATGAACCAATGAGAATACACTGATGTCATGGTCAAACCGGTTCATACCAGTTTGTCTGGATGTATATTATTCAGAGTGGCCACCCACTAGAAAAACTAGTCAAACCGGTTTTATTCACCCTTATTAAGTATTCAAAATGGCACCCACAAAATGAATACGACACAATATTTGATGTTGGCAAAATAATTTTATTATGATTAATATTATTATTATTTTATTATGATTACAATCAGTTCTGCTTTGTTTATTTTTCACGCCATCTGCAATTAATTGTCCAAGGTCTCTTTGACATTTTGATTATCTATTTTGCTAAATTGTCTCTGAAGTGTAGGTCATTTGATATTGCCTTGATTTTTAATCAACGCGTCCGCTACAGTTTAAAGCATTGTTTGGTTTTAAGTGATCAGTGTTCTATTTTTCACTTTGAGCAGTGAGGCAGTCCAAGATGAGAAAACAAGTTAAGTTCAACTCGCGCGTGCAACGCACAGAATTTGATAAAGCAGCTGCCGTAACGGATCGCTGTGTTCAGAATGTTGTAAACGAAGAGCTAGTGGAGGAAGAAGACATCGCTTTACGCACCTCGACATTTCAGACAACACAGCGTAATCAAAAACGAGCTCTTCACAAACACCATATAGCCCGAAAGAAATGCCGCCTTTTCATGCGCGAAGACATTAAACAGACGTTTCTTAATATCTATGAACAAGAGGCATGGAAACGCATGAATGAATTAATCAGCGGTAACGAGAACACGGTGACAACTGCAGTGAAAGCATTACGTTCCGTGGACAAGTTCAAGTTCATTTTATTCACACTTATTCAATTACAATATACCAACATTAAGGAAATAAAAAAAGTAAGAACAGAGCTAACTATACATTGAATTAAACATAACAAAATGAGTGTGTAGCAGCCAAAGGAGCCAAGCTTTCGAGCTAGCTACTACCACAGAGCAGTTGCAAGAGGGTGGAGATTATACAGTACTTTAAGTAACTAGTTGTTATAATAACTATTTAAATTAAATAATTAAATAAATGGAACTAAATAATAAATTAGAGTTGTTTAACATGCCTGACTGTCGAATAGAAAACAAGAGTCGTGCAAGAGGCAAAAATGTCACAGTACTTACTATTTGTCGTAGGGTAAATAACTAGCACGAGAAGCCGTAAACACAACTTAATCCTAACAAATTATTTACATGCAATAAAACATTTGACGAATTGAAAACTAAAATACACATTTGATTTAGGAAAAAAATGTAAAAGAAAATAATTTGTTTTTGTTTTAATCAATTGATTTACATATGCAAAAACTTTCAAGAAAAAATATTTCATGCAATAAAACATTTGACGAATTGAAAACTAAAATACACATTTGATTTAGGAAAAAAATGTAAAGAAAAAAAAATAATTGTTTTTGTTTTTTAATCAATTGGTTTACATAAGTAATCATTTACAAGTGCATGACTTAATCTCCAACATCTTCTGCAGTGTCGCTGGTTGCGTCCTCTATTTTCTGCCCTGCAATTTACTAAAGTTCTCATGTTGTCTGCAATCTGCATTATTTTGCTGATATAACGTGAGTGGCCTGTAAAAATAGTTACAGGCCACACATGTTAACTCTGTTTCCCGGCCTGAATGTAGTACACTGCAATTCTGAGAAAACAAAATGAATTAATCGCTCGGTTGAATAAACCATATCACTTGAGCGCGTGTAATAGAAAACTCGATTGATACTTTAGTATAAAAAAAACTTCGACAAGGATGAGTATAATATACCTGCTTACATTCCTCCATGAAGTCATCCAGGCTAATCATTTCGACTATACTCCATGGCAATGGTAGTGCAGTTCTACAGTGTGGACACCCGGAGGTACTTGGTAATAACGTTTTTCTCCAGGTGTCCAGGCACCCATCGTGTCTAGGCAAAATGTATTTGAAAAAAATTTAAAGCTTATTATTTACATTGAAAATAAAATAAAAATGAAATGAAAAACTGTCTTTATTATTTACATTACATCAATAAAAAGAAATGTTAAAGAAAACTGTACCTACATTGGAAAAAATCTAAAGCTTATTATTTACAAAATGCAATGTTAAAAAATCTAAAGCTGGAAACTGTACATATTTTCACTTACAAATTACATTGGAAAAATCTAAAACTTATTATTTACAAAATGCAATGGGAAAAAATCTAAAGCTTATTTTTCATTTGAAAAAAAAAAGAAAAAGGAAAACAGGATGAAAAATAAAAGGAAAACAAATTAAGTCTCCATCTCTTTTTCCTCTTCTTCCTCCTCTTCCTCAGGTGTTGGAGTCTTGAAATAAAATATTTATCTAAACGCTGTCTCTCTGTTTTACACTCCAAACATAAATTCCTTCTCAAACAACTACAACTTAAATTTTTTTTATACGAACGGGCAAAATAAAACTTTTGAAAATCTGTTAATGGTCGAAAAAAATAATTGAAAACACTACAATCCCTAGAGACATCCAGTGCTGTGTGGTTTATGGGGCATTTCTGTGTAAGAGAAGTAGTAGTCCGGGCTCAACCAGGCCAATTTATTCATTTATTCCTATCCTTATTGTATATATTAGTAACGTGGACGGCTAATCCAATGTGCGCGACATGCGTCCAAGAACAATGGGTGACGTCATCACCCGCGCGCGAACCCACGCAAGAACAATGGGTGACGTCAACATCGCGTACGAAGCGAGCGAACCCACCCGCAAAATCTAATATGGTCGAGGGTAGGATTTAGAGGTGTTGTTATGGTAACAAATAAAGAAATTCATGAGCGTTATTTTCCATATCAGGTCATAAACGTTTGTCTGTAAACATGAGCGTCTTTTTCCTTATTAGGTCATGTTGATTAGCTATATTAGTGGTAGGGTTGTATAGAGTTTATAACAAAAAACATGTGTCAGATGAGAGACAGCAATCGCGTTCAGGAGTATTTAGACGATATCCAGTTACGGGCCGAAGATTTGAACGAAGCTTTAGATCGACTAAAAGAACTGCTGAGCGAAATTTTGTTTCTAAAAGATGACCTCGTCTGTTTGCTTGATGGATTGGTCCAAAACTTACAAACCTTACGATGCTAAACGAGCCTGTCTGGTGGTCAGCGGAGGCGCTATAGGCACAGATGATTTTGGTATTCAAGAAGTCCAGCGGTATGGTTGTCATTTTCAACTCATAGTACCCTGTGATCATCACCTGGCGCGTGCGAAATATAGAATGTTACGTGACCCCAACTTATGCACTTCAGGACGACAAGATTATTTTCAACACATTCACGTGTTAAATGATGTGACACTTAAAGAGGCTGATATTCACCTCAAACGAGCTAATCGAGTACTAAAACGAGTCTACCCATGTGTTTCGGCGGCCAAGAACAATCTCTTAAGACGCAATTACTTTGTAGTGGTGGCAGTTGATTCAGTCTATGTCTTTGGAGAATTAACCCAAGAGAAAACTCAGATCAAGGGTGGAACTGGCTGGACCGTTCAACTCGGTTTAGATCTCAACAGGAATGTATACGTCTTTTGCCCTAAAGAACAAGGATGGTTTACGTTTCTGCCTATGACATGGAGGTTGACGGCTATGAAGCGCTAATGAAGTTTGTTCCAGTCAAAAACCCCCCTACTCTGGCTTATAGGAGTGCTATTTTGGGTAGCGGACTGAATGAGATTAATATCATTCACGCTGAAGTTCAAGCCCTGTTTAAAAGAACATTTATAACACAACAAGACATGGATTCCATTTCTGAACTAATGGAACAATGTTAAACTGATAACATTTTTCTTTAATAGATAACCTTTTACATGTGGAACGTTTGTCTCTGTCCAAGTGACAGGACGTCCGTTGTTAAACTTTAATATAATTACAGCAGGAACATGTGTTTTTTTCTAGTAAAAAAACGTCCTTTCATTTGTTTGTTAATTGATCAATAAACATCTTGTCATGATAAAAGGTCCATTTCAAAAATATCCGTGTTTTCAAATAGTGGTAATCATAATGTTTTACACAAGTTCAATCCGAAAATAATAAAATCATGCTTAAAGGGAGGGTTTGACGGCTATGCGCATGCTCACCCAAATCGTATCATTTCTCGACTGAAGATACGCCTATTGAAATAACATGTTCTACAAATGATTCGAGCACAATTACAAGATAATACGGTTCGGTAATTTTGAGGATGATTGAAACAAGGATTTTTATTATCAATACTGAAGTGAAGTTTTAAAACGTTTTTGTTTGTCTAATTAAGTCCTCCTGACGTGGTTAAAATCAAAAGGAACTATATTTTGGTTAAACTATTTGTGCAAGCATGCGCATAGCCGTGAAACCCTCTTTTTTAACATCAATTACTCATAAACTTCTTGAAAAAAACGACACTGTTGCGAAGTGCATCTCATGACTTCTGCTAACTTTTCGCGTGTTTCAGCTTCAAAGTAAATTAAGTTAACACCGCCATGTGCTAGAAAAGGCACCCGATATCTTAGTTCTCCCGATCGTCTTAAACGTAAAGATGCGATTTGCTTAGTAAGGCGTAGGCCAACTCTCTCAACGAAGAACGTTCGGTCTTCAATAAGTTGTACTCTCATATCTACCATTTCCTCTCTACAATGTTCGGTCTCTTTGTTGCTGAGTAAACAACCAGTACTTTAAGCACGCTCTGTGGATACTTTGGCTACAGCAAGATGTCACCCTGGTCTCTTCGGTCTCGTCAATACAAATTATACAGTCTGGCATCTTCGGATCATCTTTTACTGTCCATTTGGAGGCGCCATCACTATCACTATCACTGTTGCTGCCGTCGTGCTTTCTTTTCAATCCTGCCATGGCGTCTCTTCGATCTCGCGGTTTGTTCGTCAAGGTAAAAACGTTTCTTCGATGAAAGTAAAAAGCGTTTGTGCCGGCCACAGGGTGAAATAAGGCGTTTCCGTCTCCGTTTTTATAACGGTTACTTAACGGAAACGTTAATTTCCGTAAGCGGAAATTTAACTATCCGTTGCGGGAAACACGAGTATACGTTACGTTTCAGTCGCTGCGGAGTCGCGGAAACGCATCACTTAAACTCGTGTATCCGCAAGGTTTACGTCTTGCGTAATCCCCATTAACCGTCATGTTTACGCATCTCGTAAATTCGGCGGAAACACAATTACCCGTAGGGTTTCCTGAATGTCGAAGTGCAGAAACTTTGAGAATTCGCTATTAACCGTCATTTTTACGCACCTCGTAAATTCGGCGGACACACAATTATCCATAGGGTTTCCTAAATGTGGAAGTGCGGAAACTTTAAGAATTCGCTATTAACCGTCATGTTTACGCACCTCGTAAATTCGGTGGACACACAATTAAACCAGCACTTTTGAAATGTGGACGTTCATCGAGAATACCGCGCGAACGGTTCATGAACAGAAATTCGTAACGTGGATAGACACCGGTTGCAATCGAGTTTATTTCGTTGTGAACTTCTTCAGACCTACAACACCTTCATTGAGAGTGGATTTCATTTTATTTCCACCATTAAAGAGAAAGTTATAACAATATATGATAATTTCAAAATATGGTATATTTTTCTTAAACTCTGACTGGGTATAATTCTTTAAATTTTCATATAAATATACTTTTTTCATTTACACTTGATTAGGAAATATTTCACAATAAAAAATATAATTTTCAATAAAAAAAAAGTGGTTTCATTCCCTCATAATTTAAAATGTTGAGTTCCCAGCAATTAAAAGACATCAAAAAATAATTTTCAACTGGTAATGATGCAATGTTCTTATAGCAATAAATGCTATCAGCTTTGTAAAGGCAGTGTGAAATAGAAATTTGAAAGAGACATGTTCACGGCTTTGCGCATGTCTCAGCATCGCATATTTCTTCTCTTTCCTTTTTGCCAAATCGCTTTTTAACCTGTCAAGTTTGCACGTGGCATCAAATTCCGACTTTTGAATCGAGTCTTGTTTTTAATCCGTAGAGCGGATCATTGGAACGATCAATAAAATTAAATTTGCAATCATATACTTCATCAATTATTTAAATTTTGTACGGGGACAATGCAAAAAAAAAAAACTAACGCATGCGGAAAACCGTGAACATGTTTCTTTAAGAGGCACTTTATCATTACTATGGAATATCAATAAATATTAACTTTCAGACAGTAGTCCTCCTCAAAAAGGACAGTTTTTAGGGAGTGGTCTGTCCGACATGTTTTGGTCAGCTTCTCTTGAAATTTTAGCGGCTGTCCTTTTTTGCCTCTTGTTCGTGTGAGCCTGATACACCTGTAAGTGGCATCCAGGACAGACTTGATGGTCCTTAATTTCGTTCTCTCCCACTTAAGCGGCTTGACGTGCCTTGGTGGTGGAGCAGTTATTCCCTCCTCCTCTCCTTCACTTTCTTCGTAGGACATAAAATCGACATCATTGTCAAGTGCTAGCAATGCTGTAATTTTTTCTTTGTCCTGTGGAGGTATTTGACTTTTCCACCATTTCTTTTCGAAATCAGTTTCTGAAGACCAAGAAAAATGGATTAAAAGCTGGGTACTGTTGCACAACAAATTACACACAACTTACAGTACATTGACTTTGAAAGATTTTGTTGCATGAAATTACATTTTGACAATCTGAGCAAAAGTCATTTCCAGAGCGACGTGAATTGGAAAACCATCAGTTGATGGTATTGTGGCTTTTGTTGTCATTATTCAGTTTTGCCATGATTATTTTGGCTGCCAAGACTCGTATCAGTGACAGGTGTCTCTATTAATGTTAGTGTTAAAGTCTGATGTTATTGGTTGTGAGAATTCCATGTATGCTGTACATATGTATGCTGATAGAAATCCATCTATTTGTCATTGTAACTAATTAACTATCCATGTCTCATTTTCTTATCTATTGTTATTAATTTTCTTGGTGAGCTTTTGCCACTGTTCTGCATTTAGCAACCTGCCACAATTAACTCCAGATATGTGCAGGTTGCTATGACATTTTGTTTTCTTATCCAAGAAAATAGTTGTTGCTAATAAGACAGATCAAAATGTACAGAATACGGGTACACACCTTATTGCAATAACATTGTCATATAAAAATGAAAAATGAAAAAAGCTAAATAGGAATTAAGGAGCAAATTCATCATACATTGTAGCTTGCAACATACATTTCAAGGTTGCTTCTTCAAACATGTTTCCCAGAAAACTGCGAAGGGTACTTAGAAACTGTGGCTATGAGTAATGAAAAGACTAAGGAAGAAAAAAACATTGTTGAAAAGAAAACCAATGTTTGCAATTTAGATATAAATTTACATGTACAGTACACAGTATATCATGAACCTGGCACATGTCCATGCTGTATGTCGCTGCCCTGCTTATCTCATTCTTTGAGAACAACTGTTAAGTATACCATGAGAAGGTGTCATTATTACATGTATCATGCCGATAGCTTACCCTTTTCACTCTCGTCAATGTCTTGTCATGATTCTATGCTGCTTTAGTTTTCCATTGTTTTCTAATATCATCATCCTGTGTGCTCCGCCAGTACTGACAAATAGCCCCTGAAAAAAGGAAATGTAATAAATGTACAGTGTACATGAATATTTGGTGAGTATAGGCACATGTAAACTCTGCCAAAAATGGTAACTAACTAAACAACAAAATCTGAACATATTAGTATTTTCCTGCACTCACACCCAAAATTATGCTGTATTTACTTGAATGAGTGCAAATTTCACATTTCTTTTGTTTACTTTGTGGTATACTGCTTACTCGAGGTGTTATATCAACTTGTTTGAGCCTTTTATCAATAGGTTATCCACATTTATGGTAAAACATGGACCTTTCCTTAAAATAAAAATGACTTTCTCTAAAAGTAAGAACAAAAAGAACAGTTATTCATGCACAAGGATAAATTTCCAGTTTGTTTAAAGCAAAATGTAATTACAGGTATTTACATTTTACTTTGACACAGTAATTTAAGAATTACCAATCTTGAATTCAAGTGATTTTATTAAGTGTCACACTGTTACTTTGAGGTGTAGCACTAACTCGAGATATTATAGTATCAGTGATGTGGTAATACAGTTTACTACAGGATTGCAAAACATTAAAACAGTTGAACCTACATTTACAAGCCACCCTTTGGACATGTTAACTAAAAATACTTGGTGGGCATGGTCAAATACATTAGAGTACATTAATGTCTAGAAAGCACTTAAATGTAAAACAGTGGTGAATGCAATACATGCAGTAATGATCAATAACAACTCTGTAGTGTAGAGTGAATAAATCTTTTTAAAGTTTAGCATTTTAATACAGGTACATGTAAAATTAACAAAGACATGCAAACAAGGGACCGCCAAAGCATGGCTGTGACCACTGAATAGAGGTGACTGCTTAATAAACTCAGGCAGCAGATACAAAATTTGCATGGGCAAAAATACAGCGTATGGAACTGGCCACTTAATTAAATAGAGGATGGCCACCTAATACAATCACTAAAATAGGTTGTACTGTACTTGGAGTGTAAACTCTGTATCCAGGAAATCCATACATGTACATACCTTTAATCTCAGCCTTAAAACATTTCTGTTTTCCAAAAGTTCCTCTGACCTTTTTCACTAAGATTTCCTCCACTTTCTTATTGCTTTCATGGTCATACATGTACCTCAAATGATTAAAGAAAACAATGTGTCAAATAAGATATTATTTCACTTGTCAGGTGTTATTGTATCTTTTAATAATAAGCATAAGCATAATAAAATCATGCTTAAAGGGAGGGTTTGACGGCTATGCGCATGCTCACCCAAATCGTATCATTTCTCGACTGAAGATACGCCTATTGAAATAACATGTTCTACAAATGATTCGAGCACAATTACAAGATAATACGGTTCGGTAATTTTGAGGATGATTGAAACAAGGATTTTTATTATCAATACTGAAGTGAAGTTTTAAAACTTTTTTGTTTGTCTAATTAAGTCCTCCTGACTTGGTTAAAACCAAAAGGAACTATATTTTGGTTAAACTTTTTGTGCAAGCATGCGCATAGCCGTGAAACCCTCTTTTTTAACATCAATTACTCATAAACTTCTTAAAAAACGACACTGTTGCGAAGTGCATCTCATGACTTCTGCTAACTTTTCGCGTGTTTCAGCTTCAAAGTAAATTACGTTAACACCGCCATGTGCTAGAAAAGGCACCCGATATCTTAGTTCTCCCGATCGTCTTAAACGTAAAGATGCGATTTGCTTAGTAAGGCGTAGGCCAACTCTCTCAACGAAGAACGTCCGGTCTTCAATAAGTTGTACTCTCATATCTACCATTTCCTCTCTACAATGTGGACACGTACCTGTTTGGTCTCTTTGTTGCTGCGTAAACAACCAGTACTTTAGGCACGCTCTGTGGATACTTTGGCTACAGCAAGATGTCACCCAGGTCTCTGCGGTCTCGTCAATACAAATTATACAGTCTGGCATCTTCGGATCATCTTTCACTGTCCATTTGGAGGCGCCATCACTATCACTGTTGTTGCTGACGTCGTGCTTTCTTTTCACTCCTGCCATGGCGTCTCTTCGATCTCGCGGTTTGTTCGTCAAGGTAAAAACGTTTCTTTGATGAAAGTAAAAAGCGATTGTGCCGGTTGTGTTGGTCTTTTTTTTATAATGAAGCGGCGAACCTCGTTGTGAAACAATCATTCAGCAAAAAGAACCAATCAGCGAACTCCTCCTCGCCTTGACTTCAGCGTCCCCACGTGGTTCTTTTGAATGCATCAAGTAACGGTCTCAAATCACCAATCAGTGATCATCCCTACATCGAGACCAACAACGAACCAATCATCTCTTAGCGTCCCCACGTGTCTTACTTCAAACGAACCAATCGGCGATTACCTCTTAGAATAGACAGTGGCGTCTCCGTGTGTCTGACTTTATTACACCACAAACGTTTGCAGAGTGAACACCAGAAATTTGTCGCGAGAAGAAACCGTAATTGATCCAAGTAAGTATATTTACTCAAAAGTTTTCAGTTAAGTTGAAATTGTTGTGAAAATTTTGACCAATACAAGTGTAATTGCTTTAAAGTTTAGAACGGTGTAGTTTGCAGTCGCGTCTAATTTAAGACATTCAACTTTTACATTCTAGAACCGTGTGGTAAGGAGAAAGAAATTGTCGCTCGAAGAAACATCCACCATGTAAGTATACTCATTCAAAGTTATATAGTTATGTTGTCGTACAAAAATCGCTTTTTTCAAAGCGACCTAATTTGTAGTTGTGTGTTCGTATTAGAGACGGATTCAAAGCGAGTAAGAAATTGTTGTGAAAAGAAACCTTGATTGATCCAAGTGTTCTGTTTGCTATAAAGTTTTAAATTAAGTTGTTGCGCAAAAAAAACCCCGCTTTTTTCAAAGCCAGCTAATTTCACAGTGTCGGCATTTAAGACAAATTCATAAAACAAAAAACACCGCTTTTATCAAAGCGACCTAATTTGTAGTTTTGTGTTCATATTGGAGACGAATTCAAAGCGAGTAAGAAATTGTTGTAAAAAGAAACCTTGATTGATCCAAGTGTTCTGTTTGCTATAAAGTTTTAAGTTAAGCTGTTGCGCAGAAAACACCACTTTTTTTCAAAGCGAGCTAATTTCACAGTGTCGGCATTTAAGACAAATTCCGGCGCTTTTTTCAAAGCGACCTAATTTGTAGTTTTGTGTTCATATTAGAGACGAATTCAAAGCGAGTAAGAAATTGTTGTGAAAAGACACCTTGATTGATCCAAGTGTTCTGTTTGCTTTAAAGTTTTAAGTTAAGTTGTTGTGCAGAAAACACCGCTTTTTTTCAAAGCCAGCTAATTTCACAGTGTCGGCATTTAAGACAAATTCAAAAAACAAAAAACACCGCTTTTTTCAAAGCGACCTAATTTGTAGTTTTGTGTTCATATAAGAGACGAATTCAAAGCGAGTAAGAAATTGTTGTGAAAAGAAACTTTGATTGATGCAAGGGTTCTGTTTGCTTTAAAGTTTTAAGTTAAGTTGTTGCGCAGAAAACACCGCTTTTTTTCAAAGCGAGCTTATTTCACAGTGTCGGCATTTAAGACAAATTCAAAAAAACAAAAAACACCGCTTTTTTCAAAGCGACCTAATTTCATGTGTCACCACGTGGCTCATGCTGAAAGCGAGTTCGAAATTGTTGTGAAACGAAACCTTGATTGATCCAAGTGTTCTGTTTGCTTTAAAGTTTTAAGTTAAGTTGTTGCGCGAAAAAACACCGCTTTTTTCAAAGCGCGCTAATTTCACAGTGTCGGCATTTAAGACAAATTCGACCTTTTGTAGGGTGAACCGTGTGGTTCGTGCTGAAAACAGTAAGAAATTGTTGTGAAAAGAAGCCTTGATTGATCCAAATGTAATTACTTTAAAGCGACGTAGTTTACAGTCGCGTCTAATTTAAGACAAATTCAACTTTTTCATTGTAGACCTGTGAACAGATTGGAAAAGAAGAAATTGACGCTCGAAGAAACATCCATCATGTAAGTATAGTCATTTGAAGTTATAGCTATGTTGTTGTGAAACAAATCCGCTTTTTTGAAAGCGATCTAATTTTAAGTGTCAGCAGTTAAGACAAATTCAACCTTTTGTGGAGTGAACTACGTAGTTCATGCTGAAAACGGTAAGAAATTATTCTGAACAAAAACAATCTAGTTTGTAGTTTTCGTTATTAAAAGACGAATTCAAATCGTCTGACACAGTTGTAAAAAACGAATGTCATGGCTAAACATGGATTCTTGTACTTTTTATTTTAGATTAACTATCGTTTTCATGTTTTAAATGGACTTTTCTACCACTATTCTTACAGCTTGATTGTGTGCTTTTTTGCTGCTGTGGATCTGCGCCACTCTTTTATCGGGAGATAAAGAGACACCGAATTGTCACCGTCTACAACATTAAAAAAAAATTATGATGATGGAGTTAAAATTCTGTCCAAAATGTAAATGTATAACAAGGTATGAGTTTGCAGTAGGACGCAACAGATATGACAAACTACGATATTATCGTGTGAACAAATGTATGAGTTTGCAGTAGGATGCAACAGATATGACAAACTACGATATTATCGTGTGAACAAATGTATGAGTTTGCAGTAGGACGCAACAGATATGACAAACTACGATATTATCGTGTGAACAAATGTATAGTTCAAAGCTTAATGAAACGTGAAATCACGGGGGGGGGGGGCGAATTAGTGTAAAAGAAGAAGTGTGGTTTAGGAAAAACACTTTAAAAAAACAAAATTAACTTCACGTTGTGTGTTTGTATTTTAATAAAAGAAAATAAGAAAGAAGACCTCATTGCCCAGGAATATAGGGAGTTGGCATCGAGATAGAGAATGTATTTCGATGGTTTCGTTGGATCATATTGGTCGCCCATATATGGATTGTTAGCTTTGCCGTGGCGATTTGAGATCATTGAAATACCGCCACGGATTCCCTTTTCGAAGAACAAGAGCATATCTGGATCATTCAGCAATGTAAGCTGTGCCCTGATTTCTTGAGGCCGGCATCAAAAGAAAGGCCAGGGGCGGTATAATACCACGCTGGATCCAGTTGATAATTCTCCATACAGACATTGCGGAATTCTTCGAAGACATCCGCAAGGAGCATCACATCTGTTTTCAAATATAAATCATGATATTCTCCTAAATTGTTTATCCCCATTTCATCCCAAACATTTTGGGCATGTTGATAGTCTTCATCGGAGATACCTGATTCATTAATCAGAGAATAGAATGCGTCTTTAGGTGGCAGTTGTGTTTCTTTGAATCTTTCGATAGAATCCATATAATCATAGGGATAGACTCCTTTTCTGGAAAGGAGCTCAGCTTTGTCTCCAAATTCTTTGTTTGTTTGTTTCAGTTTGTCAAGGCCTGACTTTTTTAAATTATTTGCTAGATTCTCAAGAGAAGAAGCCATGAATTTCATTGAATCGATGAATCTCAGTTCATGAGTGATGGGGACCTGTTGACCATCTTTGTTTGTGTATTCTCCAATCTTGATCGTCTTTGAGAAGGATATATATTTTTCCTCATTGTTTGGAATGCATTTAATATCCCCAGGTATTCTGCCAAGGTTTTTAATGAAGAGATGAGCGTCATAACACGCAAGGTTATGGAAAATGACTGGGGTGAATTTAGGTATTCTGTATTGTAGATTGCAACTATTATGCGCTGCGCCACGATATGTACCTGTGAAGTGACAATGATCCCGCACCTTGTCGGGCTCAAAATCATCAAATTCTCCTTTGCATATCCAACAAACTGTGGCTTTATCATATTCTTTCTTATCTTCCGCGGTGAAGATCATCTTCTTTCGCCGGTCGAATTTCTTGTGAATGAATTTAGGTATCGGGCTTTCTGGCGCCCAAACTAGTTTTCACACTGCGCAGCGGCGCCGAACAAGCCAATTTCAAGTCAACGCCTGCACGCACACTGTGGAAGAGAGAGCCCTGGAAGGGGTGTGGACAACGCCCGAATTGGAATTGACCTTCTCATTCTCATTAATAATTCATAAAGTGACCAGCCAATAAATGACGTCCATTTGGGTCAGGTGGATGAGTCATGATACCCAATGAAACACCAGATCAAGATCTTAAGGTGGCTCGATGGTGTTTTTTTCTGTGCCGACCACTCTTTTTCAATCACGTATTTGGATATCTTATTCAGTATTTACCTAAATACTCATGGCACACACTTACTAGGGAAAAATTGAAGTTTCCATTTCAGTTGTATTTTTTGCGATCGAAGCGTCCTTGGCAACGATACGTTGCTAGGCGTAGTTTTACTTGTAAGGCCGCCGTCGGCCTGTATGAGAAATTTTGGCAAATCGCTCTTGGGGACTGAAAGAGTACCACAATGCACACATTTTAGCCAAGTTTGGTTAACTTCTGTGAGAGGATTTTTGAATGGCGCGAGTTTACTTATTTTAGGGTTAAATTTGGTAAAATATCAAAGTTTGTTGTATTTCACCCCAAACTGAGAGATCGAGGACCTAATGCCGATTTCCACTTTACTCATTCATAAGAACAACTATTGTACCTTATTTGTTTGGCTCTTTTGGCGGATTGACGGTTTTCGATTTTTCCCTGTGCCGAGTTATAATAATCGAAATTTACGATGTTTTTGCAACAAACGAGCAGAGAATCTTCTGACCTCGCTTATTTTAAAAATCTGAGATAGAATTTCCCAAGAATAAGCGAACTATAAATTTGGACCTTCTTTTACTTAGTCTCCAAATTTCGTGTTGGTTGAAATGCTGTGAGACTTGTACGCTGAACGTCGAGTTGGTAACATGCGCGCTAGTATTTTCAGAGATTTCTTGTTCTCCGAGATGTTTACAATTCATGATCTATTCTGCATGTTTCATTGTTCTGAAATGACACCTGCACGCGAATTCCAGTCTAGCACGGGCGGAACCAAAACGCTTGATTAGCTTCCGAAGACCTGCCGATTATGGTAATTCATCAGTCCTGGCAATGTGTTCATGAGATAACAGGTGAGCTGTTGAACATCAACGTTAAACACGTAATTGACCTAAAAATAGCAAGAGCATGCCGCTAACAGAAAACAGAAATTTTTACTCACTGTAAAGGCAGCAATTATTTCCCTTATTAAAAGACGTGAAAAACGCTACAATAAGCGTGTCTAACAGAAGACCTGCCGATTATGGTAATTCATCAGTCCTGGCAATGTGTTCATGAGATAACAGGTGAGCTGTTGAACATCAACGTTAAACACGTAATTGACCTAAAAATAGCAAGAGCATGCCGCTAACAGAAAACAGAAATTTTTACTCACTGTAAAGGCAGCAATTATTTCCCTTATTAAAAGACGTGAAAAACGCTACAATAAGCGTGTCTAACAGAAGATTTTATTACCATAATCGGCAGGTCTTCGGAAGTTAATCAAGCGTTTTGGTTCCGCCCGTGCTAGACTGGAATTCGCGTGCAGGTGTCATTTCAGAACAATGAAATATGCAGAATAGATCATGAATTGTAAACATCTCGGAGAACAAGAAATCTCTGAAAATACTAGCGCGCATGTTACCAACTCGACGTTCAGCGTACAAGTCTCGCAGCATTTCAACCAACACGAAATTTGGAGACTAAGTAAAAGAAGGTCCAAATTTATAGTTCGCTTATTCTTGGGAAATTCTATCTCAGATTTTTAAAATAAGCGAGGACAGAAGATTCTCTGCTCGTTTGTTGCAAAAACATCGTAAATTTCGATTATTATAACTCGGCACAGGGAAAAATCGAAAACCGTCAATCCGCCAAAAGAGCCAAACAAATAAGGTACAATAGTTGTTCTTATGAATGAGTAAAGTGGAAATCGGCATTAGGTCCTCGATCTCTCAGTTTGGGGTGAAATACAACAAACTTTGATATTTTACCAAATTTAACCCTAAAATAAGTAAACTCGCGCCATTCAAAAATCCTCTCACAGAAGTTAACCAAACTTGGCTAAAATGTGTGCATTGTGGTACTCTTTCAGTCCCCAAGAGCGATTTGCCAAAATTTCTCATACAGGCCGACGGCGGCCTCACAAGTAAAACTACGCCTAGCAACGTATCGTTGCCAAGGACGCTTCGATCGCAAAAAATACAACTGAAATGGAAACTTCAATCTTTCCCTAGTAAGTGTGTGCCATGAGTATTTAGGTAAATACTGAATAAGATATCCAAATACAAGATTGAAAAAAAGTGGTCGGCACAGAAAAAAACACCATCGAGCCACCTTAAGGATTTTGATTTCAGTTTAAAACCGTGTTTGATCTCAAATCAAACACTTGCATATTAATGAGTTTTGCAACAATACATGTTATTCCACTCAATTATATAATAACATTCGGAACCTTACATTCCTTTCTTGGTCTTCAAATGTAAGCCCTCTCGTGTGCCATCTTTCGATTTCGCGTCCAATGCTCGGTAAAACAGAGTAAACCTTCAAAACATTAATCTGAGTATTATAACTGGAACTTCAACATGACATCGACATTTTAATTTAAAAACAAAATGGACCATTTTTCTCACCTTCGGTCGCCATTATCAAGAGGATTTAATGCTTCAGCACCTTTTTTCTCTTCTAGAAAGCGTCTAGATAACACGCATCTCTTTACAACCTCTAATGTCATTGGACCTGTATATCATGCAGCTCTATTGTTTTTAGGTCTAGGGTCTATTGTTAGCCATTGTTGTGTTGTTTGTTCTATTTTCTCAGCAAATCAGAGAAGACCTTGTAAGAGCTGCGTACTGCCCCAAAGCGTCGGATACCGCATTATGCCACAAACAGTCTTAGGTGGATATCGCTCTCCCGACTTTTTGGCCACGTCCATGACAAATTTTCAAAGCCAATAATTCAAACTCAATGCGTCCGTTTCTTCAATACGAGCAGAAAGTGACATAATCTTGTGTAAATCATTGTCCTTAAACATTCCTCTCGAATCTCAGAGAACGGGAACTAAGAACCGTCCGAGAAGTTTGTCATTCGTAGAAAATGGATGTTGCCCATTTGCTTTATATTTCGTTGACGGGGGAATAGCTTTATCGACTAGATTTTCTTCTTCGACAACCGTTTAGCCTCCCTAAACCGAGACGCTTCTGTTTCGCACATGGTCTCATACCAAATGGCGAAACACAACAAGCTCAATAAAATTTGCATGTGACGGCATTTGAAAAGGACAAAGCCAAAAAAGCTAACACTGAATAATTCTGTATTGTTTCATTTGAGAAGCCAGATCAAAAAATCGTGCTTCGGGTTTCATCGGGACATCCAAACACCGAGAAGCAATGAAAGCACGAGGCCACTTCGGCCGAGTGCTTTTATTAGCCCATTTCATACTAGAAGACGGACAAATCGTCTGGACGGACAAGTCGTCCGACGATTTGTTCGTGTAATGTGAATTGTAGACGGACAACTCACCTTGTGTTGGTCATCGTAAATTCATATCTGAACGAACAAACAGACGATTTTGAAAGCAAGGGGCCTGGCACTAATAGGCTTGGTTACTTTGCTTTCTATCCGCCATTTTGATTTTCCCATAAACCATCACTCCCTTTACTAGTTCCATTCCCCTTAGCGAGTACTGGGACCGAGATACAACCATTTGTTCGTCTGGTGTGAATTTAAGTCGGACTTTGGACGACTTACCCGTCTAGACGAACAAATCGTCCTCGAAAAATCGTCTTAATAGACGGCCAAATCGACGGACAAAATCAGACGACTTTTACGTCCAAAATTTTGTTCGTCCCGTTTTCTCACTAAGACGACTTGTCCGTCCAGACGATTTGTCCGTCTCTAGTGTGAAAACGGCCATTGTTTCAAGGTGTTTGGATGCCCCGATGAAATCCTCGCACTCGTTGTTGATCTATTACATCAAGGAGAAATACGTGGTTCTGGAGGTCCTCAAGGTGTGGAACTACATGAGAAGAAAAAAAGGTCACTTTGCAGAATATATCAAATCTTTTCAGATCTGCAAACAGTAAGCAGCCGGTTGGCCAAAACACTGCGACACGCCGGATCGAGAAGAGAGAAGAGTACATCCGACGGTACAAAGAGGTCGAAGGCGTAGAGTTGAACCCCGCCAACATCGGCGAGAGAAAGAACCCCACTCTGTACGATCTCAACAAGAGGTGTATGAATAGTTTTTGGGGCAAATGGGCAGAAAGACAAGACACAATTTAAAGCCTGGTTTCCATATGATTCAAATATGCTCGCAACGATCGCAGTTGCAACGATCGATTGCAAGAGTGGTTTCCATAAAATGGAAACCAGGCTAAAACTCTCACCTTTCGAGCAGTGCAATCGAAGTTGACACGGTCATCGTGTTAATACGTGCAAAATTCCACGCAAAGATCTTAACACGCTCCTTTGTGGTTAGGGTACAACGGAAAACAATTCTCTATTTTCGAATTGCCCATAATACACTGTTTGCCCCCCAAATTTTACATAAACTATTGTTTTGAAATGCTCTTGGGGGGACTGCATATTCCCAAGAGCATTTCAAAACAATAGTTTATGCAAAATTTGGGGGGCAAACAAAGTGTATTATGGGCAATTCGAAAATAGAGAATGGATTTGACGCTAATGAGGAAAGTGACTTACATGCAGCTATCGTGTTGAGGCACGCTTCTTTTGTTTTAACGAACGAGCGTGCCGTGTTCGTGCGTTCACCTTATTCACTGTTTTCCCGTGGAGGGTCACATGTGAAATTGCTCCACCAAAGGAAATAAGACCATTAATTTCTCCCGCCAATCTTTCATAATTTTATTCTTGTCAACGGACGTGAAAAAACCGCACTTAGAAATGCAGTGGATTAAGTTGCTCAATTAATTTCACTTCTTGTTCAAAACTACTGAGTTGCGAGCTAAATTCTAGAAGCACCATTCGTTTTGACTTGAAAGTAAATCATTGACGCGCGCATATAAAATCAAAACGTGTGTTCAAAGAAAACCACGCAAACAAACAAAACTTTATTAGACATATAAACGTAAATACAGTTGCCCTGCAAATTAGCAAAAACGCTATTCGAGGCAGGGAAAAGTAATGTAATTGAAAATAATAAAGGTAAGACAATATAACAATACAGAAGCTGATCTGTAGAGTTACAGATTATTTTAAAGCTTTTGATAAAATCATGATATTGGTGGCAGAAACGGGAAATAAATGAAATATGCAAATTATAACAATTTCATTTGTTTAATATCACAAAGTATTTGGGAAACATCAATATAGTCATCTGTTTTCCGAAGAATTTGTTTAATTTTCGATTTGAATTGAGATTTCCTCAACGATTTAAGAGACTTAGGTAGTCCGTTCCATATCATAGCACCAGTTCTGACAAATGATTTTTTCATTTTTTCCGTTCGGGAGTACTCAACATAATAATTTTGGTTTGATGCAGACCTGGTTCTATAGCTTAAGTTACTTGAATAGTATAGAAAACCGCGCTAAGTCTTATGGCGCCGCGCACTAAACTTGATTAGCTTCGCTTCTCGTTTGACTTAAGCGTAAGTCATTTTCTGTGAGTGTATCAGAAGGTTAGGAGTTAAAATTAAAATATTTATTCGTTCTGACTTGAAAGTGAATTATTGTCGCGCGCGGCAACTCAGCTTAATCAAAGAAAGCCTTTCTTTTTGTATACCGCACACATTGATTTCTTAAGGTAAGAATTTTAAAGTATTTATACGAATGTAATAGAAAGTACAATGATGTTTTTTTTTCTTTACAGGCTTTGGAGGAATGCATAATATGTCATGCAGAGGGGTGGAACCTACCAAAACTTCCATGCTGCCAGCAACCACGACATGATGGGTGCCTGGACACCTGGAGGAAAACGTTACTGCCAAGTACCAGAGGGTGTTCTCATTGCCGAACGGAGCTGTCGCTTTCATGCAGTCTCTGCAAGATGATAGAGCGAGACGAATTCATGGAGGAATGGAAACAGGTATAGTATATTCATCCCCGTCGCAGTTTTCGATACTAAAGTATCAATCGAGTTTTCTAAAACTCACGCTCAAGTGAAATGGTTTATTTAACCAAGCGATTAATTCATTTGTTTTCTCAGAATTGCTTCGTACTACACCCCAACCGAGAAGAGGAGCTGTCGTGTATGGCCTGTAATTATTTTTACAGGCCAATCACTTTATTCCAGAAAATGGACCTTGCCGAAAAAATGTGAATATTGGTTGAATGCCCGGCACGCAATCGAGGACAATGCCGGAGGTGTCAACCAATGAGTGATGCGATTGTTGACAACTATCTGTGTCAACCAATTAATTAAAAAAAAATTTTTACATTTTTTTTTCTGAATTAAATGTGTATAGTTTCTTTTTCAATCCTAGTTATAGTTTTCAATTTGTCAAATGTTTTATTACATGTAAATATTTTTTCTTGAAATTAGTTTTTCCGTAATCAAATGTATATAGTTCTTATTTTTTTGATAGTTTTCAATTCTACAAATGTTTTAGTATATGTAAATAGTTTCTTTTTCTTGATAGTGTGAAAGTTTTGAAACTAGATTAATTTGTAATTTTAATAATTAAAGGCAGTTTTTCTATTTAATGCTTCGTTACTTATTGCATTTGGGGGGTTCTCCAACAACCTGTTCGACTGGTTTTTAACAAGAATTGTCCGCCATTTTGAATACTTAAAAATGGTGAACAAAACCGGTTTGACTAGTTTTCTAGTGAGTGGCCATTTTAAATATACATCCAGACAAACTAGTTCGAACCGGTTTGACCATGACGCCAGTATATTCTTATTGGTTCATCACCCGTCCTTTTGCCTTTTACCTTTAAATTCAAACCACCACCCGGATGGTTGGGCGGTCACATATTAACACCATCAAACCATAAACGTTTCTTTTAAACACTTCGTTAATATTCAATGAAATCTCAATGTACGTCCCTTCCAATTCATGCATCCTTAATGACTCCACCTATGCGGCTTGCATCTCATTAAACCCCTCCCGTTCCTATACGGCTTGTATACACACTTACAACGTAAGCATGAAAGTGAGGCCTAAGGGCCACCAAACTTACCGCCAACTTCAAGAAAAGTAAATATGGCAGCGGAAACAAGAGCGATTTGTGATTTAGAGATTAAAAATTAACCCCAGAAGATATTCCTGGAGCAGATATAGTAAATGAAAGTCAGTTGAAAAGTGGACGGCGGAAAAACTAACCTTCGGTAAGGATCCTTCGGAAATGCATGAAACGTCAAGTCTTTCCTATTATCGGAACGATTATTACAAAGCGCAGCGACGCAACATTTGTAAGAATTTTTATCGTAGTTATAGGCTGCACTTCTGCCTTTTTAATTGCGATGTGGCCCTTAGGCCTCGCTTTCATGCTTACGTCGTTAGTGTGTATCTCAATGAGGACCTCTGAATCCCATTTGAATGCCTGAATAAAATTCATCTACTCATCCCGAACATACTACTATAATTGTTAGAACAAAAGGTCCGCGCGCAAAACTACCTAGGCTAAGCGGTTATATATTAATATGTCATACAAAACTTTTAGTTTCGGCAAAGTGCGCCGCTTCCCGCTTCATCAGCTTTAATGAGCCTTGATATGTTCAAATGATGAGCCTTGATATGTTCTTTCTCATGATTTCTTGTTGCGGATAAATGTTTTCTATCTGCCCTTTCCTCTGTTTATGGGTCAAATCTTTTGGGACTACGTTTCTGTTTTTAGAAAATATTGTTTAAATCTGCCTTTTCAAAAGGCTTTTCATGATTATTGTTACTATTGGGAACCAGGTATTATCATTCTAAGTAAACTTGAATCGATTAACTGATAAATAAAAAATATAAACATTACACGACCAGGGCGATTTTTTTGCGCGAAAACCTATCGGTTGCGTGTACTTTCTCGCCTTTTTTATGGTCTTGATGTAAACACTGAGGCATTTTAAAAGTTTTCCATGTGTGAAATTTTCTTGTCTCTTGTGCTGCCGTGTTTAATGGAATTTTGGTAATGCGCAGTTATTATCAATTAATCCAATTCTCAATTGCTTTGTCCAGTGTACTATATATCCTTTATTTTACACAATAGAAGCACCAAGACTTGGGCAGGCCCATGCTCGATATTTTCTTATTTAAAAAATAGACTGGAAACTAAAACAACATTCACAAATGCGAGTAAGCCGGTAGTATTGACTGATTGGATAAACTAGAGCATCGATAAATGTAAACATTTATTACTTTTAATTCCTACAAGGTTTCTTTGCACTGACATAAGCCGTTAAAATCAAAACGTTCCATGCATCATAGATAGCTTTGTAACAATAGCGTTCTCAATTCTTCTTATTTACGTATACTAGATACAGTAGTTACATAGAAGTTTACACCAGCTACGTTTGCGCTAAATATCATATCAAAAATGTTAACAAATCATTTCCTGTAGAAAATAACACCAACAACATCAATAGTAGAAAGAAACAAAGGTAAAACAGGAACGCTAAATAAGTATTAAAACATTTGAAGGGTAAGGAAATGGCTAGAAATGACTGGTATATGCCATCATATAGTCATTCTTTTGGTTCTTCCAGTAGATATGCGAGACGCTATAGAGCGTATGCACATGACGTCACGGCGGCCATATTGGTGTACCAAAACAATAGAACGGCGGCCATGTTGGTGTACCAAAACAATCCTGTGGGATTTGAACGCTTTTCTTATGTTAACACTTTCTTTTGTTCCAATAAATTTGCATAGCTGCTTGCCACGTGAGTGCATACGCTCTATACCAGCCATACCCTGTTGCAATAAGGCTTAGCCATGCTGACACCCATTTAACGTGATTAACTATTTCACGCAGTCGAATAACTGCTCCCCTTTCCTTTTATGAGCATGATTTTTCGTACGCTAAGGTGGCGAATATTCCCCAGGTTGTCAAGCCGTCCCCTTGTCAAAAGAGAATTGTCCATAGTGCCAAAAAAACCTGTTTTCACACTGTGAAATAGTAATGTAGTTAATATTTATTGAAAAAGTTTTCAGTTATATTTTGTGTTGTTATATTTTGCGTTAAAGGCATTGTTACATTTTGCGGTAAAAAGTTGTTACATTTCGCGTTAATGTTGCATTTGCGTCAGTTGTTACATTTTGCGGCGTAACAAGGTATGTACATGTTAGAACCTGTTACATAAACCGTGTAGTAACTCTGGGGGTGATAAGATTTTAAAAAAAATTGGCTAAAATCCTTGCAGGGTGCTCAAGTACTTTAATATCTCACGTTATTTGGAAAAATTGCTCGAGATATTAAGACTCTTTAAAATGAGTCAAGGCTTTTCATCGGAGTAGTTCCGGATAAGACGGAATTCTTCTCGCACGTCATGAAAGAACTTATGAAATAAATAACTTATGGATTTCAGACTCTGGCGAAAGCAAACTTAAGAAGTTTTTTTAGATGAACTCGTTTGAACTGAATTCAGTGATTAGTTAAGTTGGTTTTATTTTTCGTGATATTTTGTTCTTATGATTTATACCTCAAAAATTACTGAAATGCCACTAAAAAATATCAATCTTTCTAAATCGCATAAATTGGATCCCACAAATCCCCAAATCGACCATAAGCAAGATAAACTATCCGCTGTCAGTTTAATAGCTACATTACAATAACATCACATTAACCGATTTGTGTCGATCTCTATTAGTAAAAGAATTGATTATTGTGGTTAACTTCCGCAATTTTGTGTTTTTAGGATTGAAAAGTACATCTTATGTCTTTCCTGTATTTATAACCTTTCATTTTTAAATATATTTCTCAAGGTCACTTCGTCGACTTTCAAGAATCTTGCTAGTTTGCTAAAAAACAGCCGGTTTTATTTCATCGAAGGATTTATTGTAAGTACAAACTGATTCGTGTAAACATACAATAAACTGGGGTTAAGGATTTCATCAGTCATAACTTGTATCGTGCTTTAGAGGTTTGACCAATGGCGCGCTTGGGGATTTAATGGATAATGAGGAAGATTTCTAAATATTCCATTGGCTAATAGAGCTCCAATGATTTAGTTCTTTCATACCGGAAACAATAACCAAACGAAGTAAGGAAATCGGATAAACATTCACGTTTAACAGTAAGTTTACATTTCGGCTTAAGAACAAGTTAAACTTATTAGTTGTCTCGGAGAAAAAAGGAAAATGTTGTATGTGCATGCATAAATGAAAACGTTATCATTAACACCCATATCGGCACGATAGCCACTACATAAGATGGAATCTATAAAGATGGGTGTAGCTGCCATATTTGTTAAATTCACTTTGGTTTACTTTCTTGTGCGTTAAGTTGTTTTTCCCAGAAGTGGGGTGAGGGTACTGGCTAGGACCGATGGTGCCGCTGGGAGTTAAAATTCTGACCCTGTTGGAAATAAAAATGCTGATTTTCTTGCTCCGAAGAATGCCTTGTTTAGTGGTTCAGTTTGGACAGTCTCGGAGTGGCGATGCATACATACATACATACATACATACTGTATTTTATTTAACGTTGAAATACACTAAGGTCCGGTTCAAAAGTCGAACTTCACATGCTCCGAATATAATGCACATGAGCAAAATCTATTGTTCTTGCTCATTTGCATTAGATTCTGCACATGTGAAGTTCTACGTTTAAACCGGCCTGAGCTACAAAGCTAGTTTCCAGGTATTCCACATTAAACTAACAATATAACACTTTGAAAAGAAATATGTAATAAAATTTAAATATACTAAAATACTATATGCTACCATATGCTTTACGCTGATTGTGCGGCCGATGCTAGTACGCTGTTTTGCAAAGCATAAAAGATAATTGCCTGCAATTTCATCTGTAATTACATTAAGACATTCGGTTATGGTGATTTAAACTAATCCCCCCAAAAAAATGCCTATTAACATTATAATTGGTATGTAGTACTTAAATAATTTACTGAAAGCAAAAGCAATTAACGGCTTTACTTAACAATAAGACACTTATTGAACATTTTTTATAAAGTTTAGCCTCCATTTACTAAAGCTCAAACCACTAATATACATCTATTTAGCAAGGATTTAAATCAAACAGAGCTCTGATGGGAAAAAAGGGGCCATGCCAGTGTCGCTTAGGTTATTACGTACCTTGAATAATTAGATTTTACAAATCTCTGATGCAGAAATCACGAACTCTAGTTAGTTGATAGTGTTTTTCTATGAAATGTAGGCCTTCACGAAATGATCGGTTAGCTAGAAAATCCATCTAGAAAGCATTCCGTGAGGACTATTCAAGATATCTATTTAAATTTTACATATTTTGTCATAGTATAGCTTAATTCGTCGTAATCTTTTTAACTAGTTTTTAAGCAGTCGATGCTCTCTGTGCGGATACTCTCATAAGCTGACAGTGTGAACTCTCCGTTTAGGAGCTGATCCCTTTCCAGTAGGCGGCCAGCTCCCTCCCCAACCCCCCCTCCCTCCCCAACCCCCCCCTCCCCTCCCGTAAGCGGCTAGCTGCCCGGCAGTTGCAGACACTTTTGCTTCCCGAGAAGTCCGCCCTCGACTGCATTGCTCCTTTTTTAATTAAAAAACTATATATTAAATAAACGCTTTAACTAAATTTCTCTAGTACTTTGTTTGGTTATTTATATTTTTACTGACGTCATTGTTATAATCTGTTTGCGTTTCCGGCTGAGCTTGATCCTTGCCATCATCAAGTCTTGATTAAGAGGCTTTTAGTTATTCGATTTTATGATCAATTTAAATTTCACGGAATCGTCTAAATTAAAATAGGAAAAATAATTCCTCGCGAGACCAGCGTTGCTATATATACACCAGAGTAGACCATGAGAGCAATTTATTAATTTACTTATTATTTCAATTCATGGCTAAATCAAATACACAAATGAGCAAACAAATAAATATACAATTAAATGACTAAAGAAAGAAAGAAAAAGGAACCATATAGGAGGCTAGCAATGGCACCAGATGAATTCTTTTTAGGCTAACCCTATAAAACTATATTTGAGTGTCAAAGCATCCAGCCGATCTAAACAAAGATCTGCTAATGCTAGACACTAATGAATGAAATTTGTGATCCTCGCAGTGTGCTCTCAAAGCAACCTGAAAAAAATTCAGGCTTGAACGGGATTCGAACCCATGACCTTCTGATACCGGTGCAATGCTCTATCCACTGAACTATCAAGCCACATGGATAGATGGTCAATTGTGAGTTCGTAATATACCCGATGAAAGTGAATATATATGAATGTGAATAATTATATGAAAATCACATATTTGAACTGCGGATAAACATGAGTGAAATTTGTGATCCTCGCAGTGTGGAACTCGCAATTGACGATCTATCCATGTGGCTTGATAGCTCAGTGGATAGAGCATTGCACCGGTATCGCAAAGTCATGGGTTCAAATCCCGTTCAAGCCTGAATTTTTTTCAGGTTGCTTTTTCAACTGTTTAAGTTGAGAGCCCACTGCGAGGATCACAAATCTCACTCATTACCGATTTTTGTTTATAATTCTATATTGTAAAAATTTTTTTTTTTTTGTAAAGTATGGTAATAAAGTGTGTTCTTCTGGAAGTAAAACTTGGGAGCGGAAGTGAACATCCCTCGCGCCCGTTCCATTTGCTTCAAATTCTCTCTCCTAACGCAAAATGGCGGACAGTAATGTGAACTGTGAAGAGGAAGCGATTCGCGATTACTTCAATTCAGGATTTACTTATGAGGAGATCTTTGCACTCTTGTAGAGGTACCATGATATTCAAATGAGTATTGCCACGTTTAAAAGGCGTACTAAAGAATACGGCTTGAAATGGAGAAATCTAGAATAAAATCTAGAATAAAATTTGGAAGTTTCTGAGATGGACCCGAGTGCGTGGAAGGCCATAGGCACATTTGGCATACTCTCAAGATATCAAGGTAGAAAATGTCGGTCAAGCTAGAGTAGAGGTACAACATGTCGCCAAGGTATACAGTAGTATCACGGTATAGCAACGTGATATCAAGGTAGAAAATTTACTTACGGTATACTATTAAACGCTCTATCAAGAGATAGAAAATTGAATCAGGGCATAAAGTAGCGTGATATTGAGGAATAAAACTACATACAAACCTTGTACAGTGAGGTCATATAAAATATGTCAAAGATATATCACGGAGTAATAGCGGTCTTTCAAGGTAGATAATATAGTAAAGGTACTGAAAACAGTATTTTTAAAGGTAATACAGAGGATGTTCACTTACGCTTCACAATTTTACTTCCACCGTGGCGTTTTGAAACATTTGCCAATGTGTCTTCAAACAGTTGCCGCGGTGTTTTAAACTGTTGCCCTCGCGTTTTCAAACTTTTGCCGTGGTGTCTTTAAACTTTTGCCGTGGCGTTTTCAAACTTTTGCCGCGATGTCTACAAACTTTTGCAGTGCGAACGAAATTGTTTGTTCACTGACATAAAACTAAAATCTATCACCAAAAGTTAATAGGACTGGACAAAAATAAATGTTGACATTATTTTTTTAATTGTGCGGTGTTGGCTTGAAACTTTTGCCGTGATACTTGTTGGCCACCGCAGTTTTGAGAGCTTTGACGGAGAAACATAAATTATGTATAAAAAACACTTGAAACCTCGATCGCTAAGCAAATGGCGAGTTATATAAAACACAAAACTTGCCGGAACAAAAATCCCACAGCAATAAGCTGCGAACAGAATATCAAACCATCCTATCCATCCATGAGCGCCTTGCATTGTTTTGAAAACTTGTACGCAACACGGAGAGATTTTTCCGCCATGTTGAAATCAAGAGCGAGAATACGAGGCCGCGTGTCAACCAATCAGACCAATGAAACGAAAATAAGCGTGCATAAAGTTGCATCGCTAATGTGACACGAAAAAAAAAAGAGACAGCCGAATCTACAACTCGTTGGCTGCGCCACGAGTAATGAAATACTGATATTTACCAAGCAAAAACTAACATCAATCTATTCTAAGTTATCGTCATTTCTTTTATTGAAAGTGTCGAAAACGGATCAAATTATTATGTAGAAAGATTATAGCGGAGCTCTCGCGGACCGAAGGCCCGCTGCGGATCCCATACTCATAAAACCTATGCCCGTCATTTTTCATGGTCATGACTAGCGGAATGTTTCGCGGGCGGCGTCTGTAACATGTGTGTCCGTCGCGCAAGGCTAGCTCGCAGGCGCGTATGACGTCGCAAAACATGCGCGTATGACGTCACACAACATCCGGGATTTAGTAATTTTGAAACCAAAGTGAGGCTTTGCTTTTCGCGCGGCTACAAATGTCAGGTCAGCTCGGTAAACACTTTGATGTTTTGCTGTGTTTTGCGGATTTACAGTCGTTATTTCCCTGCATTTTTTCGCGGTTTGCTACTCAAAACAGGGATAGTAATTAAGGGATACTCAGAAGCCGCAATAGTGGAAAAAGAAGAGCTTTCAGGGATAAAATCTTGCTTCGAGGAACTTCATACGTTTTTATCAGTGCGGGGCAATATTTTAGAAGCGGAGTTTTAACGAATTTCCAAGCAGTCGAGTGACTTAAAGGTAAAATAAATCACATTTTTCGATGGGAATTTATGTTGATATTAATTTTTTATTGACTTTTCCTGTGTTCTCGTTTTATTTATTTTTTTAATTTTATTTTTATTTTATTTTATTAACTTCGCCACACTTGGCAGGGACACCACAACAGCTTGCGCCAATTACTGTGGCCCCGTTTCTGTTTTTTACCCACCTCCCTGGGGAAAGGTTGCACACTGAGGGTGGTCACAGCCAGGGTTTTGTTACGTCCTCAATGGTTCTTTAACGTCCCCTACAGTTAGAATGCAAGGAGTTGTAGGAGACAAGGCCAACGGCTTTACGTCACCGCCCAATGACGCGATCATCTGAACTGAGACAAAGTTTTTGAGCACAGACAGCATGATCTTACCAGTGCTCAAATTCAGTCGCGTTGTTATCTTGAATTTCATTGAGGACAGCTCTTCCTCGATGCGCTATAAATGGTACGCGTTTTACTTTTAAACATAAACTAACAGATATTTGAATGAAATTTGTTGTCCATTTTTGTGTTTGTTCATTCATTACATAGGTTGAAAAGCGATTTTATGTAAACAAAACAATACTTGGATTTTAGTTCTAACTTCACTCGCGTGGCCTTATGCAAATATGTTTGTGTATTTTTTGCAATTTTGATTTCCAAATCAGTTTTTCGGGCAATTTTTGTTACGCAACAGGTGCATTTTATTCGGACATAAGTCATACTAGTTATTCTAGACCGAGAAAAAGTTGTTTTTGTGAACTTTTGTACGGTCCGGCTAAATGTACTGTGCAGACGGTCTCGTAATACTGTTTTGTTTTTTTAAAATTGCTAAAATTGAAAAATAGCCCGGTCGTCAATCTTAATTTTTGTGCTTCCGACATTTCACCTTAGTTAAGCTTATCATTGGCTTTCTGTTCAGAGAGCTTCGCTGTTAGGCTCAGCCTATCTATCTATATATATATATATATATATATATATATATATATATATATATATATATATATATATATATATATATATATATATATTAGTTGATTTGCAGAACTGCTGTCAGAGTGCTCAATAGGAAAACTAGAGCATAAATATATTTTATCTGATGAGTGCCGTACAAGTTGTGCGGTACGAAACTAGTTAGTAATAAAATGCCAAGTCGAATCAGTTGATCAGACTGTCTTCTAATATATATATATATATATATATATATATATATATATATATATATATATATATACAGTCTTTTATATCTATATATATATATATATATACAGTCTTTTGATTAAACGTTGTCATTGCTCGGTCTCTTCCCTACGCGACCAGACCGAAAAGGATTATGGAGAGAAATCAATTCACCTTCAACAACTGCACATTATCAAAATACGGAACGTCCGTAATGGAATTTGTGTCGAAGCGACTCTTGTTGTTTTTGCGTAACATGCGAAGACAAACGTGAGTTTTGTTCTCCATTGTAAACGTGATAGAGAATAATTAATCATGCATTTTCATTCACCCATACTCCCTTTCGGTCTGGTCGCGTAGGGGTAAGACCGATCAATGACAACGTTTAATCAAAGGACTGTATATATTATTATTTATATATTATTATTATATATATTATTATTATATTATTATTATATATATTTATTATTATATATATTTATTATTATATATATTATTATTTATATTATTTCGCAAAACATGAAAGACAGTCTCCTATTTCACTGCAGCTCAAGAACGTGAAGAGGTGGGGCAGATATTAATTTGAACAGATAGAGCGTATGCACTCACGTGGCAAGCAGCTATGCAAATTTATTGGAACAAAAGAAAGTGTTAACATAAGAAAAGCGTTCAAATCCCACAGGATTGTTTTGGTACACCAACATGGCCGCCGTTCTATTGTTTTGGTACACCAATATGGCCGCCGTGACGTCATGTGCATACGCTCTATTCGTTATCACGTTAGTTCCTGCAGCTTGATTTTTTTGGCGAGGAGCGAGTTATTAACTTTGCAGTTTGATAACAACGAGAAATTCTCCTAACCATGGTAACGAGAGTAGTCCAACAACAACTCAAACCGGCTTCTTAAGGTAATTCTACTGAAATAAAACTTACATTTGTTCAAACGAGATATTCATTATATGAGAACTTCACTTTACAAATAAAAATGGGGGTGCCTGTGTTGGTTAAGGAGCTGTCAGCTGCATTGAATATTCGCTATTTTGGAATTTTAGCAGTGTTATTGTAGTGTATTGCCATTATTTGAAAACTCCTCCAAACTCAAAAACTCATGAGAACATGCTAAAGAAGACATCGCATACATTAGCGCTAGGCAAATATCACACAAAATCTGTTTTACTGATTATTAAAATGCAAAACGGACAAACTGCAGTTCGGCTCTATTTCTCTCGTTTATTAAATATTCAAGAAGTCTTTTTTCTGGTTTTGGGTGCTTGATTAGAAAAAAGGTGGACCGTGTCCGTGCTCGTTTACGAGAAAACAGCCACTAATTTTTTAGCGAGCTTATCTCAAGCCCCATTTACACGACATTCATTTTGGGTCCGGCACTCCTAAATTTTGGCACGTGGGCCGATAATTTAGGGCACGGCCCGCTTCATTTACACGTCAAAATATTCATTTCTGAACGGCACCCCCGAAAATGAGAACGGCACTCTTAAAAATTTGCGAGCCTGACCGGTCTCATTAAATTGTTCAAAAGCCTAGGACTTTTGAACAATTTTGTAAATTTTAACTAGTGATAGTTTTCAATTGTAAATATTTTTGTTATTATTATTATAGTTTATCATTGTTTTATTATTGTAAATATTATAGGACATTATTCAGCCTATTGGCTGCGACATTTTATATAAATAAACTATCTATCTATCTATCTATCTATCTATCTATCTATCTATCTATCTATCTATCTATCTATCTATCTATCCATCTAACAGCGGCTCACATAGTTCTTCGCTTGTCCCTGGGGCCATTCGGGTTGAAACTTACATTAAAACGACCACAAACCAAATCTTGCTGTTTTTAAGTACTTAGAATAGAAAACTATAATGAGGAAAAACAGCGAAGAAAAAATATACAACTGGAGAATGAGGTTTCCCGATATTTCGGACAGTCAAGCTGTCCTTGTTATATCCCCTAAAGAAGAAAACCTTGGCTGCCCGAAATATCGGGAAACCTCATTCTCTAATTGTATATTTTTTCTTCGCTGTTTTTCCTCATTATAGTTTCCATTTGGGTTCGCGGACGCGGGTTATTCAGAATGGCGGATACTCGAGTGCGAAAAGCAATTTTATCGCTTTATGCCTTTAAAAAGCGAAAACGACAAACAGAACCGAGGGACAAAGCAAAGTCATCGCTTGTACCACTTTTCAATAAGGCATTGAAGCGGCGACAGTACGGCCTGATGCAAGCTATTTTGAGCTGTTTAAACCCTCCGCGGTTGAGAGATGTGTGAATGCACCCGCATTCTTTTGCCTGGTTCGACATGGTCGAATCACGTTTTCCGGGTGAACTGCGGTACTCAAACTTCAGAGTAACCCGTGGGACATTTGAATATATTCTCCGTGAGATTTGTGATGACATATCTCGTCAGGACACACCAATGTGAAAGGCTGTTACTCCAAATCGTCGGTTGGCAATAGCCTTGTATTACCTACCCTTGACAGCAGAATGTTATTGCTAACTTATTTGGAGTATCAGTTACCTTTGTGTGTACTTTTCCCTCTCGAGTTCTTTCCGCGAACAACAAACGTTTGCGCCTGTGTTATTGAAATTTTGGCGCCAAAAGTTATTTTCGCCGCGTCGCCGAAGGCAAACATTTTGCATTTACACAGCAAAAATCAAGCGGGCCGTCCCCTAGATTATCGGCCCGCTGCCAAAATTTAGGAGTGCCGGACCCAAAATGAATGTCGTGTAAATGGGGCTTGAAAGGAACCTCTATGTTCTAAATGTGCGTGCGCTCGTGCACGCGCTAATGACACAAGAAATTATGCGCAGTTAGTGATGCGCAATACAAAACGGTGGAATCACCTTAAATGGATCATGCTCTTCGGCTGACAGTTCATTCTTTCGTTTAGCATGCGCTTTCTTTGCTCTCCAATTAGGACCGACTGGTTAAATAGACCACAAAATATGATTTTGTCTCCATTGGCTTGAACCTATACTTATCAGTATCCGTTTAATGCTAGTTTTGAACAATACAAGCAGTCATTTCAGTCAACTTTTAGGTCCGCTTAAAAGAGGTGCCCTTAATTCACTCGGGTATTCTTTACAGTAAATATGGAAACAAAGTTTTGGGACTTTAGCAACTGTCCGCTTAACAGAGGATGTCCGCTTATACGGTGTCCTCTTAATACAGGTTTAACTGTATGCATTATGGCAATGGATTTATGTATACTCCTTACACGCCCAAATGCGCTAAAGCGGAAAAGGAGAAAAGTTGCCATGATTGTCTGAGAAACATTGAAATGATTTTTAAAAAAGGTTACTTTCTAGAAGTCGGAAGGAATTATGTGAGGGGATAGCGAAATGGCAAGTTTAAAGGGAGCGGATTTTTTTTATAACTTAACACGTGAGATACTTTATGCGATGGAAGTTTAACTCGACCGTGAATGCTTGAACGGTCATTTTCATGTCATATTGGCAAACGTTTGGTTCTCAATGGCCACATCTGTTTGACTGGGCATTAAAGAAGCACCTCTAAAATGCCAGCACGTCAAGTCAATTCAAGTTCGTGGCTTGTTAACTTGTTTACTCGTCCTGAATTAAGAGCAGAAATAGAAATAATGTCATTATAAATGAAATGAAATCGCATTCGCTTGGACTCGTGACAAAAGAAATCAAAAGAATTTAACCTTTCGAAATTTAACGAGCAAAACCAAAAAATAAACAGAACTGTAGCTGCGTAAAAGCAAAGCTTGGATTTAAAGTTTTAATGCACAGTAATTCACTCAACACATGGAGTGGATTATGAACATAAGCATCTAATACCGGAAAATTACGAACCGGTAAATCTTTTCAAGCACGTGCCCGGAAACTGCTCAGTTTTATAAATTGGTTTGTGAGTTATCTTCCACGCTCATATTGATGCGACCAGCTCCAAGGAGACTGACGCCACCAAAAGGTAGCTTGAAGGTAAGTTTACTGAAGTTTATTCTCGACTGCGTGAGGTAAGACAAGGGTCTACGGCACATAAACACATGCCGGCGGAAAAATTACTTGTGACCAATCATTCTGTAACCTTAGCTTTCATTGACAATTGCGACTCATTTGTAAAACCTTGCAGATGAAACGAAAAAAAACTTGGAAAACGTTTAAAAGAAGGAAACTTTAAATTTAATCAGTCACTCAGGGCCTTTGTACTCGCATAACACTGCGCCTTAACCATTGACTCCGGCCAAGAGTTTTAGCGAAAAAAACACAGCAACTCACTGAGGATGCACCCGTGTGAATATCAGGAGGATTAATCCTTCACTTTGCTACAGTTCATTTTTTTTTTCAGTCGAATTATACATCAATTTTACACAACCTTTGTTTTGTGTCAGTGTCGAGTTCAAGGATTCTTTGGGCTACCCTCCAACTGGGTCTTTTGTGGATAAAATGTCACTGGGTAATTTACCAGTGAAAATCTTTAAAGTACGTACTTTCAGAAGACAATAAACAAGGGTATAGTTCCGACTACAGCTGAAGGTGATTTTTGTTAGAAGAACTGATTAATTCACAGTCCAAGACGACATGGCAGCGAATTAAATAATCTTCATCACAGACCAGGAGGCGAGGGCATGAACGAATGCAGAAAAATGTTATTTATGTTTTGCCAAAATGTCGTCTAGTTATTAAATTGGAATTAATTCAATGGCGAAGTAGGTCTAAGTGAGAGATTCCACGCTATACATTCTGGGGCCTTTACTATAACAATTGGAACTTGGATAAGAAACATAGCCTTCCACGAAGAATCTGGCTAATTTGCTTACAAGCAAAACTCATGTCGGTCCGGCACAGTTTATTTACTTTAAGAATGAAACCTTGAGGCACGATGTGTTGTTGTTCTAACAATGGCTTTAGTCAGTTTTCTTTTCCACTTACACGAGTTTTTTTGGCGGCCAACCAGTTGTTTTCTCTCGGAATATTACGACGGTGTTCGAAGAAACGTTTCTTGGTTTTGCGGATGGTGTGATCACCAAATGACGTAAAACAAAAGATTCAAAAGACACTGAACAATACCCAAACCACAACACAAAAGCTAACCAACAATGGCTTCCGCAACACCAAGAAACACCCGAAGAAACTGCCAGGTGTGACTGGAGCAAGGATAAAACATTGCTTCTCACACGTTGCTCGGTGGACCATAAGAAGCAAATTTATTTAAACACGAAGTACCGGTATAAAAAGCATAGCTCCTCCCCCATCTCACACCTTTTGGGTGTGAAATGCAAATTTAGGCGTCTTTCAGTCACAAAACGTGGTTAACTTGCGCGTCCTTTAAATATAATTTGCTTCAAAAATCTGGTAAACCAAGATTTTACCTAAACAAAAAAAGAAATAGAAGTTCATAAAGACTTCTAAGATAACTTTCATAAAGTTTTTCCAAATTGTGTTTGCAATGGTCTCTGTAATGACGCATGTTGATTGTCAGTTGTTAATGCTTCAGTGGTTGATTGACGACTGGAGAGAATGGCAAGGCCAGGCTACTTTTATACTGGAACTTCGTGTTTAAAACTTCTTACACTTCAAAATGCACTCAAGCTGGAAAAGATCGAGAAACGTTTCCATGATCTGTCTGAGAAACATGATTTCTAAGAAAGGGTTACTAGGAGTCGGAAGAAATTATGAGAGAGGATAGGGAAAATGGTGAATTAAAGTGCGAGAAATGTTTTATAACTGAACCCAGATATTTTATACGATGGAAGTTTGACCTGGCAGTCAAATTCGTGACTTGTTTACTCGTCTTGAAGAGCAAAAATAGGAGAATGTTATTACATGTATAAATGTTGTTAACACGATTGACCTATGTTCATGTATATTGAGATTGTTTTAAATGAAACGAAAATCGCGTTCGTTTAGACTCGTGCCAAAACAAATAAAAATAATTTAAACAAAAAAATTATAAATAGAACCCTAGCTGCGTAAAAAGCAAAATTTCAATTTAAAGCTTTAATGCACTTATCTTAAACATAAGCATTTTATACCAGAAAATTACGAACTCAGTGATAAATCTTTTCAAGCACGTGCCTGGAAACTGCTCAGTTCTATCAATTGGTTTGTTAGTTACCTTCCACGCTTATATTGATGCGACCAACTGAACTCCGAGGAGACTAACGCCACTACAAGGTAGCTTGAAGGTAAGTTTACTGAAGTTTATTCTCGACTGCATGAGGTTAGACTTGACAACAAGGGTCTACGGCACATAAACACATGCTGAAAAAAAAAATCACTTGTGACCAATTATTCTGTAACCTTATTTTTCACTGAAAATTGCAACCAAACTGGCCAAAATGTCGTTTACAACATGAATACTAAACACATGAATACTGAACACATGAATACTAAACTTCCTTACTAAACTTCGAAGCCAAGTATATCACTTTTTCATTTTAGGCATGCTTACAGAGAAAAATTTCGACAAACCAGCTTGAAAAATGCTATTTATACTTCTGCCAAAATGTTGATTAGTTATTGGATTGGCAATGGCCAGATGAGTGGGTCTAAGCGAGAGAACGAGAAAACAATAAACCAGCTTGACCGTTTCTTTTTACTTTATTTTTCCCGTTTGCTTTTTGCGTTGTTGTTGATCTTTCACTAGGCTTCATTTCGACAGAAAACGTTTTCACGTAGAGAAAGTAAAAATATTTATCAAGAAGCAAGACGTAATTCTTCTTCAATTTTGTCAGTCAAATTTACTGTGTTTCGTGCGTGTATTTCTGGCCCAATTCAGGCCGGACATTGCTCTCAGATTTCAGCACACTTTGGAAGATTTCTTCATCCTACACGAGTTGATCATGAAAAAAAATCTTTTTAAGTATGTACTTCTAAGAAGACAATAAAGAAGGGTCTCAATTGCGACAAGGTGATTTTTGTTAGAAGAACTGATTAAGCTCGACTGATGAACAATCCGGCCATCGCGAATTAAATAATCTCCTTCATAGATCAGGAGGCGAGGGCATGAACGGATGCAGAAAAATGTTATTTATGCTTTTGCCAAAATGTCGTCTAGTTATTGGATTGGCATTGAAGTTAAAAAAAATAATTAATTCAATGGCTAAGTGGGTCTAAGTGAGAGACTTAGAAAAAGAACGCAGCCTTCCGCGAAGTACCTGGCTAATTCGCTTTTAGGCAAAACTCATGCACGCATCTATCTTTCAGTCCTTTTTTATCCTCCCTTTTTAGTTCTTTCACTGACACTGATTTTAACCTGTTGATGAAATTCTTAAGCCGGCGTAACCATTGCACTGAACCAGACCATTTATTTTAAGCATACTGTAGCTAAATCAAGAGCAACGGGTTACGTCATCAGGATGGAATGTTTGAGGTGGGTCTACTTGGGGGCGAAGTTGCGTCTTGAAAATTAAAAGGAGCATCCGTTTTCGGATCAGTTTTCTTGCCCACATACTCGACATGGACAACTCGCCTTGGGAAATTTCTGGCGGCCAACCAGTTGTTTTCTCTCGGAATGTTACAACGACAGCAATCAACCATAAAACACAGGAATGGGCTCCCGTAAAACGTTATATTGAAATTTAGTTAAGACTGAGTGCCAAAAAAAACTGACAAAGACAGTCTTGACTGTCTTTGTCAGTTCTTTTTCGGCACTCAGTCTTAACTAAATTTCAATATTATCATTAACCGTGAGTGCCACGCAGCAAAATCATTTTCATTTGTCCTGTAAAACATTGCTTCTCACATTTCCGTGTACAACAATTTTCACTTTCCCTTTCAAGAAATTCAGTTGTGTGATAATTCAAATTCGCTCGATGATTTTTCTAACCCCTGACAAGACCGAAAAGAAAGGGTTATTAATTCCGCTTTAACTCCCAGATTTATATACTAGACCATGTTAGATTTTTCTGGGTTTTGAATTCGTGGATAACAACCCGAAGTGCCGGACGACAATAAAAGCTATTGAGACGTACTTTCCTGTGGTGCTGTATATTATGCTGTTCAAGGTGGTTATTACTTTTGAGTCTGTGATTGAAATCCAAATAAAAACCACCGAGTAGTTATTTCCTGTGGTGCTGTTTGTGTCTCGACATCTTGCAAATTAAATTTGTCATTTCTTGTTGTTTCGATCTTGGTCGTTCTGGCAAGTGATCGAAAGGATAAAAAAATGAAAGCCAAGACAAAAATCAAATGCCAAAGTAATAACATATGAGGGCGAAAAAATGAAAAGACTGAAAGCATTATCTATCCATTTGCTTTGCGGTACAAACTTCGACGGGGATGAAAAATATGGCTTAACCACAGTAACCACTTAGCTAGATTCACTTTTCTCTTGGAATTTCTGTGCCAGTATTGAAAGGTATTTCCAACCGATACCGAAAATTGCAAACTTCCTGTTTCACTTATGGTTCACCGAGAGGGCAATCAGGTTAATACGGCTCTAGCGTTCTTCACTCCACTATGCATGGGGTACATGGGCACGTGCGGCATTTTTTGACGCAGTTCCGTTTTTCTGACTTGACTCGTGCACCGATCAACGAATCTTAGTTACGGTTACATTTTACTAGCGCAGTTCAAGAAAAATAACGGTCTCTACTAAAACCCCACTGCAACAGTTTCATTTTTGTTTCTTTGTGTGAGTCTATACGTTGGCGTTGCGTCTTTGAATACTGCTCCGACTGTTCGGCGACTGCGTGGTGCTGGCATTTGTTTATAGATCAAAGAAGGTAGATATTTAGGCGGCTTGGCAGCTCGCAAAGGTGTAGCGATTGACGAGCCTCTCACTCCAAGCCACTTCAAAGTTAGACAACTTGTAAAGGTACCTTGTATTCTGAAGAGAGTTGGCCTAGACGGGGGGCACTCCCTTCAAAAGCTGAACAAGCTCGAAGCCAGAAAATTTTACGGGTGAAGGGATAGTCTTGACGCTTTGAATCTGTTGGGCAAAGCGGTGTTTTTGTCCGCAACAGTGACGACAAAACCTCAAAAGAAAATGGGAGGAGCTGTTTAATTGTAAAAATTTCACTCACCAGAACCCAGTTAGCGGATGCTCCGCTCGTTTTCGGCTTTCACGTTATCATTTTCTCGCGTTGCGCGAAAATTATCGCCAGTTATGCAGGCAAGAAAATTATTGAATTTAAATACTGATAAACGTTTATTTTATATTTTATTCATGATTTTGTGTGTGTACTGCTCCTTGCTGTCTCGCCACAATCTTGGTAACAAATAATTTCGTTTGCCCAACGTTTCCTGTAGCTCAGAACAAATGTAAGGATATGTAAGGAAAAGAAGGAAAAGAAGTAGGAAAGAAGTAGGAAAAAAGTAAAGTAAAAAGAAGTAGGAAAGAAATAAACTATGTCTGGTGACCAAGGCGCTCTAACAAAACCACAGCCGCAAGGAAATGTCTCATCGATCTCTCAGTGTACTATGATTTCTCCGAGAAAACAAACTCCCCGTGAGATACTGGCGTCTCAATGAAGTTTTTCGTTCTGGTCTTGTCAACCTGTTACTTGTTATAGATCACGCGCTAAATATAGAGTTTGATTACCAAATTGGGCGATTGCTATCAGACTTATTACTGATAAAAGTGAAATCTGCAAAGGACCGAAACGATAATGCTGCTAACGGTATACGTAGGATATGCGAGAGACCTAATCCAGCCAAATAATGAAGAAACATAGAAATAAACTGCAGGGCTGATCTGATTCCATGGTTGCGATCCTACTTTATTGGTTTCTGTCGTGATGATGTCTCGCAAAGTCTATTTTTTTACGTTTAGTCAAATCAGCCCTGCAGTTTATTGTATGTTTATTACTGATAGCGGAAGATGAAGAAAAAAGTGGAAGATAACTGGTAAAGATAAACATTCCTCCCGTTTTTTCCATAATGGCTCTCATGTGCTACCATTTTTCATTTTTATGTTCTACAGCATTCACGATGTGCAATTAATTTTATTTCAAAGAGGTCAACAGGCTTAGCATAATTAATGTTACTGATGAATAAGATGAAGTCCTGACCTGAGCTTGGCTAGGAAGCACTGAAATCCAGAGACCACTTATTGCATGCCATTTGTATACTTATATTTGCCATAAAGAGATGCATCAACCTTTATAAGGTAATTTAACAGTGGACACCTCTATGAAGGGGACGCTTCTCCTGTTCCCGGCAGGCAAAACGCTCATAATATCTTTGTAATTATTACCTCTATTAAAGGGACACTTCTCCTTGTCCAAGCCGGCAAAACGCTCATATAATCTTTGTAATTATCACCTCTATTAAAGGGACACTTCTCCTGGTCCCGGCAGGGAAAACGCTCATATTATCTTTGTAAATATCACCTCTATTAGAGGGACACCTCTATTAAGGGGACACTTCTCCTCAGGTCCCGGCAGGCAAAACGCTCATAATATCTTTGTAATTATCTCCTCTATTAGAGGGACACCTCCATTAAGGGGACACTTCTCCTCAGGTCCCGGCAGGCAAAACGCTCATAATATCTTTGTAATTATCACCTCTGTTAGAGGGACACCTTTATAAAAGGGACACTTTTTCTGGTCCCGATGAGTGTACCCTTGATAGAGGTTCCGCTGTATACAATTAATGGCAGTTCGATTCATCTGAAAGATGAAATGAACGTTGTTGTTGTTGTTGTTGTTGTTGTTGTTGTTTGGCTTCTGAACTGAAACTGTCCATGCAAACAAGGTCACAAAAAAGTATTTATTTAGTTTCAATGTTGCACATCCCTTATACAGTATTCCATTAGCAAAGCTCGTTTTGTTATTCTAAATAGCATCTCATATTTTGAGCCAGCTGCCCTCGTCGCAAAACAACCTCCCTTCCAGAATTTTGCTCTTGTATTAAGAACATCATCTTCAAGGCTTGTCAGTGTAATAAATTCTTGAAAATTTTCTTTAGTTTTTTTTTTTGCTTGCATCTTCTTGGTAATCGTATAGACACATGCATATTCTATCTCATACCAATTTTTATATCATAGGTGTTATTTAACTTAGTACAGTCGAACCCCGCTTACGGGCACCCCGTTATTACGAACCGTTGTTTTGGTCAAGGCCGAACGCCCATACATTTTCTTTACAATTTACCTGCTTAATTACGGACACCCGTTAATACAGACAACGGAAAGTTTTTTCCCGTTCCGATTCAGTAAACAATTTCATGTAAAGTTAACCTCCTTAATACGGACAATTTGGCTAATGGTTTCTTTTATTTTATTCCCCCAAGCCTCGGAACAAAGTATGAATTTTAATATATCGAAAATGGCTGTTCTAAGCCATAAAAATGTTCTCAATTGCCGCCAAGCCAGTCTTATGCAGCTGTGTTCACACAAGGGCGAAACATGTTTAGTCTGATCACGAATGAAAAATGTTTGACGATGAAAAGTGTTCACATCAGGCCGCGCATTGTGCGAATCATGATTCTGAGCATGATTGGAACTACCTAACAAGGTAGATTCGATCTAAAATTATCTTTGAAAAGCCCCCTTGGGGAAAGGTAACAAAGTATGTATGTATGTAAGTCAGACGAAACACGTTAGCGCAAATGTCAATGCCCTTCACTGTTACCGAGGGGCTCAGTTAACATGTGAGATTGAACCACAAATCATGCAACAGCAAATTTGAGCTCTATTTATTTTCTGTTTATATGTAACAATAAAGTTTTATGCGAGCTTTATTGTGATACGCATGTTTCGTAAAACAGCATAAATTATAGAAGCTGGCGTGAAACGTGCTTTGAAATCAGGGAACGTGTTTCGTTGAAACCTGTTTACTAAAAAAAAGGTTTTGGTGCTGATGGGACACAGCATTATACTATCACTTCCGGATGAAAGAAAATAACGAACGTTTATCTACCCCGTAATACGGACAGTTTACGTAGTTCTTCAATGTCCCTATTAATGGGGTTAGACTGTGTTGTCAAACCTAGTAAGATTTCATGCATTGTTATCTGTTTATTATGATTATTTTTGTTCGTTTGTTAGTTTTATTTGTTAACTTTCTATATAATCTTACGCTTTTGGAATACTGTAATCGATTTATAGTCATGCAAATAAAGCTTGCTGTTGTTGTTGTGTAGTCGAGTGTTTTTAAACATGAGCCCAGTGCTCGGGAGATTGGGCGACCACTCCCTACTCTATCGATTTTAAATAAACTACTGTATTATATTGTAGCTGTACTCCCGACTGAGTACGAGGAGGTCACTCGTGTTCCACTGAATGAATATGGTATGAGGCTATGCGATAAGTTGCACGTGCAAGGACAAGGCAAACAGCCCGGTTTGGGGGGGGGGGGGGGGGGGACTCCCATATAAAAATGACAGGGGTGTTCGTCGTACCTTTAAGGGGTCAAAAAGTGTAGATTGGTACCGCTTAGGGTACCTACATCTAAAACGACTACCGTTAGAATTATTGCGGTACCTTTTAAGGTATTGAGCCGAAAAAATATGACAGAATATGACAAGAGTTGTTTTAGAATTGGTACCCTAGGGGTAAAAATTCTTTGAGCCACGCCCATCAAACGTGATTCTGGTACCTTTTAGGGTGTTTTTCGAAAATTTCCGACGAACACCCCCGTGATTTTCATATGGGAGTCCTCCCCCGGGGCAAACAGCTTGGCTTGCCTCTTGTCGGTCGCGGTCCGAAGAAATGTACGAACTCTGGCGACTGAGCCTAAGCATGAAACTGTTGGTAGTTTGGTTACGAGGGAGACTTGATAGCTTGGACAACATGCTGTAGATCTCAGCACTCATATATAACATGATCTAATTTTTACCAGTCTTTCTGATGTGGTATGAGATGTTGTGGTAGTATCAAGGCCAATGAAATTGTTTTTATCCGACTTCTTTTTACGTTAGCTAGACATCGTCGTAAATCGTTTAACAGATTTTATTTCGCTCCAAAAACGGACGCAAGAAGCAGTTTATCAGATAGCAAACTATATACATTGCAGCAACTTTAGGATTTTTGAGGCCTTGTGCTTCCCGCACAATAATTGGAAAACGACCGCCTTTCCCGAGAAAACCACTCATAAAAAAAAAACAGTATAAAAACTTGTGTTCGGGATTAAAAAGCCAAAAATTCCTCTAAATTGCCGTATCGCGTGCAGCGTTAGTAACCGAATTCTTTGGGGTGTATTGAAATAGAGATCCAAGGAGATAACAAGCCAGCCAGACCTCAGACACGCTAAAAAGCCAGCTGCATCAGTCGTGTTTGTTTAAATAATAAAATCGGACAAACGCTAAATGTTTTACAATAAGGAGGCTGGACAAACGGCATGATTAGGCTGGGGCTTTTGTTTATCACTGTGTTGAATCCATTGTAGGATTAGTAATGCAAAAAAGACTGGCCATTAAAGTTTTGTCAGCTTTTAAGGTGTGAAAGTCAGACACATCAGTAACACCATTAAATGTTATGACTAGCTGGTAATCCGTTTAATCTTCGTGGGAATACAAAATCTCGAAGAACGCGCGAAATTTCGCCTCCAGAAGTAAAACAGATCAAATACATACCAAGTATGTTAGAGAAATTAATTAGCTCAGCATTGCGACGGCTTGTTTTTCTAGCTGTGGAGTGCAGATTGCTTTATTGTTTCCCGCAATTGATACGTACGGCAAAAAATCCCAAGGCTTTTACAAAATCGACATATTTATTTTCATTGGTATGTAAAGTTCGAAAGGTTGACGCTGTCTTGAAAAACATTAAGGCCTCATTTTCCATGACTCATTTGACGCGCTTTGAATTTGCTTTAACACAAAGGCTCATTAAGAATTTCAGCACTTCAGCAAACGACACGCGTAAATGTTTCACGTGTCTTTGTTACACGTAAAAATATTTGACAGTGGCTTTTGTCCTTTGCAGAAGAAGCTGGAAATTCGATCAATATCCTCCTAGCACCGCCCCCTGCCCGCTGATTAAAATACACAGTCTGGAAGATCGTGGATTTGTCAAACGCAAAAAGATCGGCTTTGAAGCATCATGTCGCTTATCCTGTGCTATACTGCTATCATTCTTTTGGCAGCCCAGACTTCACAAGCCTACACATCCAGGGGACATTGTCAACCTGTGCCGAGCTTTTGTCGGAATTTGACGAACGGCGCTGGCTACACGAAAATGCGACTTCCAAACGCATTCAACAATTATCACTTAAACGAAACTATCAGGGCGATTGGGCCATGGCAGCCTCTTGTTGGTCAGTGTCATGCTGGTCTAAAGTTATTCCTCTGCGCCATTTACGCGCCGATTTGCCTCCAAGACAAGGAGAGTGGTCGTCAAGTCACCATCAAGCTCTGCAAGTCGTTTTGCTTGAGCGTTAAAGAAAGCTGTTTGCCGGTGATGGAAAGTTACAACCATTCCTGGCCTATTCATGATGCCTTCAATTGCTCGCACTACGTGGATGACTCGATGTGTGTCCGAGAAGACTTCGTTGCTGCCCCAGCTGAGCCACCCACAACTTCAGGTATTGCTAAATGAGTGATTACGTCGCATTAGTGTTCGCAGCTTAATTTGCAGTTATTACAAAGCCCTAGCGAGATGATAAAATGATTACAACCGGGGAAGACGTAAAGCATATTGGTCGTCGAAAGTTTGGACACAATTAAAAACCCGACTGACTTTAAATTTAATAAAAATATCAAATTCTTTTTAACGCGGTTTGCCGATTTTCAGCGCAACGCAGCTTCTCTCGTTTTCGTTAGTTGTTTCTTTTACCTCTAAGTTCACTGTCTGTAGTGCTTGCTATATTTACATCATCAGATATTTCCTACGGAAAGGGCGCGAGTACGGATACACAAAGGAATGTTTAATTATTCTCTCTGAGTTATTCTGCGAGCATTTGATTTACAGACAATCCTTTGATTTGTTATTTCTTCAGCAAACGATGACATTTGTGATCCAAGTTTAAATCCCGATGGCGTGCTACTTAAGAAGGCTTCATGTGCTTTAGGTAAGACCTGTTAAACGACTGTCATATGCTAGACACTAAACAAACTGAGACAAGCCAAGAATGTACAAAGGGACAAGTACTGATTTAGATTAAAGGCCTCTTGTAGTGTTCTAGAGTTCATGTCTAAGTAACGAGTCATGTTAGGACGTGATGCAATTTTCTTTTCTTTTGTGTGCTATTTTATCCTTGAAAGTCATCAAGATAATTGAACTCGAGCGTAGGACGGAAAATTTGTCGCCTTGAAACTTCAAAGAAGTGTCAAAGACCATTGAAACGGCGGGACAGTTATATAACGCCAATACAATTTCCTCGACCAACTGTGGAACTGTCGTTGTGTACCTCTACGACTTCTAGCGAGGTAACCTTGTAAATTCAAACTATGTTAAGTGCGTAGTACCAATTAGCGTATTGTTCTCGTTTTTTCTTCAATCTGACAAATCTGCCATTGGAATACGCAATGTCTGATGCTATTGTTCTTGAAATTCCCTCTTCAATTTTGATTCTTTGCGCTCAATTAATTGCAAGCCATTTAATACATGTATTAAATTATCATGACAAGAGAGCCTTTATTTTCACAGTCCTTGGTATATTATTAGGGTCGTGAAAATCTGCCAAGTTGACAAGAGCACATGAAAAACAAACCATTCGGCGAAGTAAGGTTCCTTGAGGTGTTTTGACTATGTACATCATAAGCACCGCCAAATGCAATGAAAGATTTGTCATTAGTTTAAGTAAACGGCATTTATTACTTATGAGGGTATTTATTACACGTCTGTCAACGGCTCAGTATTTGGAATATGCTAGGTTGCTTCGATGAAGAAGTTCTATCTTTCATGTTCTTTTATAATGGACTCTAGCGACGAAATGTTTTGCTTTTTAACATTACAGGAATGACCCATATCACGATGTTAATTCTCCTAACCAATTGCCATACATTTGTTATAATTCTAGTTAGGAGAGTTTGGTGGCGAATTGTCAAACATTCCTGATGCAATTTCAATCCGGTTTCAATTGATCTCCTCATCTGCCTCCTTAAAATGGATTGAGAAATTTTGTGAGGAGAAATAAGACTTTAATTTACAGTTAGTCGCGTCGTCTTAAAATGGATTGAGAAATTTTGTGAGGAGAAATTAGACTTTAATTTATAGTTAGTCGCGTCGTCGTTGTAAAAGAGATTTTAAGACAGCTCATTAGCTGAGAAAAAAAAAACATTTGGATATTTTGTGATATTTAACCTTTCAGAAGAGTTTTACTGTGAGATGTTTTTGCTGGTATTTAAAATGTCTCTTGTTCTGTGCTTAAAACAATAAACGTATTTATGTTCTTTGAGTGAAAACAAATCAGACAACCCAGCTGGATATTTGTTTAGATGTGTTGGTAAAGTCATTAGGCAATTTACCAACTTTACATACAAAATAGCGCCTCTTATCGCTCAGTGATATCACAGTTTGAAGTTTTAAAGTCGACCTCTTTAAGATAAAAAAAGCTCAATGTTATTCGGCGTCTTTAAGATATAGATAAGAACGACCTGCGAGTGTTGAGAATGCTATTCTGAGATCGAAATACCATTTCGAGAAAAATTTTTGGAAAATCTTGACTGATAAGCAAACTGAGATAGCAAGACGTTTAACACATGGTATGTAGTGCATATCGACTTAACATTCATCCAATACTGGATATCTGTGCATATTTAACTTCACTGTGCTAAATAAAGTTTATTGAAACGTATATCACCGTATGTTACGATATATATCATTGTATATTACCGTGTGTTAAGTGTCAAGAGACCAACGCGAACTGTTAATTAGGGGGAGAATAAAGATGTCAAAACAACAAGAAAGTGCAATGTGAGATGTTCTGTTAAAGGAAAATATCTTTCGTATAAACGTTAAAAGTTCTCCATCTTCAGTTGAGTAAAACCTGGCCTTGGGGTACGTTAGGAGGCTCTAACTTACGTCTGAGGAGAAAACATTGAAATGTGATCAAACTCTGTGAAAGCTGGTAGGCAGTTCTTTCTGGTGGTACGGTTTCTTCAAGTGGAATTTAGTAGTTCTTAAGCACTCTCAGGAAGTATTGAAAGAGCTAAATTAAATACAACAGGATGGCTGTTAAAACGAACTGCGATAGGATGTCTTCAGAAATATACATTCTTTGTGTTCAACTTAAATGATGAAGTCAAATATTCCACGGTCGTTTAAAAAAATCCTTTTAGACTAGAGAAGGTTGGAATTGAACCAATGCTCTGCCTTTTTACGAATAGCTTTAATAATTTGTTCTACTGCTGTTTTTCCACATTATTTTCTAGCCTTTAAGGCAAACTATGTGTCAGCTGAATCAAAATGCAGTTGGATCTTTCGGTTCTTTTAACTGAAAATTTCAGTGGCAGAAAAATTTAAGAAAGGAATCTCACCCCCCAAATTTATGCTGCTTTCTCCTAGCTGACCTTATTATTAATTTCCTAGCTGCTTTCTCCCAGCTGACCTTATTATTTTCTGCCCAACACGACATATTATATCCCACAGAAAACATCAGGCGTTAACTTTTAAGATGTTGCGAAAGTTCGAGGCGATATTTTACTAAAAAACTTTAGTTTTTACGAAGTCTAACAATTGCACGAACTTTAAGATGACTAGAGCCTTCCTAACAGATTTTTGTACAGAAACGATTGGAAACGTTAGGTGCTGGTGTTTTCGACGGAGTTGAAGTACTAAACAGTGCTAATTTGTGCCTAATCAATTTTAATATTTCTCCAAACTTAGTTCAATCGTATAACGCGGTACAAGTAATGGCTTTATGAAACGCAGTGCATTGCTGCTTCGGTTTTTCATGAGCAGTGCCCCACGAGATGACGTATGCTTAGGCTTTGACCATTCAACACAATACTTTATTGCGGTACTGTTTGGTTTAATATTTTGCAAACTGATGACATTTGAAAACCTTCGCATTTAATTTCGAGCGCTATGAATGGGGTCCCAATACAATAAAACTCATGTGCATGCTCACCAACCAAAAACATAATAATCGAATTATTCTAACACTCTCATTTATTTGTTTGCAGTGGTAAGAGCAGAAGTCATTAGTATACGTGATGCCAAAGGCGACAGCTCCTTTACTCTTCTTAAAATCAAGCGACATAAGAAAGGATCCGTACGAAAACCAAGCCGAAAAACCAGGAAAGCTTCGGATGACCTTGACCGGGTGTTGGTACCGCAAACTGGTTGCCGAAACTTGTCCAAGAGAGTGAAAAAAGATATCACTTATCTGATAATCCTCGAAAAACGATCGGGAAAAAAGACCAAGTATATCGCGAGAGCGATTGTACCATCGAAAAACAGGCGACAGTATAAAAAAATGCTGAAAAAAAGCCTGAAATGCAAAGAACGTTAAAAAGTTTGCAAAGAATTATTTTGTTGAAGAGAATGTGATAAAAAAACTAACTTATGGACACGATAACAGGCCAGGAACCGTCGATTTTTATCTAAAATTGAACGTTTTTAATTCCATTTGTGTGAAATCCAAGTGGCCAGTTATCAAGTGATCTCTATTATTTTTTTTTGGCGTTAGACACATTGTTTTTTTATCATTTAAGAAAGTTTGTAAAAGGTTTGTGTAGGGGTTTAGCTATTCAATCTGAGATGACTGAGTTCATAAATCTCGCATAGCTTTTAGATAACGGAATTTTACTGAATTGTCATGATTTCGTCAAGATCGATGGCATAATTATAAAAAAGAAATAAGTCGTTCAGTCAGCAATCATAACAGCCTTTCCATTTTAAAGCATTTTTACCGTTTTAGAACCTACAGAATATCGCAGACAATCCAATACAATTACTGAAATGTTTATGTCACAATCAATTATTTGTGTTAGCTCAACAATCGTTCAGAACCTTGGAATGCCGGCTATGTACGGTGTTGGGCGTTTTCAGTGTTTTTTGTATTTAGTATACAGCTATTTCAATTAACTTTGTCAGATGAAAGCTGAAAGGCAATTCGCCACTTTAGAAACGAGAAGGAAACTGGGCCGAGTGAACTTCGCAACCCCCCAGTAACAGGGTTAAGCCTAAAGAATACCGTTCAGAAGGACGTCGGACACCTTATTGAAACTTATATAACGGAGTAACTGGTTAGCTTTCAGTTGATGTTATGGGTAGCAGTTTATATAGTTAAATTTAGGCCTGAACAACCCGAGAAGCTAGGTAGTACGGTGGTACAATGGTACGGTAGGCTATCTAAGCCTAAGCCTAGCTGAGATCACAGGTTCAATCCTGAGTGGGGGATTTTAGATTTTCTTTTTTACACTTAAAAATTTATTGAAAATAAAATTTTAAGTGTCGACATTACGTTATATAAGTCTTAATAAGGTGTCCGACGTCCCTCTAAACGGTATTCTTTAGGCACAACCCAGTAACAGTCCTAGAAGAAGTCGTTGCGAAGTTCACTCGGCCCAGTTTCCTTCTCGTTTCTAAAGTGGCGAATACCGCAAGGTAGTATGGGTATTTGTAAATAGCCATCCCAGATTCCGGTTGTCGGTGCGGTCGCCACGGAAAATGGTCTACACGAATCATATCAAGCATTCCTTTATTTGACAGCATAGAGAGATAAAAGCAATAGGGAGTTTAAGCAGCCACGACGGTGGAGGCAGCGAAAACGGCACAAACAATAGGTTTCTAGTGTTTCTATTTCTAGTGTGTTGTATGATTATTATTATTGTTATTATTATTATTATTATTATTATTATTATTATTATTATATATACATATATATTTTTTTTTAATGTGGTAAATGGCAAAATAAATGAAATGGAAATGGAAATGGAAATGTTTCAGCAAAAACATGGCTGCAAGTGTGTTTTACATTTTGGTACATTTCTTTGCCGTTCCCTGCAAAACAACAACTTCAAATCATTAAATTATAGCTTTTGTGGAGAATATGAACACACGACAGTTACTTTTCAAGTTGCGGGATTGCAGCAAATTAGAATACACCAATTAGCATCTCAATAAATAAGAATAGAGCTGATTGTCTCAATGCCTTGTTCGAAAAGGAATTGAAAAGAATAGAACCAATTTTCTGGGATCCCGCACCTCACTCTACTTTTCCTTTCTCTATTTGAACTTGAAAGCCAGCAGAAGCAATTTTAGATACCCGGCCACTTATTTACATAATCCCAGAACGTTTTATAGAACGAGGCAAATGAAAGCAAAAGGAAACCATTCTTATTCAACGAGATGCAAATAAGTGGCCGAGCATTCTACAGTTTAGTCGAAAGGCGTCCCTACTGAATTAAGCTGCTGGACAATCCAGTCACGTGAGACAAACAAACGTTAACTAGACAGATTGGAACAACCGTCCTTGCTTAAGTTCATTTATGCATAAATCCCATACTACTTCGCGGTCTTTGCTTTTTTCCGACAACGTTAACTGAAATAGCTGTATTGCATCATAGTTAATCGAGGGACTGGTTATGAAACCCAGCAGACTTCAATGGCGATAACCAAGGAGCTACAATTTATGTTGAACCGTACTTGACAGTGCACATCTTTTGTTTTTTGATTTCACACTGTGACTGAATGACTTAATGTCCCATTTCTATTGGTTATTTGCTCGAGCAAAAGATCGACATCTATTGTAGTTGTGCACGGTCAAGGCCGAAAAACTAAAACAAAATACAACATCGAACAAAGACATTCTCAGGCTTCATAACCATTGCACCTTAATAACTATGATTGCATGTGTTGGCATTGTGATTATTGACCCATCTATATATTTGTGGATTACACCTGTCATATAATCAGTGGCTTAACTGTAATGTAGAGATATCTTAGAATCGTTAGCACTATATCATGTAAATTACCCTCTTTCTTCCGCATTCAAACCTGGAGTAAATTCGTGTGGTTCTAACTTTTGAGTTTATGGATAAAATCCTGAAGTGAAGCCATTCAAACGAAAGCTCTTGAGAAGTACTTTGGTACTGTTTATTGTGGATTTAATTTTTGAGTCTTTTGATGAAATCCGAAAAAAGTGTGACCATTGAAATGAAAGCTTAGGAGCAGTACGCATGGCTCTAACCTTTGAGTCTGTAGATGTAATCCTTAAAATGCGAGACACGTTAACGAAAAGCCAATAGACGACTCACGGACTGAAATGTGGTGCTATTATAGGCTTCAATATTCTTATTGTGCAAACATGATTTGTTTGTTGTACTTTTGGGCTGAAATAGGGAACGTTTAACTCATTTTGCTGATCCCTGAACATGCAGAACTTTTAATTTCAACTGAAAGGGTTAGTTTTAGTATATTGTACATTCAAGAGAACAATAAGACATTTATCACACGGTATATAGACATTATATCGCCTCTTGTTTTAGTATATTGTACATTCAAGAGACAGTACATTTATCACACGGTATATAGACATTATATCGCCTCTTTTGTTTTGTACATTTTAAGCATTAGGTGCAAATGTCTTTCTAATATTGAAGCACTTTTTATTTGAAAAAATGTGACCATTTATAGATAAATGCCTGTGAGTTCGTGTGAATGTTATTTTATACCTTAAAGGCAGACACGGTTGCTGGTCACGGCCGAATTTCCCATGTTTATCTGGGCAAGATTTCCGTATAACCCCATACATTAATTATACATACGCGCTATTATAAAAGAGAACAATGGATAAATCAATAGAATACCGTAGAGGCCGAAACGATTTTATATTGATCAAGTACAGCACCGATAATCACAAACTGACTTCAAGAACAGACAGTGTTTATCGGCAAATACCGTTTGTGGACGAAACAAAACACAGAATCACGTTACACAAATATCGCCTCGAGTTTGGCTCTCATTTTCAACACTTTGCTTGACTCTCTTATTCATTACAAGTTAGCCTAAAACAGAGGTACCTAAAACGATCCTGATTCAGTTCAACAACAACAACAACAACAACAACAACAACATTTATTTAAACACGATAAAAATTACAGCGGAGCTGATGTGGTCGTGTATTAAAAAGTTAAACAGTTTACAAATGGATAAAAAGATTAAAAACTAATTAAAATTTAAAATCTAACCTATAGAAAAATTAATCTATAAATTAAGCAATTGATATGAAGTTCAGCGTTTAAAAGAGTTTTTAAATAAACTCTTGCTTGGGATTGCACGCGTATGATTGTCAATCATACGCGTGGAACCATTTTGGAACCATTTTTTACCTGACGTCACGGAACAGCCGTTGGAGATGGTCCCAAGATTGTGTACTCCCCTCCCTCCTTTCTAGCCGGGTATAAACTTAGCATTCTGACAACACAAAAGAAACTGCAGATTCCCTTGATCTCCCTTTAGAAGAGCCACCCTCTGTCTACATCCTTGCGGTTTCTTTTACATGGAATCACTCAAAATAACTGAACTGATAAATCATATTCGTAATAAACATGTACTAAAATATTTCATTCCAGATACTGGTGCGAAGGTGAACGTTTAATTTGTTCTGTTAACCTATTTTGGAATCATTTTTACCTCCGGTCAGTTGTAGCGCTCTTTCGGATATAACTTTCCCCGGTTTTAATTACTGTTCGCCAAATTCTTAAAGTACTCCCACATGCTCCCAGGGATTGAATATTCTCACCACTGAATTGCCATTAATTGACTGTTTTTTTTTCCTTTTTATGGGAGACATGTAATTTCGTTTTCCCTTTTAAGTCTAGGGATAAAATTCTTCCTCGAGGCCTAATTTTTCGACTTTTTAGTGGAACCTCAATTTCACTGCAGCTGGTAACGACAAATTTGCCGTTTATCTTAGATTCCTCGTTTTTTTCCAGTTCACTTCAAAGAAACCTGTTAAATTGTTCATCACAGGACAATTTCCACTCCTCTACAAAAATACTAAGTATCTACCCTTCATGGACTCTGAGAGAGTGACAATTTTGAAATGGCCTTTGGTACGCACAACAAACTCTGTTTTAAAAAGTGCAGGATCAACGTCGGTAGCCGACGGAAAATTGCTGAATGAACTGTAGGGCATGATAAAAATTAAAATGAAGACAAACAAATGTTGAATACGATACGTTAAAAAAGGATAAAACTGTACACTGACTAAGGGTACAGTCTTAACCGTTTGTATCCTGGCCTTCTTTAGTTTTTCCTCGCCTGGTTTTGGTTGATGCCAAATGGTGATCCTCAAAGTGTTTATATATTGGTTACAACCACATAATTTACCCATCAAATGAAACCTTAAGAGTCCCTCTTTCAAAATAAAGTAATAAACATCATTGAGTGGAATCGACCAAAACTTTTTTCAAAGGAAAACAAATTAGCAATAAAGGAAAATTTTTATTGCAAAAAATATTTTTTTTTAAAGAAAATGTTCTGTAACATTCACTTGACACACTGACTTCTGAATGACTACAAGACGAACCAAAATTATTACTAGATTTATTTAGCTTTCATTTGACACCTCAGGCTCAATTCCAGGTCAACTATGAGACCTACAAGCAGTAAGCACAAATCATGCACTCTGGTCATTATCATGAATATGGGAGACAATGTCAGTCTGAGAGTGTCCACGACATTCCCCATGTACACAGCCAAACGTTGAGCTTTCTCACTCTGAATTGAATATCAAGTGCAAGAATGAAGGGGTGATTTGTTTGGCAACATTCTCGCCATTTTCAGCCAACACAACAGTAGCCAAACACACATTTCTCATAAAATAAAACTGACAACAGGGTTCTGTACACGACCCGAAATGATCCCGACCCCAAATGATCCCCAAAATCGACCTAAACACGACCCGAAATGATCCCGACCCCAAATGATCCCCAATTTTTTTCACACGCGACCTGAAATGATCCCCTGAGGAATTATAGGAGTGGTATGGGAAAACATTTCTATGTTAATGCTAAATGGGAAGTTTTTCGGCTATAAATGTATAAACGCGAAATCCTTTCAAATAAATGGCTAATCGACTGCACAAAGTTATTTTCAGTTATATTAATTGCCTGGAGTTTACTTTTTCCGTAACAACGTGGATGCCGTTACACCAGACAGACGTAACTGTAGTGCTAAAATCAGTGCTTCCAGTTTCGTCCCAGTCTCGTCGCAGTCTGTTTTGTTGGACTTTTTCAGCCGGAAGATCAGTCGGATACAACAATGTCGCCGACTGCGTGGTTACAACTGTGTTTCTATTCTGCTTTTTGAAGAGCGTCATCTCGGGAAACGAAGACAAACCTCCAGATGCGAATTCATGCATGTTAACCGACAAGTTAAGGTTTTCTATCGCCTAGCTGTTGTATTCAGTTGTTCTTGTTTATCATTAATTTCACGGTTGTTTATGTTCACTTTTTCCCTTACAGAGGCGGAGAGTTTTATATTACATATTGTTATAATTACAGTTCAGAAATTCTATAATTGACGGAATTGACGGAATTGTTGTTGTTATAAACGGTTATGTGAATACTACGTACGTTAATGGCTACTGACAGGAAGCGAAGGGGGCAGTTCGCAGCTCTTACAAGGTCTTCTCTGATTTGCTGAGAAAACAATAGAACAAACAACACAACAATGGCTAACAATAGTCCCTAGACCTAAAAACAATAGAGCTGCATGATATACAGGTCCAATGAAATTAGAGGTTGTAAAGAGCTGCGTGGTATCTGAAGCGAAGACTGTTACTTGTTACAGTAAGGCCCGGTTTAAACGTCGCATTTCACATTTGCCAAATCTAATTCAGATATTGAATGCGTGTGAAGTTCGACGTTAAACTAAAATTAAATTCGACAATGCGACTTCTGTCGCATATTCGACTGAGCCAGTCAAATCTCGACAGAAGATCAACCGTTGTCTTTTGTGCCGAATCGAATTTTAAAATCATGTTTAATTTATTATAACCCACAATGCTCAATTTTTTCCTAACTCTATAAAAACTCAATCATGATTCGATGTCTAAAATGGCGGATTTACTTATTTAAGTAGAACCAAATATAAAGTATCAGACTCGACCGGGACATGTGACGAGATGCTATTTGCACGATTTTATTTAAACCTCCAATTTAAACACTAAAGTTTCTTGAAAAATCGTTAAAATGGAGTTATAATTATTTAATAAATTGTCCAAAATTTATAAATATATAAACACTTCAAACAATTCGAGTCAAAATTCTTTAATTTACTTTATTCTAGTAATTATAGCATCTTTAGCCTGCGTGGCAGGCGTTCGAAGGGGAAGGGAAAGGGGAGAATTCAGGCGCGCGCGAACGGCTATAGCATCTTCGGGAATTAGACGTCATCCCATTCCATTCCAATAATTCCTTGGGAATCATTTCAGGTCGCGTGTGAAAACAGTTGGGGATCATTTGGGGTCGGGGATCATTTCGGGTCGTGTACAGTTCCAAGCCTTCTTCTCATCAAGGTCGTCTTCATTCCCATATGAAGAAAATTCAATTTATAGACTGATTTTTGTCCATCATCTCCTCCGATCGAGTAGTTTCACTTCGTCACAACTTTTGTATACGCTCAGTCTTTGAGCAAATTTGGCAAATTCTCTTGAATTGCTGGATCTTCGTGTCCTCATCCTTCTTCCAACAATTTTAAATGGCTGATTCCATCGCCTTCCAAACGTTTCTTCGCTTAAAATCGCCTTCAAAAGCTCGCCATTAACGAAAATTCCGAACCAAAACAAGCCGTGTGGTTTGGGGGTCTCAATTAGCAATTGTTTTAGCCCAACTATAGCAAAACTTGATAAATATGCCTAATTTATTGCTGGTAGGAATACATTACGCATATATGCGTAACTAGGATACAAAGGGTTAAAACGGTTATGTTTTTATCTTTTTTAGCACAGAATATTGAATTGCATGAGGCAGGTTATTTTCATCTGTGCTTGCGCTGGTGATATAAAAAGGACTGACCTTTAGAACGGCCTACAGAATATGATATTTAGAAAAAGTAAAATTTTTAAATACAAGTGCACGGGTTTATCTTATCGAGTGTTACACCGTCTCCTTCCCAAATCAATACATTTTTAGTTGTTCAGTCAGCCTTGCATTTTGTTTAATTTTTTTATTTGGACTAACCTTAACAGTGCAGAAGAGAAACTATTTGTTTCTCCATGATCTTCGTGCTGTGGGGTGCTCTGGGAGAGACCGCGATTCTTTTGACCATCAACAAAAAATACGCATGCTCGTTGATTGTCCGAGGGAAATTGGCACTAGCCACAGCCAAGATGGCGGAGATGACCGATTAACCAAATTGTGTTTTCGGCGTTTTAAAGAACCATCTTTCTGTCCTTCGGTCTTTGACTCCCCTTCAAGATGACTCTATCTCCGAAAGAACTCTCTTCGCTATTGAGGTAAGTTTTTTTTTTATCAGTGTTTTGAATGCTTTGTCAAAAAACACCCCTTGCTCAGACATCCTATCCTCGAGGTTTGAAGATAATTTTGATTTTGCAGCCAACCTTGTTTCAGGCACACTTTTAAGTCCCTTTGCAGGACTATAAAATTTTGAAGAAAGGTTGAATAAAGTTCATGACGTGGACTAGTGGTTGAGTTCAAGTCCTCCTGTTTGACCACTAGATGGATTTGTAAAAACACTGTAGTCTCACCAGTTGGGATTTTTAAAATGTTTATTTTCAGTTTGTAATAATATAAGTTTACATGTATAATGTTTGAATCCATGAGTATCAGTAATGTTAGTCTTAGAGCATTGGCAAGAGAATCAATGGTTGATTCGAATTGTTCGAAGTACTGTCAATGGACATTTGAAAGGTGTTGTAGTCCATTTTAACGGTACTGTAGTTAGTGAGGATACTACAGTCAAAGCCCTGCCAATGAACGCTGCCCATACTTGTTGTCAGATGCCTCTCCTAAGCAGACACTCAATCATGGTTCCAGCAACATACCTGTACAGACACTACCTATATTTTTTTCTCCCGTGGGTGGACACCTCTGCTGAGTGGATACTTGGTCATGGTCTCAGCCACATACTTTTGTACAAACACCATACATATGTACATATATGTTTAACCTCCCATAAGAGGACACCTCTCCTAAATGGATACTCAGTCAAAGTCCCAGCCACATGCAAACTTATAAGAGATTCTATTTGTACATGTAACTGTAATACATGCTTCAGCATTTATGTAATTAATTTAATTAACTTCATTAATGTGGGAAAAGATGTGATGTTCATCATGTAACGAGCATGGGACAAAGAAAAAATCTGCGTCCCGACAGGAATCAAACCTACGACCTTCTGTAGACCGGTCAAATGCTCACTGAGCAGTGAGCTATGAGAGACTTGTGGCTCCGTACACCGATCAAATGCTCTAACCACTGAGCAGTGAGCTGTGAGAGACTTGTGGTGAGCTAGGCCATATACTTCATGTATGACATTAATTAATGATGTTTTAAGTGATGGTCCTAGTAAGAACTAGGCAACCCAATGGCAAGGAATGCAGAAAGGTGTTAATTGTGATATTGTTGAAACGGTCCACCTCATTGGTTAAAACATGAAAATCTACTATCAGTTCATCAGGTAGCACATTTATTTCTCTTTAGTTTACTTATTGATTCCCTTTTAGTGAAAACTATTCTGAGTTTTAATGCAGCAAAATTTCTGTGGGAAACATGGAAAATTAGAAGCCTTTCTTGGCCATTGTTCAGGAGTCTCATGATTGGATCAAGTCTTGTAACACAAAAGAAATATTGCTTTATAATAAAGTTTTGGTACATTTTATTTCAAGAACATATTGTCCTTAGGTTGATGCATTCTCAGTGAGAAAATTTAAACAATCAAATGTGGGGAAATTAAGCAAAAATATGCTGCAGAACAATAGTGGATTGCCCAGTTCTTACAGTACTTGCATTGTTAAATTTAAAACAACATTTAATTTATATGTACTGTACTTATAATAACTTCCTGTGATGTTTGGTCCCAAAATTGATAATAAAGCTCACAATCATGATTCAAACCAGGACCATACATGTACATGTAATAACTTAACTTCATTTACCATCCATCTAGTTATCTTTATTGCTAAATTATTAGTACATGTATAACTGTACATCTAAATTAACTCTTTGTTCAGCCACTTTAACTTGATAATGATGCTAGGATGTCATAAAAAAATATTCAATTTCTTTGCTTGCAGTATTTATATTTTTAAATGTGCACATACAAACCCGTTTTACAAAGAATTCAGCCTAAAGTTTTATTTCTTGTTTTCTTGTTCACAGTATCCTTGCGGAAGATTCTTTGGCTGTGTCATCGTTTGAAGCCATCGCTTCCTCTTTACACCAACGCTTTAACAAAAATGAGCATTTTCAAATTGGGTGTGCAATGGTATGATAATAAAATAATAATTATCATTATGTACTTATTGATTGAGTGGGAGGGCTGTATGGGTCATATGCCAAGTTACTTAAACCTCTTCACAGTAGAAATTCATTCTGTATTGTGTTCATATACAGTCATTCATTTGTTGAGAATTTTCATAACTCGATATATGTATATATGTTATCCTGGTTAAAAATGTTGTTATACATGTAGCCTAAAAGTCAGGTTTTTAGAGTATAATTATATATACTGATATAACTCTAGCCTGCTTCAGCTGAATTGAAGCTGTTGACAAACATGAATTTTTTTATGTGTGAAAATACAGCTTTGGTTCATAGATTTTCAGGCACATTATTTATGTAAATATTTTTTCCTCGTGATAAGGGAAAATTGTGATTGTATGCTTTGCAGTCTTCCTTTAAAGTGCCTTACATACTTTCACATTTTGCAAAATTGATCAATGAATCCATATTTAATTCTTTTCTTATAAAATTCATTGTTAATTAATAAGGAAAATACAAAGGAAATGAAAATTTAATGAAGGTTTGTAAAACCTGATACAGAACAGCTATACTGTATCACTTTTACAGAATACTAATAAGAATGCTCATAATTATAATCGCTATTGTTGTTTTATAAGTAATATAAACTATTCATTGCAGAACTGTACATGTATGAATATTTATGATAATAATCAGTCATCCTTTTATACCATCATCTATGTACACTGTAGATGTAGTAATTTTATGCTTCTAACATTTCTTGTTGTCATTATTTATAGTTAATGCTTTTACAACAGCCTGATTTACTGCCATCAACCAGTCAGAGAATTGTGGTTTTGTTTTTGTTATATGAAATGTACAAAGCAGAGCCTGTAGCCAGTAACCCGTTTGCATCTGTGTTTGTGCATGTTTTGGTGAGTCAAGCTAAATTCATCCTGTCTTAAGTATTTCTTATCAGTTGTTACATGTACAACTGTTTATTATAAATTATACAAGATCCAATTTGTATACATGTATGTTTAGAGAAGTATAGATTTAGAAGTGCAAAGTCATGTACTATAGACATCTACAGATTATTGATCACAGAATAATTTATGTTATAATAATCAAATTATTGCATGTTGAGAGTTTCATATTAGTTTTACTCACTTACCTTTTAAATAATGTTAAAATGCTCCCTCACTCACTGATTCTCTCATTTGTGACATGATATTAAAAACTTGTTTAATAATAAAACTAGTATTAATAAGCTTTTACATGTTCATGTAATAATCTATATAATTATAATGTATTAAAATCTTAAAAAACATTCTCCAGTTAAAAATTATTTTAAAAAACTGAGCTTTCGGTTACCAGTCTGCAGCCTTGAATGAATGATGAAAAAGGCGCAAATGTAAAAATATATACAGCAAAAAGAAAATGTGTGAAACATATTGAAGCTGAGTAAAGCAAAGATCATTACTTTAATTAAATCATGTTAGCTTTTTCTGAACTACAATCACTATTTGCTGCTGGTACGTAATTAACTTTCAATGTTATTGAAATAAAATGTAGAGCTCAAATAATGAGGAGAATAGAGTCTGTGGTCTGGAGTCTCTTCCTGCACTGAGCCAAGCTGAGAAGTCCTTTCTGTATCTCCTTATCACATCACCATCAAGAGATGTAAGTTTTTATGTTTAAAAGTATAATAACCTGTAGCATGTCCAGAATACAGGTCCAGGTAGTCCCAATAATAAGCATTGTAAGATCTAGATACTTTTTTGAAATTGGTCCTACTTTCAGTGGTTTAGCTCACTAAATCGACAATTACTTAATATGTAAGCCTAAATAGTGCTCAGCATCTAATTTCTCCTAGTAGTATTGATTTACATGAAGTACATGTACTTTGTACATTAGTGAGAGCAGTGATGGTACAGTAATGAGAGCAGTATCAGTACAGTAGTGAGAGCAGTATTAGCACAGTAGTGAGACCAGCATTGGCACAGTAGTGAGAGCCATATTGGTACATCAGTGAGAGCAGTATTGGTACAGTAGAGAGAGCAGTATTGGTACATTAGTGAGAGGCATATTGGTACATTAGTGAGACCAGCATTGGCATAGTAGTGAGAGATCTCACTTCCAACCAAATAAACTGTGACCAAATTATTTTTTGGTGTGATACAATGGCATGTAGCTTCTACCATTAAAGTTATAATAATTGCGCATTAAATTGGTTTAAAGTAAATAATTTTTCTTTGATTGGGTCCCTATAAAGCTATTTTCTTGTTTCCCTGTTTGTATTAATCAATGCATTGATTTCGTTCAGCTTTTAAAGAAAACTCCTCGACAAGTGCTAGTAATGGACTTCCCTGGTGGTGGACAGGTAATAAAGTTATTAACAATAGCCTACAGTCAAATGTTGGCAAACAGGCAACTTCCCTAACTAAATGTAGACACCTCTTCCAACTCGGTTGTGGCCCTAGCTAAACAATTGATTAGCTTCAGGTGCTAGACTATTCCACAAGATGGCATCTCAAGAAGAAAAATGCCTTTTAAGGTCTACAGAATTTAATCTTGGTAGAAAAAGGTTATGGTCTGGACCTCTTAAATTGTGGTTGTGAACAGTGTTTGCCAGGACAAGTCATTCAGAGATGTACCCAAGAACTAGATTGTTCATCATTTTGTGCATAAAGTATTTAAATTTATTTGATCATTATACGTTAGAGACCACTGGTGTACTCAATAAATAGAACTCTTAAGAATGATAGTTATTTTCAGTAATTCTTATTTGTGGGGATTTGACTCCTATCCATTACAACAGGTACATGTAATAAGTTAATTTAAGTATTATAATTTGTAATTAAATATTAAGTTAAGCATTGTAATTAGTAATAAGTTAGTTATTTTTATTGATTGTTCCTGAAAAAGCCCCTTTGGGGAGGAAACAATAAAGTATGTACATGTATGTATGTAATCCAGTTACAGCATGGTGTATGACTGCCAAGTGTGAGAGTTGACTGTACTAACCAACAGACTATTTTCTTATCAGAATATAGACCTGAGTTCTCTGCAGTTGGCACTGACTGAAAAGAATTCACAATTACCTGACTTGAGTTCCTGTGGTCTCCCTGCTGTGCTTGCTGATCCTGACCCAGATGTTAGGTAATAATAACAACCCTACGGGTTCCTGAAGTGAAGTAAAGGCTTGCCTTCTTTTTCTTGGGGAGAGGAGGGTGAGGGTGACATGGGGATTGAGTCTCAGTTATCTTGGGATCCCTTTGGTAGTAATTAATTCAAGGTTACACAGCTCCTTTGTCCACAGTTATTACAAATGATGATGCCTCAGGGTATGCCTTGAAACATACACATTAATAACCAAACTGGTTATTAGCATCTTATGCTAAAACACACATGGACCTGACAAAAAGTCTCCTGCCCTGGTGTTACAGTGTATGTTCCTGTACATTCAGGCAGATAAGGCTGATCTATTGGTAAAACTTGTCATCATCTGCAATAAGAGAAATGTTTGTGTAGTGTTTTGTCCATCTTCATTGCCAAGTGCATGAAAACTGGTTTGATGAGTTTGGAAATGAAAACCTAAAAAAAAACTAAAACCCTGACAAAAGAAACTTGCATAATTTGTGTGTTCTCATATTCTTTTCTTTTTAACAGTTCAGGATTTGATTCTACAGCAGCTTCACAGATCACAGAGACACTTGTAACAGGTGAGAACTACAAGACTGTAGGGCCATACTATACATCACTACTTATCTAGGATCATTTGTAGTAACTGGTTATTGTGCAAGCTACACCAAAGTCGCCCTGTTGTGCTGACCTTACTGTGCCAAAGGATCTCAAGTACAGAATTGACCTCATCAGTCACTTAGATGAACATAATTACATGTATATCGTATTGACCAAGTGTGAGGGCTATACTAGGAGCATATTGGTCCAAGGATTTGGTGAGGTCTGTACAAAAAAGACTGAGGGACAATATTCTTCCAGTACAGTCCCAAACAAACATTGTTAATAAAAGATTTATTTCATGACTAAAAAGTGTGAAAAAAGTAGTGTGAAATCTTTCAGGAAATTTATACCAGGTCTGATACATTGTAATTGGAAAATATTGGAGCAGCAAATACAAATTCTGACTGGCTGATGTTAGTTATCAGCCACCTGCCATGCCCATCTGCCTCCATGCCCACCCATGATTTATTATAATTACACACTGTATACCACAGTCCATCTTGAGTGGTAGTACAGACCAATATGTTACAGAACAAGGCAGCAAAAGCGATGCTTGATGCCCCTATTAGTTCATATGCTACTTATTAAAATCAAACTTGGTTGGCACATTAATTTTAAGCGTTGCATATTTTATTGAGTCTTAATTTCCTTTAAATATTTTCACAGACAATATAATTAGATTATTTTCTTGATATCAAATGTAATAAAGACATACATGACGATATTAATTATTTTGTGTTCATGTACATTGTACTAGAGTTGCTGTTCTCAGCAACAAAGTATTTTTATTTTACAGTAAACAATTCATTGTATGTGTATTGTGAAAAAGTCATGCAAATATATTTCAACGAATTTCCTGGCTTTTTGACGATATTTCGCAAATTTTCAGGATGCCTATTGTTTCAACCAGCGTGAATTTTCGAACAAAAGTTCTCTGTGCTTGAAATTTTGCGGCGATAATTCCAGCGAAATTTTACTACATGTAGTACAGCAAACTTTCGTTCTGTTCTCCAAGCGTTTTCTAGGAAAGTTCAAACGCTGTGATCGAAATATGAATCTTCTTTTTGTTTGCAGACTTAAAAAGCTTACAAAAACTCAACCAACTGTTCTATAGAACTCACATACTTATTCTCTGTGGAATGCTTAATCCCCAAATCCAAAAGCATTGCAGTTCTAAAACTAGTTGTTCCTCACTCAATACTTGCCCAAAACACCATGTGCAGTGTATACAAACACACAATGTTTCCTCCCCAGCCAAAATGTTACTATTATCAAACGGCAACACACATGGCCACTGAACGGATGAAAAAACTGGTCGCTGAGCCGTTTATCCTTACATGTAATGTTTACTGATCAATACAGGGCTTAATCCCCCATCTGAGTTAAATCTCAGACCAGTGTTTGCAAGAGTTCCGCCACCACTCTACTCCTGTGATGACGAGGTAAAATAATATAAATGTTGTTCTTTGTGGGTACATTAAATGGTGTAATGGTCCCATACTGAAAGTGCACTTAACCTCGGAACATATTTTTGGCTTAATCAAATCTTCTTATTGTCAGAAGTATTTTTTCACAATTTTTTTTTTCATTTGGTTAAACCCAGAAAGTAAATTTTGTGCCAGCAAGCTATAAGTCTACAAATATTTCATCTTCCATTTCTACAATATAATGTACAGTGCAGCTGGGTTAAGTTGCATATTTTAAGTAATTGAAATGTTTATATTTGAACCAATCTGTACAATGTACATACAGATCGTAGCAATGTTTTGCCTACAATGGAAACTATAGTGTATCAAAATATTAAAAAATACATGAGCTCTGTATAATGTACCAGTAATTATTAGTTAAGTTTCTGTAGAATGTGTCATAAAATAAAATTACAAATGTTATCACAAGCCAGAGTAAACTCTGAAGGGAGTTTCTTTTTTAAATTTTGTTGCGTTCCATTTGGTTTGTAGCTTGTGTGGATGAACCCAACAGGAGAAGTCCACACGGTGGAATGGGACAGTACAATGTGTGTTACAAACAGTGCTGGTTAGTAAACTCATTCACATCTGACAATTTCACCTTTATTCAAAATAACATGTTTTACTATTATAAAGTACTTGTTGACATGTGTCAAATTGAATGAATGAATGAATGAATGAATGAATGAATTATAGTGTGATCTATAGTGCACATATTACTTGCATCTCACGGTGCTTTACACACTTATGAGAATGAGATCGACATCAGCTCATGAATGTGCTCCAGGCAACCACCACCATCGGTCCATTGTTATCTCATCTCCCCCACCCCACCATGAATAATGTATGACCCTGAGGGTGGTCGCAGCCAGGGTTTTGTTACGTCTTACATACCCATTAGTGAAGGTGCAGTGGTCTAATGGTTAGCGCATCGGACTTTCAACCTGAAGGTTGGTGGTTCAAGTCTCTGCTGTCGTGTTGTTTCCTTAGACAAGAAACTTTGCTCCACATTCTCTCTCTCCACCCAGGCGACATAATGCTGAGAGGTAACCTTGTGATGGACTAGCATCCCATCCAGGAGGGAGTAGTAATACTCTCAGTCGCTTCTGGGTTAAGCTCCAGCAGTTGTGAGCCATTAGGCTTATGAAGACTTATCCCCTTACATGTACCTTAGCGTCCCCATCAGAGACAGGACTACCATTTTCACGTGGTTATCCGAGCCACATACAGCAATTGAAGGGCTCAGAGCATAACCAACCTATGTTGAATTTGAGGCCATTTTTATTTTTTTTGCGCTCATTTTGCCTCATTTTTGGCATGTGACCTACAAAGTAATTGCAAAACATTGTTCAGAATTTTTTATGCTGGTTTTTTTTTTTTCCCGTCATTTAAGAGAAATAACATAAGCAAAAAAAGAATAAATAAATAAACTTATCTCCTGGTCTCCCATTGAAGCCTGCTGGAGAAAATGAATCCTAAAGTTTACCCGAATTTCTCAATTTTATGCTGATTTTTTTAAATTTCAGATGGCCAAGTTTTGGCCCGTACCGCTAAATTGCTACATGTAAATCCCGCTCAAGAAAAATTAATCCTGAAGTTCATTCCCTCAAAATCGCTTCATTTTTATCACCAATACTGTAGTCAGCAAAGGTGTCACAAAGCATGTCGGAATGTCCGCCCAAATGAAATACGGAAAATATTATAAGTCTGGAAGCACTTAGTTCACATGCCAAAAATGAGGCAAAATGAGCTTAAAAAAAGCAAATTCGACATAGGTTGGTTATGCCCCGACCCTATCGATTTGAGCTAACCTGTATGTTAGCATAAAATAATATTATTATAGCCTGAGGTTTTTGTCTATAACAATTCCTTGTATTTTGAGGTATTTTTACAGTGATCTTCTGTGTTTTTTAATGTTATTGTGATGGCATAAAGTAAAATACAGTAAATTCTCTCTAAGCCTGACATCCTCTGGACCAATTCTAGCTGTTGTCTTAGAGAGGTGTCTGTCTTAGAATAACAATAATACATTTCTATAGCAGCTGCGCCTTTTCTTGGTGATTCAAAGGCGCTAATTACAAGGGTGGAAAGAGAGTTTAATTACAGACAAACAAGTGAAATTCCACCTGGAGCAGCCAACCACTGATCAGTGTCTGCCTTAGGGAGTTGTCAGTCTCACAGGGGTGTCGCTTTAAGAGAGTTGACTGTTCATTCATACATACAGTACATCTCAGTAAAGGTCAACTTGCATTTTCTTATCTTATTTTCACTGTGTGTTGAAGGTGCCGAAGTTCGTCGATTAATGAACAAAGCTTTCAAGGCTCCTCTGGTCTTGCAACAACAACAGGTGATTGTTATTATTATTATTATTATTATTATTATTATTATTATTACTACATGTATTATTCTTATTGATTGCAATAATTCTTTTTTCATTCTTAAAGCACATTAAACTTGTAATGTTAAATTGTTGTCTAACAAAAATTGTCTAACAAAATTTCACGGAGCCCAAAGGTGAGACATTATGAAATGCAGCGGAAAAATTATAAAAGAGCATAAATTATATGTATAATGCATATTTGTACCTTTTCACCTCAAGGTAGACATATGTCATTCTATTATTCTATGTAATTTCCTATTTTACCACAAACAAATTGGAAACATCTAGACTGGGTTTCAATACTCTTGTAATTTTTGGGTGTTTTTATTTTCTCTTGCAGCAAGTTTTAGGTGAACTTGAAAAAGATCCCAAGCTAGTGTATCATGTGGGACTCACTCCAAACAAGGTAACTGAAACACACTACATTAAGCCTAGGCAGTTGAGGAAGTGGGCTTGGGGCTTTTTCACCATTTGGGTGTGTAATGGTGAAATCAATGGGGTACAGTACATACATGTAGATCCAGGTTATTCTTTATTGATTTTTCCTTCAATAATTATGTAGCTTATGTTTCAGTGTGGCCACTTAGCAGTAAGGGTTATTAACACTGACTGAAGGAGATGTTTGTGAGGGAGGGATGCCTGGAAAACTGTCTATAACCAACACCCCGTCATTAAGGACACAAGTTGAAGTCCGGGGAATTGAACCAAATTGTTGTCCCCAAGGTGTTTGTTTTAGTAGGAGTTGACTGAGTTTCAGAACATTTTTAAGTTATGATGGGACACATTTTATACATACACCATAGTTATGTGTTAAGTGGAAATGTATCCTAAACCATTTATGTGTTTGGGTCTCCAGCTATCTCTATCTCTCAGAAGGCAGGCTTGACAAAAACACAAGTACACTGGCCTCTTTGTATTCTCCCATGGAGATTACAACTAATTTTTACATACACGTACAACCTTATAAAATAATATGAATATTTACTAATTACAGCACTCATATTTGCACTGAAAGTAGTTGTACATGTGCTTAAAATAATAAACAACCATTCTCTGTAGCTTCCTGATCTTGTGGAGAATAATCCTCTGATTGCCATTGAAGTCTTGTTAAAGTTGATGCAGTCAAATCAAATTACAGAGTGAGTAGTGATTGGTTTGCAATTTCTCTTTATCATGTAAGAAATTCAAGCACACAGGTAATGAGAAAAAAGGCCTGATCACTCAAAGTGAAATACCTTGATGTATAATATTAATAATAGTAATAATAATAATAATGATAATAATGATAATAATAATATTTTTTTCACAATAATAATAATAATAATAATAATATTAATATAAATTTAGAGCATTTTACAAAGTCTCAATGCTCTTACAGTAACCTAACATAAAACCTAAAAATCCTACAAGAAGAAAACTACAGACTATAGACTGTATTGCTACTACATGTGTAATAGCGGAGCCCTCGCGGGCCAAAGGCCCACTCGCGGAGCCCCATACTCGTAGAACCTATGCCCGTCATTTTTCATGGTCATGGCTAGCGGAATGTTTCGCGGGCGCATGGGTCTGTCACACAGGCCTTGTTTTTCGCGCGGCATGATAAGAGGTTCAACTCTGGGAATGAAAGGGAAGTAATTGATAAACATTTACTGCTAACGATTCCTTAAACATGATGTACCTATTACAACATACATACACAACATTACTTATTCCCTTGCTTCCTTTTTTCCTTTGTTGGTGTCAGGTATTTTTCTGTCTTAGTAAACATGGAAATGTCACTGCATTCTATGGAAGTTGTCAATAGACTAACAACGGTAAGGTTATGTGAGTTTTTATTTTTGTTGTGTTTAGATACATGTAAGTACATAGTGTTAAAAGAGCAAATGACTGTGGAACTCATATTGTGAATAATAATGACTAAAACTGTCATTTTTGAACCTTGTAAAATGCCTCAGCTCTCTGTGAGTATCAATGTATCTTTGTATCAGTGTAGCGAGCGTCCAACCGCTTTAGTATTGAACCCCTGGGGGGTACCCCATATGTACTACCCCCGTCCCCCCTGGGTGTTGAACCTAGTAAAATGCCTCAGATTCCATTTGGCCGTGTGTCTGTTCAGTTATGGATCACAGAAGACGTCAAAATGTGGTAAGAACTAAAAAGTGGCCAACAAGCCACAGGCGAGTTGGTCACGCCAATAATGACACTTGTAAGTTACTGGGTGCTGTGCCAGCAGCCCATAACACCTGGTTGTATGACTGAATACATGGAGTTTATGCATATAAAACCCGTTATTTGTTTTTTTGTTTTCAGGCTGTAGATCTTCCCCAAGAGTTTGTTCATCTTTACATATCCAACTGTATCTCAACTTGTGAGAATATTAAAGATAAATACATGCAGAACAGGCTTGTCAGACTGGTAAGTCAACACGTCTTTTATTCAATGACGAAGTTGTCCATTACACAGAGAGACCTTAAAGGAACATTTTGATTTGTGATTTGTGATACTGTAGCGTCCAGGTCCAAGTTTGTAGAGTTTCTAAGCCAGATGTGATACTGAAGCGTCCAGGTCCAAGTTTGTAGAGTTTCTAAGCCAGATGCGATGACTGTGATTATGATGATGATGATGCGAGAAAAGTGTTTTGAAATTTTAGGAACGGAAAATTTGGTTTTGCATTTTGCATTCTGTAGTACTGCAATTTTAATGTTAAGGTTACAGTGTACCTTCAGATCGAAAATTTATTGAAAATTTTTTTTGGGCGTTAAAATAAAGTTTACAGAATGAACTTTCATCCAAAAAAAAGTATCGAAAAATAGTGAAAATTGACGGAGAAATGACGGTATAACTTTTGTGGGCGGAGTTTGTTTATTAAGCGATATGTTTTTTTAAGCGCCGTTTTCTCAAAGTTAATTTTTCGCTTGTTGGGGACACTTTAAAGAGCTACAACTCAAAGGGAATTTGTTCGATTTTCCTTAAATTTGGACAGAAGCTAGGCTAATATATAATCAACAAAAACGTGTCGGCGAATTTCTTAATTCCGAAAACTTTTTCGTCAAGAGGCATTTCCGTGCGATCATTCTAATTTTTTTCTCCCCTTTTCTAAAATATTCTGTAACTTTTCACTGCAATTGAATATGGGAAATCGCCGACACGTTTTTTTAGCGCTTTGTGTCCGGAAACCCGAGAACAAATCAAATTAGCAAAATATAATAATCGCTTTGAGTTATAGCGTTTTAAAGCTGAATCGGACGTTCGAATTTAGACGTCGTAAAAAATTCGACAATTCATTTTATTACCAAATGGTTTCCATATTTAGATAGCCAGCTCTATAAGCTTTAATTTGATATCTGGGTTTAGGTATATTAAGTGTAATGTTAAGACGCTAGAGCTGTTATATTGGAGACACCCCCGAAGGTACACTGTAACCTTAAGTAATTGCCTTTCGATAAAAAAAAAGTGTTTGTATCGACATTGTTAATTTGTGTATCTTAATTTCAGGTCTGCGTTTTCCTTCAGTCCCTCATTCGTAACAAAATAATAGATGTTAAGGTACGTGTTCCCCTTAGTCCTTCATATAGACGACGACTGTACCTTGTTCCCGTTAAGTCCGCTTTGCTAAGTGCCTATTCATGTTTGTTGTAGGACCTTTTCATTGAAGTTCAAGCGTTCTGTATCGAGTTCAGTCGAATAAGAGAAGCAGGGGGAGGGGCGGTGGGTTTGGGTAACTCGGACCTTGTTCCCGTATTTCCGCGGTACTAAATGCCTATTCATGTTTGTTGCAGGACCTTTTCATTGAAGTTCAAGCGTTCTGTATCGAGTTCAGTCGCATAAGAGAAGCAGCAGGCTTGTTTAGACTTCTAAGAACCCTGGACAGTGGAGAGGCAAGTCCTGCGCCCACCAAGTAAAGAACGACGTTAGATTACCCATCCATGGAGCAAAATGTTATTTATATAAGAAACTACTGACAAGTACAAGAGACCGGTGCAGAAGTTTGCTTGCTCGTGTTTAGTTGCGATTCTGTGAATAGTCCATGTTCTTTGTGACATCACTAATTTCTTTATCAGCTGTAGTCCATCGACACCATGTGATCATATTTTGAAAAGTGTTTTAAATTAGCTTCTAGTTTTTTAAATCGTGGAGCGTCGAGCTTGGAGCTTCATTGCTCGACCTTCTCTTGCTCTCTGCGTTTGTGCTCGCTTTGCCCCCATGCGACAAAATGTGAGAAAACGAGAGACTGTGAACAGGGTCTGAACAATCTAGGAAACAACAACCATGTGATAAAATGCTAGTGCAAATAAGGGTACTGTGTGAGGACAGACTAGTGATTGTTCATACAGTGTACGGTAACTCTCTTAAGACTAACGCCCCTGTAAAGCAGACACCTCTCTTAGACGAACATCATTTGGCTGGTTCTGACCGAGTTTCACTTGCTTGTCCGTCTGTCACTAAACTCTCTATAAAGCGGACACCTTTCTAAGACGAACATCAATTGGCTGGTTCTGACCGAATTTCTCTTGTCCGTCTGTCACTAAACTCTCTATAAAGCGGACACCTAAGATGAACATGAATTGGCTGGTTCTGACTGAATTTCACTTGTTCGTCTGTAACTAAACACACTGTAAAGCGGACACTCTTCTAAGACGAACATCAATTGGCTTGTTCGGTAGTTTCTTGGTGTTGCTGATGGTGTGATCACCAAATGACGTAAAACAAAAGATTCAAAAGACACTGAACAATACCCACACCACAACACAAAAGCTAACCAACAATGGCCTCCGCAACACCAAGAAACAGCCGCTTGTTCTGACCGAATTTCACTTGTCCGTCTGTAACTAAACACACTATAAGGTGGACACCCCTGTAAGGCAGACACCCCTGTAAGGCGGACACCTCTGTAAGGCAGACACCCCTATAAGGCGGACACCCCTATAAGGCGTACACCCCTGTAAGGCAGACACCCCTGTAAGGCGGACACCCCTGTAAGGCATACACTCCTGTAAGGCGGACACCCCTGTAAGGCGGACACCCCTGTAAGGCATACACTCCTGTAAGGCGTACACCCCTGTAAGGCAGACACCCCTGTAAGGCGGACACCCCTGTAAGGCGGACACCCCTGTAAGGCATAACTCCTGTAAGGCGGACACCCCTGTAAGGCAGACACCCCTATAAGGCGGACACCCCTGTAAGGCGGACACCCCTGTAAGGCGTACACCCCTGTAAGGCGGACACCCCTGTAAGGCGGACACCCCTGTAAAGCGGACAGCTTAAGTGGGTCCTGAAGGTGTCCGGCTTAGAGTTCACTGTACACTCCACTCGCTCAGTCTGGTTTTCTAGAGTGTATGCTTCATAATAAGGTGAGAAAAGTAAAGAATATAAGCGGTCCACACAAAAGTGATTGCATTGTGAGAATAAAAAAAGTTATCAATCTAACTTGATGGTGGCCTGATTTTAACCCTTTTTAAAGGGTCACATTTATCAGTCTCCTTATACAGTTGAAGCCCTCGTAAGCGACCACCTTGGGATTTCGAAAAGATGAAGAATTTAATTGTAAGCAACCATTCGGTTAAAACATAGTAGTTGATCGCCTACGCGGAAGCTTGCAATATACTACATTCCAAAGGGATAGCATATCATTGTTATACTTCATCCCAAAGGAATAACATATCAGTGTTTCTGAAGCAGCGTCAATGGACGAATCTACAATGCACGCATCGAAAAATATAACCGTTTTATCTTCCTTTATTAAAACCTTTCAACCAACTGATGTTAAAAGACGAACGAATTTTAACCTTGCAGTTGTTAGTCTCGGGTGCGAATGGTCGCTTAAAAACAAAGGGGGTCGAGGTCGCCTGTTGGGGTGGTGGTGGGTGGTCGATAAGTGCATAGTCTCCCCCGCAGCCGTTATCTGTCTCGTCACGCAACGCGGAGAAGCGAAGAAGACAAATAACGGCTGCGTGGGAGACTAAGAAGGGACCTGAAGAGCTTTTACTGATATGTTTCTTATAGTACCAGTTGGAAGAAGGCGGTCTATCATTGGTAATCATTCCCTTTATTCTCATGACCAATATTTTAAATAAAGTATTAGTGTCAAGGAGGGATAAGATGCTGATCACCATTGGGGCTGCGCAAGAATTAGCGCAGAACTCGCGGAAGGTCAAATTGTTGTCTCGTGTTAATTTTGCGTTGATATTTTTTTACTTAACATCAGGCCCGAATAAGGTTTTAATGCTTGCGCTTTGGCCTGTTAAATGTCAAGAGGAATGAAAGCCAGGCTTAATTATTTAATACAAACTGCTCTGAACCAGTTTGTTGAAACAAAAATGGAAAACTGAAAACATAAAGTCGTCTTAGTGATTTTATGTTGTCTGGCTTGTTCCTTTAAAGCCTGTCAGTCCCAGTTGTTCATGGGTGTCTAGAAAACTAAGACGCTGTCTTATGTAATCAAAGGCTCCTTAGAGCCAACCCGTGAATTTGAAATGCTAGCGTAACGCAATATTGCGGTAAGCTTTATGTTTTCACTCTGTCACGGTTCAATATTTTGTTTAAAATTAAACGTAAGGATTTTTGACAAACGCAAAAAATAAAAATACAGTACATCATTGTCATAATGTTCAGTCCGAAGAAGAAAAAAAAAACAAAAGAAAAAAAAAGAAAAAAAAAGTTGCCCGAGCATGATTCGAATCTGGGCGTTTCGGTTGTAAGTCCGCGCTTTACACCACTCAACCACCGTGACCACTGACTTGAGAGGTGATAAATTTTATTATTTGAAGGTAGATAACCATCAAAACGCATGTCTCAGTTGAAAATTCCTTTTAGATCGATTTTAACGTTGCATTAAAGACTCCAAATGCGAGACATCTTTAAGCTCATTGTTGTTTATATTCGTTTACACCAATTTAGTTATTGTCATCGCTGGATTCACGCTGTTCTTGTTACAAAACGCATTCGTAACAAAGCATTACGTCACTAAGTTTACAGCTGATGGAAGGAGTGAGCGAGTGAGTGACTCATTTGCATAGCTGTCGCCGTTACCGATAACCCGTTCATTACGCATGCGCGTATATTCACGGGTTAAAAATTAGAAGGTTAAGATTATTGGGCAGTTTGTAAGACCTAGAAAACTAAGACCGAGAAAACTAAGACCCTGTCTTATTAAAATCATGAAACGTCGTATAAAATCCCGGCCACTTCCCAACAGGACCAACAGTGTATTTTTGTACCGGTGTCATGCGGTGATGGTTTTCAGATTTAAAAGATCCATTTGCCGCACTGCCACGGAATGAAAGCAAATAACAAATATTCCGTTACAAAGGGCAGTTTGTAAGACCTAGAAAACTAAGACCTATAGAAAACTAAAACTCAGTCCAGCTGTTACCATGCCAGGTAACAGTATGGCAAATGGATCTTTTACTGAAATCCGAAAACCATCACCGCATGACACCGGTACAAAAATACGCTGTTGGCAAGTGGCTGGGATTTTATATAAGACATCTCATGATTTTTATACAAGACAGGGTCTTAGTTTTCTAGGTCTTAGTTTTCCAGGTCTTAGTTTTCTAGGTCTTAGTTTGCTAGGTCTTAGTTTTCTAGGTCTTAGTTATCTAGGTTTTGTCTTAGTTTTCTAGACACCCAGTTGTTTATGCCAAAGCCGATTAGTGTCTATTCTGGATTAGGAGTCATCTGAGGTCAATCCAAAGTTGGTCAAAAGAACAATATCTGAAATCGAGTGTTTACCATTTACATGGGAAAACCGGTTGGTCCACGGTTTGTGTAAATGGTAAACTAAACCCCAGAAAGGGAAATTCCGTTTGAGATTGGCGTGTACCATTTACCATTGACACCAGAAACGAGCTGAGTAACCACGCCTATTCATCAAAACTGGCGCAGGACCTGGAACTGGTAGATAAAAGCAAAATGGTACATATAAGCAGAGGCGGTACATGCACACACATTTCCGTTCGGATATCCCGGTGGGTAATTTTGGACTACCTACCTCAAGAAAATTTTCCGATCGGGCAAACCAAAACAGCTTTACCATTTACATTGAAATGCAGTTAAGACTGTGCCGAAAAAACTGTTACAAAGACAGTCAGACGTTTCGGGATAACCCCCTCATCAGTGTTTGTGTTCTCGCTCGAATTCGCGTTTTATTTGAATATTTTTGAATAGCGTACACACAACAAATTGTACGTGAGCACGAGTGTTTGTCTCGTGAGAACACAAACACTGATGAAGGGGTTATCCCCGAAACTGACTGTCTTTGTAACAGTTTTTTCAGCACTCAGTTTTAACTGAATTTCAATATTATCATTCAACGTGAGTGCTACGCAGCAAAACATTTTTTGTGCTTACCCGATTTACATTCCAACCTAAATTTCTGGATTTTTTTTGTAAATAATTAACACTCATAGTTTTTGATTTCGAGAATTTATTGCTTAGTTTGTGTAAAGTACGGTATTTACACGTTATCAATTTTAAGGTCAATTTTATGTTATTTTCATCAGCCACACTCTGAACATTTTTGACACAAATACTATTTGGTAACTGCGGCTTTGGCAGCAAAGCCTCCTTGAACAAACTCCACCGGCGGGCTGCCAACATTATCCAAGCGAGGATTGTTGAGAGATGCTGGCCAATGTCTTCAATTTCAATTATGTCTTTGCAATGTCTTTGCGAGCGGCGAAGCCGCGAGGGGAATGGAGAGGAGAAGGAGAGTCTTTCTCCCCTCGCAGCTTCGCCGCTCGTTTTCGCGGTTCCGCCGCTCGCGTAATCAGCATCGCGCGCGCCAACTAAAACAACAACAACAACAACAACAACAAAAGCAAAAAGCGCCAGCTACGTTGGCTAGCGCGCAGGCGTGTGTTAAGCCTGGTTTCCATTTTATCGACGATCGCTGCGATTCTTGCGATCGCTGAGACCTCAGGTTTCCATATGATGGCAGCGATTTTGCAAGGAAACGTCGAGTAGGCCTGGATCCGATAAACTTTAAGTGCATTATGGGATACAATGCTTTGGGATGCAATGCTTTCTGGGACATTTTGGATCGATGCAATGCTTTGGGGTGCAATGCTTTCTGGGACATTTTGGATCGCAAGAGTGGTTTCCATATAAGAACCTCTCGATCGCAAGGATCGCAAAAATAGAAATTTTTCTATCTCTGCGATCGCAATCGCAAGGATCGTTACGATCGCAAGGATCGCAAAGTTTTTTGTTTCCATGTGATCGCAAGGGTCGCACAACACTTCTTTTGGCGATCGCTGCGATCCTTGCAATTATATGGAAACCAGGCTTAATTTCCTTTGTTCCGCCTGAAGCATGGGACATGCCAGAGAAATCCACAGCTGCCACACAAGACATCGTGATAATCTATTGTGTGTTCCCTTGGCTGAGACCACAAAATATCAGCGTAGTTTACTCATAAATGGCGCGCGTACATTCAATTATGCAGTGCTTCTTGGAGATGCAAATTCAATTTCTAAGTGTTCAAGACATCGAGCTGAACTCTCAAAGAGAAATTTCATATTATGTGTTCCGTTTCACTGCTGACAGCTGTTATGCCGTGGTTTATATGTGGAAAACCAGAATATTTTTTTAGTCACCTGTTTAATAATGTATCCAATGTGGACAATGTTTATGGTCATGGTGGTTTATTATCGTCACAAAGCATGGTTTCAACGAAAACCACGTTGCATGCAAACTCGAGGTTTCGGTTTAATTTGCAGAAATGGAATCCTATAAAAAAAGTGACGAAACTATTATGCCGAGAAGCTATTAGCTTTATTACTTCAATTTTTTTTCACCGATAAGCTTTGCCATTCCCGGCCGACCCCTTTCCGTAAACGCTCAGTTCTTCCAGTGGATGCCGGTGGGGCTATAACGTTTCGCTGCTTTCACAATTCCTTTCGCTGTCATAGTACTGAAGTGTTTTTAAGTCATTATTTGTCCGTCTGGCAAACATATTGACGAGATGTTTGCCAGAACTGTAGATTAATTTTTATGGGCAGGTTATTTTCAGAATAAGGAAGTTGATTCAAGTGTCTAACATCTTGATTAGTTGCAAAACGCAAGTGTCAATCATTTCTCTTTAAGCGGCAAGGTCCAATACCAGTGATTTCTTATTTATATTAAACACAATGATAACTTTCACTGCTTTTTATAGCAGGAGAATTCGATTAGTTAAAAGGAAACTATACACAGCAGGTTTGAGAGTGATTTCGGTAAACATTGTCGGGTTTCCGAGAACGTGTTGTTTTTCTAAACTTGATCACGCGTTCGTTGGGGGAGACTTTTCTTGCGGCTTTTACGTGGAAGTAGCCAAACCACAAAACTGATGACATTAATAGGATGGTATTATGTCCGCGACAAGGCAACAATATTGAACCACTCAGAAAAGCAAAGAGCTTTGTTATGTGAAATATTTAGCCACAGTACATTTCACGGGGCTAAAACCTGAAGTCAAAACTAATATTAGGGTACAAGAGCTATATCGCAGAGAAAGCATGTTTAACAGATCGGAAATCCAATTAAGTGGTGTGGAAATTAAGAATTATAAATGTAAATAGACGGGAATGCAACCTGCCAGAGGTTTTTTCGGCAGCAATGATAACTTCACTTCCGCTAACAGGTCCCGGATGAATCACGCTTGGGACCCTGAATAGCGCTAAATAACAGCATGGAAGCACTAAAAATGTATCACTATGGAATTATAGTGATTCCATGAGATGGTTTTTGAGCAACTAGCGCGATTGCGAGCAACTGTAGCGACAGCGGTCTAACAATCCCCTACAGGGGAACAAGAGGTGAAAATATGGGCTAAAATGAAACACATCGTTAGTCAGCAGACAGGATGGTGGCCGTTCGAAGAGTCAAGCGCTTGATTCAGTTTTCGATTCTCGCTGTTTTTCTCGCCACGTTACTTCTATTTCTTCAATGGAGTGAGATATCAGACTCAGACAAGTTTGATTTGAAAAAAAGAGGTGAGGGAAATTGATTTGAAGGGTTATTTTTTTTTACGCGTGAATTGTTCTCTATCTTTTACGTCCCGGTAGTTTACATAAATGTATGTTGATTTCACCCGCGCGGGGTAATCGCCGTGAAAAGTTCAATTAACGCGAATAAAGCGATGTCAAGTTTATTTATTCGGTTATATCCTTTTTACGTTTACTTCAAGGTGAGGTCTCTTTCGATGAAGAAGTTAACGAAGATCTTGAAGGTCTCTTTGATACGGAGAGGGAATTTGATGTGAATGAAATACTAAAGGTAAACAACGGACCTATTGTCATGTTATTAAAAGTGTAGTGCGGGGTTGTGTTATGTGCAACGATAAATCATCATTCAACTGCTGCGGCATTACCTGTTTACTGCTTTGTTTTAATATGTGCACTCAAAACGTTCTTTTTGTAGCAGGACAGGGAAAATTTCGTTTTGGTAATGTTCATTTATTTGAATAAACGTACAAAGCCATATTATCTGGCAAGTATTTTCACCGTGCTTTTTTACTTTCATTACCGCTTATTTCGGTAAATTAAACGTGCGTTTCAGCTCTAAAATTGGCATGCATATTTAATACATATTGGAATGTACATTTTCCGATTAAATCTCAGCTGTATCTTTCGCAATCAAAAGTTACCTTATAAAGTTGCTCTTCAGATCTGAGAAAATATTTATGGTGTTTTAATGATCTACACAATAGATGTATGGCAGTGGGCGTTAGAGCACAAAAATACAATTGCAACTGAAGGTCACGCTTAGTAATTTCATGCGCGTCACAGTTCAGAAGGAAACTACCTCCTATAAAATTCGGATTTTTTTTTATCGGTTTCAATAACCACATTCTTGTTTACGTTTTTCAACATTACAGTTAAATCAAACTTCATTGGCAGCAAGGCGAGTCCAATATCGATTTTCCCCCAGGTTTATGGTTGTTCAATGTGTATGTCAGTTACCCGTCAACTTTTTTGTTGTTTTGGGAACCTCTTCACATACAGGTTTTTTTGCGTGCCCTCTTTAGTTGAAAAATAATAATGTTTGCATAGTAAAAATATTCAAGATAATGTTGGCCAGTGTGTTGCAGAAGGAAATTACTTTCATTTACGTTTGCCAGACTAATTTTTGCTAAAAGTTTTGGGTCATACGTGGCTTAAAGGAAAATCAGATAAGCTGACCGAAGTAGTTTTAATTTAAACTAGAGTACATTGCGGGGTACAATTTAATTGATTTTTTTATTATTTTTTGTAAAATACCAGACTGGGCATATATTTGTTAATTGAAATTTTGCTAGACATATATATGTTGCTGTCACATCAACTATAAATTTTTTTACCTTTTAAATCATATGAAGGGCTTCAGGAAACTAAACATTTTAAGCCATTTTTGGCCATTTTTGTACAATCTAATAATCCACATTTTTAAAAGAAACTTAAATTCTTACCTCAAACACCTTAGATAGTTTAAAAGATGTAGTTGCAAAGTGCAGGTGACATTTATAGGTTTAAATTTTTTTGTGTTTTGTTTACACAATCTTGTCATGTTTGTGTCTGCTGTGCTTGCATTTGGCTTCACTTTAGAAAACTATATATAAGGAGTTAAGACCTGGGTAGACTTCAAAATTTTTAAAAGAAGAAAGGTTGAATTAACTGTACATCCCAAAGTTTTATTTTTTCGACAAGGGGATGACAACAGATGTTAGCAATACCCGGCGGGGGGGGGGGGGGGGGGGGGGGGGGGAGGGGGGGGGTTGGTACTTGGTGTGTGCTGCCAAGGTTCTCAAACCCTGACCCTATTTAAGGGTAGAAAATCGAGATTTGATACCCTTTTTAACCCTATTCAGCTTGGGCTTTTTTGGAGTTTCTGAGCCTTGGGGGGGGGGGGCATAATGTGCCCCCCCCCTTCGTAACTTAAAGAACATTAAGGCTTTGACAATGAAATGTAAAGGGTACATAGTACGTCCAAAACTGTCTCCTTTGCGGTCTGCACAATGGAAGGATGACATCATGTGACATAGTTATTAGGTAATTTGTTATGTGGCCGCCATCTTGGATCTGCCATCTTAGATTTCTGAATTTTTTTAAAACCTCTTAAAAACAGTCCAAATTCACCCAAAATTAATGAAAACCAATAAATAAGCACTAAATGACATAAAAATATAAAACTTATACCAATAAACATTGTTTTTCTTCATTCAAAGGTATAAATATGCAAATTTCAAAAAAATATGGCTGTCAAAATCTTGTTGCCATGGAAACATCAAGTCACGTGATCAAAAAATTGTCATGTGAAATTGTTGCCAGATAAATTTTAGGAAAAGTCACAAAGTTTGATGCGTTTGAATACAATAATTATTAAAGAAGTTATGAATGCTCAAAGTTAGCGCGGGCACTTTGTGCCCCCCCCCCCCCCCCCCCCCGGCCGAATAGGGTTAAGGCCCAATTCAGGCATGCAGTACAGTTTTAACAGTCCATATCTTTTTCGTTTTGCGCATTGGGGTGGATACTGCAATTTAGTGACCCTATTTAAGGAATATCTAAGGATCACAATACCAAAAATATCAAAAGGGAGTACCCCCCCCCCCCCCCCCCAAGGAATAATAATCTCTTGCCAGGTCTCAGGTGATGTCAATGCTCAGGGCCTTTCATTATTTACAGTATCTTGCAAAAATTTATAATAAATGTTTATCAAATGAGACTAATGTAAGAAAGCAGATAACAAAAAGACAAAAATGACATTATTTTTGTCAGTGAATAATTATTCAGTATTAAACCCTTATCATGTATCATATAAATATAGCATCCTGGGCTGTTTTTGTTATTGTTTTAACCATTTTGAAAACGTTTTTGTTAAGAAAATGGTGGCAGTGATGAACAAGTTACAAAATTTTGTTTACATGGATACGTCTCATTAATGTTATTTTAGTCAAAGATTTGTAAATTATAATTGTTAATCATTGATTTGTAACTGTTTAGTAATAAGACTCTTGTATTTAAATAAAAGTAAAAAAAAAAGTAACTGTAAGTTAATAACAAAGAAATGTTGATTATAAATAGTAGAAATAAAAGCTAATAGTATTATGTAATATTTCACAGATCTATATCTGTATTTGCATTCCGCTAATTCCGTTGTATCCTATATTATGTAATATTCTCACAAGTTTGTAATTTCTTTGTTATTGACTTTATATATACGGTTACTAATAATGTTGTAAACATCCTGAACTGATGATGGATACCGAAGTATCTGAAACATGTTTTCCAAACTCAAACATTGTGTTGTGTTTTTGAAATGTGTAATATCTATACTAATATTATTGCTATGAAAATTGCAAAAAAAAAGTAAACTAAAAATTAAACAACTATAAAATAAAACAAATTATTAAGTGCACTGGGTCTGTAATTGTGATGTATATGTATGCAATGATCCTGATGCAGATGGGCTGAAGTTACAAAAGTGTAGTTGCTTAATAAAATTAATAGTCTGTCTAAAAGCAAAAAGGGATCAAAGCCGAGGAAACAGTCCACAGTTAAACTCCACATGGCACAGATACTGGCATCATCAGTTCAGTGTGTTAATTCATGGCAAATCTGTGCCTCTGAAGGATTGGACTTCAGTCCCATGAAAAATCCCATGAAAGGTCCCATGCTGTGCCCAACTAGATACATCAGCATCAACAAGAGAATCCATTATTATGATTATTATTATGATTTAAGAATGTTACATGTAGGTTATAGTTCATCATGGTTTGTAAGATAGATTAACATCAATAATTCATAATCATTATGAATTCATGTTTCACGATGGAGTCACTTTGAGGTGTTGATCGCGACGTTTCAACCGCTTTTACTGCTAGTACTGCATCAGGGGATGACGTCAATTGTTTACATGTTGCCTTTTATATGTAGGGAACAACATCTAGCTGGAATAATAATGAGCCAATAACAGCAAACCAACATTCTACATAAATAGCAGTCACACTAGCAGTAAAAAGAGTTGAAACATCACCATCAACAACTCGAGCCTCCATTGTGAGACAAATGAATTATTATAATTATCAATATTTATTTATTAGCATGCATGTATGACCAATTTGCTTCCAACAAAATTTTCTGTCAAATTCGCAAAGTTCAATTTCATTAATGAATATAGATAACATTAAAGGAGTTAAGCACTGGGGTTTCCTAGAGATGCAACCTAGTGGGTGGTATGATTGGATTTGGCCAATGAATAATATTAATACTGTTATACAAACCTTTTAACAAAATGTAATTGTTATTGTTGTTTTTCAGGATATACATGGAAGTAATAATGCAGAAAATAATAAAGAAGATGACTGGAAAACAGCTTTTAACAAAAAGGCCAAACACCAAACAGAGATCAAAGACAATAACCATGGTATGCATGTTTAGTTGCTTTAATTCCATTTCCTCTGCTGTCCATTTATTAAACTTAATCTCAATTCCCTCCATTGCTCATTTGTTTACGTTTGTAACATTATTTTATTCTATTGTCCATTTATTTGCTCTCAGCTATTTCCTTCAATGTTTACTCTAGCTATGTCCTCCACTAACTGTTCATTTTATTCAATTCATTTCCCGTACTGTCCATTTATTCATTCTATTTTGCTCATTTAAAACCCTGTCCAAAATGCTAATAAACCACATCTTTAAATCCCTTCCCGGCAAAAAGTGCAGCCTTAATTACCACAGTTAAAACATTAAGTACAGTTTGTCAAGTGCTTTCTATCAAGACAGCTACAAATTTAATTTGGACTACCTTATTACATGAAATTTTCGCGACACGTTTATTTCACGATTTTGAGGTGCGCATATTTCAGTCGCGACACTTAAATTTCGCGATTTTACGAAAATTTTGTATTTTGAATCACTTTAATTTCGCGTTTTTGAGCAAGACAATTTATTTCCTTGGGACTGTTATTTGACATGTCCTTTTTAAATAAAACGACGTCAGTTTCTGGTACTGTCCAATATTCCTTTCCCTGCGGCCTGAGAGGCTTTCACGTGTATAAAGAGATTTGGAAACCTAAGTTCGGAGACGTTCTTTCCTGCATTCATAAAAGAAACAACCAACACGATTGACACGCAATAGGTGCGATAAAATTTCTTCCGGGACGACTATCAAATGTAACACTTGGTCATCGGCCAAGTGAGATCATCCGCTGTACAAGATTACTTATTTCAAGAGGCGCTGATGTCTTCGTGACTGTAAAAGACGCTGCACACTTTGACGATCACCACTGATCAGCTGACTTATACTAGGAGACTTGGAGATTCCAGTTGAGGCGACAATAAGAATGGAAACATCTACAAAGAATCTGGAACAGCTAGAATAAAATAATAAAATAATAATAGAATAGTAAAATAATAAAATAATAAAATAATAATAGAATAAGAATGGAAACATCTACAAAGAATCTGGAACAGCTAGTGGAACAGCATTACAAGGAGCCAGTAAATTGACAGTTTGAGGACTGTACAAAAGAAGTGCTGTTTGGACTGGAGATAGAAAGCAGTGGTGATGAGGAGCTATGACCAAGACGTTGCCTCAGAATAATTAAAATATTATTTTGTAAACGTTTCAGTGGTAATAAACTCATTCTTTCTTGATTATTGTCATAATGCGAGTCACTTAATTTTCGCGTCATGTTATATTCGCGACACTTTAATGTTCGCGTCACTTTAATTTCACGATTTTTTTTAAATTGCGAAATTCGCGAAATTAACAAGTCGCGAAAATTTCATGTAATAAGGTAGTTGTGTAGTCTTTTGTTTCTTCTCTCCATTCTCATCTTACATCCTAAAGCAAAATAAGGAATTCAGTGTTTCTTTCCTATTTCCAGACATGAGGAAGACAACCACTACAGCAAACTTGGACCATGTTGACAACAGACAGCTCATGCAAGTGTTTAATGAAAGCCAAACATATAATACTACAACCACTGCCAGTACGAACACTACTGCTAGTATGAAAATATCATCTATGTTGCCTTCTGCAGCTGGTGTTAATGACAAAAGCAAGCATTTGCGCAAAAATGCTATGCAAACACATGGTGGTGATCATATACAGACTTCACCCACCTGGAAGACATTTATCTGGACAAATGATGTAAGTCATTGCTATAGGTATCCTAACTCTCTGACAGTCCTAGATCGGTCTGAAAAACAGTCTAGTACTAGTAAGGAGGGCATAGTAGATAGTTGAACCTCTGCTTACCCCCTCTCTCCCCACTCCCCTAGTCGGACACTTTAAAGGTAAAAGCAGACACTCAGTACAGGAAATAAAATGAGTGGGTGGTGAAAAATGCAATCCTTTTATGTTTTCAGGGTTTTCATTAAGAATTGTAGTCGCAGGAGAATAGTGTAAAGTAACAGGAGAATATGATGAAAGAGCGAAGATAGCTACATATTGCCATCGAAATTTAGCCAGAGAATTCTGCGTAGTAGGCGGAGAATTCTCCGATCTCCGATGCCTTTTTTTATAATGAACACCCTGTTTTTACCCTCCCTGTTCATATACATTCATTCTTTTTTCTTTAGCTTTCTTGTTGTCAATTTTCATGGTGTCAGCACAGCTGGTTACATAATCGGCCTACAAAGTGACACGCCTGCCACGTTTATTGACATTTACCCTTTCTGATATAGATGTTTGGATCTCTAAATGTGCACATATGGCAGGCCTGGTGTGGCAGTACTATTCATGACCTTCGAAGAAACAAGTTCTTTCCTTTATACCCTGATGTTCGGCTCACTGTAAAAAAGTTCGTTATCCACCACTGGGAATTTGACTATGGTCAACGTATATTTGGTTACATCCACCCTCCTGCCTCAGGTAATAAACATACTCACCTTTTGCTTCTAATTACATTTGCAGCATGAGGTCTGAATTGCATATTCACATGACTATTAACAAATATTAATAATAATTCAATAATAATAATAATTAGACCTTATTAATGGTTTATGCTACAGCCGCTTGTGTATCTTTAGCAGCATTCTTAGACTTGGTTGATGAAAGTTTGCAGCTTGTTTCATATGGATCTTGTAACTTGACTCCTGGGCGTGCGTTTCTCGAAAGTCCCGAAGACTTTTCGGACCCGAAAGCTATTTTTTAAATGTAGTTTCTAACAAAAGGCGTTGAAGTTTTTAGCCCGCATAGCAGCTAAAATTGTGTAGTAAACGTAAGATTTTAACGCTTAGCTTTCAAAATCAACAAAAACCGAATCTTTATTGGTAAACAAGGGAGTGGTTCGACTCATGTTTGGGTCAGAATATAATGACTGTTATAGAGAGTTGGCCGATTTTCGGGGGTACCCAACGAGGAATGCACAGGGTACCCAACGAGGAATGCACAGGATACCCAACGAGGAATGTTTAGGAAAACGCTTGGGATGGCGTTGTACTGTTTCTCCATATCATTTTAGTCCTTTTAAAGGAAACTATGCGAAGGCTAATACAGTTTGAGCTTTTTAAAAATCCTGGCTGACTAACCTCCGAAAACAAAAGGCAAGTTTTCCGATGTTACGAAAGTTTGAGGCGTCATTTTTCTAAAGAAAACTCTCGGTTTTAGTGGAGTAAATGAGGAATTTTTAAGGTCTTCGAACAGCTTACCACCGAAACGAATCATTGAGTGCTCTCCTGATTTTAGGAGGACTTCCGCTGATAGCAGTGACTTTAGACGCTGATGAACAAAGGCGAATGTCTGTCTGTCTCTGTGTTTTAAAAGGTCTGTCTGTCTGTCTGTGTGTTTAAATAGCATTATTCAATTGGATCGACGATGAGATGGCCGTACAAATCAGCGATGAAAAAAAAAAAGCTTTATATGTACAACCGAGCACAGTACGATGAAATTGGAATAATTCATTATATGTTTTTGTCATTTTGCAGGAAAATACACCTTTGCTATTTCTTCAGACGATAGTTCAGAACTTTGGCTCAGCTCAGATGAAAATCCTTCAAATGTCAAACTCGTCGCCTGGGTGGGAAATCGCACTCTTCTCAGTGGAGTTTTTAAAACTAAACTTGCGCAGTTTACAAAGTACAAGACTCAAATTTCTCGTCCAGTATTTCTTCATAAAGGTAAAAAATACTTCATCGAGGTTTTGCACAAACAAGGAAGCCTTCAAGATCATGTGCTTGTTGGATGGAAAATTCCTGGCTTGAGTCATTTCAGACACCTTTCTGGAAAATCGATCTCGTTATTTATTAACGATTCAAAAGCGTCTAAAGACGTAACAACTTATGCACAATTCATACCACAAGATCTTCCAAGCCATTCACATTACAGAGCTTCAAGCATCACGCTCGATCCTAACGTTTTTAAATTTGGATCGGAGGATTTGCGTGACAAGGCTCACACTGCGAACTTCGTAGATGAGCGTGACACAGAGAACTTATTTCCAAGTTGCCCGTACAAACCTAGCTATCTAGTGGACTTCAAGTTGAAGCGTTACGAAGGCGTGACACTTATCCACGATAGTGCTGTGTATCCGAATGATAATACCGATCTCACGCACATGAAGCCATATGATGATAAGTGTGCTTTGCGAAGACTGAAGGATTCGCATGGCAACAATCTCCTTTCACAGCCACCTAAATTAAAGTCAAATCAAAGTCTTTATGAGAATGGCAGTATAATAGTGTTTCGTAGTGGAAACGGTTTTTTACCCCTGTCTTTCGCTAAAAGTGCGATGGAAAGAGAACAAGCTGAAGAACAATTACTTGAAATGCAAATTGATATCAGAGACATAAAAAAACGCAGTCAACAAGTTCAAGATGCCACCCAGCCGCAGAACACGGTGCTCCGTTCCAAAACACCGCGTTCTTTATCACAAAAAGACGGAGAAAACGTTTTTGAGATGAAGAAAAAAGCAAAAAGAAAAAATATGGTTCCTTTGAAAAGAAGGAAAAGGAGTACCTCAACAAGTGATAAGGAACGTAGTTACAGTAAGTATAAAATGATAACTAAGAAAAAAAGGCCTCGACAAGGTTCACGAGTTGAGTCAAAAGACGAAAGTAAACGTGATAGAAGCACAAGTGCGCATGGTGGATCACGTGATCAAGATTCAAGTGATTTTGTGAGAGGCCAGTCAAATGGAGTTGACATGGCAACGCCAGTAGGAACTCAACGCAGGCTTTTAAGTTACAATGCAGACAACGGGGCTTCTTCAATTAACAGAGGCAACGAAAACGTTTCATTACAATACAATAATTATCTTAGTGATTATAATTCGTACAGTTCTCGTTCCCAAAGAAAAAGAAATTCCAGTTACGGGAACATGCAACAGCGAAGAGGGAGTGTTCAGTTTTATCCGATCGATAAACTGGACGATCAGTCAACGCGAATGAATGCGGCGAGAGAGTTTGTGCGCAAGATGGCCGATGCTGTGCAACGATACAACCATCGCATTAACTCACGCTCCCTCGCGGAGGCGGTGTACAAGAAATTTGGAGTAAAACTTAAGATTCCTAACATAATTAGGGTCCCTGAGTATAACGCCTGGATTTTTCATCAAAACAGCACAAAATGCGCCAGCGATGGAAACCTCTTGTTAAATACCGACGTAAGTATGCTTCGCTAATATCATAAAAAAAGACAGAGGAATGAGCAGTTTTCATTTCACAGAAATAAAAAAAACGTATTTCATAAAATCGAATAAAAAACATACGTTCGTACTTAGACAAAACCAAGAAGAAATCAAGGTCAATGCACTGTGAATCTTTATCACAAAAAGGCGGAATGTAATTTCATCTATTCTCTTTATGGACAACTGATTTCATTTGAATGGCTGCACATTTTTTTTTTTAATAATTACAACCTTTATTTAGATAAAGTATGAAACGACTACTTTAAAATAACTTGAAGGGGGGCTAGGACACTATAGATAGGGTAATAGAGGCTCTCACTTTTTGTTTAGAATTGTGTTTCTATACGTCTCGATGTCCTTAATATACTTTAAGTGTTTCAGAAATCCACTAAGTTTAGGAATATGTTGTTTTTGTTTGCAAAGCCATCTATAATGTTTGGCGCATAGACAGCAAAAATTGATTTGAAGCTTAAATTTAGAAATGTCCGGCCTCAGACCCAGAGCAGTAATAAAAGATAAGGTTTGATCTTTTGGAAAGATTTGACAAGATTGTAACCAACACTTAAGGTTATGCCAGAAGTCGCCAGATATCGAACATTGTCAAAAAAGATGAATTAGTTTTTCTTTTTCAGCCTGGCAAAAGGTACATTTATCGTTGTCCACAAGTCCAATCTTCTTTAGAAAGTCATTAGTGGATAGTCGGCCATGTAGAAATTTAAAATGAAAAACTATAAGTTTTGAGCTTTTTGTACAGTAAAAAGGTAATTGGAAAGCTGCTACCCAATCAATATCATTATCCGTTATAGTTATAGTATCCTCTAGCCATTTTTGTTGGCTTACGTTTGGTGTTTCGCTCTTTTTTTCAACAAGGTTTTTGTATGCTAAGCTACAAGATTTTTCGGTGGATAAAAATTTTGTCAAAAAAGTATCCGCACCTTCGGTTGAGTTTCTTGTGCAATCGGGAAAGAGCTTTTGCAGACTATTCAACGCAGATATTATTCCAAAGTAGGAGAAAGGGCGGGTATTCAGGTTATACTTCTCTTGAAATGCTTTAAGGAATTTAAGCGAAAGGAATTTAAAGGAGTCGTCCATAGGGTGTTGCACTTGAGGATTTCATTCACAGGCTGAACAGTTTGAACTACCTTGTACAGGAAACACTCTTGTAATGAATGTTTCATTTGAATGGTCACACTTAGGTATTTATTCACAGGGGATGAAAAGTTAAAACAACCATAATTAATAAAGAATGATTCCTCAACTCCGGGTTTGATTCGAGCTGGAGGTTAATGTTTCAAGTGGCATTGTCTGATTTGGTGCCTTTCGAAAACCCCAAAAATGTTTTTATATAAACAGAAACCGAAAAATAATGGTCCAGTGGTGTGATAAATTTGAACTCTTGTTGCCAAAACTGTCGATGACTGTGTTTAGTCGTTAGGCTAACTTTTTTTCACGTTTTCACATTTTCGTTTCTAAAATGGACTAGAGCGGTCCATGATTTGTTTCTCTTTTACGAAATTGGTTGATTTACGTTCTTTTGGTGTTTTAGTATTATTTTGTAAACAAGTTAACGTAATGTAGCATGGTCTTGACCATAACACTCCCAGTGATGCTGCCCCCTTAATAACCATTTTCATGTTTGGACGGTTGAAAAAAACACCAGTAGCGCCGTGTTAACTGAAAAGATTGTGATGTTTACTCTGCAGGTGGCTGTTAGTGTTGTCAATAGATACATGCGTGCTCTCAGAAACGCCACCAACAGGTACAAACTACAATTTTCTATTTTTTTAGCGTAGCCCTTTTCTTGATTTCTTACGTTGTGTAGGAAAGCTTGTGTCATGACATCTTTCTTTTAACACCACGGCAATAAACCCGCACTTCCAATACAAACAACTTGAGAGGTAGATGCTATAGACGACCCCCACGTCAGCTTACTCCACCAGCTCCCACCTCGCCCCCAGACCCCTTTGATGTTTTACTTAAAAATTGCTGTTGTTTTCTCAAGGATGCCTTATACAATTACAATCTGTACAATCATGATCAATTTTGCGTTTCAAAGCCGCCGAGGTACAAAATGTTTAACTTCTCCCCGTTATTTTTCAGCAAATACGCTGTGAAAAAAATTATAGACGTGGAAGAGAATCACGATGTTATGAAAGGAGACAGATATCTTGTTGACTTAGTAAGTAAATGTTTGAGTTGTTTGTTTTTATCGGTTATATAACCCGTTCCTTCATATTAAAGATTCGTTTTAAAGATTAAAATTATGATTATTATTATTTTTTATGACAATGATCAGTTTCATTTTAAAAATGTAATGTTGACGAGTCTTTTATTATACCATTTCAAATGTACACATTTTATCGTAATTAGAATTTTAATGTATTGTAAATAGTTATTATAATTGTTAATAAACATCTTGTCCCATGAATTAACATTAAGATTCCCTTTCTTTGCAGGAACTGAGTGTGGAGGGGAGAAGTTAGTATTACAGATCATATCACTCTCTTTTTGTCTTCGTCAAAATGTGTTAAGTAGCATAACAGCTTTTTAACAAGGATTAAGCTCAGTTGTAAATTCTAAGCTTCATGAAACAAGTGAATGCTTTGTAACATGTACAGCGCCTTTTCAAATAGACTACATGTACGTAACTTAAGTACTATCCATGTCTTGTCATCAGACAGTAGTCTCAGAAAGTTTGGTTTCAAGCGTTTTATCTGACAGGATCATAAATTTCTACAATTTGTTTTATTCTCAGATTCATCGGTTCGCCTATCACAGTACGTGTACCAGAAGCTGGGTAGTACGGAATTCTGCTTACCCCAGGGATTTGCTCTAAATCAACACTCCACAGTACATATTATTATTCCGGGTTAGTACATGCACATGTCTTTTTTTTCCTTTTTTTTACATACACATATCTTACATGTACATGAAGCAGTAAGTCAGGTAGCTGGAACAGTAGGCTAAGGGGATTCAGAAACCTAAAAGCCTTTAGGTTTCAGTTTGAAGAACGGCTGCTGACCTTTATGATGAAACATGTTAGGCGCTCACCTCGTGTCAAGGTGCGCTCGGCTGGTTTAAGCCTTGTTGTGCATACTTTTACTGCCACCACCGAATCATTACCTTTGTCCGCTCTATCGCCAGGCTTAGTGCAGGAAACGAGACCCGCGGTTCAGGCGGGGTTGAGGGGTGGGGGTAGGGGGATTTCCATGTACATCTTCCAGGTGCATCTTCATGTCCTTCAAAACTTGACAGATTGACAACTTTTTATATTTTCTAATTCGTTACTGCTATGCAATGATGATGCAAATTGCAAGGGGCCTATATGTAAATGCCTCGATTTAACGAATAGATTCCATTTTGCAGTGCATGTGTTCAGTTGTAGATCACAGATGACGCCAAAATGAAGTAGGAAAAAAAAGTAGCAATCCGTCATTGATGTTCTTCTGCTAAACATTTTTTTCGATGCCTTCACCTGCCCGTTCCGAAATAATCTCCTCCACATTTTCAAAACTATCCGCCATGTTGGAGTGACCAATCAAACTGCGCGTAGAGTTCAGTATATTGCATAAATTCTATTTTAAATCTGTACATGTTTTGCTTCTATTTTTTCTGTTGCAGTCAAGAACCAAGGGAAGTGGGTACAACATTTCATTAACAACATGGTCGAGGTAAGAATTGATTCAATTATCAATGAATTCCAGTATATTCGGCAACAAACTAGGTCAACTAGTTTAAACCCTTCCCTTTCAATTTGTTATTGCAAAGTGATTGGAGTGGTTGGAGGATTTGGAGTGGTTGGAGTTGTTGGAGGGTTTGGAGTGATTGGAGTGATTGGAGTGGTTGGAGGGTTTGGAGTGATTGGAGTGATTGGAGTGGTTGGAGTGATTGGAGTGATTGGAGTGGTTGGAGTGATTGGAGTGATTGGAGTGATTGGAGTGATTGGAGTGGTTGGAGTGATTGGAGTGATTGGAGTGATTGGAGTGGTTGGAGTGATTGGAGTGATTGGAGTGATTGGAGTGGTTGGAGTGATTGGAGTGATTGGAGTGGTTGGAGTGATTGGAGTGATTGGAGTTGTTGGAGTGATTGGAGTGGTTGGAGTGATTGGAGTGATTGGAGTGGTTGGAGTGATTGGAGTGATTGGAGTTGTTGGAGGATTTGGAGTGGTTGGAGTGATTGGAGTGATTGGAGGGTTTGGAGTGATTGGAGTGGTTGGAGTGATTGGAGTGATTGGAGTGGTTGGAGTGATTGGAGTGATTGGAGGGTTTGGAGTGATTGGAGTGGTTGGAGGATTTGGAGTGGTTGGAGTGATTGGAGTGGTTGGAGTGATTGGAGTGGTTGGAGTGATTGGAGTTGTTGGAGGATTTGGAGTGATTGGAGTGATTGGAGGGTTTGGAGTGATTGGAGTGATTGGAGTGGTTGGAGTGATTGGAGTGATTGGAGTGGTTGGAGTGGTTGGAGTGATTGGAGTGATTGGAGTGGTTGGAGGATTTGGAGTGGTTGGAGTGATTGGAGGGTTTGGAGTGATTGGAGTGATTGGAGTGGTTGGAGTGATTGGAGTGATTGGAGTGGTTGGAGTGGTTGGAGTGATTGGAGTGGTTGGAGTGATTGGAGTGATTGGAGTGGTTGGAGTGATTGGAGTGATTGGAGGATTTGGAGTGGTTGGAGTGATTGGAGTGGTTGGAGGATTTGGAGTGGTTGGAGGGTTTGGAGTGATTGGAGGGTTTGGAGTGATTGGAGTGATTGGAGGGTTTGGAGTGATTGGAGTGATTGGAGTGATTGGAGTGATTGGAGTGGTTGGAGTGATTGGAGTGGTTGGAGTGATTGGAGTGATTGGAGTGGTTGGAGGATTTGGAGTGGTTGGAGTGATTGGAGTGATTGGAGGGTTTGGAGTGATTGGAGTGATTGGAGTGATTGGAGTGATTGGAGTGGTTGGAGTGATTGGAGTGATTGGAGTGGTTGGAGTGATTGGAGTGATTGGAGTGGTTGGAGGATTTGGAGTGGTTGGAGTGATTGGAGTGATTGGAGGGTTTGGAGTGATTGGAGTGATTGGAGTGGTTGGAGTGATTGGAGTGATTGGAGTGGTTGGAGGATTTGGAGTGGTTGGAGTGATTGGAGGGTTTGGAGTGATTGGAGTTGTTGGAGGGTTTGGAGTTATTGGAGTGATTGGAGTGGTTGGAGGGTTTGGAGTGGTTGGAGTGATTGGAGTTGTTGGAGGGTTTGGAGTTATTGGAGTGATTGGAGTGGTTGGAGGGTTTGGTCTCGATTGGGTTCGATTGAATGCGTCATATGGTTGTATCCTGGGTGAAATCCTACAGTGTCATTATTTAAATGTTAGTTGAAATAATGGTTGGGAAGGCATCTAAATAAACTTTTATACATTCTAAGAGTTCTGAAGAGGTGTGGCGTTCCTCCCACGCACCTGCTACATATCTACAATGCATTGGTGAGGTGTGTCCGCCAGGTGTGAAATACCCCCCCCCCCCCCCAAAAAAAAAAAAAAAAAACCGTTTCCATCGCTTTGTCCATACCCTTGTATTGACACGAGACAGAGATACGCTTTGTCAGAAGATTTTCAAGAGGATCTATCAACCATCCTCGTGCCTAAGTCACCTCAAACATGCTTGCATGTTTTCTGTATCCTGCTTATTAAATTTCGGATGAAGCATATGAGTGCTACATGTGTTCGTCACAGTGATCTAGTCAACTTGAGAGGTGAAAAGGAACCTGAAAAAAGTATAACTATAATAATTTTAGATTATTGTGATTGTTGTTATTATTTCTAATTTCATCACTGCTGCTAAATTCGAGGGCCACTTGTTTATCACTATTTTTAAAATTGCTGCCTTGTGTTTTCACTCATAAAATAAAGTCCTTACCTTACCTTTGCGATAATGATTTTATAAACCACCTTTATCATTATAACAATTATTAGAAGTTGAAAATTTGCTTTGTCAAATTTGTACACTGACACCCAGCTTCAGAGTGAAGGGTTAATTTGTATTAATTTCATGTTCTGTTCAATTTTTAGCTGTACTTGGAGACAGGAGATCCTCATGTCAATGTCATCATTGTGGACTTCAGTAGCACTGATATTAATGTTGTTGCCGCGTTGAAACGTAGCGGGTTGAAAAGGTAACAGCTGCAGCTGGTGGTCAGCGGTACTTGAACCCAAGTCCGTCGCCTTAATGTGTCTGCACCATACCACGTTTTCTCCTCGTCAGCATTATCAATGCAATAAAAACAGTGTATAAGTATATGAGAACAAGTTAACAACAGCTAGGCTCATTTTATTGGCTTCACCTGTTGCTAATTATTTGTAAATTTTAGTCACGCGATTGTTCTTAAGTTTATTTCTTGACTTATTAGTAAACAATTCAAAAATCGTCTTACTGTACATTTAACTTACCCGCTAATTATTAAAAAATGTAAATTTACCAGATTTTGGAACTACCCTTTTGTTATTAAGGTATCAAGTCAGGAAACTCAAAGGAGCTTTCCAAAGAGCATACGGCATCCAAGCTGGTGCAGCAATGGTTAAGGTGTGTTAAGTGTGTTATTTTTGTGTTGTTTTTTTTTTTTGTCGCGTCTTTAGCTTAAGGTGGAAACAGCTTTTTTGTCTTGTTTATCTGCTGTTTTTAATGCCGTTAGATATGTTATCATGATTTGTTGGTTGGCTCTGTATATTTTTCACGCATGACCTTTTTACCTTTTCAGAATCCTAATGACATTATTTTCATGTGCGATCTTCATCTACAAATTCCAAGCAATATTGTGGACATAATTAGAAAGGTGACAAATGTTGGTTAAATTCCATTCTACGCCAGGGTAGTCATCAGAAGCTTGAGCCCGCGATTGAAGTGACCTGACATAATCTGGAGCCTTATTCAAAAAGCCTTCCTAAGTTATTAAAGATGTATCCTACGCATCTCGTTCATTAACAATTAACAATGACCTGTTGTTAATAAACAATAATAAGGATACAATTTAATTAGGAAAGGCTTCGTGATTCCGACCTGTGGTGTGAACTGTTTCCAAGTGTGTTTGTTGATTTGTGTCTGCATGAGACAAATTTGACATACTTCGTCTACTTTTAATAAAATATGCCAGAGTTTCATTGTCTTAGACTGTGGTGAATTAGCGCTTTTTCTAGTCCTGTTCTCATGGCTTGATACCAGGCGCCTTTGTATTTCGTCGGTAAAACGCGGGAAAAGGAGCAGTTCTGAACACTGCTGAAACCGCGCTTGACCATGAAGTGGGGCCTGTGTACAAGCAGTTGGCTTGCAATCAAGCATGACGTCAAGGCATACTAGTTTTATTGTATGACCTTTTTCGAGTCATTTTCGTGATGGATAAGTAGTGGTGTCACATATCAACAATTTTTATAATATCGTTTGATTCCATGGTTGTCGTGCATGTGTTTTGCTTGAAAGAATGCACGAATAGTTAAATTACATGAGATTACACCAAGGTGACATGGCAGCTTTCGATGAGTTGGCGAATCTTTGTATTGCTTTTTAACTGGCGAAAAGGTATCGACCAGAATAAAAGTAACTAGCATCGCTTGTTTTGTTTTGTTTTCAGCACTGTGTTCTTGGCAAGATGGCATTTGCTCCTATTGTTGCCCGACTTCATTGTGGATTTTCACCATCACTTCCTTTTGGTAAAGCTTTTATTTTTTATTGTATGTGCTAACAGTAGACGTCCTTGGGTGGCTGATGGTCCCAAAGATCATCCTTAGACACGTAACTTAATCTTCCTCCCTCGAGTGCGTGACGCACCTAAAGATCATCTGAGTAGATGTCCCTAGGGCTCTCACGCAATGGTTCCTCTCCTACGAACGTGCGCGTGACAAACCCGAATGACGTTTGCGTTTGAGACTACTGCGTAGTCATATCACATTGATACTCACTTAGTTTAATATGTCTTTATTCCACGTGTTCATGCTTAGACGCAGCCAAAGGTACAGATTCATTTAGTAACAAAGTTCTCCATCGATATCCGTGTACACGCTTCTCTGTTTTATTTTCTTTTAGCCTTAGTCCTGTTCACATATATATTTTTCTCAGTTTCTTTTTTCTGTCCTGATAGGTTTTTGGGAGCTTCAAGGTTATGGTCTTTTCGCTATGTATAAATCGGACTTCACTCGTGTTGGTGGAATGAACTACAAGGAATTTCGTACCACGTGGGGAGGAGAAGACTGGGAACTACTGGACAGGTGGGTGGGCAAAAAATAGTTTTCTTTACTCGAGAACTTGAGGTGCAAATATGTGACAGGGAGCAAACGCAAGCCAAGTCACGTCAGTCATACATGATAGGTGTTTTGTCACCATAGGTGTTTTGTCGCGATAGATCTTTTGTCACGATAGATGTTTTCACTTTTGTCTCGGCATCTGCTTGTCCTGGCTCTGTCTGGGCCAGTGAGCGTTGCATAGTTTAAATAACCAATCAGAGATCCGCGGAGGCAAATAGAAAGACGAAAGACGAAATTTTTGTTGAAAAAGCATTTTATAAGATCGTAGAGCGAACATTATTTTACCTGCATTTAGCGTCCATTAACAAGTTTCAAGTTTTTCAGCAAAAAAGAACTGAATCAGCCTGCGTGCGGCGCTTTTTCACGCTTGGCAAAGGCTTAGCACTGTTTGTATTTTTTGCTGTGCTGACGCGTGTTGCATGTATTTGTTTTCACTTCTGATAAGTTCACTGCGTTATTACATTTGCCGTGATTAAGCAAATGTAGCTGCGGAGTGTTATGTTGGTTTTACGATTTTACACCAGAAACAAATACATTGTTAACCGTGATTTGTTGTTAAATCTTTGAACAGAGTTTTGCTCGCCAAAATGGAGGTCGAGAGGTTGCGTGTTGCTAAGTTTTACCATTACTATCACTCCAAGAAAGGAATGTGGGGGACTGGGAACATGTTCAACTCACGCAGCACGGCGGATATGTTTGGACGCTCTAATGAGGAGACTGATATTATAACGCTTTACGACGAGAAACAGGAACAAGAAGAGATAAAACGAATCACGCGCTCCAGAAAGTATAACAATAATTAAATATAATACTAAAAAATTGTTTGGAAACAGGGAAACCGAGAATATATACATATCCTTTTTAAAGGATACGTTTTATTGTAAATGATAATTTCTATGTCATGACCATTAAGAATAAGAAAGCAGTTTAAGTAGTATACCTTCGGCAAAGATAAACCTGTACCATTGCTTATTGACTATCATTCTTGTTACTGTTTTTTATTTCTCAATCCACTCGAACAAAGGATATTGTATCACCACTCATCTGTATTGTTTTTTTCAAGATGGTTCCAATCATTCCAGTCGAATCGAGTCCTAAACCTATTTTGATGGTGGACGAAGTTCAACAAGTTCAGCGGCAAAGTAGCCAGTCTTGTCGGCTATGTTTTCCAGCTTACTTGGGCGAATTTACATGAAAATTAAGCACTTCTTTTGTTTATTGATGTATTTTCTGTTATGAAAACCAAATACCGTTATTAATAAAAATTCCGCCACGAGTGGAAGAATAGCTATAATTTTTAAACGCCTTAATATGTCTTTGTCCTTATACAAAGGAACCCTTTTCCACTTCATCGAATCTCGAAGTTTAATAGTGCATTTTAATTCCCGACAAGGACTAGTTTCGCTTCTCTTCAAACAAAACAAAAAAAAAAACACAAACATATATAAGTAACTTTCATTATTTCGATCTCTCAACATTTACAAAAGTAATTACAGTGAAATCAGTTCTCTTGATCTTTAGAATATGTCTAAAGGTGATGTTATGCGGGACGATTCGCAACGACGATTTTTAGCGCAAAAAAAAAATAACGACAGGTATGTTACACGAAACAACTGGAGCAAAATTCGTGTTTTGCGTTGCAAGTTTCTTGAAGCTGAATCAAAAACTCGCTGCGAAAAAATTGCGAAGAAAATCGTCCGTGCACCCATGTCGCGCTAAAAATCGTCGTTCTGTAACGCAGGGTTCGCCTTTTTCATTTAATTTATCATCATCGTCATCCCAAAAATTTACTAGGAAAACTTTGATCAATGTTTATTTCAATAACTAGGTAACTGTGTTTCTTGTTGCTATCAAATGATAGGGGCTCGAGAGGGGTATAGAAGGGGTTAGGTTTATCTTTGCCGAAGGTATACCGCTAACTTATTGAGGAATTTGAATTTAAAGTGCAAACTAATATATATTTATATTTCTTGCAGTTAAGATTTATTCGCCAAAAATATTTTAAGTATCCTTTCACAGACTTTGAAAAAAAAAAGCGTAAGATATCCAATTTAATTTATATTTTCTGACAAAATGTTCATGTACTTACTACAATATATTATATGTTATCTCACATTTATTCAATATAGTGGCTTGGCAAATTATTTGTCAGTCATCATTACAATATTACTTTAAGTCTTGTCAGTTAGGTCGACTAGGGGATATATATTCTGAGGTATTTAAACTTTCGTAGGTATAAGGTATTTTTGCATCAGTCTCTCCCGATCACTCCGTCATTTTTTGCATCATTTTCCGTTATATCAAGATACCATCTCCAATTTGTTATAGTATAGCTTATGTTTTGTCGAGTTGTGCTATGTCGAGGAGAAAATATATATTTTTGCCATTCTTACGATAGTTCTATTTATACTTAAATGGAATTGTGAATGTTGGAGGGCCTACATCACACTCCCATGGGACCATTCATCTTTAACTTTACCTCTTAACTTGAAAACAATAGGCCATTTGCACGATGACGTCTTTTGACTACTACTACCAGAATCCTTCAGTTTTTTGTTTTGTAGTGCAAATTAGGGCTATTGTTATTTAAACCGCACTGGGATTACAAAATTTAAATAAGAAAGGAAAAACGAAATGAATTCTGGTAGTAGTCAAATGACGTCATCGTGCAAATGAATAGGCATTCATAAATAAGTGCTATAAATATAGGGGGGAGATTTAAAGTATAACAACTATTATTGTTATAACTATGATAGAAACCGTCAAGAAAGATAAGATCCTGCTCCGCTTCGTATACATCCTTTCCCCCCTAATCTACACGTTTGTCAGGAGACATTTCAACTAACTTAGTTGATAAACTGAGACCTTTTTTATTCGCCGATGTCAGTAGTAAATGTTAAATGCACAGATCTGATATTTTATGTACAATTTTTCTTTAAATGCTAAAAATTAAAATTTCAAAAATCTCTTTATTCTGTTTATTCCATGGAAAGTTAACAGCACGATAACGTATTCCTCCATGTAACATAATATTTCAGTTCCAGAGGAGGGTACTTCAAGGTAGCGTTTAGGCTTACTCGAAAACCTCGGACTTTTGAACTTTACATGACTCAAACTGACAGTCTTGGAGGGAAAGTATTTAAAAATTGCACTTTAATGTGTGCAGTCAAAGCTCTCAGCAGTTATAAATCAATGATATTTTCACAACTAGTCCCCCCCCCCCCTCCCCCCCCCCCCCCCCCCCTCCTCTGGAAAAAAATTACCTACGGTACGGACCACCTAACTCATACCCAGGCGCTTATTGGGAGTCTCGCGATCGCGAGAAGCGTGGAAGGCCCATGGGAAAGTTTGATATACAGCGCAAAGGACCAAGGAGAAGCCGGCTCAAAAAGGAAGGGAAGCCGCCTCAACCGTTTTTCTTTCTTAAACGGTCGATGCTATTTTACTGACACTTTTTTTTTTTTTGCTCTTTGAAAGAAGTGTTGAACTAAAAAAAAAGATGACGGCCCGAATCGAAGCTGAGCCATTTCGCATGCTACCACATCCCGCTCCCCCTGTTACGCCGCAAAATGTAGCAAATGACATAAAATGTAACATTAACGCGAAACTACTGACTCAAAATGTAACAATTTCTTTAACGTGAAATGTAACAACTTTTTACCTTAAAATGTAACAGCGCCTTCAACGCAAAATGTAACAACGTTTAACACAAAGTGCAACAAAGCAAAATTTAACTTTTTCAATAGTTATTGACCATATTACTATTACACAGTGTGAAAACAGGTTTTTTCGCACTATGTACAATTCTCTTTTGACTCGGGGGCGGCTTCTCAACCTAGAGGAACACTCGCTGGCAGTCGCGGGCAGTCCGGGATCTGTTAAGCAGATAATATCTCCGAATAGAACAGACAGACGTTTGGTCCAACGTACTTTAATCTACATGCAGTCCAGAATCTCACCAAAGAATAGTTTACAATACTCTTACATTTCGCGTTAATGTTACATTTTGCGGCCTAACACCCTCACCACTAAAACCAAACGTAGATCCACGGAACAGCGCGGCTAGCTGAAGGTGTCTTTCTCAACTAATTAAAAATGCAAGGTTAGTATAATAAACGTTATCGGAGTTCCGAAAACACATGGGCGCATCGGGATAAAATCCAATATTCATAAAAGTGAACAAAGGAAAAATAATAAATTCTTATCCCGCCTTATTGCCATCCTTTGTTAACTTTCAAGTTTTATCCCGACGCGCGCATATATTTTCGGAACTCCGATAACGCTTATTATTATACATTGGTGTCACTAGCTCGATTTTGATTGGCTATAAGCACGCAGCTAATTATTGCTTGCTGTTTCTGTTACGTCATACCTACAGACAATAGTTTTATGCATGCAGAAGTGACGTCATACCTACAGACAATAGTTTTATGCATGCAGAAGTGACGTAAGTTGTTTACTTACAAGTTGACTGCTGTGCATTGATCACTTTTTTGTGCGCGCTCTTGTCTTACAAGTGCAGCTCAGGAATATGCATAATAAAACAATTATTGGATTCGGTTTTCGCATGATAGCGATAATTATCAAGGCCTCAGTTTGTGTTAACCGCCTCAGCCTTCGGCTTCGGCAGATAACACAAACTTTGGCCTTGATAATTATCGCTATCATGCTCAACCTCATCCAATAATTGTTAATTAAAGGCAGATTTAACGGCCAAAACTTCGACTACAGGGCCAGTAGAAGACTAGTTCTAATAGTCAAAATATTGTTATTTTTTGCGTATTTCTGTCTTTCTCGACTGTTATCGTGACACCGGGTTGTTGCAATGGTTTGATTTGAATTTTTACGCGGAAAATTCTTGCGGCCGGCCGACTGAGAACGAAGACATTGCGCATGCTCACAGTTTGACTGAGGTAAGATCGGCACTTCACCTTCTTCACCCCGCTACCCGCTCCTTACAAACGAGGTCATTAACAACATCACATGGTCTGAAATGGGATCACAAACAAACCAAGCTAAAAAGGTATATATTCTTGCTCGTATTATAAGAATAAAAAACACAACACATAAGCTCACATACTTGTATATCGTTCAAGACAGATTTTATTACTTGTCATCATATTCAATGCTTGGGCGACCTGTGCACTTGCGAAACTAAGTAACTGACGGATCAACTGATTTAACTAATCGTGAATTGAAGGTGCAATAAAGATGGAATCAGATGACCCGGTCGGTCCCCCTCTTATTTTCCATTGAAACTAAGGCTCCAAAGGCCTCTTCTCTAACACTCTGGGCCTCCATTTTATAAAGAAGTCCGAACGAGCATTATAATAAAATACTAGGTAACATTTGCATAAAGATCCAGAGATGAAAACCATATACTGAAATTATTGTTGTTCTGTCTCTGTTATGTATGGTGGTATCATTCAGTGTGTATCCCATTCCTTGTCGTTTAGAGCACATTGCTCTGTCTCTTTGTTATGTGCTGTGGTAATATTATCATTCATTTGTATCCTATTCTTTATTGTCTAGATCATTGCTCTGTCTCTCCGTTATGTGCTGTGGTATCATTCATTGTGTATCCCATTCCTATTTGTCTAGATCACATTGTTTTGTGTCTCCGTTATGTACTGTGTGATCATTCACTGGTTTTTCCATTCCCTATCTTTCAGTTCACGCCTGTTGACCTTGCCTGTCAAAGTTTTGGGAAGATCCTCGATGAATTCCATCTGTATAATAAAACAACAAGACATTACCTTTAGTCGGGCGGTACGCAGCTCTTACAAGGTCTTTTCTGATTGGCAGAGAAAACAATAGAACAAACAACACAACAATGGACCCCAGCCCTGAAAACAATAGAGCTGCATGATACCCAGGTCCAATGAAATTAGAGTTTCTAAAGAGCTGCGTGGCTACTGCTTCAGTCTACAATAAGTCTAAAATAAACACAATTTAAAGGATTACTTTGTCACGTGACACACGATAAATGTTCTTTTCAGTGCTTGTCAGACGTGTTTGTTTTCTCGTAATCTCAAACCATTGTTCAATGGGTTTTTGGAGTTTTGGCAGCTTTATTCGTCATTTTGAAAGCGTGGAAGGCCGTTGAGATGGGGTTGGGTGACCGTTGCAGCCCAAGAACTGTTATAGTATTTAAACATTGCTAATTATGAAATTTAAGTGACTGGCGAAATGCGTTTATCTAATATAATGACTTTATAATTTGTCTATAATCTAGAAATCAAAGCCAAATTATCATAGCTAAAAAATACGTTTCGAGGTAGAAAATGATTTCTGCAATAACCTTTTCCGGAACCATCCAGCCTGCAGCGTTGTTTGTCACGTGATCCTGTAGTTCTTTCATCAGTTCATCCTGGTGTTTGTTCTTGAAACCATTTGCCAACACAATAAATGCTTTGATTGCCTAAAGAAATATAAACGTCGATCCTATGCTTTATGATACAGTTCATAATATGTACACTGCAGTCACAGCCGAAAGTCTCATTGAAACAGTAACAGTAATAATATTTAGGCAGGGAGCCCACTCGCCGCAGCAGTTTTCAGTAGGGCCCTGTAATAAACTTGCAGTCAGTTTAAAACTGAAAACAGGAAACAGCACGAATGGCCTCTAAAACTCCCAAGCAGAAGCTTCTACAAACCACGATATCTTTCATAGAAAACAGTTGAACATCTACCAATGACCACCTCCCCATAAAAAAATATTTATCACTATGATTAGCATCGGGGCTGAGTTGTTCAAAGCAAGGTTAAGGTGCTACTACCTTGAAAATGTTTGGATTTTTTTAGCCGTTTTTACTTCATTTAATTCAATTGGTTCCGTAGTTACACAAATCACTATACTTTAAAACGATATAAGCTTACTGAGCCTGGACATAGCTAGCTGAAAACCGTCGAAACCCCGTCCGCCATAACTAGATAGCGGTCTCACGTGTTATTATCAGTTGCATGTTCACAAAAACATTTTCGCTGTAAAGTGGGCTTTAGAACCGCTAAAATAAAAAAGGCCTTGCATATTTCAGATCGGATGACGTCATATCCAATCGTTTTGGCCATTTGAATCAATTAATGGGGGCAAGCCGAAGCTGAACTTTGATCAACTGTAAGTTTGAAATAACTGTTCTTCTCGTTGGAATTTAAACTTAACATTTGGTATGAGGGCAAACTTATAATCATGGTAGCACTTGAAGCTAACCCAGGATTATCGCCAACTTTAAATCAAGGAATTTGCTTTGACTGCTCTCAAATTAAAATTACCTGTGACAACGCTTTTAAACAAGAAAAACAGAAACATTGATTAGCATTTATCCCCGGTATAGCGTTAACCGGCTTTCGAACAACTGCATGGGCCAGGTGTTTCGAGAATTCTTTGCATCAAAATGTGCTGATCGTGCGAGTGTAAAATCGTGTTACCATCACGTTAGGCTTAGATACAAAATTGCGGATTTTTTTTTTTTTGAGAATTTTAGACCGATAAGAATTTTAGAAAATCTCGGGAGTTTTGGACAATGAGAAAAATGTGGTAGAATTTTAGAGAATATTAGCTTCCAGGTGACACTTTGACAATTTTACACAAGCAAAAACGTCGCGAAAGCGTTTATTTTGTGTTACCGCTGACCAACTTGAGGGCTCACCCTCACAGTAGCGTCTACAGAGCAACTAATCAGCGGTTACTAAATGCATACAACGTCGGACTCCAGCTTGTTCATGAAGATATTTGCAAGGACTTGAGATAAAGGGTTTCCCACACCGCATCTGTATGTTTCAATCAGCATACAATTCTCAAGTGGTGAGCATTAACTCGCACAGTCTATGTTATATTAATGGGATTGCGTTACGCAGATCAGTGTTTCAACGGCTTTTTATTCCAATGTAAGATCTTCTCTCTATAGTTCTAACAAACATTATTAGCTGAAGTCAACTATTCAGTGTTAAATTGTAGGAGTGATTTGAGTAACATACCTGTGACATGAGATGAGGAGTGCTGACCACAGCACATTCCAGCACCGCAGGATGTTCTTTCAGACAATTTTCCAACTCAAAAGGATTAACCAAAAGTCTACAAAGTAATGTTTGTATTAAGAAGATTCCAGACAATAGAAAACCTACTACTAAAAATTAATGGACTGGGGCCTTGAATGGAATCATGCACCCGTATTTGCAGAAAATAGCTCATTTGCACACTATTTCATCGATGAGGAAGATGGAGGCAAAAAACGGTAAACACTTTTGCTTCACACATGTAAAATTCTGGCCTGTATTATAGTGATTGTCAAAAGACGGTTTAGCGTTTCGTAAAAGTAAAACAAGTATTACTGAAAACCATTTCTTACGCGTTATAGTTTATGAGGTCATCAGCTCGTCCGACGATCCAGAAATGACCGTCTGCGTCCCTTCTTCCCAAGTCACCTATTAAACATGCGACATATCAAAAGTACTGTGATTACTAAAAATAAGAAGAATAGGCGCATGGAACTCTTACTGAGCACTGTGAAGCTAACAGCTTTGTATAACGGTGAGCATAATAAAGCTAATTAAGAGCTACATATTTGCACGTTGCGACCACGAAACAGTAGATTGCGCTCCACAAAAACATTTATTACAATAACAATCCGGGCAAAGACGTTACACCAATACGTGTTATGTATAACAACGTCACTGCCAGCAAAGAACTTAACGTGTTACACCAGCTTAGACTAAGCATCAACATTTCCTGACTTTGAGATCTCACTCCGAATTTATCTTTATGGCCTTCATGTGTGCACTTCCAGTGGAGATCGGCGCTCATTCTCGCAGCTTAGCGCAAAAGAAATAAGTTGCCATCAACAACAACTCTCTTATGTACATCCTCTTTCTTTGAAGATTTTTCCTCAGAAAATCTCGAAAACTCGACTTTCGAATCCTGGGGGCGTTGTTCATTTCAATATATATATTTTTACTGTTCCATTTATTTATTATGACATTTTTTGTGAATGAAGGCCCCTCATTAGGTCGGGGCCATGTGACACTTGCTCCATTTTAGGGCTCAATGAATAGATGTTAACAAATGGATATTTCTCGTTCAAGGTGCTGGAAACAATAGTTAAATGATGTCCTAAAGAATTAGACTCCTATCCCCTATAGTGGCGATCTTTTTAGCGAACTTAATTGGCTACCATTTTTCATGAAGCTAAGATTAACAAATGCGCTTTAGTTTACAAGAGTTTAAATGGGATGTGTCCCAATTAAATGTTAGAATTACTCAAACGAAATATCGACATATGTCCTAGTGAAAGACAAACTAGATATGGGTCTTTGAATTTAATTTTTCCAAAGTATAAAAGAGAATCAGAAGGTGCTAGGACTTTTCAAGTATCAGCTATTAGGTTTTGGAATTCACTCCCCAATGAAATTAAGAGTAGCATAAGTTTAGATATTTTGAAGAAGTCTCTATATAAGTATTTTTTAGAGTCCTATAAAGATGTGCATCATTTTACCATATCATAGGTTATTCTTTTTATATTATTATATTTTATTAATTCTTAGATATATCATATTTTAATTATTTATAGGCTAATTTTTAATTACTTCATTATTCTTTTGTATGTTTTTATTTTTAATTTGTCTTGAGGGCCACGAGTTTATCAGTATTTCATACTGTCAAGTGTTACCCTCGATGAATAAAGTTTATTATTATTATTTTTATTATTATTATTATAATTATTATTATTATGAGTCATATGTCTTTAATTGTACATTTAAATGTTTTGAATACCGAACAAACCTGTCACGTAGAAATCTCCAGAACAACAAGCTGCAGTTTTCTGAGGATCATCCTACAAAACATTAAGGGCCGGTTATTTAAACTAGTCTAACATAGACCGCTATGTAAGACAATTATTTATAAGTAGGTCATTTTAACTACTTGATAAACGTTTTTTTGTAGTCTGTGCTATGTGCGTTCTTGACACTGTTTACGGTAAATAAAGTTTAAATATTACGGTTGGCCAGATTGAAATTGGTTTAGACGGTGCAGTTTTGACCCAAATTATTTTATCATTCTTAAATGTTCTTTCCGTCTCCCCTCTTTCCTCCTTCTCGTTAATATTAACAGGAGAAAGAGAGACGCCTGGGGATAAATCAGGGTAAGCTCTCAATTGGCACTAACAAGAGGATATCTTGTCGCACTAGACGAGTGGGTGTAGAAAACTATCTTTTTACAAAGCGCTGAAATCACTCAATAATTTTAAATGAAATGATCTTACTCTTTTTCAAAGTAATGCCTTTTTGGAATTATCTTTGACCCCTTAAACCTTTATGGAATCCAGTAGAGCTTCAAAAAAGTAAGTATGATTCCAACAGTACCTGCTTGAGACGTTACAACGCCTTTAAAAACCTACTTCCACCTCACCTCCTTCTCCGCTTTAAAAATGGCGGGTTACGGCATAGAAATCCCTGGACAAGACTGCCAATCTGGCAATCATGACCTGAAATCCCTGGACAAGACTGCCAATCTGGTGAATTATGATCTGAAATCCCTGGACAAGACTGCTAATCTGGCAATCATGATCTGAAATCCCTGGACAAGACTGCCAATCTAACAATCATGATCTGAAATCCCTGGACAAGACTGCCAATCTGGTGAATCATGATCTGTAATCCCTGGACAAGACTGCCAGTCTGGCAATCATGATCTGTAATCCCTGGACAAGACTGCCAATCTGGTGAATCATGATCTGAAATCCCTGGACAAGACTGCCAATCTGGCAATCATGATCTGAAATCCCTGGACAAGACTGCCAATCTGGTGAATCATGATCTGAAATCCCTTAACAAGACTGCCAATCTGGTGAATCATGATCTGAAATCCCTGGACAAGACTGCCAATCTGATGAATCGTGATCTGAAATCCCTGGACAAGACTGCCAATCTGGCAATCATGATCTGAAATCCCTGGGCAAGGCTGCCAATCTGGTGAATCATGATCTGAAATCCCTGGACAAGACTGCCAATCTGGTGAATCATGATCTGAAATCCCTGGACAAGACTGCCAATCTGGTGAATCATGATCTGAAATCCCTGGACAAGACTGCCAGTCTGGTGAATCATGATCTGAAATCCCTGGACAAGAATGCCAATCTGGTGAATCATGATCTGAAATCCCTGGACAAGGCTGCCAATCTGGCAATCATTATCTGAAATCCCTGGACAAGACTGCCAATCTGGTGAATCATGATCTGAAATCCCTGGAGAAGACTGCCAATCTGGTGAATCATGATCTGAAATCCCTGGACAAGGCTGCCAATCTGGCAATCATGATCTGTAATCCCTGGACAAGACTGCCAATCTGGCAATCACAATCTGAAATCCCTGGACAAGACTGCCAATCTGGTGAATCATGATCTGAAATCTCTGCACAAGATTGCCAATCTGGCAATCACGATCTGAAATCCCTGGACAAGACTGCCAATCTGGTGAATCATGATCTGAAATCCCTGGACAAGACTGCCAATCTGGTGAATCATGATCTGAAATCCCTGGACAAGACTGCCAATCTGGTGAATCATGATCTGAAATCCCTGGACAAGACTGCCTATCTGACAATCATGATCTGTAATCCCTGGACAAGACTGCCAATCTGACAATCATGATCTGAAATCCCTGGACAAGACTGCCAGTCTGGCGAATCATGATCTGAAATCCCTGGACAAGACTGCCAATCTGGCGAATCATGATCTGAAATCCCTGGACAAGACTGCCAATCTGGAAATCATGATCTGAAATCCCTGGACAAGACTGCCAGTCTGGCAATCATGATCTGAAATCCCTGGACAAGACTGCCAATCTGGTGAATCATGATCTGAAATCCCTGGACAAGACTGTCAATCTGGTGAATCATGATCTAAAATCCCTGGACAAGACTGCCAATCAAGCAATCATGATCTGAAATCCCTGGACAAGACTGCCAATCTGGTGAATCATGATCTGAAATCCCTGGACAAGACTGCCAATCTGGTGAATCATGATCTGAAATCCCTGGACAAGACTGCCAGTCTGGTGAATCATGATCTGAAATCCCTGGACAAGGCTGCCAATCTGGCAATCATGATCTGAAATCCCTTAACAAGACTGCCAATCTGGTGAATCATGATCTGTAATCCCTGGACAAGACTGCCAATCTGGCAATCACGAAATGAAATCCCTGGACAAGACTGCCAATCTGGTGAATCATGATCTGAAATCCCTTAACAAGACTGCCAATCTGGTGAATCATGATCTGTAATCCCTGGACAAGACTGCCAATCTGGCAATCACGATCTGAAATCCCTGGACAAGACTGCCAATCTGGTGAATCATGATCTGAAATCCCTGGACAAGACTGCCAATCTGGTGAATCATGATCTGTAATCCCTGGACAAGACTGCCAATCTGGTGAATCATGATCTGAAATCCTGGACAAGACTGCCAGTCTGGTGAATCATGATCTGAAATCCCTGGACAAGACTGCCAATCTGGTGAATCATGATCTGAAATCCCTGGACAAGGCTGCCAATCTGGCAATCATCATCTGAAATCCCTGGACAAGACTGCCAATCTGGCAATCACGATCTGAAATCCCTGGACAAGACTGCCAATCTGGTGAATCATGATCTGAAATCCCTGGACAAGACTGCCAATCTGGCAATCACGATCTGAAATCCCTGGACAAGACTGCCAATCTGGTGAATCATGATCTGAAATCTCTGCACAAGACTGCCAATCTGGCAATCACGATCTTAAATCCCTGGACAAGACTGCCAATCTGGCAATCATGATCTGAAATCCCTGGACAAGACTGCCAGTCTGGCAATCATGATCTGAAATCCCTGGACAAGACTGCCAATCAAGCAATCATGATCTGAAATCCCTGGACAAGACTGCCAATCTGGTGAATCATGATCTGAAATCCCTGGACAAGACTGCCAATCTGGTGAATCATGATCTGAAATCCCTGGACAAGACTGCCAATCTGGTGAATCATGATCTGAAATCCCTGGACAAGACTGCCAATCTGGTGAATCATGATCTGAAATCCCTGGACAAGACTGCCAATCTGGTGAATCATGATCTGAAATCCCTGGACAAGACTGCCAATCTGACAATCATGATCTGAAATCCCTGGACAAGACTGCCAATCTAGTGAATCATGATCTGAAATCCCTGGACAAGACTGCCAATCTGGCAATCATGATCTGAAATCCCTGGACAAGACTGCCAGTCTGGCAATCATGATCTGAAATCCCTGGACAAGACTGCCAATCAAGCAATCATGATCTGAAATCCCTTAACAAGACTGCCAGTCTGGCAATCATGATCTGAAATCCCTGGACAAGACTGCCAGTCTGGCAATCATGATCTGAAATCCCTGGACAAGACTGCCAATCAAGCAATCATGATCTGAAATCCCTTAACAAGACTGCCAATCTGACAATCATGATCTGAAATCCCTGGACAAGACTGCCAATCTGGTGAATCATGATCTGAAATCCCTGGACAAGACTGCCAGTCTGGTGAATCATGATCTGAAATCCCTGGACAAGACTGCCAATCTGACAATCATGATCTGAAATCCCTGGACAAGACTGCCAATCTGGTGAATCATGATCTGAAATCCCTGGACAAGACTGCCAATCTGACAATCATGATCTGAAATCCCTGGACAAGACTGCCAATCTGACAATCATGATCTGAAATCCCTGGACAAGACTGCCAGTCTGGTGAATCATGATCTGAAATCCCTGGACAAGACTGCCAATCTGGCAATCATGATCTGAAATCCCTGGACAAGACTGCCAATCTGGTGAATCATGATCTGTAATCCCTGGACAAGACTGCCAATCTGGCAATCATGATCTGAAATCCCTGGACAAGACTGCCAATCTGGTGAATCATGATCTGAAATCCCTTAACAAGACTGCCAATCTGGCAATCATGATCTGAAATCCCTGGACAAGACTGCCAATCTGGCAATCATGATCTGTAATCCCTGGACAAGACTGCCAATCTGGCAATCATGATCTGTAATCCCTGGACAAGACTGCCAATCTGGCAATCATGATCTGAAATCCCTGGACAAGACTGCCAATCTGGCAATCATGATCTGAAATCCCTGGACAAGACTGCCAATCTGACAATCATGATCTGAAATCCCTGGACAAGACTGTCAATCTGACAATCATGATCTGAAATCCCTGGACAAGACTGTCAATCTGGTGAATCATGATCTGAAATCCCTGCACAAGACTGCCAATCTGACAATCATGATCTGAAATCCCTGGACAAGACTGCCAATCTGACAATCATGATCTGAAATCCCTGGACAAGACTGCCAGTCTGGCAATCATGATCTGAAACCCCTGGACAAGACTGCCAATCTGGCAATCATGATCTGAAACCCCTGGACAAGACTGCCAATCTGACAATCATGATCTGAAATCCCTGGACAAGACTGCCAATCTGACAATCATGATCTGAAATCCCTGGACAAGACTGCCAGTCTGGCAATCATGATCTGAAACCCCTGGACAAGACTGCCAATCTGGCCATCCGCCATTTTTAAAGTAGAGTAGGCCCTGGGGACGAGGTTGTTAAGGAGTTAACTCAACCTCGTTCCCAGGGTCTCTCTTCTTCCCGCCCCCTGGAGCGAGAGAGAGAAAGACCCTGGCACAGGCTGGTCACGTGTCTCCCAGAATCTGGGAGATTACAAAAGAAAACATTGAGGGAGGGGCTGCCAAGTCGGGAGTTTGGTTGTACTTAGCCTACCAGAGAACGGAGGATATATAGATCTGGTTTGTGTCTCCGTGAAGTAAATATACCCGCGAGAGGTCAAATTTCGAAATTGCAAAAAAAAAAAAAAAGATTATGCGGCTTCTAGTCACGTATAATTTAAATACGAGTTGCTGTAGGCTTTGTTGGAGATATCTCGCACTACAAGAATTTGTTTGCGAAGAATAATCGAGCGCTGCTCGCAACTGCGGAAGAACTCATGTGAAAGATGTGAAAATTATAAAATTATAACAAGATGTGAAAATTATATCGTGTTTCGCATCTTTTAGCCACGAAAAATTCGTCTCGCTCGTCTCATCCAGCTCTAGATTGTCGCTGTCTTTGGCCTTTCTTACATTAAGGATGATCAAGGATAGCCGCTTTGACCTTTCCCTCGTTATTTCCTCTGATCTGGTCGCTTATCAGAGAGTTCAACGGCGAAACGACGACAATAACGGGATGAATTGGCGAGACTGTCTGTGTCGATCGACAGTTGATTTTGTCCAAGAAAAGCCCGGGTAAAAGATGGAAGATGATCGATCTTCCGTATACTGTTGGCAGTACACCGTTAGTATATATTCCAGAGTAAATTACTTCCAGGCACTTGAATTGTTTTGGTTTGAGATTTATGTTCCAGTAGCTACGATCGCAAAGTGAAGGCTGCAAAAAAAACAAAGCGGATCTCAACCGCCGAAGACAGCATCGTTTTGACGTTGACAAAAACTTTTGGTGACAAAATTTCCAGAAACAGGGACCCTAGTGGGAATTTTTTTATTCTGGGAGACACGTGACCAGCCTGTGCCAGGGTCTTTCTCTCTTTCGTTCCAGGGGACGGGAAGGAGAAGACCCTGGGAACGAGGTTGGAGTTAACTCTATTTCAGGAGAGGTACGAACTCTGATTACTGTGCATATTTATTTCTGGATATCGCACAATAGTAAGTTAACCTGGTTTAAATAATTATCCAGTTTACGGTGCATTTTTCTTACCACATAACAAGTAAACATTTTAACAGGACGATAAGGCTTCACACGAATCACAACTCTTCCAAGTGTCCCATAAGGTACCTCTTGGTTATTGTCGTCAATTACCTAAGTAGCAAACAAAATGCAAGATATGGTACAGTTCACAACAAGAAAATCTCTTGAATAAAAACATTTAACAATTGGTTTATGCTTTAGCGTGCACTATCGAGGTATGGAGCACGTGGGAAGTTTGGAGAGCACGAAAGAAGCGTAAGAGTTGCCCAAGGCGGTAGCCGAGGGCAACTCTAGCTTCTTGAGTGCTCTCCAAACTTCCTACATGCTCCATAACTCGATAGTGCACAGCTAAAAGCATGAACCAATTGTTTTATAACATAGCCGGTGGAATTGTGCATCAAATCCGACGCGAATTCTGGCGAAGCGATTTGCTCACGCTATCAGCGTGCACTATCGGGATTTTGAGCACGCTTACGTATACTGAATTTGATTGCGCGGCTCTGCTGGCTATGTTATAATAATTGATAGCTCACGAAATTGCAGGCAGCAGTCATTTTCACTTTCCTTCAAAATGCGAAATTTACCTTCATCGCTGGTTATACGTCATGTAGATATAACGTATATCTATACCTTTTTGACCATATTTGGGCAGTGTATCAATGTGTTGAATTATAAATTTGCATATCTGTACCCGTATACTATATCTCGTTTAGCACGCTTCGCGCATTCACGAGATCAAAATAGGTAGACTAAATCCTGCCGTAGTAACAGTAATTCTATTCACTTCCTCAACCTAGCTTGATTTGCTATTTGGCTTTTAAAAAGCAGAAACTTTTGTATTTTAACTGTGATAGCAAATTTTTCATGGTATAAAAAGCACAAAAAACTCTACTGTTAACAGCTCCTGCAAAAGTCAGTTCATTTGTCAAAGGTAAACATAACAATAATCTTAACTTACCAGCAAGTCGATTCCTTGAAAGGGCCTGCCAACGGATTCAAGTTGCGTGCTATTTCCTGAATCTCTGAAGTAGGTTAACGCACTCTTCGAAGAAAAATATGAAAATGGTGTATAATCGACTTTTTTTATTTAGACTAAACACTTTATGATTCGGAAGGAGAGCTGCAAAATGTAAGCTTCTTGGAGTTGAAACGAGGGTCAAATATGTTCATTTTCCAATCGACCAAGTCGATAAGGATATTGCTATATAACCCTTTTGATTGGGTTGAATAATTGGCTTGGACAAATTAATTTTTCCAGCAATTTTTCAAATAACAAAGCAGAGCTGAAGAAAATATCTCCAACAACATACCGTCTCCGTTTGGCCATATATGTCCCAAAGCTCGACCCCTGTTTTTTCTCGCCATTGATGTAGCATTTGTTTATTCAATGGTTCTCCTCCAACGTAGCAACATTTTAACCTGGGAAATTTAAAACTCTTTAGATCCTCCTCGTCCAACGCCGCCATGTAAATGGAAGGTCTAAACTGAGCTTTCGTGATAGGATACTCCTGAAGAGTCTTCAGAGCTTCTCTGGGGCTCACTTTCTTGTAATGAACAAAAGCTCCTGCTCCATCGGACCAAGCACCGAAAAAACTGTGCATAAGTAGCACAGACCATCCTGTAGGTGTAGTAGCCCAAAATAAATCTGTTTCTACATGAACTCTAAAAGAGAAGAAATTCAGTTGTAAATCACAAGCCCAGTTTGGATGGACGGATGGATGGATGGATAGAACTAAAAAAAACAGGAAGATTTCTGATTGAAGGACATAGCTTGCTTGTATTCAAACCTCCACCGTTTGAGATCATGCTGATGAAACCCTTCTGTTAGCAACACGTAGGAAGTCGAAAACATGTTAAATATAAAGGTTTTGCCGTCCTTTACGAAAAATGTTCAAAATCCTCACGTTTTCTGACACGCGTGTATATTTTTAATTAATAAATGATGGTTACCCAACTAGTTTAGCTTTTTAGTTATTTTGGGTAACCAGCTACTGTATCTATTTTTAATTTATATATTATGTATACATCTTTGTAATTTTACAGTACGAATAAACGTCGTTGTTGTTGTTGTTTCATCATGAAAGGTTGTAGGTTGTTATTCCGGCGAATATGTTTAAAATACAAAGACTTTATTGTCACGTACTTTTCAATTCCTAGACTTCCCAGGCCCAAACTAGCTTGTGAATGTTCAATCATCTTTGCATTTCCGGTTGTTCCGCTTGAGAAGTATATGTTAGTAGGAGCTGAGCTTAGCGACTTCACAGACTTGCAAGGGAAATATGATAACAACATTTAGAATAAAAAAATGTTACATAAATCTTGATACAGAGGATAAAAAAAGAGTTCTCACACCTGGAGTGCGTTTCTCAAAAGTCCAGAAAAGATTTCGAGGCCGATAATTATATTTTTCGAGTTTGTTTTTCTCGAGGAGCGGAAGTTTCTTGCGCTAAATAGCACAATTTCCTAAGAAGGAATTAAAAGGAATACCAATACCATTTGCATCTTTATAAATTCTATGAACATAAAGCAGCTCTTGGGGTCCGAAATGTTTTTGGGACTTTGAGAGAAACGCATCCCTGGAGTCAAACCCATGAACGTCCGTATACACCAGCCCCAACATGGCAGCTGCTCAACCACTATGCTATTAGGTTATTAAGACCTCTTGGCAGTTTGGGAATTTAACTACAAGTTCATGATTGGGAAACATCCAACATTTTGTTATGATTAATTTGTGTGGATGTAATGATTAGGGTGTGTGGATTACTATAGTTCGTGTGCACTCGCGTGCCGTGATGGGTTTCCTCCTGTCAGGTCACACATCCATCATAATTGGTAGTTCTTGTCTGGTTGAGCCATTGTTTTGTAGTAAAATTAAGTGTATAAAAATATATTGATGGTATATAGTTGGGAAACTATGAAAACCCGGCTAGATGGCAATTTGGAGATGAAAATCACCAACGGAAAACCAACTGGCCCTCTAGGTTGGGGGTTATGTGGAGGGATGAAAACTTGCTTGCTTGTAACATAAACCAAACCCGGTAGATTGGCACAGTGAACAGATCTGACTGAGAGTCTGTTCTCACCAAATGCAAAATGTGTGTTAATATTGGGCTTATGTCCAGAAATGCAGGTAACTCGGACCTTGGGCACTTCATATTACACACAATTATTTGTCATTTCCATATGACTTCATGTTTGACAGAATTGCTTGCGTTTAGGTGAGAATTAGGGCTAGGGGACACTTCATGATGCTTATCATAAAGAACATGAATCTCATTAGCCTGCATTTCTGGACATATCTTAAGATTGGGCGGTGGAATGTCCAAGCCAGTATGAAGCAGGAACATTTGTGAGTAGTTTCAGAGATTAATGGGCATAACGTTAGTATACTGGGATCCACACTGATGGAGTGAAACAAATGCATGAGGTGACCACGGCGGTGGGGTGGACTGCCCTTTAATCAAGATAGAAATAAACAGAATCAAATTAAAATGGCAGATGAATTCGTCTTGTTAACATCAGCGACAGCCATCTTTGTTTTATGGGAGTCTATTTATTGAGAGCTATTCTTAGTCCCGAAGACAATAACTGAGAATTCTATCGTTAAATGTCAAGATAGTGCTGTTCTATGGAGCTGAAAATCAGACGATAAATAAATCTTTACTTACATTTGTATATGTTTAAAAAAATTGTCCGAGCGCCGAATTGCAGACAAATGACACAATGGCCAAATAATAGGCTCTGACATCATCACTTTACATTACGCGAACACTACATTTTATTTTATCCTACCTGAAAATCGCCACCTGCAATTTCAAAAAGCTTCTCAAATGACAGCCAACCTTCCCTACAAATAAAGTTCTCAGCATTAGATATTTGTATATGAAGATGTGTAACGCATAAAATACAGGACCCAATTTAGAATTTCTAAAAAATAACTGAAAAAACTCCTGTCTAGATCTGGTGCTGGTCTTTGTGCAAGATAAGTAAGTGGGTCATTAGGCATGGGTTCAGAGGATCTTGCTTTTTACCTTACCTTTCTTCATCTTTGATTCTGTTGACTAAAATTCTGCTTCTTATATTAACATCGCCGGAGTTGGCAAGCTGAAGAAAAACGAAGGACAATGAAAGAACAGACATAATGAAAAACACGACACAATTTTATTTGTTAAAGCCAAGACTCTTGCTCTCAGTTACTATCATTTATTCTATTTGCTGTATGGAAATCGGACACATTCGCCATCTTAGATAATAATAAATAATCAGCAGTCTGCCATTCGTTTTACCATGGAAACAGAGAAAGACAACACTATCCCTTTTCACGACACGTCAGTTACAAAGGACTCAGACGGCCTTCTCACAATCAGTGTATGGTTCTCACAACCATACATGGCCTATGATTCACACCATTCTGAATCAGTTAAGCGTGTCTGCATAACAAAATGTCAAATGTCTGTATGACAGAGCCAAAAATCTCATCACTAGACCATCAATTATCTCTAAAGAAAAGAAACACTTGTCGTCAGTTCTTGTTTGTAATGAAATCCTTCCTCGTTTGTGCAAAAGATCACAACGACAAAAAGGCCAACAGTCAAGGAGAAACCCACGCATGATTTTAAATTTACCGCGATTTTATACCCTATATCAAAGGTGTATCGGAGGTTATTCCCCGCTGCCTACAATAACAAGGCGTACGCACTGTTTTCAAATCTGACACAACGCTGAGGTTACACTTGGTGTGACCTAAAGACTTCCTTGACTCTAATAAACAAGACGGTGTTGTCTGTAAGATTCCTTGCGAATGCGGCAAAGGATATATAGGGGAAACAGGGAGATCTATGTATGAAAGGATAAAAGAACACGATGGAGACAAACGGCTTGCTCGTAACTTCAAACCTTCGCGGTTTCGGAACACGCTAACAAGACCGAGAACTTTCCAATTTGGAACGAGGTTAAGTTTATTGACCGTGACCCACACTGGTACACCCGTAAAGTAAAGAAGCCATCCACATAAAGTCCTGGCTAAACTAGGAAACATTGTTGCGGAAACATTGTTTCCTGTGATGTTTCCGGTGTGGCTAAATTAGCGTGAAGCAAACAAAATGTTTTGCTGCCCCGGTGGCTAAACGAGGAAACATTGTTTCGGAAACACAGGGTCACGCATGCGCATTGTTGTGCGCTCGCCAGTCCGCTCGCCGTTGCTAGGAAACATTTTTAATGAGCAGCACTGGAAACTAGTCAACATTGCTTTCATGGTGGCTAAACTGGGAAACATATGTTTCGGAAGCAAAATTTGTGTCCGGGAAGCAAAAATGTTTTTGAGCTGAAGCAAAAACATTTTCTTGTTCCCGAGCAACAAAATTTGTCTTCGCAACATATGTTTCTCGCGTGGCTAAACTGGGAAACATTTGCCTCCGCAACGATGTTTCCTAGTTTAGCCAGGCCTTAAAGGACTTCACCCTAATAACATCAACAGAGATAGTGGAATCGAAATTCCTGAAGTATATGGATGCCTACAATCAAGAAGCACAACAGCCGAACGATAACAAATCGGACCTGTGAGGGAACAACATCTATTCGGAATAATAATGAGGATCGAAATAAACCAAGAGAACATAACGGGATCTCTTGAATGCACCAATAGCAACAAACCAACGTGCACATAAAGCGACACGTAACGAATCGACCTCATCGCTCGATGAAGACTACGCAGTAACAGCATTCGAAACGTCGCGATCAACATCTCAAAATGACTCCATCGTGAGACAAACGAACAAGCGTTTTTGTTAAGAAGGATGGAATGGTTAATTTCGCGTTGTCCATATTTTGAAACAATTCGTCGCACATTTGGATCAAAGCTGAAGTAGTTAGGTGATGGGGACGACAACAATGTCTCATAACCAACTATCATGGGAGTTCCTGAAGCTAAGGCTCTATCTTCTGTTCTCTGCTGTTTCTACTACAGGTTAATGATCTACCCGTTGTTCTTCAGTTTAATGTTAGGGTTAAGGTTATAACATGGCGGCGTTCAAAACGACTTCTTGGCTCTTTGGAAGCTGAAAATTTGGTCAGTATCTTATCTCTATATTTACTTTTAATTAGGAGAAAGAAGAAAAAGGGCGCTTTCAGGAGTGAACTTTTCCTTTAAAATAAATAAATGAAACATACCTTGTCGATGACATCGAGTAATTCTTTGTTAATCTGATCAGAGTTAGCTGTCACTACACAGACTGGTTTGGACTTTAAAATTCTGCGATGAAATTCCTTTGGCCCAATATTGTCTGGTGTTATCATACATACTCCACCTGTAAAAATTGTGGCAATTTTTAATGAGCCGTCCCAAAATCGGCTTAGCATTTATTTTTTATTAAAATGTTATCCTACCTGTTCTTAAACAAGCAGCCTGTATCAGCCAGTATTCTGGAATTGCGGGCAAAATTACCATCACTCGGTCACCTGGTTTGATACCAACCGCCGTACACAGCATGGTAGCAGTTCTACATAGAAAAGATAATTTGATATCTCAACGCACCCGTGTATTTGCGTTCGACGATAGGAGGATGCTTTCTAATCTCGTCGGGTATTGGTCTGGGCGCAGGGGATTGTGGGAAGGGTATCGGTCTGGATGCCATGCGATTTCGGTTGTGACCAGAATGGATACTCCAAAATCAGGTTTGGACCAGCGGTTTCAGTGAAAACATTGGTTTGGTGGGGGGTTCTCATTCTCGCGGGCTCAGAAACCTGATTTAAGTCACAACCATGCGATTTCAGGGTTTGGGCGCCATCTTGGACTGGCTGACCATTCGCCTCGATTTCATGTGGGGGCCTCGAGTCCAGATCGAACGCACTTTACTAATGCATGACATTGATTCTTTTTTCATTCAACTTGCCGTAAAACACTAACCAGAGACAAGATGCCAATGAGTATTTTTGGAATATAACTTTATGAGAAAATTGAAGGCTAAAATGTTCTTAAAATCCACAACAAAAACTATCAATATCGACGACGTTTTGACGCTGCTTCACGTCATTATTAAGGCAAAAAGGTAACATGAAAACTAAGAGTATAAAGAGAGTGAAACAATGGGAAAATACATGTGATAGCTCTTCGTTCTTAGTTCTTAACTTCGCTGATCGGGCGAACGTTGTCATTAGTACCCACGGGAAATAATTTTATTTCAAATACAATAATTATCCACCATTATTATCAATATACGCGGCCAAATAAGAAACTACCTTCGAGAAAACACGCGTGAGTGGCGGGCGATATTGAATTTGACGGCCTGCAAACGCATTTACGGCCCTGTTTCTGTTAAACATTTTTTTCTTATTAAATGAATTTGTACGATTTGGCCTTGTGTATTGATAATAATGATAATCACATGACTTTTGTCGGGCATATAGTTTATTTGTGTCCCTCGTAGCATCATTTGCACCCTCGCTCCGCTCGGGCGCAAATGATGCTACTCGGGCCACAAATAAACTATATGCCCTCCAAAAGTCATGTGATTGTCCTATTATCAAATGCCCAAGGAAATGTGCGCGCTATGATTGGTCAAACCGAGATCATTATAACTCGATAAAGCACGCGTGTGACGTAAGGTTCATTAAAACCGTTTTCATTTTATAAAAGAAATAAAAAAACTTGTTCCTCGTGCATTGTTGAGTTATATAAGCACTTGGGAATTCCTCGAGCCGAAGGCAAGTGCTTCTCTGCACTTCTCGAGTGTTCTTAAAAATTCCCGCGTGCTTATATAACTCAATAATGCACTCGGCGCGTTTTTTATTTCTTTAAAAGAAATGAGGAAAAGATATTGATAGATGAAGAATAAAAGCCAATTATTCCAACTAACTTTGTCTCAGATTCCAGTCCGTGAGCAAGGGAGTCAAACTGCTCTCATAAATTAAATAGAAGCACGAGTTCCCGTGCCCATCAGCGAAGTTAAGCCCAGTTTGGCTGGGTAAGTGCCTGGATGGGTAACCGGTAGTATTACGGTAGTGTCAAAAGAGAGAAACAGACATAAACTCAATTTATTCTCTCTAACAGGAAATTAGGAGCGTTCTCCTTTGTGGAACGCGAAAAGAACTGAAACGGCCTAAAGGTCCGACCAAACGAACGCAACATTTCAACGCAACATCTCACAACATTGTTGCGCGCAAGATGCTACACGCGTTTGGCCACCCTGTTGCAACATGTTGGATGGTGTTGGATCAAGTTTGAAAATGGTCAAATTTTTGTTGCAACATTTTTGGATTTTGCATGATGTTGTACTCGTTTAGCCACGCTCGCGCAACATTGTTGCACTAGGGCATGCGCGCTAGGTCGATATGCTGATTCAACGCCAGAGGTATTATGGGTTTTCGTCTTTAAACATGGTGGACAATAACGGCCAAACTCGACAATCTAAAAAGAAAACACCAAGGAAGTGGACAGAGAGGGAGACCGCGTCGTTGATAGTCATGTTGGAGGAGCTGGGGGTCCCTGCCTTTGGAACATATTCGAAACGTCGTACCACTCAAGGGAGACAAGGGAACAAGGTTTTGAAGAATTACAGAGTGAACTTGACATCAGCGTTGCCGATATAAAGGCAAAAATAGTTTCATTATTCAATTCAATATGGCGTTTTACGTCCGAGCGTACCAGGAGCCTGTGGCACATAAACATCGACAAACCCGTGAAATGTTGCACGATGTTGCGCGCGTTTGTTCAGCTCCTTCACAATATGATCCAACAATGTTGCAAGATGTTGCGCTACACGTACGCGTACAATCAGATTAGATTCATGCTAAAGTACTTCTGATACACTGTTCAACATGTTGAATGGCCTATTTCACTAACATTCAAGAAGGCATGACACACGTTCAATATTTGTTGATCAACAAATGTTGAACCATGTATTATAGGCTTATATATACACCTGGATTTTTGAAAACGTGATCTACGAGTTTTTGAACTGCGACAAAAAAACAAGGCCGAGAACGCTCACAACACTTACTTAGGGCGATATCGTTTTCAAAAATCCAGGTATATATCTCGATAGATTGACGACAGTGATCGAGAAAAGTGCCAAAAAGCCATTTCCGGCCAAAGTCAGCGCTTTCTGGACCACTCCATGGCCACAGCGTTTGCTTGAAATATATACCTGGATTTTTAAAAACGTGATCAACGAAAATTACACTGCAATTTGACTACAACTAGCCCAAACACGGGTTTTTATGAGCCCGATAAGCCTGAAAATCATAGAGAAGAGAGAGAGGAGAGAGAGAGAGAGAGAGAGAGAGAGAGAGAGAGAGAGAGAGAGAGAGAGAGAGAGAGAGAGAGAGAGAGAGAGAGAGAGAGAGAGAGAGAGAGAGAAGAGGGAAAGGGAGAGAGATCGAGAGAAAAAAAGACTAGCAACAGTCTCTAGTTTTTATATTGGTGGGTTTGGGCGATATCGTTTTCAAAAATCCAGGTATATATACTCGCATAATATTCCCATATTGTAGTTTAATACCTTGACAATGGCGACACGATGACTCCGAAACATCGGTGTTCTTTAGGAATGTCATTTTAGGGAAAAATATGTACATCTTACTTTTTCGAGTTAAAGGCAACATCTTGAAAGCTCCACTTCACTTCGTTGCCGTCACCATCAATCCACCACAGAGCTGGAGTATTACTTTCTCTTTTGCCTTCCTGCAGGAAATCAGAGACATGAAAAAAGTAGAAAGAAAATAAACGTTTCATTTGCTAAATTTGTTCCTTGTCCAGTTTCTTTGCCAGTTATTAGCAACAACGTTTAAAATTTGTTTCACCCACGAATTCCAACTCATTTGTACAAGCCGCACCAGCTCGGTTGAGTACGGCGATGGAAATGTAATCACAAAACAAAATTGAGAAAAATAATAGTCAAAAGGGGAAGCGCACGTTAAGCGCTAGCACTTCAAGATTTTTAAACAACAGTACTTTTTAATGGGGAAGTTATTCTATCACTTGTGTACAGCTGTTACTTGTGAGCAAGCTGCCAGTCCCTTCTCCCACACAAGAGAGCTTGCTCGCGGGCTAATACTTTTTTCGTTTTAGTTTCCGATTTCGTCACATCCTGTATTACTTAATTCTTCTATATTGCGAAATTTTCCTTGTATATAACATCGTATAACATATTGTTTATTTAGTAACATCTTGTACCCGAAGAAGGCTGTTTTCAGCTTTGCTTTAAAGTTTTATATTCAATTATTTTTGGCTGCAGCAGATCCTCAAGGATCCAGCGTACAAGCAGCGGAATTCTTGCATACGGTTTCTTGCCATTTAACCAGTTATTTGATACAGCTGGTCTGCGGCCGAGGGTAACTAGCGTGGCCAGTGGTCACGGTAAACAAGTTGTCACTTATGTCGCACCACAAGCATAGGTCGCATTCAATTTAGTGTAAAGCTGGTTCAACAAATCTGCGTAGAGCAATATAAGACTTACGGCTCTTCAAATTTAAACGTCAGTATGCAGGCCTGTGAATTGACAACAAAAATAGTTAAGACAGCAAGACGCATACCTCAGCCTGAGAGCAGATGGGAGCAGATCACCGTTGAAGTACTCTTTAATTCAGTTAATATTGCAGTTTGGGTGTTTCTTGGTGTTGCGGAAGCCATTGTCGGTTAGCTTTTGTGTTGTGGTGTGGGTATTGTTCAGTGTCTTTTGAATCTTTTGTTTTACGTGATTTGGTGATCACACCATCCGCAACACCAAGAAACTACCAATAATTTACAAAGCTATTCAGTCAAGCGAAACGCATATGCTTCATATGGCTAAAATTTCATACACAGAGAGAGAGAGAGAGAGTGCTCGATACATATAGTAGAGCAGGAATATATTTTTCACACAATGTGATGTTACAAAACAGTAACTCGAGTTTCACCTTTTCTTTCCTTGCCCACTCATCTATGATGTCTGCAAAGTTGAAGTATTCCGGAACTAGAAAATCTTTTGATCCCCAAATCACCTCGTCAGCCATCACGACATCAGATTGAGTCCGACGACAACACAACAATGGCAGTAACGGAACTTTTGTCTAATGTAAAAAAAGCCATTAAAATTAGGTGCCAAATTAAGCGATGCTTCACATAAACCGAACTTAAAACCGACTCTAAAAGCAAACGCAAAACTGTAAAACCCTTGTATCATGTTACTTCTCTTTTTGCCAAGTTTCTATTTCGTTTGACTCTGCGTTTGACCCTTGCAAAAAAAAAAAAAACGGTACCAAGCGGAGGGGGTCTCAGGTATAATAGTGCCTGGTCAGTGTGCCTGATAAAGAGGTGCGGAAACCATTTTTGGGTTGGAAATTTACGATCTGAGGACTTTTTTGGGTGTGCAGATTTTTGGTGAGGACTTTTTCTGGCTCTTATGATCATTAATTCCAAATGGCTCCAATGGACCTTTTTGCTTGGTTTGGTTGTTGTCCCATTCCAGATCATGTGAGAATTTTTCATTTATCTTTTTAAAAAAAAATATGCGTTCATATACACGAAAATATGAAAAAATAAAACATCACATGGTTTGAAACGAGTCAGCGAACAAATCAAGCTAAAAAGGTGTATTCTATAAGGCAGTGGTTGATATAGGTAACAATAGAATAAGCACAGGACCGCGAACGAAAATGCTGCTAGTGAAGTCAGCCTTGCTTCTCAGTTTGTTGATATAGGAGAGGGGCCCAGGTGACCTGGTCCCCCTCTTATTTTGCATTGAAAATAAGGCTCCACAGGCCTCTCCTCTTCTACTCTGGACCTCCACCTTACATAAAGAAGACCGAGCGAGCATTATAATAGGATACTGAGTAACATTTGCATAAATATCCAGAAATAGAAACTATTTACTGAGGGAAAATAAGGGAGGAGCATACCGTGGGATTTGAGCGGGCTGATTTCCCTTTCCTTAACAACATATATTTGATGTTTCAAAGCCTGAGTTGATGCCTACTCAAAGTAACAGCAAGAAAAACAAAAGAGCAGATCGGGGATCCTTGGAAGAATCACCAAAGGTCGCCAAAATTGACTCCAGAAGACCAAGACGTGGAGAATATGGTGAACAATTAAACAACTCGTTGCTTCTCGAGAGCTTGGCGCCGTAGCTCAGTTGGTTAGAGCGCCTGTCTCGTAAACAGGAGGTCATGGGTTCAAACCCCATCGGTGCCTAAAAATTTTACTTTTATTGCATATGAAAGGCTGTCACAACAAAATATTTCGTTTCCCATCTCCCTTCCTTTCAGCAATAAGTGAAAATGGTTTACAACACTGAACTTCCATGTTTCGATTTGTTCGTTTGTTAAACCAACTGGACCATTTATAATATGGCGGATTGCTCGGGCAGTTTAAGGCCTGGTTTTAAAGTCTGTTCGGGAACCGATGATTGATCTACAATACCTTTGATCAGGTTGCTTAGAACACGGTAAAAATTTTCCTAAAGGCAATTTTTTATATTTTCTTTTGGCTAAACGCATTGCTTTGTATCAATGCCTTCAATATTATTTTTATTGAATTAATTTACTATTTGCTATACAAGATACAGAAGGGGTTGTACGGAGAGAAAATTGGCCCATAGATTAGAACTCTTTTCTAGTTTCTAATTTGGATATAAAATAATTTATTTCTGTTATATTTCAAACACAGAGCAAACTAATAGTTACATTGTGAAACTATCGTCGGTTACCTGTGCTCGTTCGATTTTCCGATTGGTTGACAAGAATAGGAGAATTTTCGGGAATTCATTCCAGGATGCATCGAGAACAGCCCTGATAACTCCCAACAAATAATTGGTCAACTGAGAGGAGGTGCTAAACATTAACAACAAAACACACGGTGGGGTGTTTTACGTGTTACAGTGGTAATATAGGATTAAGCATCGCGTTCTACGGCAAACGACAGCTTGTAGTTGATTATCTTTACTTTTCCTCGAATCGTTGAATAAATCCACCAGAAAAATCGAAAATAATTCACATGTTCATGACAAACACGAAACTACTTACTTTCACATAGAAACGCCAAACGACAGATAACAAAAGTTGATTTTTGCCTTTCGCGGAATAAAAACAAACGTGATGCTCTCTAAGGCTTGGTTCCCACTAGCGACATAATGATCATAATCGTATCAATAACAAAATTCTCGATTGTGATTGGTCATCCACGTGCCTATTTCTTACGTAATTGGCGCGCGGTCAAGTGGGTGTCCAATTACAGCTATCCAATTACAATTTTTTGTAATTGGATAGCTGTAATTGGACACCTATGTTGCGCGCGCGTCAATCAGGTGCACTTAAATGAGTTCTTTTTTCTCGCTGTTTCCTCCTGTTTTCAAACTGATAGAAAATATCCTAAACGTTTTGAGCACAAAACACTCCACATAGAATCTTTAATCTCGAATGTTGTTATTGATTCGATTAATTAGTAATTGAACTTCGTGGCGTACAATTCAGGGGTAGTCGTGCTCGTAATTTCAAATCGTCCTCGCGCTACGTGCTCGGCCGATTTGAAATTACTCGCCCAACTACTCCCTGAATTGTACTTCACTCAGTCCAATTACTATTACGAATCATAATCACAAGGGGCGTTATGTCGATGTTGTAGTGGGAACGCCGAAAAGCATAATCATAAAGACGCTTAGGATCGACATAATCACAATCATAAGAAAATGATCGGTCATTTTCTTATGATCATGTCTGTGATTATGCTTATGTCGTAGTGGGAACGTAAATCTAGCGCTCATAGTCGTAATCATAATGACGTATGTTCATTCATTGTATTTTGGCCAATGAACGTCCTAGTTCCAATAATTTGCAGTTCATGCTATTCCAAGATGGTGTCGAATTTTGATAAGCGTCTTGCAAGCCTCGTGGAAAGTTTTCCGATATGATACAATAAATCTTTGACAGACTCTAATACACAGTGTATTATGATAATGCGATGGCAAAATAACTGATTAAATGTAGTTAATGCGAGAAAGCTCATTATTACTGCAATTAATGCGTAGGTTTGTATAGCAGCCATTTTTAAAGCACCGTGTTCAAAACAAACGAGAAAAGAATTTAAAGTCGACTGCTTGTAAGTATGTGTTTCCACTGGATCATAACAACGTTATGATTATGATTATGTTTATGATTATGATTATGATTATGATTATGTCGCTAGTGGGAACCAAGCCTAATGATTCAACTTTGCGGGACGTGGAAAAGGTGCAAAGTAAACAGGCCGGACTAAAAAGACACAAAAGGTACAGTGTAGATCCCACCAAACGGGATGACGCGTAACACTTGATTTACAAACACCCAGGATCATCTACAGACAAAACTAAATCAACTATTAACTATCATGTGGCATGAAATTTTCGCGAGAGTTTTCATTCTGAGGATGGTCTATTTTTTATTCCTCGTGAATTTCACGTATCGTACTTGTAAATAACAATGTAAAAGCAACAATGTGATTTAATTACACCTCTCAATATGCGGACCTCTTTGTTTTTTTTAGTATAGCTGTAGATCCCAGGAGAGGTAGGTTATAGCTGTAATTGTAAGTGATTGTGTTTAGTGTCCATTTGACTTTCTGGTGTTTTGTTTTTTTTCTTTTAAAACTTTTGTCTTTTTGTATGCGTGAATATGGCTTCGCTAAAAGTTTTGTCACTGAATGTAAGGGGTTTGCGTAATCCTACAAAACGCAGGGCAATCTCTTCGTACCTGAAAAATCAAAGAGCTTCACTTTATTGTCTACAAGAAACCTTTTCTAAGAGAGAAGACGAAAGATTTTGGCGCTCAGAATGGGGTGGTCAGATCATCTTTTCCCATGGCACAGAGCACTCCAGAGGCGTATGTATCTTGGTGAGTCCAAATAGTACTTTTATATTAGATAATGTTTGTACTGATACTGAAGGCAGGTTGATCTTGGCTAATTTGAAAATGTAAGAGACTATCTCAATTGTAAATATTTATGCACCTACTGATTACCGTCAACAACCTACATGTATATTTATAAGAACACTGAGTGATCTCTTAGTTTCAAAGGCCAATACATCCAAAACTATCATCTCCGGTTACTGGAATACAGGACTTAGTCGTCTAGATAAATGTGGGGGACTACCGTGGAAGGAGACGAATTATAGGAATGCTCTTTTAAGTCTCATGAAAGAGCTTGACTTGGTAGATATTTATCGCACAATGCATCCGAATACACGATCTTATACCTATGAATCAAAAATTTTAAAAATTAAATCGCGAAACGTAAATTTAATATATTAGTTGTACTCGCCAAAAAGTATGTTTATTCCTGTAAAATAACCGAAAAGATGCCCAGCCAATCAGAATTCCAAGAAAAACTAAAATTGCAATGGAAAATAGAGAAATGTGAAAATTAAAATGATTTTCTTTTCTTATAGCTCATGTAAATCCTATATTTCATAATTTTATTTCCTTTTTTGTGTACTCTTTTCATGCTATATTTATTTATATTTACATTTTATTACCTGTTACACTTTATTACCTGTTATTTTGTATTTTTATATGTGCTAATAAATAAATAAATAAATAAATAAAAACATGGCGATGTAATGTTGTCTGTTTACCTACTAATTTACTGTACTCATGTCACGAGTCGGTTTTTCTTCGGCAGGAGCAAGATGGTCTCCTTGTGTTGAGCTGTTATCAAATTTTCCTACAGACCGCAGAGATTGTTCGATTTGATTTATTTTATCTTATTTTATCTTATTTAAATGTTCGTTTTATAGTTGGTGTGATGTCTTCGGATTTTACCGACTTATTTAATGTAGATGTAGAATGTTGCAATTGTAAACACGGTCGTAATATTGTTTGCACTCAATTCTAAATAAATAGAGTAACGTTTCGCACATTTTTCTTTTTTCACATGAGTTTATTTTTTCTTGATCTAATTGTCGCTGATCGTTGGAGATTCCGTGAATATTTCATGTCATACGTTAACCCCCCAATTTTAGAGACACGTATAGCGTTGTTCTAAATTTTGAGTTTGTCAACAAAATCCTATTGCGTGACAATTCAAACGAAACCCTTTCGGCAATTCTTGGTGACATCATAAAAATTCAAAAATCTTAAGTATCATCCTACAAAGCTGTTTCTAACATGGCGTGTATACCATTGTTATAATCGTTCACAAAAAGTTTCAGGTTTTAACGATTTTTTGCTTCCGATTTAAAAAGGTTTTAAATGTATCACGCAATTCGTCACGCTATTTCAGATAAGACGTGAAAGACAAAATGTTATTTTTGCATTATAGATGCTCAGTTATAAGCCGATTTAATGGAACTCGTGTGTTCGCTAAGTGAATAACCAACGGCCAAATAGTGACGTCACAATAAGAAACCTTCCCTTCGGTGCTATGAATCTGCTTTCATTAGAACTCTTTTTATGCATTCACAAAATATACAGATCGTCAAGCTTGCGAAAACTGCTTCAATAACCTCCAGTAGCTCACTACTGAAAGGGTTAATCTACATGCAGTCCAGAATCTCACCAAAGAATATTTTTCAATACTCTTACTTTTCGCGTTAATGTTACATTTTGCGGCCTAACACCCTCACCACTAAAACCAGACGTAGATCCACGAAACATTTTTGACTGACAGTATACATGTAGGGTAAGTGTTTTCACAAGGAATTAATCTATGTACAGGGAGTCATAATTTATTGGTTATCATTAAGTTAAGAAAACAGAGCATCATATCACAAAAATAATGAATTGAAACAAAAGCCAGAGGAATTCTGCACACTCTAAATACGCTGTTACTCCTCTGGTTGGAATGCCGTTATCACAAATAAGACTCTGCATGTTTTCTGGTAATGTGGCAGTACTCATTTACTCCTAATGTGCAACGAGGCACTGCAAGGGTAAAGTGAACATTTAAACAACTTGGGAAGTAAAAACTGATTGACCCAGGACTTCAAATATCTGCAAGTCAGTGCAAATGCTCAAGCTCTCAAAAATTTACAAATGAGTTTTCCTGTTTCACTTTTCTTAAAGTGTGTTAGTTTCCCAGTGTTCCTGCTGGTAATATGTACAATGTAGTGAGTAAGGGAAGGGGGAGGGAGGGGGGAAGGTGTGGCTACACATGTACGTTCGAGCCTTAAACTTCGCGAGTAACCACAAAGCACGAGTAACTTCGCGAGTAACCACAAAGCATCAAGAAATAATAACAAACAAAACCAATTTTTATCTTGTTCTGACACTATTCATCAGTATAGTTGCTTGTGCATGTGTTTCATTGTTTACGTGTAGATTAGTTTGATCAACTGAATTGTTGATACGCACAATGTACAGTAAATTAAGGCTGATGTTTTGAGGACTAGCACTAAAAAACATTACCTTTTTAATCCTTTTATACATATATGGTGGCAATTTACTTTATCAACAAGGCTGATAACACTAACATTTTGTTTCACTCCCCCACCAATTCATTATCACAGTTTCATTTGAAACCAACTGCTTTATGTTCATGTGTCTATCATAATTATACATGCAAGAACAGTGCAAATTATGCTCCTGTACATTATAAACACAACACAGAGTCACGCAACTCCTGCATAGTTTAAAGTCTACTCTGGGTTGTGCTATTGAGACCATGACTACAGAATCTATCCTCAAAGAGACAGGTGGAGTCCATAAGCAGAAGTTACATGTACAGTAATATTGATGTCTATGATGCCCACATGCACTCTTACATGCATGGGAAAGTTAGAAATCAAGAGGAATTCCCATGGCGATGCAATGCATTGTAACTTGCAATACAGTGTACATGTACATGTATCAGGCTGGGGGTTAGTCAAAATAAAATTAATCAACAAGTTCCATTGCTGCAAGATGAAAGATAGTATACACATACCTCTGGCTCAGACCATTCTACAATTGTACATGTACACTGTACATCTTTTTCATTACTGCGTGTTTTAGTACTGTAGTTTTGTCACTCAGTTTTCTAAGAAATAAAGGAAATAGTCACCATTTAGATCAAAAACTATAAACTTTGACTACATACATGTACACCTGTACAAGTATTAGACAACCAAGGCTGTGCTCTAAGAAAAATAGTTGGGAGCCCGAAATCTCCAAGCACTTGAAATCTGGGGTGCTCAGCATACAGTATAAGTTTGGTGCAAAAACAAAGATTTCCTGGTTGCCCAAAGGTAAAATTTTGCATTGTTGGGCTGTGCTCTAGCAACACACAGTGGCCCGTAGCATATCACTTTTGACCTTGGGTGATCAGAAAGTGTACAAACATGTAGCTTTTCACAAAACTTATAAGCTGGCACCAATAATGTAGATTTGAAGCACAGCCTATGTTGTGCTTAAAACTATCCTTGATTCTATTTTTGTTTTATCCTCATTAGCAAACATTCCATGTATCTCACACAGACTAAAGAAAAAAAAATAAGTGAAGATGCAACAGCTACATGATCAATCAACATACATGTACAGCAACAAATTAAAATTGCCTTCTTTTCTGGTTCCCTTTCTCTTTACAAAGAGCCATCTGATATGACATTTGTGAACTACAGCTGTACATGTATTATAATCATACTAAAAAATACACTGAACTGAGGACGTTTACAAAACATGGACCCGGGTCCATGGACAATCTGATAGACCACCCCTAATTTTTGTCAATTTAAGGATGGACTGTGGACTGGGGACAGGGTATAAAACACAGTCTTAAGTTTTAATAAATATGACATTCAACATCAATTGGTATTTAACTCCCTACTATTTTACCCTTTTGCCAACATTGCATTTTATACAATATGCAGTCCGATTCTTGGCCGGTACTGTTGGGGCAGGAGGCGAGCAATGATGTGAAGTTTTAGTGCTCTCCCTACAGATTTCCTTTGATGCATGTTGAACAAGAAGGACTGGGCCAAGTCCCAAGCTACACTGTACAGTGTGCTATTACATGTATTATGACATGCAGACAATCCCATGTGCTTTTCTTTTGGATTCGGTTAAAACGAAAGTCTAGTGGAGTATAAACAAACACATGCCAAAGCCACCATACTACATGTAATTGTTTTCATTGTTTCTACATGTAGGTGCTTCGTGAATACTCGCGAAGAGCAGTGTTTTCAGTTTGAGTTCTCGGTGAGGGAAGGGGAAGGTGAGGCTATGTTCAAACCTTAAACACTGCTCTTCACAAGTATCCACAAAGCATCTACATTGTAGAAATAATAACAAACAAACCAATCTTTATCTTGATCTGACACTGTCTTTTCATCAGTATGGTTGCTTGCACATGTGTTTGTTTATACTCCACCAGGCCTATCAGCATTTTCTTGACAGCACATGCACAACAAATCCAAAAGAAAAGCACATGGGATTGTCTGCATCCCATAATTATAGTACCTTGGGTCCAGTCCTTCTTGTTCTACAGTACTTGTGTCTTGACGTGGCTGCTTGAAGTTGAATGTCATATTTATTTAAACTGAAGACTGTGTTTTATACCCTGTCCCCAGTCCATCCTTTATAATAATGACAGAAAAATTCAGAAAAAAATATACTATATTAAAACTGACGAAAATTAAAGGTGGTCCATGTACCTGGGTCCATGTTTTGTATACTGTACGTCCTTGAACTGACTATTGCCATTTTTGGTACTGATTAACTGAGCAATGTTCGCCTTTTCCAAAGGTTTTACCTCCAACAATTTAGCATGTGTACATAACAAGTCAGTGGTCTTATGGCCTACAGTAAAGTATGGTTTCCTAAGCATGGACGACCAAAGGCCCCAGCAAATAAGAAGAAAATAATGGGCCATTTCATTTAATGTCTGCACCCCCCCCCCCCCCTATTGAAGGGTAGGGAAATCCTAGGGGGAAGGGAGGGGGTTAAAGAGTCATTTCTGAAGGGGTAACTTTGTCGGAACCTTTGATCAATCAACAACATCTTCCTTTTTCTGAAGGGGGAAATGTGTCGGCACTTTAATCTTTTTTTTTCCAAAGGGGTAAAATTCATAATTACCCCTCAATAGGGGGGGTGCGGATATTAAATGGAATGGCCCAATACTGTACAGGTACTTCATGTTAAAAATCAACATCACTTGAACAGAATTGCAAGATTGAAAGAATATTAAAATTCAAGTTTTAGTTTCTTATAAGCTTATTTATTAAAATGAGCAGGCTGAAATTGTTTCTGTTCTGGTGTACCAATACACACGGACTAAAACAAAAGACTAAACAAATTACAACGTGAAATCCCTTGCGAAGTGAGCCCGTACAGTCACCAAGACAGAACCCTGAAATTCGTAGAAAATCTTCAGAACAGGTAGCCAAAAATAATATTTAAACTGGTTTACATTTTTAACGTAAGCTTGCTTACCTTTGGGATCACAAGGGCAGCAAGAATGAAGCGCTTGAATTGGTGCAGCATTTATCTTCACTTGACGATGGATGTAGGTTGGAAACAATCGAATGCATAGCGATCGTTGATATTTTGTAAAAACATTGCATGCAGCTTATTCAGAAAACGTGAAACGAGAAAAAGTCTCAAATCACAAGTTGTCTTTTCAAAGCAAGTGAAGTTTTGAGAGCTGAAAGCGAGCAGCAAGACAGTAATAACCGAGTAATAGAGAGTTTTAGATCCGAGTTTACCGCTAACCTCTAACCGCGGTTTGACGTTAGAAGTTTGTCGTTTGCCGTTAGCTCATTTCTCGATTTAGATCCCAGAGCCGTTTGGACGATGCGAAACAATGAATGGCACCTGTTTTCAAGGTGCAATATTATCTATCAAATTTAGCATTTGGCACGAATTTCTGCCTCTGTTAATAGATAAAGACTTGTTCAATAAGATTTTGGTTTAGGGTTAGATTTAGGTTAGTTAGGTTTAGGTTAGTTAGGTTTAGGGTTAGATTTAGGTTACGTGGAATAAAACAAGAAATATACACTAAACGCTTTCAGGTAAATGACAAACGTGAAAACTTACCTCCTCACGTTGAAAACGCACGTTGTAAACCTCAAACGTGACGCGAAAGACTTGTCACGTGACCTCCAGTGGTTAGAGGTTAGCGGTAAACCCGGATCTAAAACTCTCTAATATTAAACATGGGAGTTCGTTAAAAGAACTGCCCGCCGGGAATGACTCGCTTGCGCATGATCAATTCGCACCCAAGACCTCTCGGCCGAGCGACCAAGCGGAAGATTGCCTTCGATTGCCTTTGATTTACTGTATTGTATTTTACATTGTATTCACCATTATTATTTTTCGAGCTCACATACGGCTTTTTCAATGCATTTTTTTTAATCTCTCGTTCTTCGGAACTCATTCCTATTTCCGTTCCAGGTAAATCCAGGCTTTAAAAACACCTCTTTCAAGAGCTGTTTAGGCAAGGCTAAAATATTAAAATGCCGCGTCAGCTATTGACATGTGAAGTAAAGATGGTATATAAGACACATATCTCATACAACAGTAATACCGCCGTTGAACTCTGATCTGTGTCTTGTATTTTGAAATATTATCTTTTCTTTGAAAGATACGTTTTTTTTCCCGCTCTCGCTCGCGAAGCGGCAATCGAGGGTCCTGAAAGGTGGGTGGGTGGGGGGGGGGGGATACCAATCCCATTTCCCAGCGTCCAAATTCCCACTCGCAGAATTCTGGAAAAATACCAGTGTTTTTCATACCAACTCTTTTCTATTCACATCGGCATATCAGGTGATATGCTCCTGCCACTTCACATTCCTGTCGCCTGCAGACATTCCGCCATGTTGTTTTTAACATGAAAATACGCATGCTCAACGTTTTTGGCTTGATTGCACCGCTGTACACAAATATCGTTGACCACAAGACAAGTGAAAAAATAAAATATTCTCATATTCCTATCGTAGAATTGGCTGTAAAATAGGCACTTTTAACAGTTTTCTGATGTTTGCCAAACTAAGGGAATTAAAAAGAAACAGAATGCACGATCACTGCAACAAACCGTTGAGAATGGCCGAATTTGGGTTTCCAGACCTAGATCAGTATTAATACTTGAAGTGAAACAAAAGAAACGGCAAACTGATCCTTACGGAAGAAAAACAGAACACTCACTGAAGCAAATAAAATAAAAGTGGAATATAATAGTGCCCAATATTTGCTTTGCAAAACAAAGCTTCTTCAGGGGCTAGCACTATAAATGATTACAACTGTAAAACCGTTATACAAGTGGTTTTGAAAAAAATAAAGAATAACAAAAACAATAAATATGATTGGTGAAGGGTTTGACAGATGATAAACTAAACTGACTAGTGATGAGAAAGTTAATGAAGTTCGTCCTGTCTGTTGATTCCAAGTGGTTCTAAACTACTACAAACTAAACTAAGGAAACCAACCAGCGAGAGAGATCAGATCGGTGCCTCCAGCAGGAGCTTACAGATGCAACCACCTACGCTGTTTGACCTGTCAGTTTATTCAACAAGGCCAAAAGAAATACACTTTTTTTACTACTAAAGAGAAACATTATATTTATAATCACATAACATGTAATTCTAAAAACCTGATCTATATGATCCAATGTAAAAACTGTTTTAAACGTAATATACCGCGTCAATACATCGGAGAAACAAAACGCAAACTAATATAAATGAACGCTTTGGTGAAGATCGCCGCTCTGTAGAGAATCGACATCACCTCAGCTGCCCTACTCCTATTGTTAAACAATAAAAATGCAGACAATGAACAGACTTGCACAATTATTTATTTTATGAAATGGTAAAAAGGGAAACTTGGTTTTGGTTTGGAAAGTTATATATTGAAATAGTAAGTAATAATTTTAAAGGGATAAAATATCGTATGTTCATGGGATAAAAAGCATTCGAAGGTTTACTCGTTATTTTCATTTATCTATGTTTCACTGAGCAACAGTTTACTAGTAAGAATATGTGATTGACATACACTGATTCATCTACTGGCCTTATGCTCTGATAGGTGTCAAATTAAGATAATGAAATAAAGCTCAGGTCAAGTTTTTCTAAGCGCTCTTCCTGGAAATAGTATTTTTAGTTAGAGTAACTTATTCTTATTTTATTGTCTTGTTTTTCAGTAAAACTGTATTGATTTAAGTGACTTATTTCGGATTTAACGTTAGAGCTGTTCAATTATTTATGAATTCTGCTCACACTTCACACAAAGGCGCAAGTCCTAGTGTCAAGTCATAAAATGCTCTGTTTGCTAATTGAAACACGTTCCAACTCGTGAACATGTGGTACCTTTAATGATATGGAAAGGGTTGGACTAAGTTAGAGAAGGTTGGGCTAAATCTAGCCTATCACAAACCATGAAGAAGGTCAACACCTTGTAATTTTTATGAATTACTATAATCTATAATCTTTATTTTTACTCATGTTTCACTTACAAATGTAAAATTTTAAACGGTAAAAACGTTGTCTGTAATTTTTATATTGTTCAGGTTGTTTTATTTTGATGGGATACTTCGGCGATAGTCGTGAAATTTAGACACGAAAATGATTTTGACAATGTAACCTTCCTCGAGCAGATTTATGGTAATCATTCTAAAATGAAGGCGTATCTCTGCGTAGAACCCATTGCGCAACCATTACGTTAGCGTAAATTTGAGACACCTGTCACTCAATCACGGTTACACCGTTGACATTTCGTGACATGTACCCATCGCTATAAAATGACTTGGACAACTTCGAATTAAGAGAGATTGCTGTAAAACTCTTGAAGTGAAAACGTTAAAGAGGAATAAACGAGTGTTCCTGAGAAAGCGAGTTGCTCTCCTTTGAAGTATTGAGCCTAACGACTCTTTGTGTTGAAAGTTCTTTCAACACAAAGAGTCGTTAGGCTTCAATACTTCAAAGGAGAGCAACTCGCTTTCTCAGGAACACTCGTTTATTCCTCTTAACGTTTTCACTTCAAGAGTTTTACAGCAATCTCTCTTAATTCGAAGTTGTCCAAGTCATTTTATAGCGATGGGTACATGTCACGAAATGTCAACGGTGTAACCGTGATTGAGTGACAGGTGTCTCAAATTTACGCTAACGTAATGGTTGCGCAATGGGTTCTACGCAGAGATACGCCTTCATTTTAGAATGATTACCATAAATCTGCTCGAGGAAGGTTACATTGTCAAAATCATTTTCGTGTCTAAATTTCACGACTATCGCCGAAGTATCCCATCAAAATAAAACAACCTGAACAATATAAAAATTACAGACAACGTTTTTACCGTTTAAAATTTTACATTTGTAAGTGAAACATGAGTAAAAATAAAGATTATAGATTATAGTAATTCATAAAAATTACAAGGTGTTGACCTTCTTCATGGTTTGTGATAGGCTAGATTTAGCCCAACCTTCTCTAACTTAGTCCAACCCTTTCCATATCATTAAAGGTACCACATGTTCACGAGTTGGAACGTGTTTCAATTAGCAAACAGAGCATTTTATGACTTGACACTAGGACTTGCGCCTTTGTGTGAAGTGTGAGCAGAATTCATAAATAATTGAACAGCTCTAACGTTAAATCCGAAATAAGTCACTTAAATCAATACAGTTTTACTGAAAAACAAGACAATAAAATAAGAATAAGTTACTCTAACTAAAAATACTATTTCCAGGAAGAGCGCTTAGAAAAACTTGACCTGAGCTTTATTTCATTATCTTAATTTGACACCTATCAGAGCATAAGGCCAGTAGATGAATCAGTGTATGTCAATCACATATTCTTACTAGTAAACTGTTGCTCAGTGAAACATAGATAAATGAAAATAACGAGTAAACCTTCGAATGCTTTTTATCCCATGAACATACGATATTTTATCCCTTTAAAATTATTACTTACTATTTCAATATATAACTTTCCAAACCAAAACCAAGTTTCCCTTTTTACCATTTCATAAAATAAATAATTGTGCAAGTCTGTTCATTGTCTGCATTTTTATTGTTTAACACTATATCAGAACACTTTAATCTACCAGGCCACTCTACTAAGACAGGGGCGGATACAGGGGGGGGGGGGATGGATTGGGTGGCTAGCCACACCCCCCCCCCCTTTAGACCGTCGGTTTTAACAGTTTTCTTTTTAACTGCAACAATAAAAAGTTCTATGGACTTAAGCAAATACCCGTAGCCACCCCACATAAAAAAATCCTGGATCCGCGCCTGTAAGGATATGCAACTTATACCACTGGAATTAATACGTAATAGCAGAGACTCTGTACGAAATGTGCGTGAAGCATTTCGCATAGACAAACTCCAGACGTTAGAACCACTTGGAATCAACAGACGCGACGAAGTTCATTAACTTTTTCATCACTAGTCAGTTTAGTTTATCAGCCGTCAAACCCTTAACCAATCATATTCATTGTTTTTGTTATCCTTTAGGTTTTTCAAAACCACTTGTATAACGGTTTTACAGTTGTAATCATTTATAGTGCTAGCCCCTGAAGAAGCTTTGTTTTGCAAAGCGAAATATTGGGCACTATTATATTCCACTTTTATTTTTTTTTATTTTATTTGCTTCTGATTCTGCTTCTGTTTTTCTGCCGTAAGGATCAGTTTTCCGTTTCTTTTGTTTCACTAAGGGAATTAGCTAGACTAGTTACGACCAGTTAAGCATTGACTGGACATGCTTAATGACAACTGTCCCATTCCAATTACGACGTTTTTTCCATTCCCAGTGAGCAAATCCCAGTCCCAGTGACTCAAATCCCATTTCCCAGGGCAAAAACAGGCCAATTCCAGTTCCATTTTACCCCTTTAGGACCCTCGCAATCTCTTATGTGTGTGCTTTCACGTTTGAGTAGATGTCGGACTGTTGCACCCCCTGTTCACTCAAAATAAAGAGTTGTATCAACTCACTTTATTGGGTTAAGAATTAACTCATATTTTTAATTTGTATGAGAAGCACTGACTCACTGCAGTGACTAAGTTTTTAATCGTATGTTTGAGTAAAAGTGACTTTCACTTGATTTTCTCAAACTAAGAAGTTGTTTCAACTCACTATGTTGAATTAAATATTTAAGTTAAATTTTAAGTAAACTAACTCAAAATATCGAGTAAAATGCCTACTCTGCTAAACAAAATTAGTCAGTTTTATTCTTTGCGTCAATTTACAGAGATTTTATAATGCCCCGCTTGCGTCAATTTACAGAGATTTTATGATGCCCCGTTTGCGTCAATTTAGAGATTTTATAATGCCCCATTTGCGTCAATTTATAGAGATTTTATAATGCCCCGCTTGCGTCAATTTACAGAGATTTTATAGTGCCCCGTTTGCGTCAATTTACAGAGATTTTATGATGCCCCGTTTGCGTCAATTTACAGAGATTTTATAATGCCCCGCTTGCGTCAATTTACAGAGATTTTATAATGCCCCGTTTGCGTCAATTTACAGAGATTTTATGATACCCCATTTGCGTCAATGTACAGAGATTTTATAATGCCCCATTTGCGTCAATTTACAGAGATTTTATAATGCCCCGCTTGCGTCAATTTACAGAGATTTTATAATGCCCCGTTAGGTAGGTAAACTTTATTTATATTACGCGTTGTCAATTCATAATACATGTTCTTCCGTCGAGCCTTAAACGACAATAGATTAATTACTTAACAAAATCAACTTATCTAACTAAATTCATTATCTATACGGGATTATACTAAAAACTGTAAAAAGTATCCTTTATGAATAATAATAATAATAATAATAATAATAATAATAATACAGAGACTTATATGGCGCACATATCACACATGTTTCATGGCGCTTTAATGCATGATTTAAAAGAGCTAAGAGTGGGCTACATCTTAGCGCTTAAAGGCAAGCTGTTCCAGAGAACAGAACCGTGATATTGAAAACTTCGTTTGCCTGCTTCAGTACTCGGTCTAGGAACGAAAAGGTTGTATTTTGAATTTCTTAGATTATGTGAGTGAACACTGGATGTAGCTTTAAAAATTCTATTTAGACGATTCGGAGAAAGATTAGTTGTTTGTGTCAATTTACAGAGATTTTATAATTCCTCGTTAGATGTTCCGCTTGGGGACCACATTCATTTACAGAGATTTGGTAACTGAATTAACATTAAAATTACGCAGTGCCATTTACAGACATTTTATATTAGAAGTCTAGGCATTATGAAATCTTTGTAAACAGCAGATTTACAAACACTGTTGGCAGATTTTGTAAAGTCTGTAAATTGTAAGTCTTTCCTCTCATTACAGCTCCTAGGATTTATAAACATTTCACAAACATTTTATAAAGAACAAGACAATAAAACTATACAAAATGTCTGTCAAAAGAATTTACAGAGATTTTGTTTTTAACAGGTGAAAGTACCAAGTCTGTAAATTCAAGATTTATAGACATTTTATGAAGTCTGTAAATGGTCCAAATTTTCCAGTGTCTGTTAAGTATGGTGGTATCATTCAGTGTGTATCCCATTCCTTATTGTCTAGATCACATTGCTCTGTCTCTTTGTTATGTACTGTGGTATTATAATTCATTTGTATCCCATTCCTTATTGTCTAGATCACATTGCTCTGTCTCTTTGTTATGTACTGTGGTATTATCATTCATTTGTATCCCATTCCTTATTGTCTAGATCACATTGCTCTGTCTCTTTGTTATGTACTGTGGTATTATCATTCATTGTGTATCCCATTCCTTATTGTCTAGATCACATTGCTCTGTCTCTCCGTTATGTACTGTGGTATTATCATTCATTGTGTATCCCATTCCTTATTGTCTAGATCACATTGCTCTGTCTCTCCGTTATGTACTGTGGTATTATCATTCATTGTGTATCCCATTCCTTATTGTCTAGATCACATTGCTCTGTCCCTCTGTTATGTACTGTGGTATAATTCAATGGTTTTTCCATTCCCTATCTCTCAGGTCACGCCTGTAGATCTTTCCTGTCAAAGTTTTGGGAAGATCCTCGATGAATTCCATCTGTATAATAAAGCAATCAGACATTCCTTTAGTCTATAATAGAACGCTTTTCAATTGAGTGTCAAAAGTAATTTCGTAATTGCTTAGGTTTTGCATTGCTACGCTTTGTGATTAGCTAAAACATTTCGCGCCATTTTCTCAACCAATCAGAAGTAAAACCAAAACCAATCGTGACTTGCTCGCGCGCGTTTTCCCGCGCTTGGCGCCGGTTACATGTATTTGCTTCGAGTTCTGATTGGTTCATCGGATTGTCTGCGAGTTCTGTGATTGGTCAGAGTAATTACTTTGGTTTTGGTTTTACGACACTCAATTGAAAACCGCTCTAAGTCTAAAATAAACACAATCTAAAGGAGTACTTTGTCACGTGACGCACGATAACTGTTCTTTTCAGTGCTTGTCAGACGTGTTTGTTTTCTGGTAATCTCAAACCATTGTTCAATGCTCCAGGGTTTGTCACGTGACACACGATAAATGTTCTTTTCAGTGCTTGTCAGACTTGTTTGTTTTCTGGTAATCTCAAACCATTGTAAAATGCTCGATCCAGGGTTTTTTTTTTTTGAAAGCTTGGGAGGCCCTTAAGAAGGGGTTGGGTGGCCGTTGCTGCCCAAAAACTGTTAGAGTATTTAAACATTGCTAATTATGAAATTTAAGTGACTGGCGAAATGCGTTTATCTAATACAATGACTTTATAATTTGTCTATAATCTAGAAATCAAAGCCAAATTATCATAGCTAAAAAAATACGTTCTGAGGTAGAAAATGGTTTCCGCAATAACCTTTTCTGGAGCCATCCAGCCTGCAGCGTTGTTTGTCACGTGATCCTGTAATTCTTTTATCATTTCATCCTGGTTTTTGTTCTTGAAACCATTTGACAACACAATAAATGCTTTGATTGCCTAAAGAAATAAAAACATCGATCCTATGCTTTATGATACAGTTCATAATATGTACACTGCACTCACAGCCGAAAGTCTCATTGAAACAATAACAGTAATAATGTTTGAAATAATAATAGTAATAATATTTAGGCAGGGAGCCCACTCGCCGCAGCAGTTTTCAGTAGGGCCCTGTAATAAACGATATCTTTCATAGAAAACAGTAGAACATCTGCCAATGACTACCTCCCCAAAAAATGTAAAAAGGAATGTTTATCACTATGATTAGCATCAGGGCCGAGTTGTTCAAAGCAAGGTTAAAGTGCTACTACGAAGAAAAGGTTTGGATTTTTTTAGACTTTTTTCCCTTCAATTAACTCAATGGGTTCCGTAGTTACACAAATCGCTATACTTATATAAGCATACTGAGCCCGGGAATAGCTAGCTGAAAACCGTCGAAATCCCGTCCGCCATAACTACATAGCGATCTCACGTGTTATTATCTTCTTGCATGTTCACAAAAACATCTTCTCTGTAAAGAGGGCTTTAGAACCGCTAAAATAAAAAAATGCCTTGCATATTTCAGATCAGATGACGTCATATCCAATCGTTTTGGCCATTTGAATCAATAGGCCATTTGCACGATGGCGTCATTTGGCTACAACTACCAGAATTAATTTCGTTTTTCCTTTCTTATTTAAATTTTATAATCCCAGTGCGGTTTAAATAATAATAGCCCTAATTTGTACTACAAAACAAAAAACTGAAGGATTCTGGTAGTTGTAGTCGTATGACGTCATCGTGCAAATGGCCTATTAATGGAGGCAAGCCGAAGCTGAACTTTTATCAACTGCACGTTTGAAATAACTGTTCTTCTCGTTGGAATTTAAACTTAACATTTGGTATGAGGGCAAACTTATAATCATGGTAGCACTTTAAGCTACCCAGGATTATCACCAACTTTAAATCAAAATATACATGTTTACAAAGCAAATTCCTGCAAATTCAATTTGACTGCTTTTAAATTAAAATTACCAGTGACAACGCTTTCAAACAAGAAAAACAGAAACATTGATTAACATTTATACCCGGTTAGCGTTAACCGGTTTTTGAACAACTGAGCCAGGTGTTTCGAGAATACTTTGCATTAAAATGTGCTGCTCCTGCGAGTGCAAAATCCTGTTACCATCACGTTAGCCATAGGACCTGGTCGCACTACAGTCAAAAACAAAAATCCACCAGTGCAAAAATCGAGGAAAACAAAAGAAACCGCTCCAGCGGGACACGCTTTTTGTGGAATGTTTTCGTTTTTATGTCATTTTGCACGGGCTAATTTTTGTTTTTGACCGTAGTGCAACCAGGCCCTTAGGCCCCGTCCACACGTATCCGGATATTTTTGAATCTGCAACCTTTTTGTTACGGATTAGAAAATATTCGCGTCCACACGTAGCGTATTCGAATCGTATTTGCCCGAATTCGCCGGATACGTGTGGACGGAAGGCCAATCCGCAACAAAAAAGTTGCGGATTCAAAAATATCCGGATACGTGTGGACGGGGCCTTAGATACAAAATTCCGGATTTTTTTTTTTAAGAATTTTAGACACCGAAAAGAATTTTAGAAAATCTTGGGAGTTTTGGACAATGAGTAACATTTGGTAGATTTAGAGAATAGTAGCTTCCAGGAGACACTGACAATTTCAAACTCGCGAAAGCATTTATTTTGTGTTACCGCTGACCAACTTGAGGGCTCAACCTCACAGTAGTGTCTATAGTGCAACTAATCAGCGGTTACTTAATGCATACAACGCCGGGGGCAGTACGCAGCTCTTACAAGGTCTTCTCTGTATTGCTGAGAAAACAATAGAACAAACAACACAACAATGGCTAACAATAGACCCTAGACCTAAAAACAATAGAGCTGCATGATATACAGGTCCAATGAAATAAGAGGTTGTAAAGAGCCGCGTGGTATCTGCAACGCCGGACTCCAGCTTGTCTATGAAGATATTTGCAAGGACTGGAGATAAAGGGTTTCCCACACCGCATCTGTATGTTTCAATCAGCATACAATTCTCAAGTGGTGAACATTAACTCGCACAGTCTATGTTATATTAATGGGATTGCAAACAAACATTATTAGCTGAAGTCAACTATTCAGTGTTAAATTGTAGGAGTGATTTGAGTTACATACCTGTGACATGAGATGAGGAGTGCTGACCACAGCACATTCCAGTACCGCAGGATGTTCTTTCAGACAATTTTCCAACTCAAAAGGATTAACCAAAAGTCTACAAAGTAATGTTTGTATTAAGAATATTCCAGACAATAGAACACCTACTACTAAAAAGTAATGGACTGGGGCCTTGAATGGAATCATGTACCCGTATTCGCAGAAAACAGCTCATTTGCATACTACTTCTTTGATAATTAAGATGGAGGCAAAAATCGGTATACACTTTTGTTTCACATATGTAAACTTTTGGCCTGTATTATAGTTAATTGTGCATTGTTAAAAGACGGTTTCGTAAAAGTGAAACAAGTATTAGGGACTGGTCATAAAGTACAGGGGGGGGGGGGAAATATCTGATATTTCAATAAATTACTTTTAGTGGCCCACCCACCCTTGAATAGTTGCACACAAATTGATGACCCACCCTTAATTTCCTCCATAGCTAAAAATTGAAATCATATTTTTATCAGTTAATATTACATTTTACTCTGACAAATAGTTTGTGATCAACTATTTTAATACATGGTTATACACTGGACAAACCGGGAACAACTAGCCATATACACAAGAGCGATTTCTTATCTAAGAACAAAAGACGCAATAAACATGGAAAAAAGGCCGGCAGCCACAGAAGGGAGATGAATGAAAAATATCTTAAAAAACCTCTCAAGCCATCGGCTAACTCGGACAGCCAGGTCAGCGTGCTATCAAAGGGACTCAAATTCATCCCAACACCCGTGACAAACGAAACTAATATATATAGATAGCCCAAGCCTAACAGCGTCGCACTTTGAACAAGCTTAATTAAGGTGAAATTTAACCAAGGTGAAACTTAACTAAGGTAAAAGGTTGGAAGCACAAGAATTAAGATTGACGAACGGGCTATTTTCAATTTTAGCAATTCTCAAAAACAGTATTACGCGACTGTCTGCACAGTACATTTTTATAGACCGTACAAAAGTTCACAAAAACAACTTTTCTCTGTCTAGAATAACTAGTACCACTAGTTTCCGAATAAAATACAGTTTTTGTTTGTCAAAAATTGCCCGAGAAACTGATTTGAAAATCAAAAATTGCAAAAATACACAAACATATTTGCATAAGGCGATACGAGTGAAGATAGAACTGTACTATAAAATCAAAGTCTTGTTTTGTTTACATAAAATCGCTTTTCAAACTATCTAATGAATGAACAAACACATAAAAATGGACAACACAATCTTATTTCGAAAAAATTTATTCAAATCTCCATTAGTTTACGTTTAAAAGCAAAACGCGTACCATTTAAGCTTAATTATAGCTCATCGAGTTCAAGCTTTCTTCGATGAAATTCAAGAGATCGATACAACTGAATTTAAGCACGTTTTAAAATCAATTCTCCAAAACTAACAATAACACCAATAAAAAGTCACTCACAGATTGATATCAACATAAATTCTCATCGAAAACTTAATCTGTTTTACCTTTAAGTCCCTCGCTTGCTTGGTTCTGAAATCCGTAGAAAACAAATATCTCCCGCATTGACAAAAACGTAATACATGAAGTTCCTCGAAGCAAGATTTCATCCCTGAAAGCTCGTCTTTTTCCACTAAAGCGGCTTCTGAGTATCCCTTAATTAGTATCCTTGTCTTGAGTAGCAAACCGCGAAATATTAAGGGAAATAACGCCTTTAATTTCAACGGTTTTCTCCGCTTAGTAAATTCACAGCAAAACATCAAAGTGTTTTTCTAGCTGACGTGACATTCGGCCGTGTAACCGCGCGAAAAACAAAGCCTCGCTTTGGTTTCAACATAACGTCGTATGCGCATGTTTTGCGACGTCATACGCGCCCGCGAGCTAGTCCTGCGCGAAGGCAAGCTAGTCCTGCGCGACGGCGGCGGCGGAGGTCGGGCACACGCGCGCCCGCGAAACATTCCGCTAGCCATGACCATGAAAAATGACGGGCATGGTTCTATGAGTATGGAGCTGCGCAGCCAGGCCTTCGGCCTGGCAAGTGCTCCGCTAAAATAAGGCAAGGACTCTTGCGCGGAACAATTTGCACCGGAAAAAAATCGAATTGGATTCCACCGGTTCAACCATCCGTTGCCCTTGTATTAAAATACAACTCTCTGAGATTAAAATAACAAAGCCAAAAAATAACTTGTCATGTGGCGAGGTCAAAGCCATCACTGAACTTCAAGTAAAACAAACTCTGACATAAACCTTAAAAGGCAGATAACGGAACAACAACAGTCCTCATCAATAAAACGGACAAAATAAATAGAACCTAGTGCAACTTAAAAATAGAGAGCACTACCAACCTCTCAAAATATCGATTGTTAGAGACACACAAGAGAGAGTTAACAAACTTATCTCTCTGCTACATCAGAGCAAGCACATAGACGACACATGACAAAATTTGGCTTGTACAAACTCCTAAACCGCCAAGATTACCAATATTCTACAAGCTAACGAAAATCCACAAACTGTAAAGGCCCTACGGAAAGAATATCTTCTTTTGTGGATAGTCTGCTACAGCCTATCGCTCAAAAACAACTATCCTATATTAAGGATACAACCGATTTCATCAAATTCATAGAGAAAACTAAAATGGGCCAGGATACTATTTTAGTTTCAATGCCGGATGTCACTAGCTTGTATACAAACATTCCACAGGAGGAAGGAATAGAAGCAGTGTGCAAAGCATACGAAAAGTTCCACAATAACAACCCTCCGATGCCTACACGTTTCCTATATGAAATGCTTGTTTTAATCCTAAAGGAGAATTCGTTCCAGTTCTATGGCGAAAATTTTCTCCAAACTCATGGAACTGCTATGGGAACAAAAATGGCAGTGTCATTTGCAACTATATGCTCATGACGGAAATTGAAACAAGAATAATTCAACAAAGCAATACCAAGCCAATTAAAGAGTATGGAAACGCTACATTGACGACATTTTCTCCCTTTTGGACAGCAATATACAACAAGTCAATCTCTTTATTGACCAAGCTAATAGACTCCACCCTACCATTAAATTTACAGCCGAAGTAACAGAGAACAAAATAGCTTTCCTCGATAAGTTGTATTCAAAGGGGAAAGGTTTAAAAGCGAATCCATCCTGGACATCAAGACACACTACAAACCGACTGAAACCTTTCAATATACACACTTTACCTCTTGCCATCCGCCATTTTAGCGAGAGTGAGAGAGTGCCTCTCTAACTTCGTCAAACTACGCCTTATAGCACTTGGGTATCCAAAAACAGTCATAGAGAGGTCGCTATCAGGGGTCAATTTCGCCTTTAGACGGTCAACACTCCAACAAAACAAAAAGACTCATGATAAGATATTCTCTTTTGTCACTACGTACCACCCAGCAGTGCAAAATCTCAAACAAATAGTGATGGATAAGTGGAGTTTTATACAAAATCAGCCACTGCTAAAAACCATTTTATGCAAGAAACCTCCAATAATATCATACAAAAGAGGCCAAATCCCTCAAAGACACGCTCTTGAGAGCAAAAATCTGAAGGCTCCAATGCGATGCAAACGAAACCCCACAAAGGGAGTCAGTCTAGGCGTGCCATTTACTATCTGTAATGAACGCACCAGTAGAAACTTCGCGGTATAGTATATTTCACGAAATTACAACATCATAAGCTTAACCATTGTCCGTTCCATACTAGTGGTTTCTAGAACATAAAATACAAATCTGTGTTACAATATGTGAAGAAAGAAAACGAGAGAAACGCGATATATGTACCTGACATTGAAGATCCTGGCTACACGGTGAAATGAACAAATGAACAACGAAGAAAAAAAACAACGAAGAAATGTGCGAACTAAACGATTTGACACTATGCTTGTGATAATTATTTATGCCATGCGCGCGGGATCGCGCAGGACTAAGTCCTACTAGCGACCGGAAGAAATTCTGGTTGTAACACTATCTATTTAAAAAAGATGTTTACTAAAGAAGCTATACAGGCATCTGATTCTTTAAACCCTTCATTGGCAATAGACAGTGGTACAGATACTGATGATAATTCAAGCAATTAATAGTATTTTGATCAGCTTGTAGTCTAACAGAAAGGGACAGTGTTGCATTGCACTGAGCTTTCCAGCTTTTATAATACAACAAAATACAAGCAAGTTTTAACAGTATCATACAGTTTATAGAGTGTTGTTATAATAGCTTTAATACTGTTAACATTTTTGGTGTTTTTGTTTGTTTTTAATAAAGCCTGTTAATTTTTATAATGTGGTTGTACTCTTGTCAATTCAGTATTGAGTTAGCTAGTTGACATTGAAGGGAAGGAATGTAGTGTCCTTGGACACCAGTACTTTTGCTTAACGTAGGACTGCTTCCATTGGGTTCTTGGTAAAACATGGTCAGAATATACATCATAAAAATGTGGATAATAACACGTGGCCCACCCCAAATGTATTACATTGTTTCTGTTGGCCCACCCCTTTTTCCAGGTTTGAAAATAATGCCCCCTCCCCCCCCCCCCCCGTTTTTCCGGCCCACCCCCACCTGTACTTTATGACCAGTCCCTTACTAACTAAAAACCATTTCTTACGCGTTATAGTTTATGAGGTCATCAGCTCGTCCGACGATCCAGAAATGACCGTCTGCGTCCCTTCTTCCCAAGTCACCTATTAAACATGCGACATACCAAAAGTACTGTGATTACATGGGACTCTTAGTGAGCACTGTGAAGCTAATATCTTTGTGTAATGGTGAGCATTATAGAGCTAATTAAGAGCTACGTATTTGCACGTCGCGACCACGAAACGGTAGATAACGCTCGACAAAAACATTTATCTCGACAACAATTCGTGAAAAGACATTACGCCAATACCAGCAAAGAACTTAACATGTTCCACCAACTTGTGAAACAAAACTTACATGTGGCATCAATATTTTCTGACTTTGAGTTCAGACTCCGAATTGTCTATTTTCTATTTCATGATATAATTTTTTTTTAACAATTGTACTTTCTTGTATATGTTATATATGACTTTTACTTCTTAGCTTTCGATCTATTTTATCTTAGCTTAGTTTAGTGTGGTTAAGTTTAACTTTAGTTAAATTTTTAGAATTTTTTAGACAGGGCCCTATTGAAAACAACATTTTGTGACATAGGCCACCTGTACAAAGAAATTGTATTATTATCAGCAGTAAAAACTATCTGTATGCTATACAGTTAAAAGGAACACAGGGCGCCAAGGCGTGACCTGTGCTCCACCTAGTAAGACTAGAGTTAAAAATTATTATACAATAAAAGGTAAAGTTAAAATATGTATATGTATATATATAATAAACTAAACAAATTTACGCTAAAATATGCAAAATGTTCAAAGTTCTAGAACATTTTATTATTATTATTATTATTATTATTATTATTATTTTCCAATTTATCTCATTTTATTAGCCTTCATGCGAGCAGTTCCAGTGTAGAGCGCACATTATCGCAGCTAAAGCGCATAAGAAATAAGTTGCGATCGACAAAAACTCAAGAGAGGAGAGAAGAGAACGAACTATTATTACTTTTTTTTGTGAGTGAGGGCCTTCATTAGGTTAGGGTCCTGAGGCACGTGCCCCTAAGCTAATCCGTCAATGTACATTACGGCTCTACGGATATGTTTTTTAAACGAGGTTTAAATGTTAAAATGGTTCCTCGTTGAAAGTATTAGAAACAATGGGTTCTATGTCATTAATCGTACCTTTAAATGCTTCAAATACTGAACACACCTGTCACGTAGAAATCTCCAGAATAACAAGCTGCCGTTTTCTGAGGATCATCCTAGAAAATATTTCGGGCCGCTTTTTTAAACGAAATCTAACTTAGATTACGGTCTAAGACAATTAACGGACCTCCACATGTGTTTCTAGTCTGTGCTATATGCCTTCTGGTTACTGTTTACAGTCAATAACGTTAAAAATTAGGGTTGGCCAGAATGAAACTGGTTTGGACCGCAGTTTTGTTAAACACCGTCTAAACTTCGTTTAAACCAACCCTAATTATTTTAACATTTGTTATGTTCTTTTAATACAAACTGGTAAGCTCTCAATTGACACTAACAAGACAATATGTTAGTTGCACTAGGCCAATGGGTGTAGGACTGACTCTCCCTTGAGTAGGTCTTTTTTACATAGCGCTGCGACACCCAATAATTTTAAAAGGAATCTTCAAAATAATTCCATTTTGGAATTATCTTAGCTTATTACATATTCTATTCCGACCCGTTGGACTCCTAAAATCTTTATGGAATTATTAGAGCTTCAAAATATGTAAGTATATAATCCAACAGAGAAGTACCATGTATCAGTACCATGTATCAGTACCATGTATCAGTACCATGTATCAGTACCATGTATCACTACCGTGTATCAGTACCATGTATCTCCCTAAGACGTTACGTTTCGTCCCAGGGCCTTCTCCGCTTTGAAAATGACGGGTCTGGCATAAAAGCCGTTGGACAAGGCTGCCAATTTGGCAAAGTGAAACCATTGTTGAAAAGAAACGAAGATATTTCATTTACGCGACAAAATGCTGCGGATTTTTGGAGTATTTTGGCAGCCTTGTCCAGAGGTATCTTCGCCCCCATCCTCCCCTCCCCAGTTCCCCCCCCCCCCCCCGCCATATTAAAAACGGAGACGAGGTTGTCAAATAGTTAAATCTATTACAGAAGTAATACGAACTCTGAAAATTACTGTTTACGGTGCTTTTTTCTTACCACATAACAAGTAAACATGCTAACAGGGCGGTAAGGCTTCACACGAACAACAATTCTTCCAAGTGTCCCATAAGGCACCTCTTGGTTATTGTCGTCAATTACCTAAATAGCAAACAAGATATGGTACAGTTATCAACAAGAAAATCTCTTGAATAAATTCCTTGAATAAAAACATAAATAGATAAATCCTTGAATAATTAGTGCATAAGTCGGTGAATTGAGTTGTTGCCTTTCGTAAGAAACTTTTCTCTGCATTGTTTTCAGTTGTATAAATGGGTCGCCTAGCTCAAGGGAAACAAACTGTACTTCTAACCAGTTCTTGAAACCAGCTTGATTTGCCAAATGGCTTGTAAAAAGCAGACACTTTTGTGTTGTAACTGTGATACAAAATTTTCTTATAGTTATAAGAAGGACAAATAATTCTACTGTTAACAGCTGCTGCAAAAGTCAGTTCATTTTTCAAAGGTAAACGTACCATAATCTTAACTTACTAGCAAGTCGATTCCTTGAAAGGGCCTGCCAGCGGATTCGAGTTGCGAACTGTTTCCTGAATCTCTGAAGTAAGTTAAAGTACCCTTGGAAGAGAAATGAAGATGACAATTTATAAAGATGATGTACAATTGACTTTGTTGTTTAGACTATGGACTTTCTGATTCGGAAGGAGAGCTATAAAACGTAAGCTTCTTGGACTTTAAACGAGGGTCAAATAACTGTCAAGCTGATAAAGATATTGCTGTATAATCCTTCTGATTGGGTAGATAGTTGGCTTGGACACATTCATGCCATAAAACGTTTCCAGCAATTTTTTAAATAACACAGCGGAACTAAAGAAATATTTCCAACAATATACCTAATTCAATAAAGGTTGCTTTGGTCATTGGTAATTGAGCAATGGGAAGCTATTGTTTGGCGGTCACTCAAGCAAAGCATTGCATTGTGTCCCGTATGCCCAAATGCCAATGCCCAATTACCAATGACCAATTGCCAAAGCAACCTTTATTGAATTAGGTATATACCGTCTCCGTTTGTCCGTAGTAGTCCCAAAGCTCGAACCCTGTTTTTTCTCGCCATTGACGTAGCATTTGTTTATTCGATGATTCTCCTGCAACGTAGCAACATTTTAAACTGGGAAATTTAAAACTCTCTAGATCTTCCTCGTCCAACGCCGTTATGTAAATAGAAGGTCTAAACTGAGCTTTCGTAATGGGATACTCCTGAAGAGTCTTCAGAGCTTCTCTGGGGGTCACCTTCTTGTAATGAACAAAAGATCCTGCTCCATCAAACCAAGGACGGTAGAAACTCTGTACAAGAAGCGCAGACCATCCAGTAGGTGTAGCAACCCAAATTAAATCTGTTTGTACATGAACTCTAAAAGAAAAGAAATTCAGTTGTAAGTCCAAGCCCACTGTTGGATAAATGGATGGACGGACGGATGGATGGGTGGGTGGGTGGGTGGATGGATGGATGGATGGATAGAACTGCCGTGAATACGAAGGTTTCGCTGTACTTCATAAAAAATCTTCACGTTTTCATCATGAATGGTTGCGGGTTGTTATAACGGTAAATATACTTGTTTAAAATGCTAAGAGTAACTTTGTCACGTACTTTTCAATTCCAAGACTTCCCAGGCCCAAACTGGCTTGTGAATGTTCAACCATTTTTGCATTTCCAGTTGTTCCACTTGAGAAGAATATATTAGTAGGAGCTGAGCTTACAGACTTCACTGACTTGCAAAGGAAATATGATAACGACATTTAGAATCGAAAAAAGGAATATGAAATAAACAAATAAAACAAAAACAAAAAAACCATGCCCAAATGGAGAAGTTGATTGCCTATAACACAAACCAAACCCAGAACAACAAATCAAGCCGTTGCTGCACCAGACGGTAGATTGGCACAGGTAACAGATCTGACCGAGAGTCTGTTGTCACCAAATGCAAAACGTGTGACATTTATCCAGTGCTATGTTCCAGGGAAATTGCACATGGCAGTGTGGTCAACATTGAACAGAAAATTCTAAAAGAAGCGGAAAATTTCAGTGCCTTGGTCGCATCGTCAGAAGGTTCTAAGGTACATAAGAATATATTAACGCCCAGGTGGGGCTGGCTTGTATTGTGCAGAATTTAGCATTGAGAGCTATCCTTTGTCCTGAAGACACAGCTAAGAATTCTTTCGTCGAATGTCAAGGTAGTGCTGCTCTATGGAGTTGAAAATCGGCGGCTAAATAAATCTTTACCTACATTAATATATGTTTAAAAAAAATTTTCCGAGCGCAAATTTGCAGATAAATGAATTGAACAATGACCAAATAATATAAGGTCTGAAATAATCACATCACATTACATTTAAGACTACATTTTATTTTATCCTACCTGAAAATCGTCACCTGCAATTTCAAAAAGCTTCTCAAATGACCGCCAACCTTCCCTACAAATAGAGTTCTCAGCATTAGATATTTATATATGAGGATGTGTAACGCATAAAATACAGGACCCAATTTAGAACCTCTGAAAAATAACAGAGAAAACTCCTGTCTGGTGCTGGTCTTTGTGCAAGGTAAGGTAAGTCAAAAGTGGGTTAGTAGGTATGGGTTCAGAGGATCTTGCCTTTTACCTTACCTTTGTTCATCTTTGATTCTGTTGACTAAAATTCTGCTTCTTATATTGGAATCACCGGAGTTGGCAATCTGAAGAAAAACAAAGGACAGTGAAAGAACAGACGAATGATGAAAACCACGACGCAATTATATTTGTTAAAGCCAAGAAATAAGTAAAGACTAGGTACATGCGTGGATTTTCGGGACGGTGATGCGCACCACATACATTTTCTATCTTACCCTCATGTCAGTTGTTTTGTTGACAAATGGAAGAACGCGCGAATCTTTGAATCTGATGATTGTCGAAAACTTAGATAATACTGTCCGATCTCAGTCTTACCAATTTTAACTAAGACATTTGAAAAAGAAGTTTCACATTGATTAAGACAGGTCCATATCAGCTACTTAACAAAGACCCAACGGAGCAGCTGAACGGAAAACTAACTGAGAAACTAAACTAAACTAACTAAACTGTCTATAACAAGATCAGCCCTAGACACAAACAACCACCTAGGATCTACGGTCTACCTGAGATACACAAGCCTGACATACCATTAAGATCTACGGTCTACCTAAGGTACACAAGCCCGACATACCATTAAGACCTATTGTATCATGTGTCAACACTTAAGATACACAAGCCCGACATACCATTAAGCCCGGCATACCATATTTTATCATGTGTGAACACCTAAGATACACAAGCCCGACATACCATTAAGACCTATTGTATCATGTGTGAACACCTAAGACACACAAGCCCGACATACCATTAAGACCTATTGTATCATGTGTGAACACCTAAGATACACAAGCCCGACATACCATTAAGACCTATTGTATCATGTGTGAACACCCAAGATACACAAGCCTGACAATTAAGACCTATTGTATCATGTGTAAACACCTAAGATACACAAGCATACCATTAAGACCTATTGTATGATGTGAACACCTAAGATACTCAAGCCCGACATACCATTAAGACCTATTGTATCATGCGTCAACACCTAAGATACACACGCCCAACATACCATTAAGACCTATTGTATCATGTGTGAACACCTAAGATACACACGCACGACATACCATTAAGACCTATTGTATCATGTGTGAACACCTAAGATACTCAAGCCCGACATACCATTAAGACCTATTGTATCATGCGTCAACACCTAAGATACACACGCCCAACATACCATTAAGACCTATTGTATCATGCGTCAACACCTAAGATACACAAGCCTGACATACCATTAAGACCTATTGTATCATGTGTCAACACCTAAGATACACACGCCCAACATACCATTAAGACCTATTGTATCATGTGTGAACACCTAAGATACACACGCCCAACATACCATTAAGACCTATTGTATCATGCGTCAACACCTAAGATACACACGCCCAACATACCATTAAGACCTATTGTATCATGTGTGAACACCTAAGATACACAAGCCCAACATACCATTAAGACCTATTGTATCATGTGTCAACACCTAAGATACACACGCCCAACATACCATTAAGACCTGTTGCATCATGCGTCAACACCTAAGATACACAAGCCCGACATACCATTAAGACCTATTGTATCATGTGTGAACACCTAAGATACACACGCCCAACATACCATTAAGACCTATTGTATGATGTGAACACCTAAGATACTCAAGCCCGACATACCATTAAGACCTATTGTATCATGCGTCAACACCTAAGATACACACGCCCAACATACCATTAAGACCTATTGTATCATGTGTCAACACCTAAGATACACAAGCATACCATTAAGACCTATTGTATGATGTGAACACCTAAGATACTCAAGCCCGACATACCATTAAGACCTATTGTATCATGCGTCAACACCTAAGATACACACGCCCAACATACCATTAAGACCTATTGTATCATGTGTGAACACCTAAGATACACACGCACGACATACCATTAAGACCTATTGTATCATGTGTGAACACCTAAGATACACACGCACGACATACCATTAAGACCTATTGTATCATGTGTGAACACCTAAGATACTCAAGCCCGACATACCATTAAGACCTATTGTATCATGCGTCAACACCTAAGATACACAAGCCCGACATACCATTAAGACCTATTGTATGATGTGAACACCTAAGATACACAAGCCCAACATACCATTAAGACCTATTGTATCATGTGTGAACACCTAAGATACACAAGCCCAACATACCATTAAGACCTATTGTATCATGTGTAAACACCTAAGATACACAAGCATACCATTAAGACCTATTGTATGATGTGAACACCTAAGATACTCAAGCCCGACATACCATTAAGACCTATTGTATCATGCGTCAACACCTAAGATACACACGCCCAACATACCATTAAGACCTATTGTATCATGTGTGAACACCTAAGATACACACGCACGACATACCATTAAGACCTATTGTATCATGTGTGAACACCTAAGATACTCAAGCCCGACATACCATTAAGACCTATTGTATCATGCGTCAACACCTAAGATACACACGCCCAACATACCATTAAGACCTATTGTATCATGCGTCAACACCTAAGATACACAAGCCTGACATACCATTAAGACCTATTGTATCATGTGTCAACACCTAAGATACACACGCCCAACATACCATTAAGACCTATTGTATGACCTGTTGCATCATGTGTGAACACCTAAGATACACACGCCCGACATACCATTAAGACCTATTGTATCATGTGTGAACACCTAAGATACACACGCCCAACATACCATTAAGACCTATTGTATCATGTGTGAACACCTAAGATACACAAGCCCGACATACCATTAAGACCTATTGTATCATGTGTCAACACCTAAGATACACACGCCCAACATACCATTAAGACCTGTTGCATCATGTGTGAACACCTAAGATACACAAGCCTGACATACCATTAAGACGTGTTGTATCATGTGTGAACACTTTCTCTTATGAGTTATCTGCTTACTTAGCAGATATCCTGTCCCCGCAAAATCAGACTATACAGTTGCCAACTCTACTCATTTCGTGTCCACCATTAGCCGTGAAAAAATACAGGACAATGAAAGCATGGTGTCTTTTGACGTAGAATCGCTCTTTACTAATGTGCCGATCGAAGGTGCCGTACAGGTTACCTTGCGAAAACTAGAGAATGATCCCGGTCTTGCTGACTGCACAACGCTTACACCGACACAGATTTCCGACTTCTTCAATTTCGTCTAAAGATCTTCGTATTTCCAGTTCGATGGGTCGATTTACGAACAAAAAGACGGAGCAGCCGTGGGGAGCCCAGTCTCCGCGGTTATAGCAAAACGTTACATGGAAAAATTTGAAGAACAGGCAATAGCAACTGCGCCATATAAACCTAAGATCTGGAAGCGATATGTATATGACACATTTACCATTTTAGATCAAAACAATGTCGACGGCTTCTTACAACATCTCAATAATCAGCAGTCTACCATTCGTTTTACCATGGAAACAGAGAAAGACAACACTATCCCTTTTCTCGACAAGTCAGTTACAAGGGACTCAGACGGCCTTCTCACAACCAGGGTATACAGGAAACCCATCCATACTGACCAATACTTGGCCTATTATTCACACCATCCTCAGTCAGTTACGTGGTATTGTTAAATGTCTGTATGACAGAGCCAAATACCTCATCACTAGACCATCAATAATCTCTAAAGAAAAGAAACAGTCGTCAGTTCTTGTTTGTAACGGATATCCTTTCGGCGTTTGTAAAAGGTCACAACGACAAAAAGACCAACAGTCAAGGAGGAACCCACGCATGATTTTAAATCTACCACGGTTTTACCCTATATCAAAGGTGTATCGGAGGTTCTTCCCCGCTGCCTACAATAACAAGGCGTACGCACTGTTTTCAAAATCTGACAAAACGCTGAGGTTACACTTGGTGCGACCTAAAGACGTCCTTGAGTGTAATAAACAAGACGGTGTTGTCTATAAGTGTATAAGTGGCAAAGTGTATATCGGGGAAACAGGGAGATCTGTGCATGAAAGGATAAAAGAACACGATAGAGACATACGGCTTGCTCGTACTCAAACTTTCGCGGTTCCGAAACACGCTAACAAGACCGGGCACTTTCCAATTTTGAACAGGGTTCACCCGTAGGGTAAAGAAGCCATCAATATAAGACTTCATCCTAATAATATCAACAGAGAAAGGGAATAGAAATTCCTAAAGCATGGATGCCTACAATCAAAAAGCACAACAGCCGATCGATAACAAATCGGACCTGTGAGGGAACAACATCTATTCGGAATAATAATGAGCATCGAAATGCACCAATAGCAACAAACCAACGTGCTACATAAAGCGGCAAGTAACTAATTGACCCTACGCCTGATGAAGACCAGCAGTAATAGCATTCGAAACGTCGCGATCAACATCTCAAAGTGACTCCATCGTGAGACAAACGAACAAGCGCTCACCTATGGAAAATCTGTTCTATCAAAATTCCAATTGTATTTTTTTCTAGGCGTATACCACTTTAGCTCACAAGTACAAAAAAGTCACAAATACCAAAAAGATGTCATTTGTCAAGAAGGATAGAATGGTTAATTGATCAAACGTTTTACGGATGTCGAGAAAGACCGCATAGGTTTGTTTCGCGTTGTCCATATTTTGAAACCATTCGTCGCACATTTGGATCAAAGTTGAAGTAGTTAGGTGATGGGGACGACAACAATGTCTAATAACCAACTATCATCGGAGTTCCTGAAGGCTCTATCCGCGGTCTTCTGCTGATTCTCCTTCTCGTTAATGATTTATCGGCCAGTTGGTCTTCAGTTTAATGTTAGGGTTAGGGTCATAAAATGGCGACGTTCAAAACGACTTCTTGGCTCTTTGGAAGCTGAAAATTTGGACAGCATCCTATCTCTATATTTACTTTTTATTAGTTGAAAGAAAAAAGGGGCGCTTTCAGGAGTGAACTTTTCCTTTAAAACATGCGCATGCGTAAGAACGTTTTATGATATATTTTAAACATGATAAGAAGATGTCCGACATGGAAAAGAGTTACTCCTTTCATTCAGTCATCGTTCCTGCAAACCACGTTTGTTTACTATTGAATGTTTTGGAAATGAAGGCTGTACCACAATGAAGCCAGTGATTCTTCTAAGTCTTATATATATACCAAACGTGAACATAGTAATGTATGTAGGGTTGTAGGAGATGCTGTCGTGACACTTCAGTAACGTGACTGTTTTATATACCTAACGTGAACATTAGTTATGTAAGTAGGGTAAAAAGGAGATGCTGTCGTGACACTTCAGTAACGCTGTTTTACCGGAAGTGAGAGTAGCCGGAAGTTCCCAAAACAGGAAGTGTAAATGGCAAAGCAATGAACCGGAAAAGCACAATTTAAAATATGCGTGCATAAATTTGCATGCAATATCGTGACACAAAGAAAAACGAAGGGCGAATTTTAACTCACGCCGCTTCGCGCATGAGTAAAAAAAAAATAAAAGAAAAACGAAGCCCATTTTGTAACTCATGCCGCTACGCGCATGAGTAATAACAAAAAAACGGAGCGGAAACCTTACCTCATGCCGCTTCGCGCATGAGTAATAAATGAAACATACCTTGTCGATGACATCGAGTAACTTTTTGTTAATCTGATCACAGTTAGCTGTCACTACACAGACTGGCTTGGACTTTACAATTCTGCGATGAAATTCCTTTGGACCAATATTGTCTGGTGTTATCATACATACTCCACCTGTAAAAATTGTGGCAATTTTTAATGAAACGTCCTCAATTAAATCGGCTTAGCATTTATTGTTTATTAAAATGTTATCCTACCTGTTCTTAAACAAGCAGCCTGTATCAGCCAGTATTCTGGAATTGCGGGCAAAATTACCATCACTCGGTCACCTGGTTTGATACCAACCGCCGTACACAGCATGGTAGCAGTTCTAAATAGAAAAGATAATTTGATATCCCCACGCACCCGCGTATTTGCGTTCGACGATAGGAGGATGCTTTCTAATCTCGTCGGGTATCGGTCTGGGCGCAGGGGATTGTGGGAAGGGTATCGGTCTGGATGCCATGCGATTTCGGTTGTGACAAGAATGGATACTCCAAAATCAGTTTCAGTGAAAACATTGGTTTGGTGGGGGGTTCTCATTCTCGCGGGCTCAGAAACCTGATTTAATTCACAACCATGCGATTTCAGGGTTTGGGCGCCATCTTGGACTGGCTGACCATTCGCCTCGATTTCATGTGGGGCCTCGAGTCCAGATCGAACGCCCTTTACTAATGCATGACATTGATTCTTTTTTCATTCAACTTGCCGTAAAACACTAACCAGAGACAAGATGCCAATGAGTAGTTTTTGGAATATAACTTAATGACAAAATTGAAGGCTAAAATGTTCTTAAAATCCATAACAAAAACTATCAATATCGACGACGTTTTGACGCTGCTTCACGTCATTATCAAGTCAAAAAGGTAACATGAAAACTAAGAGTATAAAGAGAGTGAAACAATAGGAAAATATATGTGATAGTTCTTTGTTCTTAGTTCTTAACTTCGCTGATCGGGCGAACGTTGTCATTAAAGTACCCACGGGAAATAATTTTATTTCAAATACAATAATTATCCCCCAAAAGAAATGAGGAAAAGATATTGATAGATGCAGAACAAAAGCCAATTATTCCAACTAATTCTGTCTCAGATTCCAGTCCATGAGCAAGGGAGTCAAACTGCTCTCATAAGTAGAAGCACGAGTTCCCGTGCCCATAAGCGAAGTTAAGCCCAGTTTGGCTGGATAAGTGTCTGGATGGGTGACCGCCCCGAAAACCATGTGGATATTTTTTCGGCATTTTAGAGAAGTAATATATCAAACACGAGGAACAGTGTTTCATCAGATTTCCAAACACCGAGAAGTGGATTGGAAAAACGAGGCGCAGCCGAGTTTTTTTAAACCACTTCAAGGTGTTTGGAAATCTGATGAAACACTGTTTCGAGTGTTTGATATAGCTTCTCAAACTGATCGTTAAATGCGGAGAAAACGAAGGAATAAAATCGCCAAAATCTATGCAACGATTTCAAAACCTCCTTCACGGTAGTGATTTCCTTTGTGTTCTCGTCATGAATTATTCATGAGTTTGAGAATATAAAATACAGTTCTAAAATCATTACTAAGTGTTTGGATAACCCGATGAAGCATTCTTCCCCTTGTTTGATATATTACATGAAAAGGGCCGCGCACCTTTACTGATTGCTTTTATGTACCAAAAAATAGCGATAACAAAAAATCAGATCATAAAAGGCATTTTTTTAGCAAACGAATTCCATAAATTAAATAAATAAAAACTTCGTTACGCCAATCAATTCTCGTTATGCCATAATACGTGGATTACCATAAACACTCGACTTTGATAAAGAATTTCATACACAGGCCGAAGTAACAGAATTTGAAAGCGAGGTTCATGTGTATACCAGTTCCCGGCAGACAAAAGGCCCCTAAAAATCTGCGGGCGGCTAAATTACGGTAGTGTCAAAAGAGAGAAACAGACATAAACTCAATTTATTTCTCTCTAACAGGAAATTTAGGAGCGTCCTCCTTCGTGGAACGCGAAAAGAACTGAAACGGCTTAAAGGCCCGACCAAACGAACGCAACATTTCAACGCAACATCTCACAACATTGTTGCGCGCAACGTGTTACACGCGTTTGGCCACCCTGTTGCAACATGTTGGATGGTGCTGGATCAAGTTTGAAAATGGTCAAAGTTTTGGATTTTGCATGATGTTGTACTCGTTTAGCCACGCTCACGCAACATTGTTGCACTAGGGCATGCGCGCTAGGTCGAGTTGCTGATTCAACGCCAGAGGTATTATGGGTTTTCGTCTTTAAACATGGTGGACAATAATGCCCAAACTGAACAATCTAAAAAGAAAACACCAAGGAAGTGGACAGAGAGGGAGACCGCGTCGTTGATAGTCATGTTGGAGGAGCTGAGGGTCCCTGCCTTTGGAACATATTCGAAAAGTCGTACCACTCAAGGGAGACAAGGGAACAAGGTTTTGAAGAATTACAGAGTGAACTTGACATCAGCGTTGCCGATATAAAGGCAAAAATAGTTTCATTATTCAATTCAATATGGCGTTTTACGTCCGCGAGTACCAGGAGCCTGTGGCACATAAACATCGATAAACCTGTGAAATGTTGCACGATGTTGCGCCCGTTTGTTCAGCTCCTTCACAATATGATCCAACAATGTTGCAAGATGTTGCGCTACACGTGCAATCAGATTAGATTCGTGCTAAAGTACTTGTGTAACTTTCGCATTCTTTATTATGTTAATTTAGCTTAAACATTGTTCAGCATTACTTGCTCAAGAAATGTTGAACAATGTTGCAACTTGATGAATAAGTAGAAATCACAATAAACATTTTAAAACGATTAACTGAGGTCGTTCAACAACATTCAACTTGTTGAAAGGAAAAGAGCCTGTCTCTATTTTCGTTCAACAACGTTCAACATGTTGAATGGCCTATTTCAACATTCAACATGGCATGATACACTGTTCAACATGTTGAATGGCCTATTTCAACATTCAACAAGGCAGGATACACTGTTCAACATGTTGAATGGCCTATTTCAACATTTAACATGGCAGGATACGCTGTTCAACATGTTGAATGGCCTATTTCAACATTCAACATGGCAGGATACACTGTTCAACATGTTGAATGGCCTATTTCAACATTCAACATGGCATGATACACTGTTCAACATGTTGAATGGCCTATTTCAACATTCAACAAGGCATGATACACTGTTCAACATGTTGAATGGCTTATTTCAACATTTAACATGGCAGGATACGCTGTTCAACATGTTGAATGGCCTATTTCAACATTCAACAAGGCATGATACACTGTTCAACATGTTGAATGGCCTATTTCAACATTCAACAAGGCAGGATACACTGTTCAACATGTCGAATGGCCTATTTTACTAACATTCAACAAGCCATGTAAAGTAATGAAGTTGTCTTTCAGTAGCATCGTGTTGCAATGAAATAAAATAATGATAATAGGCCATACGCTACTGTGATTGTATGTTTTTACTCTCAAGCTTTCGTCGGACACCGACATCGTCAGGAGAAAACTGAAAGAATTTACATAAATGCGAAGCAATATAAAGACTAGCGTGGATTATGATGTAACACCTAAACAAAAGCAAAAACACTTAAACAAAGAATTCAGACTGACAAAAGATTCAAAATAAAATATTCAAAATAAAAGGTCCCTCAGATCTGTGCATTCGTCACGAGAGTTTATTTTGGGTTTTTTGTTTCGAATATGTGCAGCCTCTAAGAGTCTTAGATTTACGGGGTCGTTGTTTCGGCCAATGATCTTGACAGAAAAACATGTGCGGCCACGTTGGCAGTCCTGCAGGTGCCTGTAGAAGGATGATGACTCAGAGTTAAGATGTTCTCTGACTCTGTCATGCAGCGGTCTAATGCTGCTGCCAATGTAAGTCAGTTTACATTCTTCGCACTCGAGTTGGTAGACTGTGTTTTTGGTGAGGCACAAATTGTTTTCCCCGCGGATGAGACAACCGTTTCTAGTGCATTGTTGTTTGGCTGGTTTGGATTTCAATACTTGTCTTAGCGTAGTTGACTTGTGTGCTAGCCGGACGGGGAGGTTTTCTTTCTTGAAAATCCGGCGTATTCTATGGTTAAGGTCGTCATTGATAAATGGTATTCTGAAGTAAAGGTACTCGTCATTGGCATTGTTGGTCTGATGTTGCCGATGTGCGTTTACAGGTTGTATGTACGTTTCCCTGATAGTCTCATTTGTTGAGGGACAGGACGTTATCGAATTCGGTGTTGTGTGCGATTCTTGCATCTGAGGTGGTGCAGCGTTGGTTTATGCGCCGTCTCTCGTTGATTATGAAGTGGCGCTTGCATTTGCTTGGTAGGGCTGATTGATGATGTACAAACATCGGTTTTTTTTGCGCTCTTTTTGTAGAATTCAAATGAGTGCGCACCCTGGTTGGTTATAGTGACCGACACGTCCAGTAGAGACAGGGTGTGTCCATTGGGCGTGGCGGTGGGCTTTTCGATTTCGAAGCCATGATACACTGTTCAACATGTTCAATGGCCTATTTCAATAACATTCAACAAGGCATGACACACTGTTCAACATGTTGAATGGCCTATTTCACTAACATTCAACAAGGCATGATACACTGTTCAACATGTTGAATGGCCAACAGTAACTGTAGGTGGGGTTCAGAGCCACCTTACCTTTTCGAAAATTTAAGGTGGCTCTGAACTCCACCTACAGAATTTTTTTAAACTTTGCCAAAAGTTGCATCTTATCCTACTGATCAAAATTCGACGATAAAAAATTGGGTTCACCGAGTCATTTTTTAGTTATTAACACTTAAAGCTAAAATTAAGGGTGTTTTCAGCACGTTAAACTATTGCTATAGTAACATACTGTGTCACAAAAATGATAATAACGTGTTCACCAATCATTGGGCATTCGTTTAATATCATGATTGTAGCATCAACTGATAAAGAGTGGTTTTAATGACCCATCAAAATCTAAGTCGTCGAAAGTGTTGGAAACTGTTGGGAGCCACCTTAATACCTTGACAATGGCGACATGGTGACTCCGAAACATCGTTCTTCTTTAGAAATGTAATTTTAGGGAAAAATATGTACATCTTACTTTTTCGAGTTAAAGGCGACATCTTGAAAGCTCCACTTTACTTCGTTGCCGTCACCATCAATCCACCACAGAGCTGGAGTATTACTTTTTCTTTTGCCTTCCTGCAGGAAATCAGAGACAGGAAAAGAGTAGAAAGAAAATAAACGTGTTATTTGCTAAATTTCTTCCTTGTCGACCTTGTCCTTTCTTACATGTTTTCTTTGCCAGTAATTAGCAAAAACGTTTAAATTTTGTTTCACCCTCGAATTCCAAGTCATTTGTACACAGCCGCACCAGCTCCGTTGAGTACGGCGATGAAATGTAATCACAAAACAAAAATAATAGTTAAAAGAGGAAGCGCACGTTAAGCGCTAGCACTTTAAGATTTTTAAACAACAGCAGTTTTTAATGGGGAAGATACTCTATCACTTGTGTACAGTTAGCTGTTGCTTGCGAGCAAGCTGCTTTCCCTTCTCCCACACAAGAGAGCTTGCTCGTGGGCTAATAAAGCTGGTCTGCGGCGGCGGGTCACTAGCGTGGTCAGTGGCCTAACAATACATGTCACGGTAAACAAGTTGTCACTTATGTCGCGCCACAAGCATAGGTCGCATTCAATTTAGTGTAAAGCTGGTTGCAGGCCTGTGAATTGACAACAAAAATAGTAAAGACAGAAAGATGCATACCTCAGCCTAGGAGAAGATCTCCCGTTGAACTACTCTTTAATTCAATTAATCAGGTTTGCTTCTTTAATAAAAGCAAGGTCATTTGAATGGTATGCTGTAATAATTTGGGTGTTTCTTGGTGTTGCGGAAGCTATTGTTGGTTAGTTTGTTGTGGTGTGGGTATTGTTCAGTGTCTTTTGAATCTTTTGTTTTACGTCATTTGGTGGTCACACTATCCGCAAAACCAAGAAACTACCAATATATTTGCAAACTATTCAGTCAAGCGAAACGCTTGGACTATGCATGGTCAAATAATACACCAAAATATTTCATGTTCGAGTTAGTTCAATGAGAGCGTATTCGACTAAAATTTTGATCCATTTTCCTCGATTGGATATGCCTAAAATTTCATGCACCTTTACTATATATGTTTTTCACCTTTTCTTTCCTTGCCCACTCGTCTATGATGTCTGCAAAGTTGAAGTATTCCGGAACTTGAAAATCTTTTGATCCCCAAATCACCTCGTCAGCCATCTCGACATCAGATTGAGTCCAACTGCAACACAACAATGGCAGTAACGGAACTTTTGTCTAATGTAAAAACGCCGTTTAAAACAGGTGCCAAATTAAGCGATGCTACACATAAACCGAACGTAAAACCGACGCTAAAACCAAACGCAAAACCGTAAAACCCTTGTATCATGTTACTTCTCTTTTTGCCAAGTTTCTATTTCGTTTGACCTTTGCAAAAAAAAAAAAAAAAAAAAAAAAAAAAAAAAAAAAACGGTACCAAGCGGGGGAGTCTCAGGTATAATAGTGCCTGATATGTGCCTGATGGGGAGGTGCGGAAACCATCTGAGGACTTTTTTTGGTTTATAAAATTTGCGGTGACTTTTTTGGGTGTGAAAGATTTTTGGTGAGGACTTTTTCTGGCTCTTATGATCATTGATTCCAAATGGCTCCAATGGACCTTTTTGCTTGGTTTGGTTGTTGTCCCATTCCAGATCATGTGAGAATTTTTCATTTATCTTTTTAAAAAATTATGCGTTCATATACGCAGAAATATGAAAAAAATAAAAACATCACATGATTTGAAACGTGTCAGCGAAGAAACCAAGCTGACCAAACTAAAAAGGTGTATTCTCGCTCGTAATTATATAACATTTAAAAAACACAACACGCACTTGTACATCGTTCAAGACAGATTTTATTACTTCTCATCATGTTCAAAGCTTGGGCTACCTGTGCACTTTATACACTTACATAAGGCAGTGGTAGATATAGGAGAGGGGCCCAGGTGACCCGGTCCCCCTCTTATTTTGCATTGAAAATAAGGCTCCACAGGCCTCTCCTCTTCCACTCTGGACCTCCACCTTACATAAAGAAGACCGAGCGAGCGTTATAATAGAATACTGAGTAACATTTGCATAAAGATCCAGAAATAGAAACTATATACTGAGGGAAAATAAGTGAGGAGCATACCGTGGGATTTGAGCAGGCTGATTTCCCTTTCCTTAACAACATTTATATTTGATGTTTCAAAGCCTGAGTTGATGCCTACTCAAAGTAACAGCAAGAAAAACAAAAGAGCAGATCGGGGATCCTTGGAAGAATCACCAAAGGTCGCCAAAATCGACTCCAGAAGACCAAGATGTGGACAATTAATGGCGAACGATGAAACAACTCGTTGCTTCTCGTGAGCGGTTGGCGCCGTAGCTCAGTTGGTTAGAGCGCCTGTCTCGTAAACAGGAGGTCATGGGTTCAAACCCCATCGGTGCCTAAAAATTTTTATTTTTATTGCATATAAAAGGCTGTCACAACAATAAATGAAAATGGTTTACAACACTGAACTTCCCTGTTTCGTTCTGATTTGTTCGTTCGTTAACCAGCTGGACCATTTATAATATGGCGGATTGCTAGGGCAGTTTAAGGTGGCTCCCAACAGTTTCCAGGACTTTCCAAGACTTTTTGATTTCTGTATAAAAATTCTGTAAATGGGGTTCAGAGCCACCTTAAATTTTCGAATCTAAGGTGGCTCTGAACCCCATGTACAGAATTTTTTTAAACTTTGCCAAAAGTTGCATCTTATCCTGCTGATCAAAATTCGACAATAAAAATGGGGTTCACCGAGTCATTTTTGAGTTATTTAAATACTTAAAGCTAAAATTAAGAGTGTTTTCAGCACGTTATGTTGCTATAGTAACATATTGTGTCACAAAAATGATAACAACATGTTCACCAATCATTGGGCATTCGTTTGATATCATGATTGTAGCATCAACTGATAAAGAGTGGTTATAATGACCCATCAAAATCTAAGTCTTGGAAAGTGTTGGAAACTGTTGGGAGCCACCTTTTCACGCCTTTTAAAAAGGGCCTGGTTTTAAAGTCTGTTCGGGAACCGATGATTGACCTACGATACCTTTGGTCAAGTTGCTTAGAACAGGGTAAAAATTTTCCTAAAGGCAATTTTTTATATTTTCTTTTGGCTAAACGCATTGCTTTGTATCAATGCCATCAATATTATTTTCATTGAATTAATTTACTAGTTGCTATACATGATACAGAAGGGGTTGTACGGAGATAAAATTGGCCCATAGATTAGAACTCTTTTCTAGTTTCTAATTTGGATATAAAATAATTTATTTCTGTTATATTTCAAACACAGAGCAAACTAATAGTTACATTGTAATCTTTCATGTAAAATATTCTTTTATAAGCTATATCTGACTTACATTTATACTACATCGACGTTACTTACACAAACATGCACATTTTTTTAACTACTAAACAAAACTCAAGTCTTTTACGCAATCAAATATTTCAGTCAGTTGACATCCCATCTCGGGGACTTCAAAGAAAACCTCAACTGCCCCAACGACGGCAAGGAGAATACCACAGAAGGCTGTCACTGCATTGTTACTAATGAAACTATCGTGGGTTACCTGTGCTCGTTCGATTTTCCGATTGGTTAACAAGATCGGAGAATACTCGGTAATATTCATTCAGGGATGCACCGAGAACAGCCCTGATAACTCCCAACAAATAATTGGTCAACTGAGAGGACAGAGGTGATGAACATTTACAACAAAACACATGGTGGGGAGTTTACGTGGTATAGGATTAAGCATCGCGTTCTACGGCAAACGACAGCTTGCAGTTGATTATCTAAACGCCAAACGGCAGATGACAAAAGTTGATTTTTGCCGTTCGCGGAAAAAAACAAACGTGATGCTTAATCTCTCTAATGATTCAACTTTGCGGGACGTGGAAAAGGTACAAAGTAAAGACTAAAAATACACAAAAGGTATAGTGTAGATCCCACCAAACGGGCTGACACGTAACACTTGATTTACAAGCACCCAGGATCATCTACAGACAAAACTAAATCAACTATTACCTATCATGTTGCATGAAATTTTCGAAGGGGTTTAATTTCGAGGATGGCCTATTTTTCATTCTTCGTGAATTTCATGTACGGTACTTGTATATAACAACATGGCGATGTAATGTTGTCTTGTTTATTTACTAATTTTCTGTACTCATGTCACGAGTCGTTGATTACCACTTAAAATCACCAATTGTTTTTTCTTCGGCAGCAGATGGTCTCCTTGTCTCGAGTTGTTATCAAATTTACCGACAGACCGCAGAGATTGTTCGTTATGATGCAATCGTAAAGGTCGTAATATTGTTTGCAGTCAATTCCAAATAAATAGAGTAACGTTTCGCGCATTTTTCTTTTTTCACAAGTTTATTTTTATTTTATCTAATTTTCGCTGATCGTTGGAGATTCCGTGAATATTTCATACCATGCGTTAACCCTTTCACACCCAGAGTCTAGAGACACGTAGTGTTGTTCTAACTTTTGAGTTTGTCAACAAAATCCTACTGCGTGACAATTGAAACGACCCTTCGACAATTCTTGGTTTGCACATGACGTCATAAAATTCAAAAATCTAGAGTATACATGGTATGTGGATACCAGCATTATAATCTTTCAAAAAAGTTTCAGGTTTCAAAGATGTTTTGCTTCCGATTTATAAAGGTTTTAAATGTGTCACGCAATTCGTCACGCTATTTCAGATAAGCGGGGCAGTAGGCAGCTCTTACAAGGTCTTCTCTGATTTGCTGAGAAAACAATAGAGCAAACAACACAACAATGGCTAACAATAGACCCTAGACCTAAAAACAATAGAGCGGCATGATATACAGGTCCAATGAAATTAGAGGTTGTAAAGAGCTGCGTGGTATCTGGGATAAGCCGTGAAAGACACAATTGAACCAGTTGAAAGTTATTTTTGCATTATAGATGCTTATAAGCCGATTTAATGGAACTTATATATATATATAGTGATTGCAATATTTTGTGATGAGATTTTTGGTGTAATTAAGACTGAATTTTTGGCCGCCATGTTGGTGCTCATAAGGGGGGCACCAAGATGGCCGCTTCATACATTTCTTACTAAAAAATAATTAATGTCTGATACTCGTTCGTCTATAACTCTTGAACGAAATGCTCTTGGCCCAGATGTGTAGTTTTAAACTCTCTACAATTCCATAAACATTTTGGAATCGAAATGTGTTGTTAAGGGAGTTTAATGCTTCTGAATTTTGATATCACGTTAGTGCAAACCAAGAATACTTTTGCATCATACCATTTGTTTTTCAATATTTTACGAAATGAAATTTGCGATTTTTCTTGAATTTTGATTTTAAGCACTCTTGGGAGTTAAAGGGTTAAGCCACATCTCTACTGCAGCTATATCACTTGTTAAAAGAAAAAAACAAAAAAGTCAAATGAGATTGTACAACTATACTAGACTCCAGTAAGGAATCCCAAGGGGTACAATAGCCTCATTATATATCTTTGTATTAATTGCATAAGGAATTGTTCTTGTTAAATCGTCTGTAACATCTGCTGCTTATGGTGTAGGATATTTGCCATCCTCATCGTTGATGTTCAACACTTGCACAATTGATATCACATCAATGCTCTGCAGCCTGTGCAGAAAGAGGAAATTATTCATTGTAATGCTTTACATTTGTAACATAGAATAAAACGTTACAATATTTGGGATATAAGAATAATAATACTAATAATACGACAGAAATCATATATATGAACTGGGGAAAATGGAAATGGAATGAGATAATGAAATGATCCTCACAGAGAAATATGTAATTAATGTAATCATTTACAAATTGTATTGGTCGCTCAGTTAGTAGAGTATTGTATTGACAACACAAAGGTTAACTTGGTTACAAGAAAGCCCTGTAAAGCCCTATAAAGCCCTATAAAGCCTTTTTCCAGGCTCTTAATAATTGCAATTATATTTACAAACAACAAAACAAGTCCTAGCAATAATTTTCTGTCTTCTGGTTACTGGTTAAAATTAATTAAACCTTTTGTAAAATGTTTATAGCGTTTTGATTATTGATTATACCGAGCACATGTACACATCCGCTTGATTTGTATAGTCATGAAGATATAATTTATCCCAAACATGCGTATGTCAATATAGAGGCAAGAACAGGTTAAAACTAAAAGGAAAATATGTCTTGAAAATCACAAATTGATCAAATTATACTAGTTACTTGTACATGACGAAGCAATGTACAAATAAATAAACATAATAAGAGATGTACATCAAAGGGACAATACATGTATGTCTTGAAATCACAAATTAATGAATAATTAATTATACCAGTGGGTTGTACATAAAGAAGCAATGTACAAATAAATAAATAAATATACAAGGAAGAGGTTAACACCATAGAGACAATATGTCTTGAAAATCACAAATTAATCAAATTGTACTACTTGGTTGTACACAAAGAAGCAATGTTCAAATAAATAAATAAACACATTAATAAATATATATACACAAAAAATGAATAATCTGCCCAGCTGAGCTATTCATCTTACTATGTAGGTAAATAACTCCATTTATAACATAGACAAGTAAAAACAAGCGATATAATATCCCGACGTTTCAGCGACCTCATGACGCCATTATCAAGGGTACAAATGAGAATAAAATTAACAAATGCGAGTTCAAGAGTAATAACTAATTTACATAGCGGAGATGGCTACACAAATATTTTAGCACGAATAGAATCCGTTTGCACATTCAAACTTGGTGTTAATTGCTTGATGTAAAGCATCTCATTGACTAGACAATCAAATTTGTTCATGCATTTCTTGAGAACTTTGAAACAGCTAAGGAGGTCCTCAGGGACAGCACCCGCGTGGTCGTTGTCATAGTGCTTGCGTACTGAAGATGACATGCTTTTATGGCCATCCACGCGGGCATACAAATGCCCGCGCGTGTAGCCAACATAGCTCCCTGTATCACACACATTTGTTAATTTTATTCTCATTTGTACCCTTGATAATGGTGTCATGAGGTCGCTGAAACGTCGGGATATTATATCGCTTGTTTTTACTTGTCTATGTATTTCTAAATCATTGTTAATACGAATTTATAACACAGAGGGCAAAATTACTGAATGCTGATTGGCTGACGAAGAGGGCATTTTTTCTTAACTGAGGGCAAAATTACTCGCTCCTGATTGGTCGAGCATCAAAATTTCTCACTCGTGATTGGTTGAGCGCGTCTCGTTGCATTCAGTTGGCTTGGCGGGATTTTGAAGAAAATTTACAAGCAAGTTTTGCCGGAGATTTTGTTATAAAAAAGGAATGAAATCGGATGATATGTAAGAAAGGAATTCTATAGATGAATTACAGCATTTTACGGAAAACAGGAAGCGATCATTTGTGTTAAAACTTGGATTAACTAGGAACCTTCAGGCCAGTTTGCGACGTTGAAGACCTCGAAGAAATTTATTCATGACGACAAAAGCCGGTTAAGTTCGATCACTTCACCGAATATATGTGGATTTCTGCAGACCTAAAGAAAAGAACTTTGACAGATTTTGCTGAAAGGGACAATTTACATTTAACAAGAGAAAGAATCAGGCTGAAAGAAGCAAAAGAAAGCAATTAAATCGCCAAACGTGCAAGTTAGTTTGAACTCACCATTTGTTGTTGTATAAATCAAAGCGACAAAAACTTCACAACACAGGTACGCTTAAATAAAATTAGCTTTGTTTTTGTCGTAAAGTGTCTTTTATCGATAAATTAGGCTTTATTTTCTAGACTCGTAACAGCCAAATGTATCTTTGACATTAGAAATTTATTTAACAAAAGTGAGTTCAAAAGTTTTGCTTGTCAGTTTGTGAGAAAGTATTTTCATTTCAGGTTGGTTTCAAGTCTGAGTGACTCTTGAAAGTCTGAAAGGTTTCCCTATCATTTTCCCCTCTCCATTATAAACTCCATTATAAACAATATATCATTTTCCCCTCTCCATTATAAACAAGTAATCGCGTGTTCCCTTGTAAAATTAAGGATTTTAATATCACTTGTGTTTTGAGAAGCTGTAGAAATTGCCCGAGTCGCATTTCTACAGCTTCTGAAAACATGCAACAACTTTATTACACCTTATATCCCTACAGATATATTGGCAAAACAATACTAGATAGTATAAGTAAAATACAAAATACAATGTCATTACAACAACAATTACACATCTTTTAATTGTTTTGCTAATTCCAAAACATCATGAAAATATTTTCAAGATATATTAATAACGGAAACATCCTTCATTGAGAACAAAATAATACAGAAATAAAGACCCCTTATCAAATACGCGAAAAACATCATTGATGCAATATAACTTTTGAAGAAAGTCCTTTCTCAAGTTGACAAATTCATGGTTATTGCATTCAGTTATGTAATGTAACTCATCGCCAACCCTGTTATCATTGATATTAATCCTTAATTTTACTCGGGCCCATGTGATTACATATACTAATATTACACATTATCCCTCCAGTCCCTCCAAGTGGGATTCGGTAACTGGGTAATTCCCAAAGGAACTTGAGAAGAAAGAAGCTCGATCATGTAACTTGCCCAAAGATATACAAGAGAGAGGGCAGTTGGAATACAAAAAAAGTACCAATGAATGTTTTGATGCATAACAACAACCACTAATATTTTAAATGAAAAATTTTGCAAACAAATTAGGTTATCTCGTTGTAATTATTGTAAATTAAATTATACACCTTATTCTTAAATGGCAGCCGATCTATTGCTCTATATATGTATGTTAATTGGCCACGCTGATCTCATTTTAGAGTAAAAACTATCTTTTGAATTTTGCACATGCTAAAGAGGTCAATGAGGCTAATTAACAGACATGTACATATAAGGGAAGAATAAATCGACTGATATCTACGAATATCATATTTTCTTGATTAAACACCAGTTCCCAAATAAACCCCTGGTTCAAATAAACACTGGATCAACAAAGTCAAGTTTTAAATTTGGTATTGTGTGACTGATTGTTACGCAGAGTTTACCAACATAAAGTTCATCATCTTTATCATCCAGGGAATCGCTTCATTGTTTCTTTATCTGAGTCAGGATGGTTTGTATGAAAAGATAGATAAAAGTGTGAAAGTTGGGGAACATCACTTTAATTTCTGGTTAACATTTCCTTACAGTTTATTGATTCTTTGGCACTTCTTGTTCCAGAAATTTAATAATGAAAGACAAACTGTGATGAAAAATTACCCCTGTTTAATACTGTAAATGCTGTGCCTCGACCAAACACAGTGTCCACGAGGCTGAGTTTTAAATAAATGTCCCCAGCATCTAATCAAGAAAATACTGTAAGGTGTACATAGAAAATATAAAAATTATGGTTAGTACACTACTCTACTCACTGTGTTGTTTGATATTTTTAATAATTTCTGAATAGAGTCAAATCTTTTCCACCAAATTTGCTTTTGATGCAATTAATCCAAATTAATATCAACCTTTCTCTGTAACTGTACTACAAACTGTACCATATCTTTATTTGCCATGAATGTGGTGATTGTGCTACTGATGTCTGTAATAAATACCTTTAAAGCTCTGGATGTCGTCGTCTGGCATTCATGAAGAAGTTTGCAACTGTACCCCTCTCAAGCCCAAGTTCTTCTGCAAGAGCATTCTGCATTTCTCTTGAAGGCTTTTTAGTTTCTTTGAAAATGGCAAACAAGGCTCTCTTCTGGGAATCTGTAAAGTAAAGCCTTGTCTTTTTGGTTGGTGGGCCATCAAGGTCTTCCCTTCTAGCTTTAGCATCAAGTTCCAGAGCAGCTGAAAGAACAGAAACATCAAACCGTCAAACAAAAACTATATAACAAAAATGTAATGGATAGAGAAGCTATCTGGCCCCAAAAAGTGGGTTTTGGGGTTTTGGGGTGGGAGTAGTGGGGTGGGAGTAGTGGGGTAGTGGGTAGTGGGGTGGGGGGAGTAGTTTACTCGAAATAGGACGAGAAGCTATTTCTAAGTGTCAAATAGTTTGCATGAGATCCAGAATGTTGAGTTAAAATAATACAAAAAAAAACATTGCAGAAATAAACACTCCACTTTGTTAAGGTGGTGGAAGTTAACACACAAGAAATTAACAGTCATGACTTATATGGATGCAAATTTAACATTTGTCTTAACTTTATATGGATGAGATGCACTGAACGAGTTATCGGAGTCAGACAAAATTTCACTCAATCATTGGTCGATCAGCTGTTAACACTGAGCCTGTGATATGTAATGGTCACCTGCCTTAACCATGGCGACGGCATTGGAGGGAGGGGAGGGTGGGGAGTCAGTGAAACAAAACGTCTACACGTAGGAAGGGGTGGGTCAGGTCATTTTGTATTTACGAGTTGGCTCATAGAAGCCTTTGATCTATTTAATGTACATGTTGACAAAGTGGTTAGTGTAATGTAACAGACTTTTGACCTAAATGTTGTTGGTTTGAGTTTGGTCTCTGCTATCATGTTTTTTTCCTAGACAAGAAACTTTATTCCACATTGTCTCTCTCCATCCATGTGTATAAATGGGCGGAGAGAATAATATTCTACCTTTCTACTGTTTAACATTGTATACACTTAAATAATGAAACTCTCTGAACTAAAGATGAAGTGGTATAATCAAAGCAGGCAAATCATCTGTTCTGTTGTTTACCCCTACAGTTGTAGATAAACAACACAAGTTTCAGAACTACATGTACAGTATATTTTTTCACCACAAAACCTTTTACATTTTCAATGATGTCAGCCCGTCATGAACTGGTTATCATCCGAAAAAAATCTTTGGCACCAGCATTTCAGAATTGTTTAAAAAAATATTTTTGCCACTAGAGAGGCACGACCCAGTAATTTGCACTTTGAAGTTACTGGCTAAACAAGGAAAGTAGGCTGTCATAAATTCAACATAGTCGATCTCCATGGCTGTTGTCCTTAAGCTATTTTCAAACCTTGAGTTACCGGTCATTTCACAACAGTTACCACCATTGACATTGCCAGTTATCGGCTACTAATGACAGCCCTGGCTGTTTGAAGTTGACACTGAAGTTACTACAGTCATAACTTCAAGTTTAGATGTCCTGTGGTACATGTATGACCTCGCATACACTACCACCTTAGCGTGGCATCATATTAATGCTTTGATACAAGGGAAAAAATTTGTTTTATTGGACTTGTATTGCAACACACTATTCAGTTTGCGTCTGCAGTGACATCGAAATGTGGGCGTGTGGTCGCTTACCAGAGGTTAAAAACAATAGAAAAATTCAAATCACTAGCATTGAAAGTGGTTGCAGTCGCTTACCAGAGGTGGTTGATTACAAGGAGGGTGGCAAAGGGGGGGGGTACAGATCACGCATCACGCCGAATTTTTAAGTGAAATCACGCATCACGGAGAAAATTTTAACCAATCACGTAAATAAGGAGTAATCTGGCATTGAAATGGTAACAAATCAAGGTAGGCCTAACATTAAGCGAGAAGATCGAGTGTATATAATCTGGAATGTCACGCGGTCGAAACAAAATAGCACTGAAAAGTCCTGTTACATATTAATTACATTAACTAGTATGAATGTCTATCAGTCTATTGTTTCCAGATTTCAGTTTTGGACCAACCACAAATAAAAAAAGGTCAAGAAAAGACAGAAAAGACAAGACAGATGTTGAATTAGACAATTTACGTTGAGTCCTTTGAGTGATAGCTTTCTTGTTTTTCAAAATATGTCGAAAGCATTCACATATCACGAAAATCTAATGGGTAAATCATGTGTCACGCGCTTCTAAAATAGCAAATCACGCAATACGCTACGATATTCTGTCACGCATCACGCCGTTAATTTAGGCACAATCACGCATCACGCGGCTAATTCTGGGACAATCACGCGTCACGTAAAACCCCTTTGCCACCCTCTACAAGAGGTGGTCGATTATGAGAGGTGGTCGCTTATGAGAGGTGGTCGCCAAGGAATTAAAGTTGGACTGTATTGATCACATGCATTCACAGCCAATAAAATGAAAAAGTGCATGGAGTAAACTTAAAATAACATAAATGGAAGAAAGTGTAACCAATCTCGCATACTTGTGAATCTTGAGTCTTCAAATTTACCTACAGTAGCCTGGTATTTGGCTAATTCAGGTTAAAATGCCTAATCTCTTATAATTTTTCAGTAATTAAAAACAGAGTTGCCAATGTTCTCTTTTGTGAAAGTCTTGAATATGATTTGCTTCTTATTACAAAAGTATGGATCCGATAACAATGTAACACAATGAACAATGAAACTGCATACAGTACAAGTTCGTGAAAACAAAGCACCATTGTCAAAACTATAAATTACTGCTAAGAGTTTAAAATCATTAATTTAACCGTGCAGAAGTATTACTCACCTTCTGTCCTCAGTTGCGGAATACGCTTCACTTCTGGCAAATCTAACCATTCCTTCATTTTACGAAAGATTTCCCTTCCCCCTCTCAACTCGTTCCAAGGTTTGGGCTTCTTCAAAACATCACTTAATGTCCCCTGAGATCGGTTCAAAACTTTGCGCGCAAAAACAGCTTGTGGTATCGAGTATTTCTTGAGTTCGTTAGTGAGATCTTCGGCAATTTTTTTAGTGTCAAGGTCTTCAAATCTTTTCATAAACATTTCAGACGATTCTTCGTCGAAAGTTGTTCCCATATCTTGCAACGATTTTCTCGGTTCTAAGCTTACATTTTCCGTCGACGAATTATCCGTGTCTGATTGTTGATTTTCACTCGTGAAATGTTGTCTATCTGACTGGTCTTCAACTAATACGCTACTATTAGAGTTGTATTCTTGTAGCTGCACCGCGGTGTTAGCGATCAATTCATTTATCTGATCCAAAGCAACTTGCTCAACAACAACAATCCCCCGAGTGTTTTCCAGTGAAAGCCCTTCTGAAACCACAGTGGTCGTAACTCCCGCAGCTTCTGTGTCCGAAACATTATGGTTCCTTAAATTCTCGTTTGTTTTATCACTGTCACTCCCGGAGTTCGAAAAATCATCGATCGCTGGCTTCAAACGACTTTCTGCATCATTTATCTCGTTTGCCATCTTATTTGAATGTTCGTAAGGTGAATTCAAAGGTGACTTCTTCTGCAAGCCTAATACTTCAGGAACAAACGTTTCAACGTCAACATCATTCTTCGAAGAATGGATATTATTTCTGTCGTCGTTGCTGGCAGAAGAAGTGTTAACTTCTTCCGAAGCGCCAAGAATTAATGGCTCCAATTCGTCGACATCAGGGTTTGGGCTGACAGAGGAGTTTGGAAGCGATGGTAATGAATTTATGGAGGGATTTTCACTGGCATTCATCCCAGGCAGCTACTTATTTCTTACCAGTATTTTTGATCTCCTGTAAAATTTGTAGGTAAATTTTGCACTTTAAAGGAAAATTAAAAAGAAAAACCTGCTAAACTTTTCACGAAGAGTCGCCGCCATATGTCGGCTGGACTTTGCGACCACTCCTTGTTGTTCAGCCGCTGAATATCATTTTCAGTTTTTTTCCCTTTATTTCACTTCATTCTTTTCCCGAATTCCCGCTGAAAGTCCTGAGAATAAGAGCAAGAGCAACACAGATTCAGAATGAACAGGACAAATTAAAATTGATAGAAAAGAACTGATTAGTGAAACAGACTGTCGAAGACCGTAGACAAATGAATAAAGAAAACCCGCATCTGAAAGCAATGGGTCACACGACACATCTCCGCGGTCTGGCCGGCACCTTACGCATGTGCACAGCCATATCACCCAGGAAGTGGCAGCCATGGACATCTGTTTCGTCCTCGTTAGGACTCATCAGCCTGTGCGCCTGCGTAAGGTATTGGTCATACCGCGGAAATGTGTCGTGTGACCCATTGCTTTTAGATGGTTTATAATTTCTAAAGAAACTGTGGAATTTACCAGCTGTGTTGATAAATTCTTAAATAAGTAATCCTAATTTAGCTTTTGCTAATGTCTAGGATGGATGGCCGAAGGTGTTAAAACTGTAATTGTTTGTGACGAATCAAGCAGCATTTTTTCTGGCCGATCTGTTCGAACTTCATCACGGCCGGTTGTACAGTGTATATGAAGTTATGTGTTCCACTCTGGGGCCGCGTACTCATGATACGCCTTACCATGGATTGGCAGGCTAGTTCCTTGAAAAACCAAAAAAGAAAACGGTAAAACCACAGCGACAAACCAACTGGAGCCGCCGGATCGGCTATCGCAGACTTGGATCAGTAAAAATCTTGAAATGACAGGTAAAAACGGCAAACTGATCTTTATGGCAAGGAGACAGAAGTGAAATGACAAAACAAACAGTTGAATATGTTTGCCCGATATTTCGGTTTGCAAAACAAACTTCTACGGAGGGCTAGAAAACAAAAATCAATACATATATAAAAGGACCGTTACATATACTGAAACTTTTGAAATATGACATATCAGAATAACAGAAAACGATTGGTGACAAAGAAGCTAAATGTCACTAATAAAGTTCATCGCCGTCTATTGATATCATAAGGATCAAGAGTCGTCGCTTTTTCTATAAGATGAGCCTCGCGTGCCTTTCTGACTGAGTCGCGGTACGTTTCGTGGATGAGTTCCAATGGAATGAGGAGGATGTCGTTGATAGCGGTTGATAGAGTGGCCAGGTTAGTTAAAATGTATTGAAACAAGAGTAGGATTGATAAGATGGTGGTGATGCATTTCAGTCTTACATTCAAATTAAGTTTACAACTTAAAGTGTCATTGATAAGTCGTTCTTCCCGAGTTTCTAGCAGAGAAAGTGTTTTTATTTCGACCTTCTTGTATGAACGGGCAGGTGAGGGAGCGTCAGTGATTACATTATTTTGTAAATGCCAGATAAACTAGATAAAGCGATGAATTTGATGATTTGGCCAGTCGGAAAATGCCATTTTAAAACCTAGAATTAAATTGCCGACATTGTATTGTATTTATGATACCTGGCAAAGAAAGAAAGATTGCAAATTTTAAGCTTGGGTCTTGAAATAAGAAAGATGTAATATTCACACTGCCCGGAGGCGATTTTTGCGCTCGCGTGATTACCCACAGCACTCGACCACCTATGAAATAATTTTCGCAATTTTGCAGCTCGTTTTCTCAGCTCTAGTGGCTGCCGCCGTAACTTGATTTCGGCTCTCAAGCGAATAATACCGCAAGCTAAGCAGGCTAATTTTAAGTTTAAGCGCACTCATTTCGTTGTGGTCTTCAGTGGCCTGGCTTACGAATCACGAACAAATCTCAGAAAATTCAAGGCAAAATTCCAAGGGTTCCTGATCATAACTGATACCCGCAAGCTTCTCGCGCGCCCGTTTACAAAAATTACATCGCCTGTTGCGCCTACAATCGAGGCTTTCCTCCTTTATAACAAAGACAGCTTCGCTCCAAAACTCATTAAACCTTAAAGCAAGACTCAAACTAAATTTAAAAGAAATTTGAAGAGGTTTTAAGAAGGGATAGAAGAAATAAAATGATTTTTGGAACACCAACAGACAGTTGATACCCACGCAAGAGCACCCCAGGTTGCTAGTGGACTAACTTGCAGAGACGGGGGAGCATTTAATTTGCTCAAATTATTTTCATTTTTTTATTGTTATATTAACGTGTTAAAAGGCGAGTTTTAACGGGTGTTTCTTGGTGTTGCGGAGGCCATTGTTGGTTAGCTTTTGTGTTGTGGTGTGGGTATTGTTCAGTGTCTTTTGAATCTTTTTTTTACGTCATTTGGTGATTCACACCATCCGCGACACCAAGAAACTACCGTTTTAACTCGTATCTACTTCAAATGGATGTACACGTCACAGCAGCGCGCGACCGTACCATAATAGGCAAAGAATATATATATATATATATATATATATATATATATATATATATATATAATATATATATATACAATTATGTATACAATGTGCCCTCCCGGTTGTTACCATAATGGCTTTATGGCAACTCCTGAACTTGGGCACAGGATGTACGGTTACACATTGTTGGATTGCATTGTGGAGTCACGAGAGCCGCTCAAACTGCAAGCAGTGAGCGAAGCAATATGCCAATAGTGAATACCTTTTACGAGGCTCTCCACTCAATCCATAGAGTGCTCAAACCGTATGAACAGTGAGCATATTTTAATACTCATGGTCGCGCGCCGCTGTGACATGGGTCAATAGACGATATTCGTATTCTCCGTATTGAACTGGAACTAGCTTTCAGACGAGGCTCATGCGGGGCATTCTTTTCAAATATTTTTAATGATATTCCCCCGCATGAGCCTAGCCTCCATTGCAAGCTAGTTCCAGTTCAATACCGAGAATACGAATATTGTCTATTGGCAAACATTTGAATTCGAGCTCTCATTCAGATACCACGCAGCTCTTTACAACCTCTTATTTCATTGGACCTGTATATCATGCAGCTGTTTTTAGGTCTAGAGTCTATTGTTAGCCATTGTTGTGTTGTTTGTTCTATTGTTTTCTCAGCAAATCAGAGAAGACTTTGTAAGAGCTGCGTACTGCCCCCTCTCATTGTTGCCATCACCACGTGCGATTTGGTAGAGAATTGGCGTTCGCGCTAGTTTTTCTATCTTTTTGCTGCTATACCATGCTGACGAGACCCAACCAGGTCGAAACAGCTGTCCACGGTTGCATTTTAGCTTTCAGTTTGGGCTCAGATCATGTCGTTGTAGCGTTAAAAGTTCTACGTAGCTATAGTATCAGCTTTGCTTATTTTGTTTTTATTATTATTTTTGGCTGATCAGATCCGTCTTTTATAGATCCTACGTACTCCAGCAGCATTTTCGTTCGCGGTCCTTTGCTACTTGTTCTAAATGTTAAGAAAGCTATGTTCTTGTCCCTCGTTAAGGCGGACTCAACCTAAATTTGAATGAAATTTGAAGAGGTTTTAAGAAGGAATAGAATAAAGAAAATGATTTTTGGAACACCATGACACGTTCATTGACAAGACCAATCAGCCTCTTTGTGTGAAAATTCCGCGCGCGTGTGCACAAAATTGCATCCGAAATATTTTTTTATGCCCAGCCGACCAACAAAATACAAACTTCCCGCGTTTTTAATATAAAATACAGCGGCTTTTTTACCAGAGAGAGGTCCAAGTTCATAACTATTTCTACGTCAGTATATAATTTTGAGACTTTTATTAGCGGAGCCCGCGGGCCGAAGGCCCGGCGGAGCACCATACTCATAGAACCTATGCCCGTCATTTTTCATGGTCATGGCTAGCGCAATGTTTCGCGGGCGCGCGTGTGCCCGCCGGGCCGCCTTCGTCGTTGCGCAGGCTTTGTTTTTCGCGCGGTTACATGGCCGAATGTCACTTCAGCTGGGAAAACACTTTGATGTTTTGCTGTGTTTACTGAGCGGAGAAAACGGTTTAAAGGGGCTATGTCGCGAGGATGGCGAGTGAGTACTGGGTACTAACAACTTGAAAAACGTCCGGTGGCTTTTTATTAAGTTGGCGGCCATTACTGTCGAATTCGCTGCAATCCGTTCCATCTCGTCGTATTGCGTGGAAGGATAGATCTCAAGTTTACTGATTAGTTAGAGTATTTACTTGGCTAGATTTTTGGTAAATTATTTCTGCGATTTGTTAGTCGTACCTTCGAAAAATTCGATGTCTTCCAGTAGTGGTGGAAATTGGGGAGGAATTTAAAAGCGAAATCGATCGTGTGTTTGTTTACCTCGCTTGGTTCGACACGAGTGCAAGCGCGATAAAACTTGCCGCGATCCGGGAGGGAACAATAGAAATTTGACATGTGTGACGTCAGGTGACGTCACATGACAGGAACTCGTTGCGCAGACTCATCTTGCGACATAGCCGCTTTAAATTAAAGTCGTTATTTTCCTGCATTTTTTCGCGGTTTACTACTCAAGACAAGGATACTAATTAAGGGATACTCAGAAGCCGCTTTTGTGGAAAAAGAAGAGCTTTCAGGGACAAAATCTTGCTTCGAGGAACTATATATATACGTTTTTAGCAATGCGAGAGATGGGTTCGTTTTACGGATTTCAGCACCAAAGCGGCGATTTAAAGAATTTCCCAGCACAGTAGTCGCCGGAGGGACTTAAAGATAAAATAAATTAAGTACATTTTTCGATGGGAATAATCTGTGATTGACTTTTTGTTTGTGTTCTCGTTAGTTTTGGAGAATTGTTTATAAACGTGTAGCTTAAATTCGGTTGTATTAATTTCTTGAATTTCATCGAAGACACGGCTCGGCCTCGATGCGCTATGAATGGTACTCGTTTTGCTTTTAAACATAAACTAATGGAGATTTGAATAAAATTTTTTGAAAGAAGATTGTGTTGTCCATTTTTATGTGTTTGTTCATTCATTACCATTACATAGATTGAAAAGCGATTTTATGTAAACAAAACAAGACTTAGATTTTATACTCGCGTCGCCTTATGCAAATAAGCTTATGTTTGTGTATTTTTGCAATTTTGATTTCCAAATCAGTTTCTCGGGCATTTTTTGACAAGCAACAACTGTATTTTATTCGGAAAGTAGTCGTAATAGTTATTCTAGACGGAGAAAAAGTTGTCTTTGTGAACTTTTGTACGGACTAAATGTACTGTGCAGACGGTCGGGTAATAAGCTTAAGCTTACTGTTTTTGAGAATTGCTAAAATTGAAAAATAGCCCGGTCGTCATTAGTTCCTGCGGTCGTCAATCTTAATTCTTGTGCTTTTAAAAAAATAAAAAGGTTACGGGAGAGGGGGAGTGGATCGAACGAGGAGGTTTTGGTCACATGACTGCAGCGCGCAATTTTTGGCCTGAATCACAAAATCAACATGGCGGCCTGAAAAGTACAATGTGGAATTACGAATTTTACATTATCAGAATGAATGCACACCTTTTCAGCGTTCAACATCAAATGTTAAAACCCTGAAGAGTACTTAACTGTCCAAAAAGCTGAAATTGGAGAGCTCAAAGCCGGTGAAATCTTCCTTCAAGAATATTACCTTTTGTCAGTGTATCTTTGTCACTCTTATGATCTTGCTTGCTTCCTTCTGGTCGTCACCACAAGTTTCCTGTTGAATAGAACGGCCGTCTGTCATGACAACAACTTTGGGAGATTGAGTTCTCTCAGCGACAGCAGTAACTGAGCCAAGGATGTTTTAGCTTTTTCAAGCACTACGGAACCAACACGGTAAAGTAAACTTTATTTCTTATAATTATTCCTCCGCAAGCTACATCTTTTATTGCACATTTACTATTGTACCTTCGCGCGTACTTAATTTCGCGAAAATTCGGCAGCTGTATTTCGCGAGTATTAATTTTCGCGATTCCAGGAAAAAAGTGACCAAAAGTGTATTTAATTTCGCGATTTTGGGTAGATTCTGCATGTACTGTACCGGAGCACACATTACGTAAAACAAAAGGAACAAAGAACGACAACAATACAAATGCAAAACAAGACCAAAAATACAATACCTCACATAGAAGACCATGGACACCGGTACATGCAGAAAGACCCAGATTTTGCCTTTATTCAACCTTTATTCAAAATTTCATAGTCCTGCAAGGGGCGACCATCACGCAAGACATAATTTAAAAATTAAAAGTAATAATAATAATAAAATGAGTATCCTAACATAGATTGTTTTGCCATTTCTTTTCTCTCCCAAGCCCTAAAAGAATGTTCACAAAATAGCTATCTACATGTAGAATAAGAAGAAATTAAATTTTGAAGGGTACTAGCTTCTGGAAATTAAATCTAAATGCCAAATTAAATTTAACTACAAGGTGCCAATAAATGGAACATCTGATGACTGTACCAAAGAGTTTTTGGATGATCTACAGGCAGCTGAAGATAGGAAGAGTGCTACACGAAATTAAGACCAGAAAGAAATGATTTTTAAAAATTTTAAGGACAGAAGGAACCGTTTTAATTCAGGACAATAGCCCTTATGCATGTTTACGTCAGACTAGCTAATTTCGCTCCCAAGCCTCGCTTTCGAATGGTAAACCTGTGACAATCTCATCAATGTAACCGCCTCCTGGTTAGCTCAGTTGATAGAGTGCCAGTCTGCAGAGCGGGAGGTCGCGAGTTTGTATCCCGGCCAGACCAACACTCAAGGGTCTTAAAATAACTGAGGACAAAGGTACTGCCTTTGCAATGACATCTGCAAATGGCTAGACCTTCACGTGGCTCAGATGACTATGTAGAAATGGCAGTCCCGTCTCCAATGGAGATGTAAAAGAACCACTGAGGACGTAACAAAACTCTGGCTGTGACCACCCTCAGTGCCATACATTGTTCATGGGTGGGGTGGGGGAGATGAGATTAACAATGGACTGATAGCGGCTGCCTGAGTTGCCTTCATAAGCTGACGTCCGATCACATTCTCATAAGTGTATGTAAAGTGCCATGAGACATGTCATGTGCGCTATACAAGTCTCTTATTATTAATTATAATTATTAATGTATTCTAAAAGGAGCAAAGTTGAAAAGAATACCCACTCGAAAACAACATGAACTTGTCAAAGGTTTGCAAGGAATTACGTACAAACGAGGCTTGGTGGTGAATTTTGAGCTGGTGACGTCATCATGCATAAGGCCTATTACCAACAAGTCTATTAATTATTATTTTGTATATGTAATCTCATGGGCCCGAGTAAAATTAAGGATTAATATCACGCATGTTTTTTCCAGGGAACATGCGATTACTTGTTTATAATGTAGAGGGCAAAATTATAGGGAAACCTTTAAGACTTTTTAAGAGTCACTCAGACTTAAAACTACCTGAAGTGAAAATACTCTCTCGCAAACTGACACAAACAAAAAAAACTTTTCAACTCACTGTGGTTAAATAAATTTCTATTCGGTCAAAGATACATTTGGCTGTTATGAGAACATAGCCTGATTTTTATCGATAAAAGACACTTTACGACGAAAACAAAGCAACTTTTATTTACGGAGGCTCGTACCCATTTCTCAAGTCCACACCCTTTCAATTTTAATGGGCCATATCTTTTGTTGTAGCGCATAAAAAGACAAGCCACTTTGCATGCAAACACACAATACACTGAACTTTATGGGAGTATAGGATTTGTTTACATTGGTGCTTCCATGGCAATGGAATGGTGATCCTCTGAAATTAACAAGTTGCGGAGTTTCTCTAGATCGAGGGAGATTTATGTAAAATCCGCTAGTGGACTAACTGATTTGACCATGGGCTTCAACTGGACAAAGTTTAAAAGAAATGAGAATGTACCAATTTTTTCCCGCATATTTTGTGTTTACAAGTGAGCGTCCTCATTATTCACGAGTATTGGTTTCAAGTTTCATATGCACGTGCAAAACTTTAGCAAAAAATTTTTATTGGCATAGAACAGAACGCTCGATTTCTTTCCGAAGAATTTTCCGAAACATGATAATACCTGGCTTGCGTTACGAATATCAATGCCAACAGTACTGATGAAAACAACATCAGAAGCAGTGTTTCTGCATTTCGTTTATAAATTTCCAAATTGGGATATGTTCTTGCCCTGCAATTTTAAAGAGACCCTCGGTATGGCTGCATTACAGCGTGATAACGCAACATCGAGTGCCTAATGTTATACTGAACAATTCTCAAGCCACCATTAGCATGTTAGGGAAAATTCTTCGGAAAACAATCGAGCATTCTGTTCGATGCAAATAAATTTTTTGCTAAAATTTTACACGTGCATATGAAACTTGAAAATAATACTCGTGAATAATGAGGACGCTCACTCTGCGGGAAAAAATTGGTACATTGGAGGCCCTATTTTATTGCCTTGCATGCCTTCAATGTCCTTGAAACTTGCAGGCCATATAAGTTGATGACTAATCTCGAGATTGTCAAATTTTAAAAACAAATTATCTCGCGGTTTCCAAATTATCATCACATTTGTAGGCGTAGACCAAATTACATACAAAAATGGCAACAAGAGCAGCTGAACGCACGCTAATCAAATCCTTCTTTCTCGCAATCGGCCAAAGCAAGCCCCTCACTTTTTCACACACCATTTCAAATGAAGTCAAACTACTATGAGATGAAACTGCATTCCCATTGCGCATCGTTTTCTTTAGATATTAGCCAATTATGTCGATAGTATGTTTTTCACTGTATTTAAAATCTCCAAAACTTCATTCCCAAAAATTTCAAAAACACTCTCATACATTTCTTTTAAACTTTGTCCAGTTGAAGCCCATGGTCAAATCAATTAGTCCACTAGTGGGTTTTACATAAATTTCCCTCGATCTAGAGAAACTCCGCAACTTGTTAATTTCGGGGGATCACCATTCCGTTGCCATGGAAGCACCGATGTAAACAAATCCTTTACTCCCATAACGTTCAGTGTATTGTATGTTTGCATGCAAAGTGGCTTGTCTTTTTATGCGCTACAACAAAAGATATGGCCCATTAAAATTGAAAGGGTGTGGACTTAAGAAATGGGTATGAGCCTCCTTAAGCGTACCTGTGTTTTGAAGTTTCGCCGCTTTGATAACAACATGTACAAATGGCGAGAGTTCAAACTTGCTTGCATGTTTGGCGATTTAATTGCTTTTCTTTCACTTCTTTTAGCCTTATTCTTTTCCTGTTAAACGTACATTTTCCCTTTCAGCAAAATCTGTCAAAGTTCTTTTCAGGTCAGTCCTGCAAAAATCCTCATTTTTTCAATGAAGTGATGGAACTTTAAAACCTTTGTCGCTATGAATGAATTTCTTCGAGGTCTTCAACGTCGCAAACCGGCCTGCAGGTGCCTGGTTAATCCAAGATTTGACACAAATAATCGCTTCCTGTTTGGCGTAAAATGCTATAATTCATCTGTAGAATTCCTTTCTTAGGTATCTTCCGATTTCATTCCTTTTTTATAACAAAATCTCCGGCGAAACATGCGAGCGCTTCGTTTGCAAATTTTCATTAAAATCCCGCCAAGCCAACTGAATGCATTGAGGACGACGCGCTCAACCAATCACGAGTGAGAAATTTAGATGCTCGACCAATCAGGAACGAGTAAAAATGCCCTCTTCGTCAGCCAATCAGCAATAAGTAATTTTGCCCTCTATATTATAAAATAATAAATACGTAATGTTTTTATATAATATGGTATCAAATTTCGCGAGTTTAATTTTCGCGCTCACTTTTTTTTCACAAGTATTAATTTTTGCAATTTTTTTCCAAGACGCCAAAATCGCGAAATTTAGTATGCACGAAATTTAGTAAGAATAAGGTACATCATGTCATATCAAAATTCAGAAGCATTAAAAAACAGATTTCAATTTGAAAATGTTTATGGAATTGTAGCGAGTTTAAAACTACACATCTGGGTCAAATTTTGAAGCTCCAGAGCATTTTGTTTTAGGCAAATGAGAATTAGACATTTTTAGTAAAAAATTTATGGGGCGGCCATCTTGGTGTACCAAAGTGGTACATCAACATGGCGGCCAAACTTCAAAGTCATGATTGCACAAAAGTCTCATCACAAAAGATTGGATTCACTATAATTTATTAAGTTACGTGATTTTAGCTGATAAGCATCATTCTATAATGCAAAAATAACTTTCAACTGCTTCAATTTTGTTTATTTTTACAGCTTATTTGAAATAGCGTGACAAATTGCGTGACACATTTAAAACCTTTGTAAATTGGAAGCAAAACATCTTTGAAACCTGAAACTTTTTGTGAAAGACTATAATACTGGTATCCACATACCATTATGATAGAAACAGCTTTGTAGGATGTAAAGTTTAAATTTTTGAAAAAATTATTATTTTTATGCCATCATGTGCAAGCCAAGAATAGTTGTTTAACTGACCAATTTCTTGTGTAACAAAAAGCTTTTGTCTCACACAGTTTCAGTTAAAAATAAGCTTACAAATTCTGTAGGTGGCATTTGTATGACTGGACTGCTCAGTTTAACTGCTGATATGAGTTGAGATTGGTATGACTGTGGCTGTGGCTATGACTGTTGAGATTGGTATGACTGTGGCTGTGGACTGCTCAGTTTATCCAGTTTATTTAGTCTCTGCTAAGGATGTGTTCCTCGGTGGTCGAGTGGTTGAGTGTCGGGAATTGGATTCGGGAGGCGCGAGTTGAAGTCTAGCTCGGGAACTTCTTTTTTTGTTTCTTTTTTCTTTCTTCTTCCGACTGGACATTATGAAAGTGATGTACTGTTTTTTTTGTGTGTTCATCAAAAATCCTAACATTAAATTTAAAAAAAATATTGAACCTTGTCAGTGTGAAAACATAAGCCTACCGCAATATTATGTTATGCGTTTGCATTTCTTATTCACAGGGTTGGCTCTTAGGAGCCTTTGATTCACTCTTGTTTTAACCTCTGTACAACGGCTACCTCTCCATAACAGCAATGGCCACTAAAGCTTGTCACAGCTGCCAAAATAACCTCTCCACCACGGCCACTTAAACAACGATTGACGAACGGTGTTTTGGCGTACATTAATAAAAGGTCAAGAAACCTGATCTGTATTGCGCGTTGTCTGGCTGTACAGTATTATTTATCAATTGCGGCACATGTTTAGGGCGCGATTTCGACCCTCCTCTTAGTAAACCAAAGTTACAGTTGGCGAAAGAAGCATTACATGTAGCAGCTGCTGATGACGTACATGTAGCTTCGTTTACCGAGTTTCATGGGAATGAAGAACTTGTCCAAGCTGCAAGCAAAGTAATGGCTTTGCTTAGTAAAATGTGGGAAAGCTCACTCAAGCAGACAACCCTTGACAGCTTCATTTCACGAAAGAGAAAATAAACTGTATAATAAAAGCAAAAGATTGTGTACAAACTCGTGTACTTATTGGACCTTACTCGCTTTGTTTTGTTAACATTTTTGTTCTGAACACTTGGTTTCTGTTTTATTGAATATTTTGGTTGTGTCACGTATTGATTTCATACAATGTATGCTATAAATAAGCATTTTTATTGAAATAAAATGTTGTACCTCCCCATAATGGCCACTTCCCTCTGTCTCCAAGGTGGCTGTTGTGAAGAGGTTTGACTGTCGTTCTAAAGGCATTCTATTGTCTTGGCTTTTGTTTCAGTGTATGCATTATACAAGGTTGGAAATTTACAGTTCAACATTCTCCATTTCAAGGGTGAGCAAATTTCAGGATGACACCAAAAAGTGTACAATATTTCTATACTTACCAAGAAGATTTGCCACTTGCCTTTGTGATAACATATTTTCTTGATTAAATGCTGGGCCCCGAGTTCTAAATAAAAGCCCCCTGGCATTTATTTGAGGTACATGTACTGTGTTTATCTGAGGCCCGGTGTTTATTGGAATTTGGTATTGTGTATCTGATTGTTACCATGAAATGTATAGTTGGAATAAACTGCAGCAGCCATTCCACCTAACAATATGTTCCATATGCTTTGTTTCAGTAGAAATATTTTATCAATGGTTACAGTGTACTCTACATGCTGCTTTAAACTGCTATTTTGTCAGTTTTGAACGGAAAAAAGAAACATTAACAAGTAATGACAATAATAGTCACTGCATACAGTAGTCTCTATTTTGCTGGATTTTTTGTCAATGGGACTTTCAAGTAATCGAGATGTAAAATTTGTCATCTTTATCATCCTGGGGATCGCTCCACCGTTACTTTATCCAGAGTTAATAGATTATATAAAAAGGAAAATAAAAGTCTCAAGGTCAGGGATCATCAGTTGATTTTCTGGTTAAATTTATTGACTATTATAGTCTCTTTGAGACTTCTTGTTTTTTATTTTCATCAAGATATTAGGAATATTTTGATCAATTTAGCTTTTGAATTAAGAATTTAGGATTAAAAAATCTAAAATGTGATCATGAAAACTGATGAAAAATTACCCCTATTATTTTAATAAATGCCGGCCCCAGAATATACGCGAGGCAGAGTTTTAAATAAATGCCCCTGGTGTTTAATCAGGAAAATGTGGAACATGTAGTTTTTGACTTGTACAATGCCTACATGTTCCCGGAACAATTAAAGTCCATCTTCAAGTTTAAAATACATGTAAGCCCCCCCCCCCTCTCTCTAGTACCCCCCCCAACTCTCTCTAGTACCCCCCCCAGAAGCCCCCCTGGGGGTCTTAATAGAATGTTTATGGTATGGCAGGTTTAATTTCTTTTTTTTTCCTCTTTAGACTTTTACTTGGCTAAACCCCTGTGTGATGGTGTGTAGAAGGAAAATACATGTACACTAAGACCATTAGCAGTCTGGAGTCTTGGAACAGACCCAGAACTTTGGGCATCAAGTAAGTGGTCCTGAATGGTTGATACACATAAGATTGACCATAAAATTAATAATAACAGTTTTCCTGGCAGATAGTTATTCAGTGAACAATTTCATTTTAGATAATTTTCGGTACTTATGGAAAATGTCTTTTTTTTTTCTAGGAAATACATGTACTTGAGATGTTAAAAGAAATCATTGATGGCCCTGGCCTTGAAACACCTTCCATGTGGTTTGTCACAAATAAAAAATGCAAAATACCAAGATCTCAAGGAGAGAAATGAAAAAAAGTGGAGAAGGCCAGAGGAATGAAATTTCAATCACAAACATTTACAGTGTACAGTAGTTCAAGGTATCAGATGAAAGTTATTGTCTATATTTAAATATTGTGTACTAGTAAGTTTCATTGCATTTAACCTTTTTTCCAGCCAAATAATTTACCTCATAAGTCAGTTTAATGCTGTGGTATAGTACATACGTTCATGGGATACAAAGCACATGATGTAATCTAGTTATATTCTGAAGTTGACAGAGCAAGTTCAATACTCCTGGAATTTTGTAGGCTTTCGCTTGCTGAGTGTTTGCTTTAGGGACAGACTTGTAGATGTGTTTGCTTTAAAGAAGGACCCTATACACAAGTTTTTTTTTCCAGAAGTGGGTTGGGCCAAAAACCCCACCCTCCTGCACACTAATAAAAGGTTATAAAGTTAGCTGAGGTTATTTGTTCATAACAATTAGTTGCCAATAAAAAACAAGCTGAAAAGGTCTCTATGGTCTATGGTCTTTGTGATGTCCGGAATAATCAAGGACTTGGTAAGTGTTATCAGCCTCAGCCTTTGGCTTCGGCTGATAACACTACTGTACATCTTACCTTGACCTTCATTATTCTGGATATCACAAAAACCTCATGCAATGATTGTTTATAATAATTATTATTAGCTTATTATTAAGCGAGGACAACTTAAAAACATTTTTCATTTTTTTATTCCTAAAGGGATGAACAGGGAATAGTAAAAGTTGTATTTTTATAACAGTTTGTCATTCTATTTTTTTTTTAGAAAATTAACTTATGTGATGCAGTATGTTGTTAGTAACATTTTAATTTCATTTACCAGAAATGGAAGCACAGTGGCTCACAGTGGCTTGATCAGGACACATGGGAAAATGGAGAAGAAAACAACTAACATTGAAGAAAACAACTAACATTGTCAAAGTATGTTGATTTAACAATAATTTTCTTATTACCAACCAAGGCTACATGTAGCTTTGTTATTAGAGTTATCATAGGGAGCCTAAAGGGCAACAACTCAGTTTTTCTTCTCACTGAAGATAGATGTAAGAGTTGCATATTAGATTATGTCTCCCTGGCACTGCCAAAGCACAGCCCTGCCAAACCCATCTTTCTGAATTTTGTAGTACAGTCGAACCTCCGCTAATGGACACCTTCCGTAGGCGGACACCTCCCATAAGCGGACACTTAGTCATGGTCTCAGCCACATACAAACACTACATTTTTAACCTCCCCATATTAAAGCGGACACCTCTCTTAAGTGGACACTTTTTCTGGTCCCGATGGTGTCTGTTTACAAGACAGGACTTACGCTAGTCTATCATAAACAAATATTATTGAAACTCCAAACGTAATATCAGATCTTATGTGATACATTCTAGGTCTGCAGGTGTACTAATTAATTGATAATGACTGTTGTTAGACAGTTTGCTAATTTAAAGTGCCACTGCGATCAAATTTTGATTTTCATTTTTTTACATTTATATTTTTCGTGTACTGTCAATTAGACTTTCTTACTCATCTTGCCAATTTCAATCCATTACGAACATCAGAAGTCGTTTTATTTTAACATTTATGTCCGAGAATTTACAGCTTCCATTAATCAACCTTGTTCCAAGGCTTGGTTGCGAATGGGATAAAGTGACGTCAACAATAAGTACAACAATAACAATAAGTATTGAAAATCAAGTGAGAAGCAACAAAAACATTGGACTTGTTCTTCGTGCAATTTTCTATGCTGATTGTTATTATAATTTCAACCCGTGAGATACATATATGTTTGAGCTTTTGACGTCACTTTATTCCATTCGCAACCAAGCCTTGGAACAAGGTTGATTAATGGCGGCCATAAATTCTCGGACATAAATGTTCAAATAAAATGACTTCTGATGTTTGTAATGGATTGAGATTTGGCAAGATGAGTAAGAAAGTCTAATTGTACACAAAGATGTAAAAAAATGAAAATCAAAAATTCGATTGCAGTGGCACTTTAAACATACTGCATGTACATGTAAATCTTTTACATTTACTTTAATTTTTACCTCATTCTTTTTCTGGTGAAGTAGGGACATGCCTTCAGACACTGTACCTCATACATTGTATTTTTATTATTCCAACAGCTTTTCGGGAATTTGAGCCTATCATCCAAACAACAATATTCTTCTTATGCTCCAATGGCATTTCACCCAGCTGCCATGTAAGTCAAGATCATTTAGTACTTATACATATTTTTATATCAATATTACCCTTTGATCCCTGCATACATGTACAACATGGCATTATAATGCCCCTTAAAATATTGTAAGTGTACATTTTGTGCACGAGATTACAGAAGCAACCAACCAACATACAGACAAAAAATCAACGGCATGTGCATGATCTACATATATGTTATTTCAAGATGAAAAGATAACTTGTTGTGGAAGCCTAAACCCATGGTACACTTACAGTGCTACATGTGTATGGTTTTTAAGTAGTCCCATTAAGGTTATCTATTTGTCATGTAGGAATTTCTGGTTTCCTTGTAGTAGCATTCTTTATAAAACAACCAAAAGTGCAAATGTTGATTATACATGCATGTGGACTAAGTGTAAGGAATAATTCTTGGCCACATCGGGCTTCTTATTTTCTTGTTTGCTTTTATACAAATTGGTGTTTTTCATGTTTCATTAAAATATACAGAGAAGAACAAACTTTAACATATTTTTTACAATACATGTATAATATAATTATATAGATAGGCTGAGCCTAACAGCGAAGCACTTTGAACAAGCTTATAAACTACGGTGAAACTTAACTAAGGTGAAAGGTCGGAAACACAAGAATTTAGATTGACGACCGGGCTATTTTTCAATTTTAGCAATTCTCAAAAACAGTAAGGTTATTACCCAACCGTCTGCACAGTACATTTAGACCGTACAAAAGTTCACAAAAACAACTTTTTGTCTGTCTAGAATAACAATTACGACTATTTCCCGAATAAAATACAGTTGTTGCTTGTCAAAAACTGCCTGAGAAACTGATTTGGAAATCAAAAATGCAAAAATACACAAACATATTTGCATAAGGCGATGCCAGTATAAAATCTAAGTCTTGTTTTGTTTACATAAAATCGCTTTTCAATTTGATGTAATGAATGAACAAACACATAAAAATGGACAATACAATCTTCTTTCGAAAACTTTTATTGAAATCTCCATTAGTTTATGTTTAAAAGCGAAACGCGTACATTTAATTTATAGCGCATCAAGGCCGAGCCGTGTCTTCGATGAAATTCAAGAATTTAATACAACGGAATTAAGCTACACGTTTATAAACAATTCTCCAAAACTAACGAGAACACAAATAAAAGGTCAATCACAGATTGATATCAAGATAAATTCCCATCGAAAAATCCCTCCCTTTAAGTCCCTCGCTTGCTTGAAAACTCTTTAAATCTCCGCGTTGGTTCTGAAATCCGTAATAAAAACAAACATCTCCCGCATTGACATGAACGTATGAAGGTCCTCGAAGCAAGATTTTATCCCTTAAAGCTCTTCTTTTTCCACTAAAGCGGCTTCTGAGTATCCCTTATTTAGTATCCCTGTCTTGAGTAGCAAACCGCGAAAAAATGCATAGAAATAACGACTTTGCTGCTCCACTAAACACTGCGAAAGATCCAACTTTAAAAGTGTTAACCGAGCTGATGACTGTGTAACCGCGTGTGTGGCGTACGGACACACATGTCACGGAGGCGCGCCCGCGAAACATTCCGCTAGCCATGACCATGAAAAATGACGGCATAGGTTCTATGAGTATGGTGCTGCGCAGCCAGGCCTTTGGCCCAGCAAGTGCTCCGCTATTAGTCAAATTGCTTTAAAAGTCTATTATCTTTTTTTATTAATTTATAGTATACAATGCGAGGCTTAATGTGTAGGGAAATGATCATGCTAGGAATTGACAGATACACCCTGTACGTTATTTTATGGAGAACTTCTAACCTTGAAGCACAGTTGAACTGTCCCAATATTAAAGCAGAAGGTCATAATGATTAAGCTACTCTACCAGAAATTATGTAAATTTATTACAGTCAAATGTCCTTAATATATGAACACCAAAGGGACATACCCATGCATGTGTCTGCATTATAGAGGTGTCATATTAAAGAGGCAGAGATTCAATGAATTGTGGCATCTTTGGGAGCTGGTGCATGTATGCATGTAGAGAGGTGTCAGTAAGGGGAGATGCTTGGTTCATGATGCTTGCTGATTTCTTTCTTTTGCTCATTCTCAACAATGTGCTCTCAAGTGGGAGTCTGTTCTCTGCAGTCTAAACTGTATTTTATCTTAAGTGAGAGGAATACAAATATTTTCCTTGACTTACAGTGGCATCGGAAAGTTCTTGAATGTTTTTAATGTAGTTTTACTGTCGTGATGTAAGTTTTCACACATTATGCAATGTATAAATTTAACACGTGACCTTCCATGGAAAAATGCACTCTAAGTGCTTTACTGTTTAATGGAAAGATTTGTTTAGTATCCGTTTAACATCCATTAAAACAGATCATAAAAACTTCAATGCTTATCTCATCCATTCTCAAAAAGTGAGTATCCGTTTAATGTTTTGGACAGTACAACCATTTAATGCTTTCAACGCTGAAACATTTAAACCATTACCTTATAATCCATTTAAACATTTCACCAAAACATTTAAACAGCTTATCAGTTTACCGGTATCTTGCTAAGTAATACCTATTTTTACTCATTAATTTGCTCTTCAGGATCACATGGTTACTTGCAGGATTGATTCCATTTTCAGCCAAGAATGTGGGGAAAGTGCACCTTTGACTTGAATTAGCTTTTAACTTGGTTGTCTTCCACAGCATTTTCTTCAAGAATTCATATGTCAATTGAGTTAGTTCTACTGAACAACATGTTTATGCATAGTGCAAAATGGGCATCAGAAGTTGAAGAAAATGAGTAATATTTATTTAATTTATGGAATTCAGAAATTTAAGTCCCTGTTGCACTTTTAATTTAGGAAAAAGAAAGCAGAACAAGAACAAGAACAAGAAAAAACAAGGAAGAAAAAAAAAAGAAACTGACCTACAGAGCATCAGTGAGTATTATATAAAAACAAAAGAATGATTTTCAAGTAAAAAAGCATGATGGAGTGTGACATTCTAAAAAGAATTGACAAACTGAATGTAACTGCTCCACGATGAAAAGGAGCATTCTGATTGGTTCCCGGAGTGGTCCGAATTTTGCTATACAGACTGTTATTGAGGAGGCTCAACTCAGTTGTTTTTTTTTTGCCATGGATGTATGTGTCTGTATGGGTGTGCATGTATAAAACAAATAATTTGCATAATGCAACATAATTTATTTCCAAAATGCCCTTACATTATTACTCATGCGTGAAGCGGCATGAGGTAAGGTTTCGGCTCCGTTTTTCTTGTTTTTATTATTATTATTTTTATTTTTTGTGTCACGATTTTGCATGCAAATTTATGCACGCATATTTTAGTGACCGGGTCCTCGGGTCACCAACATATTCTACAAAAATGGCTGCCGCGCTCGGCATGTGCTTGGTTTTTAAAACCGTAGTTTCGTGTCATCGCATTAATAACTCACATTTAAAATATTCAAAATGGAAAGAGAAATCTTTAAAGAATACCCAAAGCCGCTATAGTGGAGAAAAAGGAGAGCTTTCAGCAACTGAATCTTGCTTCAAGGAAATTCATACGCTGCTATCAGTGCGGGGCGATCAAAACCGAAGAAGTAGATTTCTTACAGATGAGGGACTTAACCGTAAAAGAAATTACAATTTTTTGGTGAGAATTTATGTTGATATCAATTTGTGATTCACTTTTCTCTGTGTTCTGGTTAGTTTTGAGGAAATAATTATAAAACATGCTAACACGAAGGAATGTGTTTACTAGCGAAAATGAAAATTACGGACAAACTTCGTCGCCCATTCGTTGTCGTTGGAATATCGTCGAAGGTATGCTATGTTTTCCTGACTGTTTGGCTTCAGTTTGCCCTCCTCAGGACAAGTGGCTCCTTGACGGAACCAAAAAAATGAAAAATGAAAGGGAGTGAAGGAAAGAAAAATGATAAGTCTACGACACGAGGTATTCCCAAGCGGTCACCCATCCAAGTACTAACCTCGCCCGACAGGGCTTAACTTCGGTGATCAGACGAGAACCGGCGCATGTCAAACAGTGTTCCTAGAGTTTACGATGAGCGAGTGACTTTTCTCCAGTAATCGCAATAAGTCGTATTCACGACTTAAAAACGTGTTTTAGCATGTTCTTTAGTGTGTCACGCAAAATTCGTTGAGGGGGGAAGGGGTGCGTGACCCGTTCAAAACAAACCATAAAACTTGCTTACGCAAGCGCATGAGTGTAGGCTACAATAGTAGCCTCTTGTTATTTTAAAACAGCCAGCTGTTAAAATAATAATTGTCCTTTACTTTGCAATCATTATGTTAACGGCTGGCTGTTTTAAAACTATATTATAATAATAATTATAACTTTATTGTTTATATAGCGCAAAATACATTTCTATATGATCTAATGCGCTTTACATGATCATAAAAAAAAGATTCTATTCTAACTAATATATACTATAAGTGCAATGTTAGGGCATTTTAAAAATGTTTAAGCTTTGCATATCATGCCGTAAAAATGATTTTTGATTTGCTTGAAAACCATTAAGTATAGTTTAAAAAACGAGCAGTAGTGTATTATCAGGTTTAAAAACTCGAGGCGAAGCCGAGAGTTTTTACACCTGATAATACACGTGCTGCGAGTTTTTTGAATGGCTTCAAAAACATTCTTTCAAAAGCGTGTCCTTTCGGAATTAAAACAATTGCACTTTTGTGCAAAGAGGAAATTAACATACGAGAAAAACAAGTAGACTAGACTGATTAGCATATAACACATGTGCCACATCTTTGACGAAGTGACCATTGCTTCCCGGCTCCTGTCGAAAGTTTTGTGATTTTATAGTTCTGAGGGAAAACATCTACTGAAAAAATGCTATACTAAAGTTGTCAGGTACGCTAGAAAACGGCTGACCATTTTTTTTTTCAGAGGTAGAGAACGAGTAGAAATAAGCAGCTTGCATCTGCGAACCAGTCGCTTACCTGGCAATTTACACGAGGGTGCTGGTGTCATTGAAATAACGGCTGACTTGTTAAACTGTTGGTTGTTTATTTTGTTGAGAAGATTTCAAATAGAATGGCGAAAGACCAGATTTTGTAAAACAGTACTGCACAAAAATATTAAAGTCACCATTTGTTGCACTAAGAATCCTAAACAATTACTACCCATATCAGTAATCTTTATATAAAGATTATGTGTGATCTTAATATAAATATCACGGTCATTTTAAAATCATTCTCATTAAAAATTCAGCGATAATTGCATTGTTTGCCCATTCAGCCCCGAACTCCCCTGTGACTGAAATCAAAGCCGCCACCAGGCTTTTCATAATGACCGTAGATTACCAGGTATAAAGGCTCATACACGTGATCGATTTGCGTCGTGTGATTGGCTGATATGCTCATGAATTATTAATGAGTTTTTGAATTTTTCTTAAAAGTTCATCTGCAGCTAGTGATACATGAGTACTATAACATTTGAAAGTTTCCATTATGGAGTGTCTGACTTAAGATTTTGAAAAGAATTACATTGTTTAAAACAAAGGGCAATAAGCTAGCATTGCTATAGTAACCACTCTCCCTTGGAAACCAGTGACATATAAAAATTTGATCACATTTTATAAACTTGGTGAAGTATAAAAACAATCAAAGTGTGTCTTCTCTGTGAAAGCCGAGTCGAGCCTCCTTAAGGTGAACAGCTCCTCGATTTATCTGAAATTTCATTTTTGTTTCGAAGAAGACTGTTTTGTGTAAAGAACAAACTTTGGGTATTAAATAACACTTTGTGAAAAAGGATGTACTTAGTTTTGCAATAATTATTAAGATAATGATGAGTGTCTTTTATTGTGGTTTCCGGTTATAAAAGTGTACAGTTGATCTGCCTGTCAAAAATTCAGTCTGCGATGGCCGCTAATTCTTTCTTGCTTTGCCATCGTCTGATGATGGACGGCAGCAATTAAAAGCGCCTTTTAAAAGAAGCTTGAAGATTGCCGGCTAAAATAAGTGTATGTGCAGATAATTCATCCCAATTTTGAGCAGTGCCATAAATCAAACATTTTATGCCGAGCGTCAGCTTAGTTGGTATCAGGTATTAAAATTGGACAGCATTCTGTTATAAGTTAAAAAATAGCTTTACTGAAGCAAATCATCAAGTGACATGACAATTCCCCAACCCTCACTTTAGAGATCCTGAAGCAACTTGCACTCTCACAACCAGACGATGTGGACATGTTTTAAAGACTGCAGCTTCACATTTTCTCAAGTTGCAATCCATTTCCATTCTGGTCATTTGCACTTCAAGACACTTTGTTATAGTTTTAGTGCAATAGTGGAGTAATATTGTTAACAGAACTTATCCATTATTTTTAGGTTTGTGTCAATACAAATATGTTTTTTTTGGCTTGTCAAAGTCATACTTAAATATGTGACATTGCCCCCTTAAGGCACTACAATCAAAATAGTCACTTGTGTTTAGAGCTAGACTGACGAAAAACCTGTTTCTTACTATTTCAGAGCATGTTTCCACCAACAGAGAAGGGATTCATTGTGAGACTTATTACAGATGACCGGGTCACAGTGACAGTACATGTACAGCTGGAAGCCACTTTTAAGGACCTGTTAGCATTGTAGTATTGCATTGTAATGTTATGTGACATTGAAAGTATGGTACAATAGAATTTCGAAAATAACGCCCCTTCTAAACCAATGTTAATTTTGAAACTTACAGTGCAAAGAAAACTAACAGTGCAAAGTTTCTACTGACACGTTTCCACAATATCACCAGCTAATTCTTTTTATCATTTTGCAAACTGCAGATACGTGTGAAGCAATAAAGTGAATATAATCTTTGTATTTTGTAACTATGCACTCCTGTGATAAACACAAAGCGACAAGATAACAGTCCATCGTTCTCAACTTTGCAAGGAGGCATGCCTGTCAATTCAATTTGCGCTCTCTTGTTGGCTAACTTGTGAAAACGTTTGTTGGTTGCTCATGATAAGGCACATCGCACTGTAAATGTCAATTTCCTACCTGCTAGACGTGACAATATTGCCCAAAGTAACAGCCACCCTGAAGTAGCTGCTACTTGAAATTTGCAGCCCCTTTTGGGTGTTAATTCCAAACGAGGGAAAGGGGGCGTTAATTTCGGAATTCTACCATTTAAAAATTAGGAAAACTATACTCTTAAATATTTTATTTTTGTGTCTACCCTTGGAACCGGGGAGATGCTTTGTGGTAACCTGATTCCACTATACACGTCACATAAGATGAGTTTTGAGGTTGCTCGTAAGGTTTCTCTGATAGGTTCACATGCATCATACTATATGAAGTATATCGTGGATGTTAAGCGTGAACTGTCGAATAAATGACGAAAGTGCTATATCACAAATTACTCAATTGAAAAGAAGTTCATTAAAATTCTTTTGTAGGTGTGCTCCAACATGGCCACCATGACGTAATGTGAAAACCACCTATAGGAATGCTAAAAAGCTGAATCACTATTGTTCTTTTATAAATCATACAAAATATATGCAGCAAAGCTGTATGAATATTTATAATGGCACGCCTGGGGCTCGCCATTGTAAATGTTCATACAGTTCTGCTGCTCATATTTTATATATTACTTACAGTACTACATTGTATAATATAAGTACAATATGCTGATATGTTATCGGAAAACACAGTTGTGATATAACAACGAAACAGCTGTCCACGGTTGCAACCCTACCTTAACGGTTTCTGTCGTATTGGTGTCTCGCAAAGTCAACTTTTTTTACGTAGTCAGATCAGCCTTGCAGTTTATTGTCTGTTTGTTAATTTTTTGGTTGATTATGTCTCTTGCAGATCCTACATGTACGTATACTGTTAGCAGCATTATCATTTGCGGTCTTTTGCAGATTTTACTTTTATTTCAGAATAGGCCATTTTCACAATGACGTTATTTACTACAACTCCCAGAGTTCACTTTGTTTTTCCTTTCTTATTAAAATTTTGAATCAACTTGAGGTTTAAGGTGGAATGGTACCCTAAAATATGATGTCTAGCTTCCAATGTTGGTTTTTTTGAAAATGGAAAAATTGGAATCTTAAAACATTTGAGAATCCCATTTTGAAATAATTTCACTAAATTTGCAGCACTGAACAAGTGAACTATAAGATAACTGAACGGTGGTATATAATTTTCCCGTAGCAATGGCCCTAGCAACTATTGTTTACATTAGTTAAATGCTCATAAAACCTGCTAAATGAATGCTCCCGCGCTTATAATTGATCTAGAATCGATTGTTTTAACTTTAAGTCCGTTTTTCTCAAATGTTGGAATTTGACTAAACACGTTGCAGCTCAACACCTCTCTGAAAGAGTATTTTACCTGAAGCAATAAATTTTGCTACAGTCATTTGTGAATAGTATTGCTCTATGCAATGAACTAACATCAGAATAATTTTCCAAATTCTAAAAAAATTATCCAATATGTTAATAGGGTGTGGCAAGAAATGTTTTCGTCAGTTTGCACCCTTGTAAAATGAAAGAAGACTGATGTAGATTGTCATGATTTTAGTTCATTGCACAGATCTCTGTGTGGTAAAAAAACTCTGAAATTTTCAGATCCAAATGTTGCATAAATGGAGAGTTATAGCTGCCAGCGTTTGGGTAATAAAACATGGAGTTTAGGGCGTGGCATGGTTGCCATGGAGACCATAAACCTCTTAACACATGTCAAACAATTTCTCTTAATAGGTGTAATAATTTGGCATTTAAGAAATCTTGAACTTAATGCAAAATTTTCCATGTCTTTGGGTATGATACCACCTAAAATAGCAATAGGCATTGTTTGGAGAACAAGACACTGAAGGGTTCTATTAGCTGTAGTAAAATGACATCATCTTAAAATGGCCTATTGCAGCAAATGCTGGCTTACAAGTCTCTAGTCTTCACTGTAAATAATTTAAGTTAAGTCTATTTTCGAATTGCCCATAATACACTTTGGTTGCCCCCCAAATTTTGCATAAACTATGGATTTGAAATGCTCTTGGGAATATGCAGCCCTCCCAAGAGCATTATTTTACAAAAGTTAATGCAAAATTTTGGGGGCAATCAAAGTGTATTATAGGCAATTCGAAAATATAGAAATCAGAATAAAGAACTACTTATGAGCTGTAAATAGTCTTCTTTTTCAAGTCACATGCATATATCAATGCACCTGGGAAGTCGTGAAAACGTTTTTTTTTTTACGATTTTAATAGTTTCTCTACAGCTGGTCCCAATTTTACGGTATATGAAGGAACCGTTAGCTTTCATAACTTTTCCCCCTGTATTAAATATACCACAAACTTAATGAAGCTATTACACAATCTCGGTAAACAAAAACATCAAGCTGTTGTAAGATCATGTTTTGTTCCACATCAGGATCCCCTTGTTGCCCATGAAAAGAAAACATGGCGTCCAATGCTTAACCAGCGATCAGTCAGATCAAAATGGTTTGGAATCATTTCCTATATCGGTGCTGAATTGTTAACCGAACGAAGCAAAAATGCAGCTTCATAAAATTGCATACTCGACATGTAACTAACTTTTTAATGATGCTGCTTCGAGGCAACCCACACGTATTAACATTAATCCCTGTTTCTGTAAAATAACACAACTTGGAATATTCTTGCCCCGTTTCCTGCGATCTGTCGGAAGGAATAGCAGGGTTCACTGTAACTCCACAAAAAATGAATAAATTAAACCCTGGAAGTGAGTTGGAAAGTCCCTTTCCAACTCACGTCTTCCAGTCCCTCTGGGACTGGAAGACGTGAGTTGGAAAGTCCCTTTCCAACTCACTGTCTTCCAGTCCCTCTGGGACTGGAAGACGTGAGTTGGAAAGTCCCTTTCCAACTCACGTCTTCCAGTCCCTCTGGGACTGGAAGACGTGAGTTGGAAAGTCCCTTTCCAACTCACGTCTTCCAGTCCCTCTGGGACTGGAAGACGTGAGTTGGAAAGTCCCTTTCCAACTCACGTCTTCCAGTCCCTCTGGGACTGGAAGACGTGAGTTGGAAAGTCCCTTTCCAACTCACGTCTTCCAGTCCCTCTGGGACTGGAAGACGTGAGTTGGAAAGTCCCTTTCCAACTCACGTCTTCCAGTCCCTCTGGGACTGGAAGACGTGAGTTGGAAAGTCCCTTTCCAACTCACGTCTTCCAGTCCCTCTGGGACTGGAAGACGTGAGTTGGAAAGTCCCTTTCCAACTCACGTCTTCCAGTCCCTCTGGGACTGGAAGACGTGAGTTGGAAAGTCCCTTTCCAACTCACGTCTTCCAGTCCCTCTGGGACTGGAAGACGTGAGTTGGAAAGTCCCTTTCCAACTCACGTCTTCCAGTCCCTCTGGGACTGGAAGACGTGAGTTGGAAAGTCCCTTTCCAACTCACGTCTTCCAGTCCCTCTGGGACTGGAAGACGTGAGTGGGAAAGTCCCTTTCCAACTCACTGTCTTCCAGTCCCTCTGGGACTGGAAGAAGTGAGTGGGAAAGTCCCTTTCCCACTCACTGTCTTCCAGTCCCTCTGGGACTGGAAGACGTGAGTTGGAAAGTCCCTTTCCCACTCACTGTCTTCCAGTCCCTCTGGGACTGGAAGAAGTGAGTGGGAAAGTCCCTTTCCAACTCACTGTCTTCCAGTCCCTCTGGGACTGGAAGAAGTGAGTTGGAAAGTCCCTTTCCCACTACTGTCTTCCAGTCCCTCTGGGACTGGAAGAAGTGAGTTGGAAAGTCCCTTTCCCACTACTGTCTTCCAGTCCCTCTGGGACTGGAAGAAGTGAGTGGGAAAGTCCCTTTCCAACTCACGTCTTCCAGTCCCTCTGGGACTGGAAGAAGTGAGTGGGAAAGTCCCTTTCCCACTCCTGTCTTCCAGTCCCTCTGGGACTGGAAGAAGTGAGTGGGAAAGTCCCTTTCCCACTCACTGTCTTCCAGTCCCTCTGGGACTGGAAGACGTGAGTTGGAAAGTCCCTTTCCAACTCACGTCTTCCAGTCCCTCTGGGACTGGAAGACGTGAGTTGGAAAGTCCCTTTCCAACTCACGTCTTCCAGTCCCTCTGGGACTGGAAGACGTGAGTTGGAAAGTCCCTTTCCAACTCACGTCTTCCAGTCCCTCTGGGACTGGAAGACGTGAGTTGGAAAGTCCCTTTCCAACTCACGTCTTCCAGTCCCTCTGGGACTGGTGAGTACTGTCTTCCTACTGTCTTATTTAGCATTGAAGTAGCCAGACACAATTTTTGGCCGAATAAACCAGCAGTGGCTTAACGGCAGTTTATTACTGTCTATTGGAACCTTACTTAGACTTTTAAGAGCATATTTTGGAACAGTTTCTTTATTTTGCTCTTGATTTCATTTCTAAATCAGTGGATAATTGGAGAAAAATTTCATTGTTTGTACAGTTTTCTCTAATCTTGAAAGTTGCAGTGTCTTTTTCTTCAACAGTCGACTGTTGCATATGGTTCTTGATCTTGTAAAGCGTACCTTTCTAATCATCAGTCTTCTCCATGAGGAAATGTTTGATTTTCGAGGACTTGAACTAATCTTTTTAAGATTCCATACCAGCACTCCAAGAACTCAGTTTCCAAGCCAAGACCAGTGCTGCTTTGAAACTTTCCAACAGAATGTGCTGTTCGAAAGAAGACAAACATGAATTAACTTTGTGTGTGTTAAAAAGATGCTATTATTAATAATGTTATAAACATGCCTCTACCATGGGTAGCAAATTAACCCTATCCAGATCGGGCTTTTTTTGACCGTCTGGGACCGGGGGGTCTCCAGAAGCCCCCCCCCCCCCCCATGTAACTTTGAAACCGCTTATGCTATGGCCACCAAATTACACAGGATAATGTTGTCATGAATTCTAGTAACTACAGATACTTTGGTGTCATAATGACGTAACGTGACGTCATTATGACGTCATATGGTCGATTTTATTGGCTAAAACAGTCATCAATATTTTCTCAATTTTGAACATATAACAACAATACTTTAACAGCTACCTATTTGATAAAAGTCTTATGTTTACTAACACTGTTTTTGTTGTTAACAATAACAGTGACGTCATTATGACGTCATATACAATGAAATAACCAACTGAAGCGTTCTATAAGGCATATCTCTGAAACAAACGGTAGTGTTAATACCAAACTTTCACATATTGATGCAGGAGTAAAAGTTAATGAATTCGTACATTTTGTTGCCATGGTAACAGCATGTGACGTCATAGAAGTAATGTGTACATTTTCTTTCAAACTGGAACAGATAACTTTGCAAATTATGACTTTTCATGTACCTAATGAATTCAAAAAAGCTTTCTCAAGTGAAAAGGACATTTTTATGATATTTTGACAATAAATGTTTAGAGATAATGGGATAACACAGACAGGTAAATAAATTTCCCATTTTATTGTCCGCCATCTTGGATCCGCCATCTTAATTAGTCCAAACGTGTTTATTTCGGTAAAAACACCGAAAAATAAAGCAAATGGACTGCTAAAGCTAAGTTTATTGTGGGCAAATGTTTTACAATCCAAAATATGAACCAATAATAAAATTATAGAGAGAAAAGACCTTTAGTAAAACTTCGATCCGCCATCCTGGATTTTGACATTTCATCTTCCACATTTTCCTAAAATTACCGTTAATTAACCTTAATTAATAAACAATTATACATAATTTGATCAATTGTCGCTAAATTAAGTGAAAAATATTAATTCGATAAAACTTTGAAATAATCTTGATTAACGCGAAAAATGCTAATTTTGTAAAACATAGGTGTCAAAAAGCGGTTGCTATGGAAACGTCAATGTCGGTGGACAAAGGACGCTAACGGGAAAATGTTTCCAGATAAATTTTAGGAAAAGTCACCAAATTTGGTGGTCATTGCATCGACACTTTTGAAACGACACAACTTCAAAGTTCGAGCGGGCTCCAACCCCCCCCCGGTCTGGATAGGGTTAAACTTAGCTTAGAAGCTGTTAACAGACATACACGTACATACTCTCCTACAAGAACAGGTGTACTGTTAAAATGGTTTCATTTCAATGATAAGACTTTGTGGCCACGGACTTGAGAGTAAGAACCAAATCATACCAAATACAGTCAATTTCAATGTTGCAAAGTTTATGGGAAAATTCTAAATTTTGTTTACGTCACAACTAGTAACGCGTAGTATCGCTGACGCGATTGGAGCATGCGTATTGAACAGAAAAAACGTCCGAGCAGAGCCTGGTGATGAAAACGTTTCCCCTGGGTGTCAAATACGATGTGAAAACGCTAGTGTGGACTCGGATATTTTTATCCGTTTTCGGGGAACCAAAAACGGAGGTTTTAAATAAACGCATTAGTGTGGACGGAGCCTATATGAGTGACCATTCAAATGAAAGCTACAAATGCATACGTTCTCGTGGCACTTCCTTTTCAAAATTTACAGTCCGTGAATAAAATCCTATATAAATGTGTGATCATTGAAATGAAAGCTACAAATGCATACGTTCCCGTGGCACTTCCTTTTCAATATTTACAGTCTGTGGATAAAACGTTGAATGTGCGACCATTCGAATAAAAGCCACAAAGGCCTACTTGGACTCATGCGGTACTGTACACCTTGTGTTAATGGTCACTGATAGAAAACAAATTAAATAGAAAAATATTTTTCCAATATCTCGTAAAATTGGATTGAAAAAAATTGCTAAAAATTGGGAGTGGAAAGTCACGTGACGTAGCAAGTCCATTCATGTCAGCGAAAACAATTGTTTTCAACAATTAAAAGCCTCTTACGAAATTTAAAGTCAATAAGTCAAATATATTTTAAACAAACCACCCTCCTTAAAATCAAACGAGACCCATTCCTTAATTCACCCGAGCATGAAAGCTACAAAGGCGTTGCCTCATAATGGTATTGTTTCAAAATTGCGATCTCGTGCATGAAATCCTAAGTATGTGGACATTCAAGGAAAGGCGTATTGTCCTGTTGAACTGTTTCCGACGTTTGAGTCTGTGAATGGAATCCTAAATGTGTTACCATTCAAATGAAAGTTACAAAGGCGTTGCCTCATATGGTACTGTTTCAAAATTGTTATCTCGTGCATGAAATCCTAAATATGTGACCATTCAAAGAGATATACTAACGAGAAGTCCAAGGACTACTGCAGAGCTGATATACAACGAGTAAATATATTTCAGTGAAACGATATTTCGGCTGGCCAGACCAGCCTTCTTCAGGTTACAAGATGTTAATAAAATATAAAATGAAAATACAACATTATATAAAGGAGAATGTCGCAATACATATTTAAAAAATGAGGAGGAGCGGAAATGACCTCACAAGATAATAACTAAAGATAAGGCTAGTATATGTAAACTACAATTCATCACGTCTGTTCAACCCACGTGGCTCTAGTGTTTTTGCTCTATCTATTAAATACGACTCTCTGGCTTTTCGAATAGAATCGCGTGAATTGTGAATTATTTATATTATTATATCGTTTCACTGAAATATATTTACTCGTTGTATATCAGCTCTGCAGTAGTCCTTGGACTTCTCGTTAGTATATTGATTTATTTTAGCTGATTAGGTCTCCTCCTGTGAGATCCAACGAAACACAGCAGGATCTTCGTCCACGGTTTCTGCAGTTCAACAAGTTTATTCAAAGAGAGGCGTATTACACTGTCGAACTGTTTCCGACGTTTGAGTGTGTGGATGGAATCCTAAATGTATAACCATTCAAATGAAAGCTACAAAGGCGTTTCCTCATATGGTACTGTTTCACAGATATGATCTCGCGCATGAAAACCTAAATATGTGACCATTCAAAGAAATGCGTATTATCCTGTCGCACTGTTTCAGACGTTTGAGTCTGTTTGAGGCGTTGCCTCATATGGCACTGTTTCAAACTTGTGATCTCGTGCATGAAATCCTAACTATGTGACAATTTAAAGAAAGGCGTATTATTCCGTGGGACTGTTTCACACGTTTAAAGTCTGTGGTTAGAATCCTAGTAAATGTGTAACCATCAATTGAAAGCTACAAAGGCGTGCCCTCATCTGGCACTGTTTCAAAATTGCGATCTCGTGCATGAAATCCTAAATGTGTGACCATTCAAAGAAAGGCGTATTATCCTGTGGAACTGTTTCAGATGTTTGAGTCTGTGGATGGAATACTAATGTGCAATCATTTTTATAATATAGCGGGTAAAATTACTGAAAGCTGTTTGGGTGACGAAGACGGTATTTTTTCTAAATTGAGGTCAAAATAGCTCGCTCCTGATTGGTCGAGCATCAAAATTTATCACTCGTGATTGGTTGAGCGCGTCATTCTGATTGCATTCAGTTGGCTTGGCGGGATTTTGAAGAAAATTTACAAACACAGCCCTCGTATGTTTCGCCGGAGATTTTGTTAAAAGGAATGAAATCGGATGATACGCAACAAAGGAATTCAGTTTGCGATGATGAAGACCTTGAAGAAATTCATGGCCACAAAAGCCGGTTAAGTTCCATCACTTCACTGAATATATGAGGATTTCTGCGGAACTAAAGAAAAGAACTTTCACAGATTTTGCTGAAAGGTACAATTTACATTTAACAGGAGAAAGAATAAGGCTGAAAAAAGCGAAAGAAAGGAAATAAATCGCCAAACGTGCAAGTTAGTTTGAACTCGCCATTTGTTGTTGTAATCAAAGCAACAAAACCTTCACAACACACTCGTACGCTGAAATAAAATTAACTTTGTTTTTATCGTAAGGTTTTCTTTAATCGATAAACTAGGCTTAGTTTTCTAGAATCGTAACAGCCAAATGTATCTTTGACATTAAAAATTTATTTAACAACAGTGAGTTGAAAAGTTTTCCTAGTCAGTTTGCGAGAAAGTATTTTCATTTCGGGTCGGTTTCAAGTCTGAGTGACTCTTGAAAAGTCTGAAAGGTTTCCCTATAATTTTACCCTAAACATTACAAACAAGTAATCGCATGTTCCCTCGTAAAATGAAGGATTAATATCACGCGTGTTTTCAGAAGCTGTAGAAATATCCCTCGTGGTTTCGCGACTCGGCCTACAGCTTCGGGCATCAGCTTCTGAAAACACGCGTGATATTAATCCCTAATTTTACTCGAGCAGATGCGATTACATATACAAATGAAAGCTACAAAGGCGTTGTCTCGTATGACACTGTTTCAAAATTGGGATATCGTGCATGAAATCCTAAATATGCGACCATTCATAGAAAGGCGCATTATCCTGTCGAACTGTTTCCGACGTTTGAGTCTGTGGATGGAAAACTAAATGTGTAACCATTCAAATGAAAGCTACAAAGGCATTGCCTCATATGGCACTGTTTCATATGGTACTGTTTGAAAATGATACTGATTCAAAATTGTGATCTCGTGCATGAATTCCTAAATGTGTGACCATTCAAAGAAAGGCGTATTATCCTGTCGAACTGTTTCAGAAATTTGAGTCTGTGGATGGAATCGTTAATGTGTAACCATTCAAATGAAAGCTACAAAGGCGTTGCCTCATATGGCACTGTTTCATATGGTACTGTTTGAAAATGATACTAATTCAAAATTGTGATCTCGTGCATGAAATCCTAAACGTGTCACCATTCAAACAAAGGCGTATTATTCTGTGGAACCGTTTCCGACGTTTGACTCTGTGGATGGAATCCTCAATGCGTAACCATTCAAATGAAAGCTACAAAGGCGTTGCGTTGTCTCGTATGATACAGTTTCAAAGTTGTGATCGCGTGCATGAATTCCTAAATGTGCGACCATTCAAAGAAAGGCGTATTATCCTGTGAAACCGTTTCACACGTTTGAGGCTGTGCTTAGAATCCTAAATGTGTAACCATTCAATTAAAATCTACAAAGGCGTTGCCTCATGTGGTACTGTTTCAAAATTGTCATCTCGTGCATAAAATCCTAAATGCGTGACCATTCAAAGAAAGGCGTATTATCGTGTTGAACTGTTTGAGACGTTTGAGTCTGTGGAAGGAATGCCAAATGTGTAACCATTCGAATGTAAGATACGAAGGCGTTGCGTTGCCTTTGCGTTTACCATTCAATTGAAAGCTACCAAGGCGTTGTGTCATATGGCCTTGTTTCAAAATTGTGATCTCGTGTATGAAATCCTAAATGTGTGACCATTCATAGATAGGTGTATTATCCTGTGGAACTGTTTCAGACGTTTGAGTCTGGTTGGAGTCGTAAATGTGTAACGATTCAAACGAAAGCTACAAAGGCGTTGCCTCAAATGGGACTGTTTCAAACTTGTGATGTCGTGCATGAAATTCTAAATGTGTGACCATTCAAAGAAAGGTTTATTATCCTGTGGAACTATTCCAGCAGTTTGAGTCTGTGGATGGCCGGGACCCTAAATGTGTAACCATTCAAATGAAAGCTACAAAGGCGTTGCATCATATGCAACTGTTTAAAAATTGTGATCTCGTGCATGAATTCCTAAATGTGTGACCATTCAAAGAAAGGCGTATTATCCTGTGGAACAATTCCAGCAGTTTGAGTCTATGAATGGAACCCTAAATGTGTGCTGACCATTCACATGAAAGCTACAAAGGCGTTGTCTGATATATGGTAGTGTTTCAAAATTGTGATTTCGTGCATGGAATCTTAAGTGTGACCATTCAAAGAAAGGCGTATTATCCTGTGAAACAGTTTCAGACGTTTGTGTCTGTGGATGGAAATGTGTACCCATACAAATGAAAGCTACAAGGGCGTTGCCTCATATGGTACTGTATGAAAATTGTGATGTCGTGCATGAAATTCTAAATGTGCGACCATTCAAAGAAAGGTGTATTATCCTGTCGAACTGTTTCAGTCTGTAAATGGAATCCTAAATGTGTATGTAACCATTCAAATGAAAGCTACAAAGGTGTTGCCTCATAAAGTACTATTTCATGTTACTGTTTGAAAATTGTGGTCTCGTGCATGAAATCCTAAATATATGACCATTCAAAGAAAGGCGTATTATCCTGTTGAACTGTTTCAGACGTTTGAGTCTGTAAATGGAATCCTAAATGTGTTACTATTCAAATGAAAGCTACAAAGGCGTTGCCTCGTACGATTCTGTTTCAAAGTTGTGATCTCGTGCATGAAATCCTAAACGTGTCACCATTCAAACAAAGGCGTATTATTCTGTGGAACCGTTTCAGACGTTTGACTCTGTGGATGGAATCCTCAATGCGTAACCATTCAAATGAAAGCTACAAAGACGTTGCGTTGCTTCATATGATACAGTTTCAAAATTGTGGTCTCGTGAATGAATTCCTAATTATAATTCAACACATTGATACGCTGCCCAAATATGGTAAAAAAGTTATCGATATGCGTCATGTCTACATGACGTATAACCAGCGATGGCGGTAAATTTCGCATTTTGAAGGAAAGTGAAAATGACTGCTGCCTGCAATTTCGTGTTTTTTGGCGAAAAAGTGCGTGAACTATTAGTTAAAAAAGGGAAAAGAAAGAAAAAAAGAGAGGAAAAGAAAAGAGAATACTGTTCACATGATTGGACAAAAAAGGAGCGAAATTTTCGCGTTGTCGCGGTCGCAGTGTTTCTTGGCGTAGCTGAATGAAAACTGGTTCAAAGTTTAACCGCTCGACAAGAAGTGAATGAAGGAGCACAGTTTTCGTCAAATTCCTTTGGTAATCACCTCTGGAATATGATATAGACTTGATGTTTCCTCAGAAAAGTTTCTGATCTCGTCATTACGGCTGTGGGAGCTAAAAAACGAGCATTCCAAGTTTGTAAACAACATTGATCGACTCAGCTCGTACTTCGATGTTTGAAAATTTGGTGCTTATGGAAGGGACTAAAAAGCCAAATCAACTACAGGTACGATGTTTTAACCGTTTCTTGTATCCTTTAGCTGTGAATTTTTGTAAGCTTACTGTCCACGCTGCAGTTCTTTCCGACGTTTCGCCGCTATGTTTAGGTTCGTAGCCGTGTGTTTGTTCAATTTGTTTTGATTCTGAATTGAACTTTTTAAGATACGAAACACTTTTAACTAAGACATTCTATGCCATTTTACTGTGTTTTAATTCTTGTAGTCACTACTCTGTCCCGTTCTTTGAGTAGACGAAAGCTCTTCGTAGAAACTGTCAACTGATTGTGTACGCTAAAGTAATTTTAGCTTGGCAAAAGTTTCGGCATTCACTGCTTGTTGTTTAAGAAATGGTGCGATGTAAAATATTGTTGTTAGCCTTTTTACTTAATGAAAGGTTGTATATCTCAATGATTTTTTTCTCGAAACTGTTATTTGTTATCAATGTGTTGAACAAGAAGCTGTACACAGCTTGAACTCGTTGCGCCTTTAAATCATTGCAGCATTGATTCCCAAGTGATTTGAGTAATTTTACAGCGAAACATAAGCTTAAAAGAGTGTCTTAAAATAATGTCTAATCAAAGCCTCCTAGGAGCCAACCCGAGAAGAAATGCTAACGCGTAACGCGTAACGCAATATTGCCGAAAGCTTACGTTTTCACACTGACGCAGTTCGATATATATTTTTTTAAATTAAACGTAAGGATTTTTTACCAACGAAAAAAAAAGTACATCACTTTCATAATGTCCAGTTCGAAAAAAGAAAAAAAAAAAAAGGAAAAAAAAAGGACTTTATGGAGATTCGAACTCGGGCCGTCCGGGACTAAGCCACAAACTCAATCACTGCGCTGTCCAAGAGCACATACTGTTTACGAACTAAATTTTATTATTTTAAGATAGATACGCATCAGAACGCGTGTTTAGGTTGCAAAATCCTTTTAGATCGATTTTAATGTTGCACTAAAAACTCCAAATGCGAAACATCTGTAAGCTTATTGTTGTTGTCTTCTTCTTCTTCTTCCATTAAACTTGCCTCCTTCACTTCTGAAGATTTTCGCAAGCGTCTATATTCGTTTACATCAAATTAATTATTGTTATCGTTGGATTCACGTTGAATTCCTGTTACGAAACGTGTTCGTAACAAAGCATTTGCTCATGATCACTAAGTTTACGGCTGATGGAAGGAGCGAGTGAGTGAGTGAATGAGAGAGTTAATTTTATTTAAACACCCTCGCCGATAACCTGTTCATCATGCTTTCACGTATACACGGGTTTAAAAGTAAGACTACCATGCATTCACTAGATTCAGTAGCTGACACTTAAGCTCGACCCGGAGCTCGATCGCGAAGCAAATGGCAAGTTTAATATACAAAACACAGAACTTGCCAGAGCAAAACTCCCACAGGAATAAGCGGCGAACACAATATCAAACGGTCCTATCCATCCATGAACGCCTTGAATTGTCATGAAAGTGTGCAGTTGTACGCAGTATGGCACAGTTCTTTATCTTGCTTCTCGAGTACACACACGGAGAGATTTTACGGTATGTATTTCATGGCCGAAAGCCATAAATATGCGTGCATACATTTGCATGCGCTAATGTGACACGAAAAAAAACAAGAAAAGTCAACGTCGGATTTACAACTCGTGTGCTTCGCCACGAGTAATTATAAAACAGTTATAGTGTTCAAGCTTGCACAATATTGACAAAGAGAAGGCGACACTTTCATTCATGAACTGTGAGATGTTGCAAGTTTCGCGCGTCAAAACATCTTTAAGCTTTTTTTTTTTTAATAAAAGACTTGTCGGCGATATTTTTTTCTTCAAACTGTGCTTTGTTATCAATGTGTTGAATTATAAAACTATTATAGCGCTCAAGCTTGCGTGATATCGCCTAATTTTAGCCGATTCGGCCTACGGCCTCGTCGGCTAAGTATTAGGCGATATCACGCGCGCTTTCGCGCTATAATAGTTAAATGTGCGACCATTCAAAGAAAGGCATATTATCCTGTGTAATCGTTTCCACCCGTTTGAGTCTGTGGTTACAATCCTGAATGTGTAACCATTCAAAGTAATCTACAAAGGCGTTGCCTCATATGGTACTGTTTCAAAATTGTGATCTCGTGCATAAAATCCTAAATGCGTGACCATTCAAAGAAAGGCGTATTATCATGTTGAACTGTTTCAGACGTTTGAGTCTGGTTGGAGTCGTAAATGTGTAACGATTCAAACGAAAGCTACAAAGGCGTTGCCTCAAATGGTACTGTTTCAAACTTGTGATGTCGTGCATCAAATCCTAAATGTGTGACCATTCAAAGAAAGCCTTATTATCCTGTGGAACTATTCCAGCAGTTTGAGTCTGTGGATGGAACCCTAAATGTGTAACCATTCAAATGAAAGCTACAAAGGCGTTGCATCATATGCAACTGTTTAAAAATTGTGATCTCGTGCATGAATTCCTAAATGTGTGACCATTCAAAGAAAGGCGTATTATCCTGTGGAACAATTCCAGCAGTTTAAGTCTATGAATGGAACCCTAAATGTGTGCTGACCATTCACATGAAAGCTACAAAGGCGTTGTCTGATATATGGTAGTGTTTCAAAATTGTGATTTCGTGCATGAAATCTTAAGTGTGACCATTCAAAGAAAGGCGTATTATCCTGTGAAACAGTTTCAGACGTTTGTGTCTGTGGATGGAATCCTAAATGTGTACCCATACAAATGAAAGCTACAAAGGCGTTGCCTCATATGGTACTGTATGAAAATTGTGATCTCGTGCATGAATTCCCAAATGTGCGACCATTCAAAGAAAGGCGTATTATCCTGTCGAACTGTTTCAGAAATTTGAGTCTGTGGATGGAATCGTTAATGTGTAACCATTCAAATGAAAGCTACAACGGCGTTGCCTCATATGGTACTGTTTCAAAATTGTACTCGTGCATGAAATACTAAATGTGTGACCATTCAAAGAAAGGCGTATTATATTGTGGAACTGTTTCAGACGTTTGAGTCTGTGGATGAAATGCTAAATGTGTAACCATTCAAATGAAAGCTATAAAAAAGCCTTTGTTTCATATAGTACTGTTTCAAGATTGTGATTTCGTGCATGAAATCCTGAATATGTGACCATTCAAAGAAAGGCGTATGATCCTGTTGAACTGTAAGTTTCAGACGTTTGTGTCTGGATGAAATCCTAAATGTGTACCCACACAAATGAAAGCTGCAAAGGCGTTACCTCGTATGGCAGCTTTCAAAATTGTGATCTCGTGCATGAAATCCTATATTTGACCATTTCAAGAAAGTCGTATTAGAGGGTGGCAAAGGGGCGCTACCGATCACGCATCACGCCGAATTTTTAAGTGAAATCACGCATCGCGGATAAGAGGAGAAAATTTTTAACCAATCACGTAAATAAGGGGTAATCCATTAAAATGGTAAGAAATCAACGTTGGCCTGCCCGATTGGATGCATTAATATTGTATTCAACGTTCTTTTTTTAAGGATTGCTTGTTAAACAATGAATCTTAATTTTCATATTAGTTATGACGTACTCATTGGAGCGAGAAGATCGAGTGTATTTAATCTGGCCACTCCGTCGAAATAAAATAGCACTGAAGAGTCCCGTTAAATATTAATTACATGAACTAATACTTTTAGGTAAATCACGTGTCACGTGCTTCTAAAATAGCAAATCGCGCAATTTGCTTCGCTATCTGGTCACGCATCACGCCATTAATTTGGGCACAATCACGCATCACGCGGCTAATTTTGGGGCAATCACGCGTCACGTAAAACCCCTTTGCCACCCTCGTATTATCCTGTGGAACTGTTTCAGACGTTTTTGAGTCTGTTGATAGAATCCTAAATGTGAAACCATTCAAATGAAAGCTTCAAAGGCGTTGCCACATATGGTACTGTTTGAAAAAATTGTGATCTCGTGCATGAAATCTTAAATATGTGACGATTCAAAGAAAGGCGTATTATCCTGTTAAACTGTAAGGTCTGTGGATGGAATCCTAAATGTGTACCCATACAAATGAAAGCTACAAAGGTGTTACCTCGTATGGCAGCTTTCAAAATTGTGATCTCGTGTATGAAATCCTATATTTGACCATTTCAAGAAAGGCGTATTATCCTGTGGAACTGTTTCAGACGTTTTTGAGTCTGTTGATAGAATCCTAAATGTGAACCATTCAAATGAAAGCTTCAAAGGCTTTGCCTCATATGGTACTGTTTGAAAATTGTGATCTCGTGCATGAAATCCAAAATGTGTGACCATTCAAAGAAAGGCGTATTATCCTGCGGCACTGTTTCAGACGTTTGAGTCTGTGGATGGAATCCTAAATGTGTAACCAATCAAATGAAAGCTACAAAGCCTTTGTTTCATATGGTACTATTTCAAAATTGTGATTTTGTGCATGAAATCCTAAATATGTGACCATTCAAAGAAAGGCCTATTATCCTGTTGAACTGTAAGTTTCAGACGTTTGTGTCTGTGGATGGAATCCTAAATGTGTACCCATACAAGTGAAAGCTACAAAGGTGTTACCTCGTATGGCAGCTTTCAAAATTGTGATCTTGTGCATGAAATCCTAAATGTGTGACCATTCAAAGAAAGGCGTATTATCCTGTGAAACCGTTTCAGACGTTTGAGTCTGTGGTTACAATCCCGAATGTGTAACCCATTCAAATGTAATCTACAAAAGGTGTTGCGTCATATGGCACTGTTTCAAAATTGTGATCTCGTGCATGAAATCCTAAAGGTGTGACCATTCAAATAAAGGCGTATTGTCATGTTGAGCTGTTTCAGACGTTAGAGTCTGTGGATGGAATCCTAAATGTGTAACCATTCAAATGAAAGCTAAAAAAGGTGTTGCCTCATATGGTACTATTTCATGTTACTGTTTGAAAATAATTATTATTGTGATCTCGTGCATGAAATCCTAAATATGTGACCATTAAAAGAAAGGCGTATTATCCTGTTGAACTGTTTCGGACGTTTGAGTGTGTTGATAGAATCCTAAATGTGTAACCATTGAAATGAAAGCTTCATAGGCGTTGCCTCATATGGTACTGTTTGAAAATTTTGATCTCGTGCATGAAATTCTAAATGTGTGACCATTTAAAGAAAGGCGTATTATCCTATGGAACTATTCCTGCAGCATTCCTAAAACCACAGTGTTTATATAACATTAATATTGTACTATGGTACTGTTCCTGCAGCATTCCTGCACTGTAATAAAAATATTCCTAAATGTGTAACCATTCAAATGAAACCTACAAAGCCTTTGTCTCATATGGTACTATTTCAAATTGTAATTTTGTGCACGAAATCCTAACTATGTGACCATTTAAAGAAAGGCGTATTATGCTGTGGAACTGTTTCAGTTCGTGGATGGAATCCTAAAAGTGTAACCATTCAAATGAAACTACAAAGGCGTTGCCTCATATGGTACTGTTTCAAAAGTGTGATCTCGTGCATGAACTCCTAAAGATGTAATGTATTACAAGGCGTATTGTCCTGTCGAACTGCTTCAGACGTTTGAGTTTGTGGATGGAATCCTTGATGTGTAACCATTCAAATGGAAGCTAGAAAGGCGTTGCCTCATATGGTACTATTTCGAAATTGTTATCTCTTGCATGAAATCCTAAATATTTGACCATTCAAAGAAAGGCGTACTGTCACGATGGAACTGTTTCAGATATTTGAGTCTGTCGATGTAATCCTAAATGTGTAATCATTCAAATGAAAGCTACGAAGGCGTTGCCTCATATGGTACTGTTTGAATATTGTGATCTCGTGCATGAAATCCCAAATGTGTGACCATTCAAACGAAAGCTGCAAAGGCCTACTTTCCTGTGAACTGTTGAGTTGATGTTACTATTTCATACTTTTCAGTGTGTGGTTGAAACCCTAAGTGTGTGACCATTCAAATAAAAGCTATAGCAGGTTTTTTTGCTGTGGTAGTTCGAGTCCGTACGTGGATGACATCGCAAATGTGTGAACATTCAAAGGCGTACATTCCTATCGTTCGGTTTCACACGTTTGAGTCCGTGGATGAAATCCAATAGGTTTGACCATTGGAAGCTACAAAGACGAACTATCCTGTAATCGATTCTGTATCTAAATTTGATTGCTTGAAAAATATCTTAACTTTGACGTTCATTGAAATAAAAGCTACAATGGTGTACTTTCCTGTAATTCTGTTGGAAACATTTGAGACCGTGGACGAAATCTTAAATGTGTGACCATTTGATCTAAAAGTTACCAAGGCCTACGTTTCCGTGGTAGTGTTTCAAACTTTTGAGTCCGCCGTGAATAAATCCTAAATGTTTGACCATTCAAATGAAAGTTGCAAAGGCGTACTCTCCTATGGTACTGTTCCAAACTATTGAGCCTGTGAATGAAATCTTAAATGCCTAACCGTTCAAATGAAAGTAACAAAGGCATACTTCCCTGTGGTCGTGTTTCAAAATTTTGATTCCGTGGATGAAATCTTATTAATGGTTGTGTGACCATTAAAATGAAAGCTACAAACTATTAGTTTGTAGCACTTGCCGTTTGGAACCTTTTCTTTTAAGTATGTGGATAAAATCCTAAAGTGTGACCATACAAATGCAAGCAATGATCATCATTAGACGAACACTCATGCGGTGCTTTTTGTTACGCTGTGGAGGGTGGTTCGATCTTTTGAGTCTATAGACAACTGAAAATGCAAAAACCGCGACCTTTCAAATGGATGGTATTGAGCGGTTCTTTCCCATAATGCTGTTTATTATGCTGTAGAAGGTCATTCTAACTTTGAGTCCGTAGATAAAATCCTAAAGTGTGACCATTCAACTGAAAGCTACTGACAAATTACTAATAATTTGTACTTATCTGGGCTTCTTTACTGAAGTGGACGTCTGGAGTTGTACAACGGTTCAACACTGCAGGATAGTTTTATAAACTTCCGATGGACCTAAATGAACAAAGCAGTAAACTTTAATCAATTTATATTATGAATTCCTTTTACCCAGCAAAATGTAAGAAACTTGGCGTTTTTAACTTGAAGTTTGAAATTTGTCCATGATTTGTGCTAATCGTAATCCCTTTCAACATCAGTTCAACGGCTAATACGTTAGCCAACATTGTCCTGAGTCTGACTTGCTATCAGTTGCATGTTAAAACAAAATCTCAATCAAAAGCTAGTTTTTGGCTTTTCGTGTGCACCTTTTCTACTTCAACATGACCATACAATAAAAAAAAAATAGATAACATGGCGAAAATCAAGTCACATCTCAAGTCAAAATAATTACGCCGCCATACCTCCGAGGAAATGAAAACATTAAAGATTCCACACCCAAATTGTTTAGTCAAAGGACTTGATTCTCAAGCAAAGCAGATGGACGGCTTTGGGACGTTCCAACAATAAACTATTTGAAAGAAAAAACAAGGAGTTAGTTCTGTAGATTTCTTAGTATAAAATGTGAAAACGTTTTCCTAGTGACTTATTTTACTATCTATGACATTCATTATTTGAACTCCTGAGAAAATTCTACATAATTTTCACATAATCAGTATAAATCTCCGGCACGCACGAACAGACTTAATAAAAAATGATTTAAATGATTTTTCTTTCCTCTCAGTACTCTAAATCAACATTGTGTCACAAAACCACAGAGCGAAGCTATAAGTATCGCTTCACTTTGTAAAGTCCAAACTGACGCGAAACGCGATGGAAATTATAGCAACGGGAATATTCAACACCGCATTGTCGCTGCTATCAATACCTCCAGCTTCCATGTTGACTTCGCTGTAATGTAAATGCGAACATAAAATGCAGTCGAAATGACATTTGAACGAAAAACAAACCTGGTCTTTTCCAAACTGATACAGATCAAGAAGACTCCAAGCCAGAGATTTGAATCTGACCTTCACAGCACCAAGTTCAGGCCAACTATGACAACTACTAACATCAAATAATACTATGGGCTACTACATTGCTTTTATACTTGGCGATTAAAATTTATTCAGCTCAGTCGTGAAACATTCCCGGAGCAATTGTAAAGGAGTAATTAACAAGGATGACAATGCCTTCCCAAATTGTTGCTGGACCTTATGTCAAAGGAAAGTGCTATTTCATGAGTATTCAAAGTGAAGCGCATGATGTACACTTGTCATTTAAAGTTTAGCGCCCTGTAGTGTGCAATCTTCTTAATTAAAAGTAGGTTATTTGACGGTCACATTGTTGTTAATCTTTCAAGGGGAACTGGCAGCCAAATGCTGTGAATAATTAACTAAGCAGAACGTTGGGCGGAAAATTATTAGTGCGTGAGTCGATTTTGTTTTTTTTTTTAAGGATTTGCTGTCCTTTGACTTTTATTTTCCCCTATGTTTCATAAACGCAAGTAATCGCTTTCAATGAATACAGTTATCTGCGCTACTTTATCGAAATAAGCAGATGATCTAAGCTGAGCTCTATCTGGGGTGTTTAAGGAGTGAAAGCTCTCCCCCCGCCCCCCTAAAAAAGAACTTGTTATCATTTAAGTTCATAAGTGAAGTTGTTACAGTTTACAGTTACATCACTATCTAGATCGGTAAGAACTGGAAAAATTGCCGTTGTTGAGTTTATTTACGTTGTTGTCGTATTAAAATAAAGTGTATGTACTTGTATTAATTCAGGGGCAAACCTTTCGATTTCTTAGGTGGAAATAGGTCCTTCAACTGCGAAAGCCCGACTTGAGGCTTAAGTAAAAAAATAGGTAGTCAAGGACTACATGTAGCTACTTCTGTAGGATGGAAATGAAAAAAGAGAAATAGACAGTCGAGGAATACATGTGGCTACTTAAATGGAAAGCAACTTATTTTGGTCTCTCGACCATGGGGACATGAGGACATGAGGTTACCGGTGGGAAATACAGAAGTGCAAAACTAATGATAATAAGTAGGAAATAATCGATTGAAATGACTATCGAGCCTGTGGAACTGCTGCATATCAATTTCACCTCACTTTAAAGCGTCTACAAAGATTGACTTCTCGTTATTTTTTTCTTTTGTTTAAATGAATCATAGAACTTATTAGTCACAAGGCAATGTTGTTGTACAATTTATGTTTTAGTGCAAATTGGTTTAACATAATACTTAGTTGTGATTAATTCCTGGTCTTTTTATTGTAAAATTGTTTGCACTGTACTGTAATGCTTGTTTGTTATTTTTATTGAAATTGTATTGAATTATAAAAAATATAATGTATGCAAGTATAATTATAAGAAACAAATTGTAAGTAATTATGTTATGCAAGTGATGTAGCTCTCTATTGTAAGTAATATTATTATTGTGTTGTACAATGTAAGTTATGTTAAATCTAAATAAGTATTCACAGTCGGTGAGTTCAGTCCTCGTGCTGAACCCTTTTCTCGCAGATTCTCTCGTCTCTCAGTCTCTTGGTATAACATTTCCTTGATCAAATATAAGGTAACACTGGAAATGTTAACACTGGAAGTGAAATGTTAACACGGAAATTTACACCATAGCTAGTGAGTGAGTGAGAATGACGTCAATGATTCAATACCACAAGATGAAAAGCGAACATTTTATTTTTAACACAAGGTACAATAGTTCTTGCCTTTGGTAATAACAATTTAAAATCATCTATGGGTGTAGATCAATCTGCTAACAGCAAATGGAAGTGTATTTTTCTTAGATAGAGGCCCTTTTCAGTTTCAACATGTGGAACTATACATTCGTTTAACTATATTTGCCACAATATTACTTAACCAAAACAACTTGATCCTTTATGAAAACTAACTTAACAAAACAACTTGATCCTCTATGGATCTATGTATAGTTTTAGCAGCAGCAGGTCTTAATGGGAACTGTTTTCTTACCACTTGTACAGTTCTATTCCTGCCCTAATTGGTTTGACTGGTGTCCATGTGGATTCAATACCTTCGACATACAACTGTTTTGAGGTTTCGATCAAAAAACAAAACACAATGCGTACCAGAGGACACAGAAGGAAATATTTGGTTCCCCGAAGGAAGTTACTCAAATCCATATAAGGGTTCGCCAGATGATGTACATGGACCAATTCGAGGTGTTTCGCTGCACAAATCGCTCCATCATGGCCGCCCCACGAAGTAAACATCTCGGTTCAGCGTTGGTTTTTCTGGTGGAAATTCTGAGCAGACCGTCAAACAACCTAAAGAAGTCTTTTCTAGAAAACATCGTGCACACTGCTTGAAAGCTGTGCCTGGTTACTGGTGCAAAATAACAAAACATTGTGAACAAATTCTCTTACCTGTGATCGTGCATCGACCACATGGAAAGAAAGCACGTCGCTGGAACGTCTCAATCGATAAGTAGTCGATCGTTGACGAGAGCCGACGAAAATGAATCGGGTAACATCGAGATTAGTCTCGGCTATCGTCGACGTGATCGAGTTTCATCGAGTTTGGAATCGTATAAAAACCGATAATCCGAAATAAAACCGATATACGTTCCGAACACAATCCGAAGATTGGACCACTTACGGACTTACACACTCGATGACATAGTAGCTATTTCTCTTCGAGAAGTAGCTACAAAAATTCTAAGACAAAGCGTCAGTTGAGTACCCCATCCCCCCAGGGGAGGGAAGGGGGGGGGGGGGGGGGATTGTGAAGCGTATCTCAAGGTGGACGACTAATTTTGAATGGACTATTGTCCGACTACCATGTCGGCAAATACATATTTTTTAGCTCGCATTGTATACTGACAAAAAGATGCGTTGTGATGTGCTCACGAACTACTTTTCTTTTTTCAAAACAGCAAGTTCTGATAATGAAACAAAAAGTAAGTTCAGGGAAATATTTTCTGCTAAATTAATGAGGATGAAGATGAATCAAATATGAATTTTGTTCCTTGCGTTCCTTGAACTGGTAAACCTTTTCTAGTTTAATTAGATCCCAGATTGCTCGGTTACTTGGATTTCATTTGTAAAATGTTCGAGTTGATTCACGTCATATTTCACCAAGACCAAAACTGCATTTTTATAAATATTTCAACATTACTTGTTCAATATGGGATCCTGAGCCCAAAATCACCATATTGCATCTAAGAGGACTTTAAATAACAAAATTTCCCGGGGGGCATATCCCCCGGACGCCTCAAGAAAGGTGTGCACAACCGCGCTAAATGGGCGCGAACGCGCCAATGGTCTCTCATACAAATTTTTAGCGGAGCACTCCGTTCGGCCCGGCTGCGCAGCCCCATACTCATTGTACCCATATACAACCATAGAACCTATGCGCGTCATTTTTCATGGTCATGGCTTGCGGAATGTTTCGCGGGCGCGTTGCGTGCCCGACGTACGCGTTTTCCTGAAGTTTTTCGCGGTTTGCTACTCAAGACAGGGATACTAATTAAGCGATACTCATAAGCCGCTATAGTGGAAAAAGAAGAGCTTTCAGGAATAAAATCTTGCTTCGAGGAACTTATACGTTTTTATCAATGAGGCAGCAATGCGGGGAGATGTTTGTCGCTTCGGGTTTCAGAACTGAAGAAGCGTAGATTTAAAGAATTTTCAAGCAGTGGACGGACTTAAAGGTAAAAGTGTCTATTTTTATCTGTTTGTTCATTCATTACATAGGTTGAAAAGCGATTTTATGTAAACAAAACAAGACTTAGAATTGTAGTTCTAACTTCACTCGCGTGGCCATCATGCAAATATGTTTGACGTATTTTTTGCAATTTTGATTTCCAAATCAGTTTCTCGGACAATTTTTGATAAGCAATAGGCGTATTTTATTTGGAAATTAGTCCTACTAGTTAATTCTTCGAGACGGACAAGTTGTTTTTGTGAACTTTTGTACGGTTTAAATGTACTGTGCTGACGGTCGCGTAATTCTGTTTTTGAGAATTGCTAAAATTGAAAAATAGCCTGGTCTTCAATCTTAATTCTTGTGTTTCCGACCTTTCACCTAAGTTAAGTTTACCATGGGCTTTCTGTTTTGAGAGCGACGCTGTTAGGCTGAGCCTATCTATATATATTTCGGCCCGCTCTTTCTATAATTCCTGGATCCGCCCCTGCAAAGTTTTGTCAGCTTTTAGTCACTCGTATTTCTGATAATCTACATCTTGAATACATCATGTGATCCAAAAGAAATGGTTCACCACGCAAGGGACGAGGAAATCTAGTGAGAAGAGGGCGATCTACGTGGTAGAAACCCCTTGGAAACTGAACGGTTCCGTCAAGGAACCGTTCACCGAAAATAAGTCTAAAGTAAACGGGGCATGGTTTCTTTATTTTTTTCGATACATTTCTATATTTTGATTGAACAGGGCATGATAGTTTTAGGGATAAGCACGATGTTTCGATTACTCACAACAAGGCTGCGGATACAGCCATCTCTCATTGTTTCGTCCTTCCGGCAACATTATATTTTATTTCACTTCATACGAGTGCCACCCTCTCACGATCTTCTCCCGTCTGACATCGCAGCTCAGTTGGTTAGAGCGCTGGAAGATCTAATCCAGAGGTTATGAGTTCGATTTATGCTAATTTTTTCAAGTTCTTCCTCATGTAGGGGTCTTTCCTTCAAGTATGCTCCACAATAAGCACTATAGTAACTTCATTGTTCTGCGGCATTGGCTCTTCCCCACATAGAATATCTTTGGTTTCAAGAATAGAGGAGGAACTGATGGTTCATAATTATATTTCATTATAAAAATAAAGAAAATCCATTTGCGTCACATAAATTTTAGGAAATTTTCGTGCTTAACCAATCAGAATAGCAGAAGACAATAGCTTATAATTTTGCTTCTTTGATGCAGTTCCTCAAACACAATATCTTTTAAAACTTGTGCGATTGGGTCTCAAATTACTTGAAACCTTAAAAAATTCGACTTAATGCACCTTGAACCTTAACTTTTTAGCGCTTTTTGAGTCTAGGCCAATGAGATCACTAGTTGAAACCATGAAAAAAGTTTACATTCCATCGTGCATTGCCGTTCAGCACTATCCTTCTTATGCGGATCATTACTTAAGAATTAAGTTTATATATTATTTTTATGTAAAAAAAAATGTTGTGCATGGCTGAAGGAAGTTATCGGTTGTTTTAGCGGAGTTTTGACTAACAATCAGTAAAATCCTCGTGACATAGCATGGCCCCTTTAACAATTTACGTTTGAGAATTTGCTCTTAATCTTTAATGTTCGCCACAAATTTTAATTTGTAAAATTCGTCTTATTCAAGCGTTCTATTTTCGACAACATCATGATGGCTCTTAAAAGACTCTTTTCCCGTCCGAAAAATCTCTCATCGTGTCTAATCATTCGGGAGTTGAGGATTACTGAATCATCACATTGGGAAAAATTAAAGTCTACATTAAAAAGAACAGAGCTCGCAAAAAAAAATACTGCAAAAAAAGTCTGTATTTTTCCGCGAGTCTACCGAAAAAAGCGGTGATAGCTGAAGCGGCGGAAACGAACTGGAGGGAGGAACGGCAGCTTGCGCCTCTACTCGTGAGTGTCGGCGCCTCTCCCTTGAGCTTAAGAGGGAAAATACCAATTGTTTTGCAATCTACTCAGCCAGGAAATGAATCAAAGGGCTCTTAAAGCCATCTCGTTAATGCGTTGAAACATGAGGTTAAAAAAAGAAGAATCTAAAATAAATATAAAATAAATATGGTAAAGATGGCGTTGTAGAATCAGACATTATGTAGAAAATGCGAGGCGCAGTAGTCAACTGGATATGGTTCTTGGCAGGATAGAGAAGATTGAGAGAACTTGGTTTGAAAATTCGTGTTGGTGCAAGTCAAAAAAAGTTATGAGTAACAAAGAATCACGAGTGTGAATGTAAATAATTTTGATGTTAGTGAAGTGAAAGTGAAAGACTTTTCCCGCCTTGCTAGCTAATTGACGATGAAAATGTGTTGTTGGTTCAATTTACACAGTGCATTTTCAGTTATTCATTGTCTATTTCTCGGTTGGGATATTTGACAATGGAAAAGACTTTCTAAATCAAATACAATAGATTGCCGCAATTTCAAAACAATAAAAAGCCCACATCGATAATACGTCACGTGCAATGACTTTATATCTGATCAGATGATACATTAATATTAATTATCAAAATATCAATTGGCACAACAAATGGTAACTGAATCTTTAATATTATTTAAAGTAAGGCCCGATTCAAACATTGAACTTCACATTTGCCGAATCTAATGGAAGGAGGCTGTAACAACATGTCATTTCTCTAGAGCTGCCTTTCCCCATGCCAGGACAATTTGAGCTATGTTTAGCAGACATCGCGCCATCAGCCATTTCTTTTTCAACTCTCCAGCAGTATTCGAAAATAGAACGAAAGTCAAAATTTATGGTATTTTGCTGTTCCTACTCTTGCATAATGAAACGGAAAGTTTTGTAGTTAGCTAAAGTATCAAGTCTGCTGTTTTATATATTTTGACGTGAAAAATGGCGGGAAAATGGTGATCACGTGGTCATTTTTCGGTCACGTCTGCTATGGACGCACTTATAGCGGAGCACTGGCCAGGCCGAAGGCCTGGCTGCGCAGATCCATACTCATAGAACCCATGTCCGTCATTTTTCATGGTCATGGCTAGCGGAATGTTTCGCGGGCGCGTTGTGTGCCCGCCGCCGCACGCCGAACGCCCGCCGTACGCTTTGGGCTAGCGATGACGTCATCAACATCCGGGATCTTTGTGGCTTTGTTTTTCGCGCGGCTACACAGCCGTCAGCTCGATGAACATGTTTTAAAAAGTTTGGATCTTTCGCTGGTCAGTTTTTAGCGGTGAAGTAAAGTCGTTATTTTCCTGCATTTTTTCGCGGTTTGCTACTCAAGACAGGGATACTAATTAAGGGATACTCAGAAGCCGCTTTAGTGGAAAAAGAAGAGCTTTCTTGGATAAAATATTGCTTCGGGGAACTTCATACATTTTTCAATGCGGGGAGATGTTTGATTTTATTACGGATTCCAGTACCAAGGATCGGAGAAAACGGACACTAAAACTCTGGAACGTTCTGAATATGACGGCGAACAACCTTTGCCGAAGAGGAGAAACACTGGACATCGGACAAACAAACATAAACAGAAAAGCAAGTAACTGTCTAAATGTGATTTGCAAAAATTGTTTAGTTAAGACTTACATGTAAGCTTAAGTTAAGCTTATGTAAGCTTAAGTCTTAATTTTACCAGAAGAACTTTCTCCAAGTTTTTGCATTCAGAGCTAAATTTACAACTTTGAATATCCGTGGTTTTGGCAATGAAGCCAAACAACGCTGTGTTTTTGATTTTGTTAAAAATTCCTGTTCTGATTTTATTTGTTTACAAGAAACTTTAGCGACAGGACAAAATGCGATAAATTCTCTGACAGCTAAATGGCGCGGTGAAAGTTTCTGGTTGCTCGCTCTTGGTAAACAAGGCGGCGTTGCCATTCTTGTCGCTGAAAATACTGATTTCAAATGTTTACAATGGAAAAAAGATTCTTCTGGTAGAATTGTTAGTGTTTTAACTGAACTCGACGACACGAAAATTAATTTGGTTTTATACTTATGCACCCACGAATCCAAGTGAACGTACTTTTATGACACAATTCATGAATATTTTTTCCGAACTCTTTTAAAATTATTGCTGGCGATTTTAACTGCATTGAAAACGTTTCTGATAAGTTTGGAGGAAATCCTACAATTTCCATGCCTTTGAAAGATCTGCACAGTGTTCGTCATTTTATATTGATATATATCTGGCGCAAAAAAAACACGGCCGACTGAAAAATACAATGCACATGGTTTAATGCGGATAAAACTATCGGTACACGTTTGGATAATTTTTTTATTGCTCAGGACTTGTATGATTCTTTTTTAAAATGTGAAATTTTACCTTGTGTTTTTCCGATCATGATTCTGTTGATTTAAGCCCCATTTTCCCGTGGACCAGGACTTTGGAGGCTAAATTTAGAATTTAATATCTCAGAAATTATTAAGAAACATGTATTGCACCGGAAAACATTTACTTCCATTCAAGCTTGGTGGGATTTTCTTAAAGAATCTATAAAATTAGTTGCTATAGATTTTGGTCGAAGTAAACAAGGCACATTAACTTAAATCGCGATATTAAAAGGCCACGCAACTATAAATCCTTTGATCGAAGCTAAACGGGCTCTCATTGAAGGAGATAACTCAGTGAAAACCACCATAGAAATGCTTGAAAGAGAAATTCGGGCCATTAATTTATCCCAAATGAGAGGAAGCCAAATTCGTAGCAGAGTCAAATGGCTTGAAGAAAGTGAAAAACCTACCAAATTCTTTTTTACGTGCTCAGAAAAAATACTGTTCAATCTATTTATAACTCCGCCGGTGTTGAAGTTTTTTCACAAGACTCCGGCTCATTTCGATTTTTACCGTAATTTGTACTTGCAAGAACCTGTTAATTTAACAGTCCAAACCGAATTTTTTACAAACTTGAAAACAGATTAAGTGAGAGCGAAATTTTATCCTGCGAAGGATTTTTATCTTTGGCTGAAATTACCCACGCAATGCGTGGACTTTCTTCAGGGAAAACCCCCGGTTCAGACGGATTACCTCAAGAATTTTACGCTAAATTCTGGGATATTTTAGGCCCTATTCTGTTCGAAATTATAAATTTAGTTTGGAAAATAATTCTCTCAGTGATTCAATGCAAGGAAGCGTGACTAGATTACTTTTTATACAAGAAAGATGATCAGAAAAACCTCAAAAATTGGTGGCCCGGCCATTTCGCTACCCAATGTTGATTACAAAATTTGTTCAAAAGCTCTTACAAACAGACTTTCAAAAGTGTTACCCTCGATTATTTCAAGAAGATCAAACTTGTTCTGTCCCAGGTAGGACGATTTTTGAGAATTTATTTCTCTTGCGTGACACTCTAGATTATATAAATATTACCAATGAAACTGGTATCTTGCTGTCAATATTGATCAAGAGAAAGCCTTTGACAGGGTAGAAAAACATTGGTAAACTTTTTACCATTGTTTTAAGTCGTTTTGGATTTTGCCCTAATTTCTAGCGGTGGATTTCTACATTATACTGTCAAGCAAATATGAAAATTATAGTTAATGGTTTTTTGACTAAAGAAATTCCACTCGAGTGTGGGGTGAAGCAGGGAGATCCCTGGTCTCCACTTTTGTACATTTTATGTGCAGAAGTTTTGGCTACCAGTATAAGAAAGGATGATACTATTGAAGGTTTTCTCCTTCCAGAAGCCTGAGAAAAGCGTTCTAAAATTCACCAATATGCGGATGACTCCACATGTTTTGTAAACAACATTGTTTCTTTAGACAAATTCTTTACCTTACTTCACAATTACAAAACAGGTACAGGGACTAAATTAAATGTGGCAAAGAGTACAGAAGCCATGAAGTTAGGAGCTTGGTGCTCACGTCCGGACACTCCTTATGGCCTGACGTGGGTGTCAAGAATGCGAATCTTGGGCGTCTGGTTTAGCAATGGTACTGCAAATGTGGAACCGGATAACTGGTTACCACGCCTTTCCAAGCTACATTAAAATTTGAACCTGTGGAAGGGTGTGGGGTGTTTTCACTCCCACCCTATCAGCAATACTCAATACTTGGTTTTTAGTTAATGTTAAAACTAGTTTCTTTTACCTAATGGACTTCTGCTGACGATGAGAATGACATGCGAGCACGCTTTTTCATTAAGACCATACTTATGGTACATGGGTTTTTCGAAATAAAGCAACTTTTCACAATGGCACCGAGAACTCTCGGGCCACTGTAAGGGACATAAGGAATGACATCACAACACAGTTGCAAAATGACCGGGGGGACGGGGGTACTTTGCAAATTTTTGGGCAGGGGTGTGCCGCTGGGACTCTGAGACCCTTAACCTATACTAGACCATTATTTTTAGCTGCATTTTGCAACCCTATTCTAGACTAAACACCAAAAATCCTACCCTATCCTAGACCTTTTCTAGACTCACTATTTTGCAGAAACTCATTCACTATCACAGTCTAAGATACCAGGGGTCAGTAAAAATGTCGTACAGAACGCCTTACCGATTATTAAATGCCATTTGTCAGTAAACCTCGTCTAGACTAAATTCTTCATCCAACTGATCAGTTTCGCGGAAAATGATACCCTATTCTAGACCAAAAATCTCTGATTACTATACCCTATCCCAGACTAAACTGCCTGAAAACCATACCCTTCACAGCGGCACATACCTATATAGCTCATATATGGGAGTACCCCCCCCCCCCCCCGAACAGAAATTTTCTACTTTGTGGTGTCATCCGAATATTTGTGAAATACAACAGTCAAAGCTTGTGACTCTAATAATTTAGCTACTGGGAACTCATCATTCATTACCAAAAATGACTAAAGTAATCATGTGCAAACCAGAAAGGACTTTCAAGTGGACCAAACGACCGGAAATAAACTTTATAAATAATCCCGTATGGACTGGACTTTGAAGTGACTGTAAACCGGAACTGACCTTCTATTATTGTAACCGGAAATGACTAGCCTTAACTCAGGATGCCTTGTAACCGGAAATGACTAGCCTCTCAGGATAATATTGTAAACTTTAGGGATTTGTTATTGATAAATAAAATATTTTAAAAGAAAAAAAAAACACTTTTGTTGTGTTTAGCGGTGAAAATGGTTTGCAAAATCGTTTTTCCCTGCTTTATTTCGCGGTTTGCTACTCGAGAGGTTTCACATTTCTCAAACAGTGAGCTTTTGTGGAATTTGTGCAGTCTACTAAATGTACTGTGCAGACGGTCGCGTAATAAGCTTACTGTTTTTGAGAATTGCTAAAATTGAAAAGTAGCCTGGTCGTCAATCTTAATTCTAATTTTTCTTGTGCTTCCGACCTTTCACCTAAGTTAAGCTTATCATCATCGTTTCTGTTCAGAGAGCTCCGCTGTTAGGCTAAGCCTATCTATATATATTATAGAAAATATTGGGTCTGCAGCGGATAAACAGGGCACCACTCCTGGCGGTCACTTTTTTAGTTTCCCTTAGATCGAAATGAGGTTCATGACAGGCCTGCACTGACTCCGCTATGTGGTTTTGCGGTTGCGATGCATTTATATTAGCTTTCAAAGTTTGGCTGTTATGAGTCCTGTCGTTAAGTGATTTACGTCTTGTATGATGTGTTAGGCGGCGTTTTGTAAATAGTTTTCAGGAATGGTTGGTTTTGAACGAAACTCCATTTTTCATCAGTATTTGTTTAGGTTTTTCAGTCGTGGGTGAAATGTTGTGACAAAAGGCGTTATTATCTCGCGAGTTTTTTTCGTTTTGTTTTCATGCCAATTGCGTTCCGGCAAAAGTGAAATTCAGAATACCAGTGCATTTAGGAGGGTGCTGATGGGGTTAACAGTTAACTGACAATTGCCCAAAAATATAGTAGTTAACTGATAAATGAAAAGTTACCGTATTTTCTCTTTTAAATGCCCCCGGCGTTTATTTCAAACTTGGCCTTGTGGACCCGGCGTTTCTTTGTATCAGCAGTTTTTTCTCGCCCGCCATTTTTTAAGAAAGGGTTATTATTCGTTTTTCTTGGCAGCCTTGTACCTTGCCCTTAAATCTTAAGTTTATTATACCACAAACAAACGTTTGAGGAGCTTGCTTACAACTTCCTCAATTATACCCGGCGTTTATTCGGGGCCCGGCGTTTAATCGAGAAAATACGGTAACAGTTAAGTGACATTCTATTAATTATACTAAATTAACGATTGTTGTTGTTAATAAAAGCAACATAGTTTTTTTCCTAACAGCAAAGCTATTTTGTGACTTTTACCTGCTTCGCTGCGTGACCAGGTGACATATTAACCAGGGTCGTAGAGCGTTGACCTTGATCTCCGTGATGGCGTCGAGTGGCGTGGTCAAAGTTATTCTGAGTTTTTATCGAGATGATGACAAAGGATCGGCATTCGAATGGCACATAAGTAGCATACCGTTTGACATGACAAAGCACAATTCAATGGACATATAATCAAACAATAAGCGGAAAGTTTGGACTCGGTGAGTTTGATTTAAAGTTGTTCCGATTAGAGAAGATCGACGGGAAAGCTGTTACAAAGGCTCAGTTGGAAATGGAGCTACCTTTTCTAATGGGAAGTACATGGTATGTATTTTGTTTCGTCATTTTGTCCTAGCACGCGAACGCGGGTTGACCCCGGGTTTGACCACACGAGCCCTTTTCAGTGTTAGATTAAATGAGTAAGATTTCTGATTACACTAAAACCTGTATTAAGCAGACTCCAAAGTAAGTGGACACACCGTATTTTATTGGACACAAGCATCAGTGACTTTCGATTTTTTTCCTTCCCATACTCTCTGTGTACGATCCTGTATCAAACAGACATCTTACTGACGATCCTTATTACGGTTTTGGAAGCTATCTTGACAGGTGAGAAATTATGGTTTTTGTATGAGAATCTAATGTCGGATAATTTTCGTAAAGCGGCTGTTCTAAGTCCAATCCCGAAAACGCATTCACTCTGGTTATTCTCATGGCCTTTAAAGTAACCTTATCTTAACTTTGCAAATTTAAAAGCTTTACTGATATACGTAATTTCCTACTTGTCAAGCTACATCACTTGATAAGATCAATGAATGAAAATATTGAAATGAACCGATTTCCGACAGCGTGACCCAGTTAAAAAAGAAAAACAAAACTTTCTTATACAAGCGCATGAGTATAGGCTACCAGTGTAGCCTCTTGTTAACTGACAATTGGCCGAAAAAATAGTAGTTAACTGACAATTGGGTACCCCCATTAGCACCCTCATTTAGCAGTGCTAGATTAATTTGTCGTGTGTTTGGCCTTGTTTACAAAATGGTAAAGTAAGCTCACTGTAGCTGTCGAGAAAAAGCTGCGCCGGGTTTACAGCTCTTTACAGGCAAATTCACCGCGAGAAACAACTTCAAGGATCACGCTTCAGTGAATGTTCTGACACCTATAGAATGAATTGAGTTCCATTGTAATAATCTAATGGATAGTATCAATTATATATCCGGAAAAATCTGGTCATTTTACGAACAGAAATCTAGAACCGGAAAGGAGGAAAGAGTTACGCGATTAACATCGGAACGGATAGATTACCGTCCAAAATGGTGGCGCTGTTCAGATGTGTGTTACTTTTCCTTTATACCCTCTTAAAGTTTGATGTTCCCAATGTTTACGTATTTTTCTACGGAAGAGACGATAACTTAATTTGTAATAGGAAAGAAATTAAAAAAGCCCGTCAAGGTTGTTGAAAGGAGGTGTCGCAGAAGATTCCTGTCAGTTTTTAGAATTTTCAGTCAGTTCAGTTGCAACCTGTTGGTAAACGAACTTGAAATGTTCACCAGTATACAGACTTCTATTTTATGAGAGGGGTGAATGCAGCGATCTGTTTTTGGTCGTATCGTAAGTGTCTCAGTAAAGGCTGTAATTTTAGCTTGTATTCGCTACGCTTTATAGCTGCGTGGAGCTCGCTAAAACCTTCGTTGGCATTTTTGACAGTCTAGCGACTGTTACGTTTCAACCTAGCTTTTTCAGCTGCAAGTAGAAGGTAAGTCTTCTAAAAACCTATTAAGACAAATTTAATACAGTGCACCAAGGATATAGATAAGTACAGTTTTAAGGGGTTGCAACGGTTAAATTCCTCTTCATAAATATTTCAATACTATTTATCTTTTGAATTAAGAGTAAACTAAATCGCTGTGGCTATATGGCCGGTAACCGGTCAAGGTTTTCAAAACACTAAATAGCCGGCAGTCCTATATTCTCAGTAAATTTCTCAAAATCGAAAAATTCCAGCTAATCTAAACTATCATGAAACTATCATATGTCGATTTAGAAAGGTCAAGCGATCCTGAAATGCTTTATACATTTCAAGCCTAGTGTTTGGTTTACGCTGGGCTCAGTAGATGAAATCATGTTTTGTGACACTGAAATTTTTTCAGTTCGACTGCCGGTCAAGGTTTTCAAAACACTAAACTCAGCATAAAATTTGACAAATCGAAAAAACCCAGCCATTCTGAACTATCATATGTCGTGATCCTGATCAAACGAGCCGGTTTTGTGGGATTTCTAGATCACGAAACCATGTTTTGTGACACTTAGAACTTTTTTTAGCTCGACTGCCGGTCAAGGTTTTCAAAACACTAAATGGCCGGCAGTCCTATATTCTCAGTAAATTTGACAAATCGAAACAATACAGCCATTCTGAACTATCATATGTCGTGATCCTGATCAAACGAGCCGGTTTTGTGGGATTTCTATATCACGAAACCATGTTTTGTGACACTTGGAACTTTTTTCAGCTCGACTGCCGGTCAAGGTTTCCAAAACACTATATGGCAGGCAGTTCTATATTCTCAGTAAATTTCACAAAATCGAAAAATTCCAGCTAATCTAAACTATCATATGTCGATTTAGAAAAGTCAAGCGATCCTGAAATGCTTTATAGATCTCAAGTCTAGTGTTTGGTTTACCCTGGGCTCAGAAGACGAACACTTAGATCTTTTTTCAGCTCGACTGCCGGTCAAGGTTTTCAAAACACTAAATGGCCGGCAGTTCTATATTCTCACTAAATTTCACAAAATCGAAAAATTCCGGCTAATCTAAACTATCATATGTCGATTTAAAAAAGTCAAGCGATCCTGAAATGCTTTATAGATCTCAAGTCTAGTGTTTGGTTTACCCTGGGCTCAGAAGACAAACCCATGTTTTGTGACACTTGGAACTTTTTTCAGCTCGACTGCAAAAACATGGTTTCGTCGGGGGGTTCGTGATATAGAAATCCCACAAAACCGGCTCGTTTGATCAGGATCACGACATATGATAGTTCAGAATGGCTGGATTTTTTCGATTTTGTGAAATTTACTGAAAAAATAGAACTGCCGGCCATTTAGTGTTTTGAAAACCTTGACCGGCAGTCGAACTGAAAAACTTTCTAAGTGTCACAAAACATGATTTCGTCTACTGAGCCCAGCGTAAACCAAACACTAGACTTGAGATCTATAAAGCATTTCAGGATCGCTTGACCTTTCTGAATCGATATATGATAGTTTAGATTAGCTGGAATTTTTCGATTTTGAGAAATTGACTGTGAATATAGAACTGCCGGCCACTTTAGTGTTTTGAAAACCTTGACTGGTTACCGGCCATATAGCCACAGCGAAACTAAATAGGTATTGAGTCCATCCATTTGAATTAATGATTTCAACTGATTTTTAAAGGCCTTAATTATTATATTGTCTACGAACTTCTCATTGCGTTAAAACCACACGGCTAGGCCTTGCATGCTCAGCTTATTACAAGTGCACGACTCATCGTCGTACATTTTTATCCAGTTGAATTCCGGTTATGCAAAAATTGATTAAACTCGAACCCTTCGTAGAACTCGAAGTTTACGCTAACTGTAACAAAAATCGATTACATTGAAATGGCATTATTTGGCAAGACAATAGACCAAAATCTTGTAAAATTTTAAACTTTCCCGGAAAATTCTTTCACAGTGTGGCGCGTATAAGCAACTGATCTTGAAAATCCACCGGCATAAAACCATCCGAGCCAAATGAACAAGCTTTTGAGAATTCAATGAAATTCATCGGAACTTGAATATAAAATTTGAACTCATTTGAGTCAGAACAGCGAATTGATAATAATTATGTTTCGTTTCTTGATAGATCATGGCAGGTAGGTTCATACTTGCGTGAGAGCTCTAGAATAATTCAGGAAATAACGCTTTTCCACTTATGCTGATAAGCGTTCATGTTGTAAATTCTAAGCCGCCACCCGCGTACTAGAACAAACGCAAATTTTGCTCTGCCATATCGCTCATATTAAAACACAAACTTTCCCGTCCCATTTAACTTTCTTAAAACGTCGCCATTCGTAAAAATACACCGTGAAATTCTCAAACTGCGTTTGCCAAAAAACGCATTTGACCTATTTTTGGCTTTACGGCAAATGATTGAAGCTGATAGGTAACGTGAGATATCGAAACTTAAGAAGAACTTAATGCCTTTGCGGTAACGTAATGTGAGATATGACAAGTTCATCACAAGTTCTGACATCCCAATACCCTAGGGAAATTAACAATAGGTCCGGGGGTGCTCCCCAAAAATTTTAGGTGCAGTATGTGACGCCCTTGTTGAAATCCTAACCGGTTTAACCAACCATATCTTCAATGCCCTAATATAACTTCTATAAAGAAGAAGGAAGAAACCCCCCCGGACAAAAGTCCACAAAATTTTGTTAACAACTTTTGTCCCTTTTTACGTGACTGACTCCGAAATCTCGCTTAATGCGCAAGCGCATTAACGAGATAAAAATCGACACCGTTTATAATGTTTTCAAACTATTCTCGAAACGCGCTCAATCTGCTTCCGTGATAACACTGAGGAGCTCTATAATATAAGTGATCCTGTATGTACATGCACTCCATTTGTAGCGGAGCACTCACAGCCCCATACTCATAGAACCTATGCCCGTCATTTTTCATGGTCATGGCTAGCGGAATGCTTCGCAAAATCCGAGGTCTTAGCAATTTTGAAAGCCAACCGAGGCGTACCGAGGCTTTGTTTTTCGCGCGGCCACACAGCCCGTGAGCTCGGTAAACACTTTTGTTGGATTGTTGTGTTTAGCGGAGAATTAAAGTCGTTATTTTCCTGCAGTTTTTCGCGGTTTGCTACTCAAGACAGGGATACTAATTAAGGGATATCCAGAAGCCGCTTTAGTGGAAAAAGAAGAGCTTTCAGGAATAAAATCTTGCTTCAAGGAACTTCATATTATTAATGCAGGAGCAATGCGGGGAGATGCTTTGTTTTTATTACGGATTTCAGAACCGAAGAAGTTTTAACGAATTTCCAAGCAGTCCAGTGCTTTAAAGGTAAAATAAATCACATTTTTCGATGGTAATTTATGTTAATATCAATTTTTGATTGACTTTTCCTTTGTGGCCTCTTAAGTTTTGGAGACACGTTTATGAAACGTGTTCAAATTAAGTCGTGTTGTTATCTTGAATTTCATCGAGGACAGCTCTGCCTTGATGCATGATGCGCTATAAATGGTACGTGTTTTGCTTTTAAACATAAATTAATGGAGATTTGAATAAAATTTTTCGAAAGAAGATTGTGTTGTCGGTTTTATGTCTTTGTTCATTCATTACAAAGATTAAAAAGCGATTTTATGTAAACAAAACAAGACTTAGATGTTCTGTCTTCACTCGCGTCGCCTTATGCAAATATGTTTGTGTATTTTTGCAATTTTGATTTCCAAATCAGTTTCTCGGGCAATTTTTGACAAACAAAAACTGTGTTTTATTCGGAAAGTAGTCGTACTAGTTATTCTAGACAGAGAAAAGTTGTTTTTGTGAACTTTTGTACGGTTTAAATTACTGTGCAGACGGTCGGGTAATACTGTTTTTGAGAATTGCTAAAATTGAAAATAGCCCGGTCGTTAATCTTAATTCTTGTGCTTCCAACCTTTCACCTTAGTTAAGTTTCACTTTAGTTAAGCTTGTTCAAAGTGCGACGCTGTTAGGCTTGGCCTATCTATATATATTATCTACTTAAGGTGACTCCTTAGTACTGTATTGCGCATCACCACTGCGCATACTTTCTTGCGTCAATAACGCGTGCACGAGCGTGCGCACAGTTCGAGGATAAGTTGGCCAAATGAATAAGAGGTTGTTTCTCCTAAACGAGCATGCTGACCTAATACTACTGTTGAAATCATCCTCTTTGACTTGAAAAAGTTTAATACAATTTCTTTGTCAGGAAAAACACGTACACAGCCATTACTCTGGGCTAAACAATTTAGTAGTATAGCTCACTTCTTCCTGCAGCTTGAAAAAATCTTACCGGGGATCCTGTGCAGGCTGACAACACACTTGTTTTGCTAGAATTCAAATGTCCCTTTAAGAGAAAAATCTCAAAAAGAGTTACCCCTGCTCATTAAAAAGATAAAGTACAAATGAAAAAAAGTAAATCAGGGGCTGTTCGTAGATGCTTGCTTTAGAATGTGTTCTTGGCAACAGTTAAAACCCAACATAGACCACAACTCCAGCTTTAACGTAGGTGATCAAATTCATACATTTAAAAACAAAACCCCGCTAGCATGGGGTGTCTGTTTCCTATTTTTAAAATATACAAGCGGAATGGAAGCAAAGCGACTCTTTGACCTAGGCTCTTCAAAACAACGAAACAGACAAAATTTGATAAAATAATGCAAAATATTTCAGAGAAAGACATCTGGTGCTCTTATGGAAAAGTAAGAATAGGGTTTACGGAAAAAAGATTACAAAGAAGATGGACAGCGAATGACTTTTATGCTTCATGCATCAAGAAAACCAAACCAGGTTTTCATGGAGGGAGGTATTCCTATTGCATTTTTTGCGAAGAAGTTGCTTACGAGTAATAATAATAATAATAATAATAATAATAATAATAATAATAATAATAATAATAATAATGAATAATTTTATTAACAAATTTCTTAAAACAATCTTAACTTTACAATATAAAATTACAATAATAATAATAATAATAATAATAATAATAAAAAGTTGAAACCTTTTCATCAGAACTGGTCTACTGTTCAGAAGAAAGTAAGAGAATACATCGAATCTGACTTGGATCATAGTCATCAGGAAGGGGGTTGTTTGCCTTGCAAAAGCCTCTGCTCTCCATACATATTCCACCCTCATTCCCTTTTCCACGAAAAGGTGCATGCTGTAGTCTGTCAAGAGCTTCAACTCAACGCTTGCGTATTTCAGCAATGCATCCCAGCTAAGACCTGGACGAGGTAAGATTCAAGCTTCGGAGAAAAGTGAGCTAGGATCACCATGTTCCTATACTACTAACTGTGATCACGAGATCATGCACGCAAGAAGTGTTTTGAGTCAATGCCGTTTGATCGAGACTGTCTACCTCTGCCGTGGACCATATATCAAATTGTCCTTATGGTCGGTAGGTTTTATCTATTACAGTTTTCAAGCAGCATACCATTTCAACTATGCTTTATGCTAGCGCGTAAAGTAATGTGAACTGATCAAATAATCACGAGTGATAGGCAGTACAACATAAAAATTAACTATAGTCCATTACATCTATTTCGCGAGAATGATGACCTATGTTTTTTATTGCATTTTTCGAAACAATGCTCGGTAGGGAAAAATCAGGGAAAGTTAAAAAAAAAAAACGTTCCTCAACTTTTATCTGAGGAATCACTTTAGCACTTTAATGTTGTTAATATCTTTTATGCGACAGCTCTTTTTAGCCAACTTCTTTTAACTCTAACTATCTGAGTTAGTTTCAAGCTAATTCACTTATCTTAGAAACTGGAGGAATTTAAACCAAGAAAAAAACAAAAACAACTGACCAAAAGGATGCCAGATATCAAACTTCACGATGAAAGATGGGAATATCGTTCGTCTTGAAAAAATACATTCAGAATCGTCTTATCGCGTACTCTCCCGTTGCTGATAGTTTCTTCCAAAGTAATAGTTATTGCACCAGGATGCCGCAGCGATCATTTTGGATCTGAACATCTGAGGATGACAGGAGTTAATATGATCTCGTTCAGCCTGTTTTGGTTCGTCTGGGGGAATTTTATAGACTTTTGTGCGAATGGTTATGGAACGCATATTTTTCGTGGTCAAGTGGCACTTGACCACGAAAAATATGCGTTTTAAACCGAAGCCCATCGGTTCATACAGGCAAGAACGATACGAAGACGCGACCGTGTTTAAATGTTGTTGCAAGACTTTGATGACTAACAGCCTCAACTCAAGGGTGAGACGCTGAGCGAAGTGAATGCAGGCAAAGAGCGCAAGAGACGCCTCGATGGAGGAAAGATCTATATCATTCTGATCTCGAAGAATCTTGAAACCTGAAAATCTCTATAGTACAAAATGGAAATGTAAGCTAATGCATTACTCCGTCCAAATGCTCCGAGGAGAAAAACCCTGGGCTAGCTGAACTCAACAATGCAGTGACTTGCGGAATAGGACAAAAAAAAAAAAAAAGAAACAGGTAAATTAAATGGTAACGACAATTTTCCACTCCAGAATCTTCAGGGAGACGCTAAGCACCAGCGTTCGTCACTAGGATTTCTGGGATCGTTTGGTTAACCAAGCTTAGTTACGATAGGTTAATCGTTTCCAACCAATTAACCACTCATAGCTCGTATTGGTTACCAAACCATACCAAAAATCACAGGGACGATTCACTGTCGCGTAATTACTCGCTGCGTTTTACGTGCATAAATACAATTAGAGACAATGTATGAACAGCTTGCGTAAACGTAAAAAGTTGAACCGTGCTCAAGTTTTAACTTTTGCGCAAACTGTTCATACATCATCTCAATTATACTTAAGCATGTAAAAAATTACGAAAAAATTACGAAACAGTGGAAATTCAGCTTAATGGGACAATAAAACGGTAATCACCTTTTTATGAATATCGCACACGATTTTGTTTGAAACACCCGTACGAAAAATACCAGTATTGTCTGCAGCTAACACACCTCCACTCCTCAAACTGTGGGATCACATCTTCGAAATTTCATAAAAAATTACCAAGCGAAGAGCTCCCAATGCGAAAATGAAAAATCAAAATGTAAAAAAGGACAACACTGGAAAAAATAAAAAATAAAAAATATTTGAAGGACCACAAGTGAGATTTTGCTTACAATACAATAAAATGCAATAGTTTACTAGTTCCTCCAACTTGTTTTATCAGAACTAATTTACAATACGATAAAAAATCAAATGTAAGAAATTACAATATTTCTGTCATTTATGATACATTATTAATAAAATTAATAAGACACTACAATATTATTATATCAAATGTATATATGATTTACTTCATATATATCATTTCACAATATTATTATATATGATACATTAACCAATAATATTTTTTTGTTAGTTAATGCACTTGTTGATCTTAGAGATTCTTTAAACAAGCAAGACTCGTCAGTACTGATTTGTGTCAATTTGAGCACAGGGCAAAAAGTTAGAGGGGAGGGGCTGATGGCACAAGCCCTCAAACTTTTAACAACAGGACACAGCCCAAAATTGACGTAAGGGGTGTAAATAATTTGACAAGGAACTTTATTTAGGCTCAATACAGTAGGAACAGTATAGTTTCTTCGTCTATCGTGATCCAAAGTGTCAGGAATGCTTGTCACGTGACCTATCGCGACCCAAACAGCAACCAATGCCCTGAATTTAACCCTTACACAAAGAACGAAACCCCAACCGTTACCCATTAATCCTTACCCAACAATTCTAAACCTGACACCGGTATAAGTTAGGCATAACCCTAGCTTTCACCCGGTGGTGTCTTAATTCCTGGTCACGTGACCTTTATTGTTCTCATTAATGCGAAAAATACTGGCAGTACAGTTCCTGTTTTACATTCCTCTTGAACTATCCAATGCAACTAGAGTTTTTAGTTTCCTCGCTATAGCCTGGCAGTAGTTCTAATGAGAACTATGGAGAGAAAATCAGAAAAAAGCGAAGAAAATGAAAAGGGAGAATTTGATCTGGCAAGCGGCTATAATTGTAAAATGACTGTACGTTTATTTCATATCTTATACTCTGCTTTTTTGTGCCAAACGATGTTTAGCTCGTGATAAATATCAGCAACAGTTCTATTTTCCTGTTCCTTTGAAATGAATAAATGAATCCAAAACAGCGATAACTCTTTTTCATTTTCAACGAAGGCATATTTTTATATCTTACATAAACACATCATGCAAACTCCTTTACAATTCACTCGCATGCACTTGATACTTATATAAACATTATGCATTTTTAATCCATGTGTCAGTCGTTTGCTAACATGCACGCACTTTTAATTCATATATAAACATTATACTTTCTTATTTTTCTTATTACATGTATCAGTTGTTTACTAACACGCGCACACTTAATACTCATATAAACATTATTATCCATTCGTACTGTATTTCATGTATCAGTTGTTTACTGAAATACGCACACACTTAATAGTTGATAAACATTACTAGTTCAATACAGTTACATATGGCAAGCACACCATAAAATATACTGGGCCTTAGATATGGAATATTGTATTCAAAGACATTAGAAGTTTACCAACAATGTCATCTTTTGAGAAAAACATTCGTAAGCTTGACTTAGATACTTTAGCCACTGATAACTCCTCCGAAACTTGTATATTATGTAGTTCTTAACGTAAGTTTTGTATTTTATCTTGTATATATTGTAAATATTTAAACAATTTTAACCAGTTTCAGCATTTATAAGAAAAGTTAGATTTTGATATTTTTAATATTTTATAGTGTCCTCATTTAGTGGTTTTATTATCGTATAGACACTTAACTAAAGGAACTCATTCATTCGTAATTCATGTATCAGTTATTTGCTAACACCTAACACGCGCTCTCTTAAAACTTAAGCAAATATAAATATTATCCCTTCTTAATTCATGTATCCGTTGTTCGCTAACATGTGTACACTCAATACTTTTATAAACATTATCCCTTCTTAATCCATGTATCAGTTATTTGCTAACACGCGCACACTCAGTACTTATATAAACATCACCCCGTCGTAATTCATGTATCATTTATTTGTTAACACTCTCTTAATACTTATATAAATATTATCCCTCCTCAATTCATGTATCAGTTGTTTGCTAACACGTGCACACTCAATACTTCCACAAACGTTATCCCGTCTTAATTCATGTATCATTTGTTTGTTAACACACGCTCTCTTAATACTTATATAAATATTACCCCGTCGTAATTCATGTATCAGTTGTTTGTTAACACGCGCACACTCAATACTTATATAAACATCACCCCGTCGTAATTCATGTATCAGTTCTTTGCTAACACGCGCTCTTTTAATACTTATATAAATATTATCCCTTCTTAATTCAAGTATCCGTTGTTCGCTAACACGTGTACGCAAACAACACTTTTATAAATATTACTCGTCGTAATTCATGTATCAGTTATTTGCTAACACGCGCTCTCTCAATACTTATATAAAAACTATCCCTCCTTAATTCATGTATCAGTTACTTGCTAACACGCGCACACTCAATACTTATATAAACATTACCTCGTCGTAATTCATGTATCAGTTATTTGTTAACACGCGCTCTTTTAATACTTATATAAATATTATCCCTCCTTAATTCATGTATCAGTTGTTCGCTAACACGTGCACACTCAATACTTCTGTAAACGTTATCCCGTCGTAATTCATGTATCAGTTGTTTGTTAACACGCGCTCTTAATACTTATATAAACATTATCCCGTCATAATTCATGTATCAGTTGTTTGCTAACACGCGCTCTCTTAATACTTATATAAATATTATCCCTCCTTAATTCATGTATCAGTTGTTCGCTAACACGTGCACACTCAATACTTCTGTAAACGTTATCCCGTCGTAATTCATGTATCAGTTGTTTGTTAACACGCGCTCTTAATACTTATATAAACATTATCCCGTCATAATTCATGTATCAGTTGTTTATTAACACGCGCACACTCAATACTTATCTAAACATCACCCCGTCGTAATTCATGTATCAGTTATTTGTTAACACGCGCTCTCTAAATACTTATATAAATATCATCCCTTCTTAATTCATGTATCCGTTGTTGCTAAAGCACGCGCACACTCTAAATACTCATATAAACATTAGTATCCCTTCTTATTTCATGTATCCGTTGTTTTCTAAAGCACGCGCACATTCTTTATTATAAACATTATCCCCTAATATATCAGTTGTTTGCTAAGACGCGCTTACTCTTACATCGTATAAAAACATCTCTTCTCAATTCATGTATAATTTATCGCTAACACGCGCAGCACTCGTAATGCTTATATGGACAGTGTAAAGAGTATCGTGAAGCGGGGAAGAAGCGGCCTTCGGCCCCCGAAACTTCCCTTTAATTTTGGCAATCTCGTCCTTCAGCTTGAATGGATAAAGAGACGAAGTAACTTCCGATAGAGTAGAAGCCAAGCTGGAATCTGCTGGACAGAGGGCGGTGATAGTATCAGCAGTGGACTTGGTGAGGCGAGTGATTACTTGGCGTAAAACTATTTGTGACCAACCACGAGGTGCATGTTTGCCAAATCCTGCTTGGTTATTCGGTGGTTATCTGGTACTCAGCTAGAACTTCCATCAAGGCCACCGGTATGCCCTGCCAAGAATCTGTTGCTTGGTCAGAAGGTTTCATCGAGGAACGCTTCTTGCGAGGCCTGATAAAATGCAATGTGAAAAACAAAAGATTTTACAAGACGAAGGCGAACCAAAAACATATGATATTGAAAGATATGTAACGGTAGCTACGTATTATACTGCCATTGGCCTGAATCCAATACCACACATAAACATTATATCACATATCAGTTATTGCCTAGCACGTGCACTCTTACTACTTATATATAATCATTATCCCTTTAATTCATGTATCATAAAGTTTGCTAACACGCGCATACTTAATGTTTATTTATATAAACATTCATGCCTTCAAAGCCTTAATTCATGTATCACTTATTTGCTTACACACGCACTCTCAATGCTTATTTATATAAACGTTATATGCCTTCTAGACCTTAATTCATGTATCAGTTATTTGCTAACAAGCGCACTCTTAATACTTCTATAAACATGACCCCGTCGTATTTCATATAATAGTTACGCACGCACTCTTAATGCTTACGAATTCAGACTGGGTGATGTTTTGTATGTATCAGTTGTTTGCTAATACGCACACACTTAATTCTTAAATATCCATGACCAGTCCTTAATTTATGTATCAGTTGTTTGTTAACACACACAAACAATTAATTCTTGTATATGCCGGCATTATTAACCCTCCTTAATTCATGTACCAGTTATTTGCTAATATACGCAAACTATTAATACTTATAAAAAAATTATCCCTCCTTAATTCATGTACCAGTTATTTGCTAAAACACGCGCACCTTCTTGCTTGTTATATAAACACAGTTATCATTCCTTCTTAAATCATATATGGGTCGAGCTTGCTAACACGCGCAACATGGTTGCTATCGTTAATAACGCCTAAATTTTAAAGCAGGCCTTATAAATCGCTGTTTTACGACTAAGATAATTTGCACAGATTAGAAACTATCAGAAGCATGCAACAGGAACAGCTATTGATCCATTATCCTGATCATGGGTCCATTTCATCGGATGAGAGTGAAGATCCTTTCATAGAGTTTCCAAGGCGTTTTGAAGTAGCTTGAAATAGCTGAAAATATATAGTACATTTAACAATTAGACTGCAATCTCGTAGTTTCTTACCGTGGTGGAAGTATTAAAATTCACGGGAGTTTCGCTGAATGTTTGAAATGAGAAACCCCCAAAAGGTAGCAGACTTGTGTTCTTGTGGACATTGTTTCCCAAAGGTTCTCGATCGGTGGTTAACCTCCCAGTCGTCGCAAAAACGAATTTCAACCCCTAAAAGGTCCGTCAATCACTCCCAGCACTTTAATATGGAAGTTCCCTTAGGTCTTGTTTTACCTGAATGGCTATAGGATAAGCCCCGACCCAAGAATCAAGATGACGGAATTCCAGCAGTTTTCTAGGGTACAAAAATATTTGTATAAAATTCCTGGAGTTTTTCTGGAGTAGTGTGAACACTGCAGACCACAATTGTCAAAGTATATACCCAATTTCAGACGAAGATAGCAGCTCAATTCCAATTTTTCGGAGCCTTACATATCTACATAGGGACGTACTACCCGGATTTGATGACTACTTCTGCACCCAATTTTGTAGTTAACGGCTATGGGTTATTGAATGCCCAGGGATTGAGCGTAAACACGAAAAGTCTATGATCAGTTTCCTTTTTTTTTTCTCCTAAAGTTAGTTTAGCAAACAGGGAAACACTAGGCGCAAGTTAAAAGGCGACCGCAAGGAGTCCAAGGAAGCATGACGCTTGAGCCCAACCTAAGAACAAAAGACTTTGAATTATTATGTTCCTGTTGATGTACCTGTGATGTGATTTGTTTCGCGTCACTAGTCGTCCTTGTGTCCTTCTTCTCCTCCTTTATAACCTGAGGTGAAAACGAAATGTCTATAAGGCCAGGCCAAACAAGAACGGGAGTCAACGAGAGCTAAAGAATAAGAATTAGACGAGAGTTTCCTTTAAGTCTCAGTTACTACAGCGATTCCAGTCAAGAGATTTAAAGTGTACAAGTAGAATGTACACGTGACCAAAGCGCTCATCTTTTTAACAGTGGCCAATTCCTGACTGAGATCTCTTCAATTTAAAAAGAACGTGTCTGGATAGCTTTGCAGTAGGTGGATGAGGCGAACGAACGTAATAACTAATTCCCTCCATGAACTTAATAATTGGACATGATTAAATAGTTGAGCCCACTGAACATTTACGAAAACTTCTGACTGCAAAACTCATAAAAATTTGAAGCGAAGGCCAAACAAAAGAAAACTCTGAACGACGACTTTCAAGATCATGAGTTTCAAATTTGTGATGTTGCAGCTCTCGTAAGGTCTCACATCATTGGTTTGCAACCCTTAGAGCTAACAATAGGACAAACAACACAACAATGGACCCTAACCCTGAAAACAATAGCAGCTGTGTTTTACCGGTCCAATGAAAATAGAGGTTTCGAAGAGCTGCAACCCTACTGAAATTTGTTAAGGGCTGTCGATAAGTGCATGACCAATTTCAAGGCAAACGAGAGGAAGTCGGCGACTCTAGTCCTCACTTTTACTCATGGCTTTGAATCACTTTCGCAAATAAGCAAAGGCTTGTTCGAGCAGCTGCATCAGATGATGACATCAAGACTTACCTCTTTCCAGCTATTCCTGGGTTCTTTTCCCTTTCCTTAATGATGAAAATTCCTCAATCTAAGACAGAATGCAGATTTTAATAAATTCTCCATAAAGGTACATGTAAGGCAACATCAAATTCAGTTGAGCTCTCCTCGCCTTTGAAGTGATCAGTAGAGTTGCATGTCCGTAGTCACGATAATTGTCAGTCTTTTGAAATCAGCCGCATAAAACAGATCTTTTAGCAGATTTTCTCTCGTTTCCATCGGTGACTTTTCTAAAACTTCGCCAATTGTGAGATACAAACGTTCACATATTCTTTTAAGAAAAAAATATGTAACAGGGCCTCACAGAATACCACTATAACAGTGAAGTGAGCTCCCTGTATAACGATTGTTATTGTTATTATTATTATTATTATTATTATTATTGTTATTGTTATTATTATTATTTGTTTGATAGCTCAACGTACGAAATTGCGTGGTATTGGGAAAACCGTCTCGCTGACCCTGTGTCTTTTCCTTCACAAATGTTGTCCGTATTCATTTCCGCCAGATTGCCATTCTCTTGGTGTTGTGTTTCCATGGCACTGACAACTGATAAATAAGGATATAAAAAATGTTGAAATCCTTTCGTAAACTACAATTGGAAGACAAGAAAATTGTGCGTTATTTTGTCAATTATATGCACGGGCTTTTATTAAGTAATGCTTCACATAAGAACTATAGCAAACTTCATTGTTCTGCGGCATTGGCTCTTCCCCACATAGAATATCTTTGATTTTAAGAATAGAGGAGTGGCTGATAGTTCATAATTATATTTCAGTATAAAAATACAGAAAATCCATTTGCGTCAAATATATTTTAGGAAATGTTCGTGCTTAACCAATCAGAATAGCAGAAGACAATAGCTACTAATTTTGCTTCTTTGATGAAGCTCCCCAAATACAATATCTTTTAAAAATTGCAAGTTGTTTGATTGGGTCTCAAAATACTTGAAACCATAAAAAAATTAGACTTTATGCACCTTGAACCTTAGCTTTTTAGCGGTGTTTGAGTCTAGGCCAATGAGGTCACTAGTTGTAACAATGATAATAGTTGACATTCCATCGTGCATTGCCGTTCAGCGCTATCCTTCATATACGGATCATAACTTAATACCCTAGGGAGCCACCTAACTTTCGCTGGCGGCCAATTCTGTTCTGTTTAATCCCAGCTATGGATAAACCTCTTTCTGTGATAGACTTAAATGAATGAATTAGAAAAAAAAGTGAGGACATATATGTATATACGTATATATACCTTGTTGCAATTTGTATCTCGCATCTTAGTATTTTAGTATCACCAGGTCCAGTCTAATAGGCTCCTGGCATCCCTGAGAACTGCAAGATTAAAATATTGCAAAACTGTAAGATTAACATTGTTATTGGTAAATATTAGTTATTAATCTTAAATCGTAGAGCGGTCTTCACTCGAGTGTCTTAAAACCAAAACCATAGTAACCACAATGGCCAATCACAACAAACACAGACAATCCAATGAACCAATCAGAGCTGGCAGCAAATACTGTTGCCGGCGCCAAGCGCGGGAAAACGCGTGCGAGCAAGTCAGAATTAGTTTTGGTTTTACCTCTGATTGGTTGAAAAAGTGGCGTGAGATATTTTAACCAATCACAAAGCGCAGCAATGCAAAACCAAAGCAATAGCAAAGTTACTTTCGATACTCAATTGAAAACCACACTGTCACTTTTCCTTTGTTAATCGTAAAAAAATCCAGACTTACCTGTTAGTTAGTTGCATTGTGTGTTAAACGATGGTTTGTTGATAGACTTGAGACCCATTTTCTTCATAAGGAGAATCCTGTCTTCAATCCGTAATTCCCTGTAATTCTCTACAAAGACAACTGTTTACGCAACAAAAGAGCATTAGTGATAGAAAACAGATTTTTCTAATCCGTGTAATTATGAGGAATGTAAGTGGCGATAATATGTGCTCCAAAATTATCGCGCGCGTGTTGCGTGTATGTGGTCGCGCAGTTGCAGGTGTCGCGTACGCACAGTCTCTCTCCCTCACTCAAAAAAAGTATAAGTATACATACCTAGCTGTAATTATTATCTCGCAATTGGCTTTCACTTGCAGCGGTTTTGTCGACATCTCCAGTCTAATAGGCTCTTCGCATCCGTGAGAACTGCAAGATTTAAACATTGCAAAACTTTAGATTAATATTTTAATAGGTAAGTGTCAGTTACAACCTTATTTTTCTTACTCGCGTCTTGCGGCCCAAGTTTATATATTAATCTGATATCGCAAAGCGGTTTTCACTCGAGTGTCGTAAAGCTAAAACCAAAGTAATCACTGTAGCCAAGCGCAACAGATAGAGACAATCCAATGGACCAATCAGAACTCGAAGCAAAAACATGTAGCCGGCGCCAAGCGCGGGAAACAAGTGCGAACAAGTCAATACAATACAGTACAATAACTTTCATTTCAACACGATAGTGATTAAAGCGTTGCCGCTTATGGGGTCGTGCATTTAAGCTAACTAAAACTTAAACAATAAGTGTATATTAAAATCGTCTTAATAATATAAAAAAATTATCGTTATTATAGTGGGACACTGTTTGTGGAGATTCAGCCCGAAAATCTAAATTACGTAGATTGTCAGATTTAGAGGCCATTTTAGTATAATTTTTAACGTTAGATGTCTTTACAAGGTCATAAGTAAGAAGATTCCACACAATAGATGCTCTGTGTGCTATTGAGTTTTTCATGAAATATGTGTTAAAGCGTGGCACTATTACCTTATTCTTAGTTCGTAAGCGATGCATTGAAGAAGGCTTCTTGGTTAATATGCCCCCATGGAGGGAGGAGTGGAACCATAAAAGATCTTAATCGATTAGTTACGATTGGTTTTGGTTTTACCTCTGATTGGTTGAAAAAGCGAAGCAATATGTTTTAGCCAATCACAAAGCGCAGTAATGCAAGACCAAAGCAATAGCAAAATTACTTTCAACGCTTAATTGTAAACCGCACTATCATTTTTCCTTTCTCGATTGTAAAAAAATTTACAAGTTACCCAAGACTTCCCTGTTAGTTAGTTTCCTTGTGTGTTAAGCGGTGGATTGTTGATAGACTTGAGACCCATTTTCTTCATAAGGAGCCACCTGTCTTCAATCAGAAATAACCTGCAAAATATTCACTTCAAATGAAACTTCCATTAGTAATATCACCATTACACAGACTTTTTCTAATCAGAATAATTATCGAGCATGCAAGTGGCTATAATATGGGCTTTAAAGTTATCGCGCGCGTGTTGCGTGTATGCTCTCGCGCAGTTGCACACGTGGTCTCAGTCTCAGTCTCTCACTCTCGCTCTCGCTCTCACTCGATTATCATCATCTATCTTCTCTGAAAGTGAAGAATAAGGTCATCAATCCCCCTCCTCCAAGTTGTCCTGTCTCTGGCTGCAGTCTTTGCCTCTCTCCAGGTTCTAAATCCTTGCTGTGTCCTTTCTTTATCGACTCGACGGTTCTCCTCCACGTCTCTCTTGGCCGTCCCCTCCTATGCTTCCCATGTTAATGCGATCTTGGGGTGCCTGCCAGGTGACATTCTTAAAACATGACCTAATCATTTCCATTGCCTGTATCTTACTTGTTCACCAATTGACCTTGCGCCAGATATTTCTCTAATCTCATTACTGACCCTTGTCGACCTGTATGGAACCTCCATTGTTTTAACAAATTGATGTTAAGTTGTTGAAAATGAAGCCTAAATTTATATTTTTAAAACAACAAGTGCAAAGTTGATTTTAGTGTCAAAAAAAAAATTAATATATAAATATCGCCTATTTTCGCTTTTGATTTTCCCGCGCGCCGCCATTTGGAATATTTATAACGTCATATGGTTGCCTAATTGTTGCAAACAAAAGAACGTCTATTCTTAACAATAGCGGCAACCATATGACGTCATAAAAAATTTAAAGGTGAAAAAAGACGTAATTCAAATCAATTATTTTGTACACTGAAAATATATTTCCAATTGTTAATAAAATAATGGAAATTTCGACTTTGTATCCAACAATTTAACGTCAATTTGTTATTACAATGGAGGTTCCCTTAAGATAAATGAGTTATTCAATGTCTTTTAAAAATTGCATGTTGTGCGATTGGTCTCAAATTACTTGAAACCTTAAAAAATTACACAAAATTGTGTCTTGAACCTTTTTAGCGGTTTTTGAGTCTCGGCCAATGAGATCACTAACAATAAAAAGTTGACATTCCATCGTGCATTGCCGTTCAGTACTTTCCTTCATATGCGGATCATTACTTAAATCTGTTCATATATTATTACATGTGTTACAATGTAGGTTTATCCTAAAACTGTAGCTTATTTTACTGCTATCAGTGCATAGATTTGTGTCATGTCTTTGAGTATGGATGTATTGGAAAGTTAAACGGGGTGGACAACTCTATCATATATGAAGGGAGGGGGTAATATTATGCTTGAAATAAACGGATCAAATTTTGTTTTTGGGCAACCGTGCTCGATTCATACAAAACGAGTACAAATTACAGATCGATCGGACACGGATAGAACCCAAAGGAGCACGGGTTAGGTTTGTGGAAAAATTCATAGAATACGATTTGGATGAACGAAAATGCACCCGTATGCAGAAAGTCGTATCGACATGGATTGCAAGCCCAAGATGACTAGAGACTAGAGACCCATTCAGGTATTCAACGGTTTCAAGTGGTATACCGTAAAATATCCCAAGAGTTACTTGAGTTTTCTTAGTATACACAGGAGCCTTTTGTCTCATGTGTATACAAAGAAAAATCAAGTCACGAGTACGTCATCCCTTTATAACTTTGGTACCACAGTTTTTGACAATTAAGGCCCGGTTCAAACGTCGAACTTCACATGTGCCGAACCTAATGCAAATGAGAAAAATCTATTGTTCTTGCTCATTTGCATTAGATTCGGCACATGTGAAGTTCGACGTTTGAACCGGGCCAAATTTTCGGATATCGTTACAATGCCAGTTGCAAGTTTTTAATCAATTTCTGAATTTTCCAAAGTTTATCGAAGGCTCCCAACAATTCACCGAAGGAGTCACGCAAATGTCCGATCATTGTCAGTGCGAAGGTCATTTTAATGTTTTCGGCATTTTTTTGCCGAAGATTACCGAGGACTTCCGAAGCTCAGAACACTAGTTAGTTCAATTTACGACGCCGTCAAAGTCACTGCACGAAAAGTTGGCTTTGATCACCTTTGATTTCCATCAATGGTGAGACAAAGTTGCGCGACATAGGCATCAAACGTGATCAAAGCCTTTACAGTAATTTTGACATTGCTTTTGACACTCTTTTCACACGCGTCAAAAGTGCTAAACATTTGATGCAAATCACAGGCGAATCGAGACAAAGCAACAAAGACAATGACAAAGACATAGCAACTTTTGACAGCAACTTTGTTATACGTTTGATAAGCGTCAAAGATGCACAGCGTCAAAGGTGCACTAACTTTGACTAAAATCAAAGATGGGCCTTGCCACCTTTGCCGTGACACCCGCGTCAAAGGCTTGGTAAAGACGGTCTTTGAGCTTCTTTGCCATATTTAAAATATGTCAAAGGTTTATGGTAACGAAAAGTAAAGATGTAGGATGTAAAAACCATGTTCAGAAGTTGCTAATCCGAAATGCCGCTTCGTTGAGGCATATGTGAGGATTGTATCGTATCGAATGCGGAAAAGCGAAGCACAGAACGTGAACTGCCGAGATGCGCATTGAAGTCTGCGTACTATATAGTTTTGGACCAGTCTTTAAACAGTGACGTTTAGAAGAGATGCCTTAAACTTCGTAATAAAATCGGATTATTGCCGCGAATATCCTGGAAACACTATTTCAATCAGGTAGAGTTTCCTCGGGCTATATAATAGCACGCGGCCAAACTTTACGGTCCGCAATACAAGTCAAAGCAGACCTTTGTATGTAAGGGCCTGTCTCCCTGGGTCGGTTCCAAGAGGACCAAGTGACTAGCAACCAGCTCAGGGTCCGGAGAGTGCAGAGTCCGGCCAATCGGACTCTGTTGATCTACTGATGTTGACGGAGAGACTAGGCAGATCGCCAGAGATGACTTTGTTCTTGACCCTATCCTTCCATGAGTCATTTCTGAATTGAGGACTATCCTGAGCATGCGAGTTTAGCGGCCGTCAATCCGGGTCTCTTGCTCTACTGTGAGCGTCCATGACTCCAAGGGTAGAAGGGAAGAATGAGTTCTTCCGGTATCGTGGACTTCCAAATGGTCTTCATTGAGGTCGTGGAGAGCTCTCCAAGCTTGTGCTTTCTTCACCCGGATGTCTTTCTCAGTGGAGCTGACATAGGAGCCAAGGTACTTCAATTCCTTTTTAGAAGCGAGTGATAATCTATCTTTGGTGGTGACCTTGACTTCTTCATGACCTCTGTTTTCGTAGCGTTGAGCTAAGACCCACCTTCTTACATTCACCCTCCACGCTAAGCAGCAAAGCCTGTGCATTCTCAACCGATCGAATCTGTCACAAGCGCAATGTTACGACAAAGTCGAAGTCAGTCAGGACCACAGGACCGACTCTTCTGCTCTTTCCAGGGTTTATTGTTAAACCTTAAAGCTGCCCTTTCCCAGCCAGTCACAGAGCATAATCAAGGATTATTTTGAAGCAATGATTATATCAATAAATAACAATAATTACTAATAATAAGAGAACATTGAACAATACAATAACATATTGAAAAAAAAGTTAAGAGTTTGAGAAAGCGAAAATACGTGGTCAAGGGTATTGGAGAAAGTTACCAAGCACTCAGCTCAAAAAGCTGAATATTAGACTTTAGAAACGTAAAACTCAAGAGGTGGTTCAAAAAGTCGACAAGTAAGCTATATTTAGTGTAGACCACGTGAAGCATCGTGAAACTAAGAACCGAAGGAACCAACCAGCACTCCACTTTAGTGTAGTTAGGTGTCCCCTATTAGTGGAGGGATTTCCCTCTGCTAGATGACTTTTGACACATAAATAAAGTTATTATATCAGCAGTAAAAACTATCTGTATGCTATACAGTTAAAAGGAACACAGGGCGCCAAGGCGTGACCTGTGCTCCAACTAGTGAGACTAGAGTTAAAAAATATTATTATATAAAAATATTATGATTATTATTATTATTATTATTAATACTATTATTATTATCCACCTATTCCTCTACACCCACCACGTGACCTTTCAGAAGGATATCTCACTTCAGAAATGATCTTGTGGGTATGCACTAAAACAAGGAACACCAGAGCATTGTAGCACCGTCCAAGATTCAAAGAACACGAATAACCGGTCTAGTTAGCTGTTTAGCTTGTGGTTAAGGTTAGGGTTAGCCGATATATACAGTATTCCGGGCTGTTCCGGTGTTCCGTTGTTCTTGTCTCCCGGTGTCCCGGTTTCCCGGAGTTCCAATATTTCTGGCTGTGATTGGAGGTGCGCGACATATCATTGTTTTACGAGACAGATGAGATTAGCCAGCATGTATCAAGCCTTTTCTGATTCATCTTAGCTCGAGTGTTCCTTTATTACAATCTCATGATCAACTATTGGAGGCACTCATGAAATGTCCTTACAACCACTGCATTGACCAACTGCGTCCTACTAAGAATAACAACAACAGCAAATTTGATTACAAGGGTAGTAAATCATGTACACGAAAGCGTTTTTCCTTGTGATCTTGTTTTAAAGCTCCTAGAGTTTAACAAGAATTGTACAAACAATTAACTTAGGATTTTAACATTTAACTATTTATTTTAGAATTTTATTACTAGAACATTCGTAGGATATTTGTGGTATAATCAGTATAGTACAGTGTTTAGGAGGATTTTAGCATTTTATAAGAATTTTATACTATTATATTTTTAGGATAACTTGTATCATAATTATTATAGTGTCCCAATTAGTCCATATGGGCTAAACAAATTGACACTTAAATAAAGTTCTTACTTTACTTTACTTTAGCGTGCAGAGTAAGTAAAGAAAAGTAAATAACGTTAGTAAAGTAATACAAGTAATACTAAATAGTTTCCACTGACGAATCCGTGCCCCCCATCTGAAAGCTGAAGGGTCATGGCTCGTGTACGACGACTGTATTGTGATGTATTGTGTTAGGTAGTGTTAGGTTGTATTGTGTTGTATGGTATTAGGTTTTATGACACGTCAGTCAGGTCGTCGTACATGAGCCATGACCCCATCTGAATCAGAAGAAAGTACAAATTGTCAAAACCCAAGCAATATAATTTAGTCAGCCTGCGTAGCATTCGCCTGTTTGGAAAAAGTCGTAACAATCGGCGCATTGCAAGGACTAACGCGACAACTTTACACGAATTCTGCAATTAAATCAAACCATAACCTGTCCCAATGAAAACCAAAGAAGCATACGATACCACGACCATAATATGTCTTCGACGAACTTCATCTTTTTTTTTTGCTGTTCTACTTTGTCATTCATAGTTCGTCTTCAGTGTCCAAGGTTGTAGAAGTAATGGAGGTTTTCCTAGCAGAGGTACGTGTTCCGGTTTGAGGAGATTGGCGCTTGCAGAATGTCCTCCATTCCCTGAATACAGAATGACAAGAAAATATTAGATGAGTGCTACCAAATTAATATTTCAGCGGCAACTTTATTTAGCGAGTTAAAATCGCTCTAAATTTATAAATTTGTTGAAAATTGAATATACTTCTTCACTGAAATGTACGTACATAATCAAACTACGCGTTTGACAGTGGAAGTAAACCGCATCTTATTTTTGATGTACGTCAGTGTGCTCAAAAGGTGGAAATATACCGCTAACTAAAGTTGAAAATAGCGTTACCTTAGCTGTTATATGCCAAAGTTGTTATAAAAGTCTCAAGTCGCCATGAATTCAATGAATTTTCCTTCAGTAATTTTGTGCACTACTTATAAACCGTTCACGCTTTAACCTAGCTCTCGAGGTTGAGAGCTTTCTTTCTGGTCGTAAAAAACCTACAAAATGTAAATAAAACTAATTTTAGGACAACAATTAACATTAAAAACCCAGAAAGCTTTTTACATGCAAAGCGTGAACGGCCGCAAAGATTGTTACTTGGCAAGTTAGTTCTTACCTTGTATCACGGAAAATATGCCTCCGAGGTAAATTGTTATCCCTTTCTTCTTTAGCGGACTGCGTGCAATACTTCTAGTAAAGTTTTCACAACTTCTTAATTTGCTTAAATTTTGAATTTGCATTAGATGAGTTTGTGAAGTTCGGACTAAACAGTGATAAAAAAAATTATGCAAAATAGGCGCGAATTTCTTACGCTGGCTCGACGGCTTGCGGCAATTTTTTCTTTTTTTCTGATTGGTTGGACGAAATTAGGGCGTCTTTATATTGGTTGAATGTTGACATACTGTCATTTGTCTCAGAAAGCTGTGCATGAGAAAACGGTCTTTTGGGAATTAAATCGATAATTTTTTTTTAGACAAATTATGACAATGGGATATTTCATTTATTTGATATTTACATATATCTTATTGGACGGTTTAGTGTGTAGTATCGTGGGATATTTTTACGAGTCTCTTAAATATCCCACGATACTACACACTAAACAGTCCTATAAGAGATTTATTATTCAACTTAGTTATGAACTTTTTCTTACTTTTTCAAGTTTGTCGTGCGCGCGCTTTTTGAACTTGTTTGTCAGCGCGCACGCGCTTATATTCAAAAAAATGATGACGAATTGCGTGTACTTTTTGTACAGCGAAGAAAGACTTTGTGTGATTAGTAATAGCAATTGGACTGAGTGGAGTACAATTCAGGGAGCAATCGTAGCCCGATTACTCCTTGAATTGTACTCCACTCAGTCCAATTACTATTACTAATCGGGCGAGTAATTTCAAATCAACCGAGCGCGTAGCGCGAGGACGATTTGAAATTACGAGCACGATTACCCCTGACCAATCAGAAATCTAGAAAATTATTATCGAGAGGTAAAAATTTACTAATAAAAGATATAGTTGAATTAAATGTCCTATTCGAACCGTACTTTTTAAAATTACTCAATCTCTCCATAATTTGATTCATTATCTCATTAAAGAGGGAGACTGCATCAGTCCCTTGCACATTAATGATTACGTTGAAACACAGGTGAACCAAGCACAATATGCGAGTGGGGAAACTGGGTACTAGAATTGAGCCTTTGTTTAGCTTTGTTTTGCTTTGCAACATTTGCGAAAATTTCTGCACGAAATTTATAACTTTTCTCTTAAAAAGTACAAATGAAGTTTGAAATAAAGTGTTAACTTGTAACCTGGTGTATTTGTTTGTTCATTGGGTCCCTCCATGGCCTGTATTTGAGTATTTTTCCATGCGCTTCATCATGTATAAATATATTTATACATGATGATGTAGCGCATGGAAGAAAATACTCAAATACAGGCCATGGAGGGACCCAATGAACAAACAAATACACCAGGTTACAAGTTAACACTTTATTTCAAACTTCATTTGTACTTTTTAAGAGAAAAGTTATAAATTTCGTGCAGAAATTTTCGCAAATGTTGCAAAGCAAAACAAAGTTAACAAAAGCTCAATTCTAGTACCCAGTTTCCCCACTCGCATATTGTGCTTGGTTCACCTGTGGTTGAAACAGAAATGTGCATCTTGAAGTTCTTGAATTCCATCAAAATTTTCTCGTATATTATTTCCACGACAAGTCATTTGTACTGAGCTTTATTTCTCTATCGTCTTGCACAATGACTGGATTTATTTTTTGTATAAAAGGGATCGGTTCATAACGGTAGAGTCTACCTTCTATACCAAATTGAAGGAACGTTGTCGGGTGAAAAGCATAAACCATGAACGATGCGACCCAAAGGTTTACCGGGAAGTTGGACAATTTAATCTTCGTCTGTGAGTTTAATGTGATAATGTGTGGAAATGCCACTGACCACCAAAGCGGTCAGGCAAAAAAGCTTCTGTTTCCACTGCGTCGAACATGCGCGGAAACAAAACAACAACGGTGCGATCATACAGTTGAAGAAAGAGAATTTATAGGAACATGGTGTTTGAATGAAGTGCAAAAAGCTTTGGAAAAAGGATATGATTGAAAAGATTTATGAAGTGTGGCATTTCCCAGAAACAACAGAAGATCTATTCAAAGAATATGTGAAAAAAGTCATGAAAATAAAACTGGAGACATCCGCTTTGACAGTTGGCGAAGACTGTAAATATAAATCACAAAAGCATTTCAAAAGAGTTGTGAAAGAAAGATTAGGGATTGAATTAGATAAGATTGAATTTAATGCTGGAAAAAGAACCATTGCAAGAGCATGTCTGAATAGTCTATGGGGCAAGTTTGGGCAAAGAAACAATATGAAACAAAATAAATATGTCACTGAACCAAAGGAATTTTATGAGATACTGTTGAATGATAAAATAGATAATCTGTTGGTACACTTCATCAATGAAGATATGGTGCAAATGACCTATGATTTGAAAGGACAGTTTATTGAAAATGCAAACTGTACAAACATATTTATTGCTGCATTTACAACCAGCCATGCCAGAATGATGCTATATGATGTGTTACGATACGCTTGGTGAACAAGTTTTGGGATTCGATACAGATAGTGCATGATATGTGCAAAGACCAGGCGGAGCCACTGTTGAAACAGGGGATATGTTAGGAGAATTAACAGATGAGTTAGGCGGTGATAAGATTGTGGATTGGTGTGGATCTGGGCCAAAGTCATATAGTTATGTGACAGGCAAAGGAAAGATAACATGTAAAGTAAAAGGCTTCCTCTTGAATCATGAAAATAGCAAATTTCTGAATTTGCCGGAAATGAAGAAAATCATAAATAAACAAAAGGAAAGAATCACATTGGTTAATGAAAGACATATAGCCAGAAATCCAAAGACAAAAGAAGTTTTCAATGAATACCAGGAGATTTCAGATTCGTTTATGATAAGCAATGCTTTAATCGTGTTGAAACCGGACTAGATACAATCCCGTATGGACTTTAGGAAGTTTGCGATCGCTAGAGGCAAGCAGTGAGGTAACTGTGGCTTTAGGGCGGGTTTGGAGGCCGTAAAGAAGGCGCAGGTAGTTACCCTTAGGAATAGACGGTGGTGGGACGGAGATGGAACTGTGGCTTTCAAAAGGCTTTAGAGACTGCACCGAGGGCGCAGTTAGTTACCCTTAAGGTGGAGTGGAGATGGAACTGTGGAGATTTCACGGTGGTTATTTTAAGGCTGTTGAAAGTTAGCGGTGATTATTTTTTTGTTCTTAAAATTGACGGTGTGTGCCCTATAGTGCCCTACATAACTACTTCTGTGACAGAATATACATTATATTAACACAGGATGCATAAATCATGCTCTTAAATGTCTCAAACAAAGAAAACATCTTGATAATCAAGCAATAGAATATTACTAGCTTGCCAATGCTGCCTACCCAGAATCCCATTCGGTCTCATCGTCCATGGTTTAGTCAACGTTTCTTCAATTTGGTGAATAGCTCAGAAGGAGGTCGGACACTTATTGAGAATATATAACGTAATGTCGACACTTATTTTCAATAAATTTTTAAGTGTAAAAAAGAAAATCTAAAATCCCCACTCAGGATTGAACCTGTGACCTCAGCTAGGGTTAGGCTTACATAGCCTACCGTACCACAGTATCACATAGCTTCTCGGGTTGTTTAGGCCTAAATTTAACTATATAAACTGCTAACCCCAACCTCAACTGAAAGCTAACCAGTTACTTCGTTATATAAGTCTCAATAAGGTGTCCGATCCCCTTCTGAGCTATGGAATCTAGACTCTTCCGTTGATAACCTTCCATTCCTTTAATGGAATATTGATTCGCAAATCCTTTCAATGCCGATTTATCGTGTACCAGTTTTTGTTTTGCCTTGGTTTTGGATAGTGGTGTCCTCGTCACTCTTTCATCGTGTGAGGACGGTGGTGGGTATACGCTCACCTTTGTTGGGAACAGTTTGTTTTAGAGTTATTGTTCTATTTTTTTGTCATAATTATTGCTTACAATACGGCCGCGTGTGTGGCCAAAGTACGACAAAAGGTGTAATGTCAATTCGCCTGTAACTGTAACTGTAACTGTAACAGTAAATCTTTATTTAAACATGGTAGCACACAGAGCTTGATAAAATTAGTTACAAACAGGCAATGCATGAGGCATAAAGAATAATTTGTAGCAGGTAAGTGCATGCTCAAAATCGGCCGATAAGAAAGCACGAGACACCTAGACTGCCTGGACAGGGTCTATAGAAATTCCGCAACATCTCCGGCATGTCGCCCTGAGTAAGCGTCTGGGAGTGTGTTTCGCCACAATAATAAAAAAAAAAAAACAAAAGACTGTTGCTAGTCTTGTTTTTCGCTTGCTCTCGCTGCCTTTTCTCTTCTTTCTAGTTTCTGTGATTTTCGAGTTGTTTTGGGGAAAAAAACTTGTTCGAACTAGTTGTAGTGAAATTGCTATAATTTTCATCAACCATGTTTTCAAAAATTCAGCTATGTATCACGATTCTCAGATACTTTTGTCTGCTTTTGAGACGTCAATATAAAGTCGTATTGTCGTCTCAAAAACCAGCCTGTGATTGGTTGAAAATTTCCAGCGGCAATTTCATGGGTTCCTTGCGTAGAAAACCAAAATTTAAAATTATCTTCCAAAGAGGGGCAAAAATGTTGATTACTTTGTCAAGTTTGGCAGATAAACAACGCTGTATTCAATGCAACGACCCTCTCTATCGAAAGTTAACGATAAGATGAGTTTAAAAGCTGCTTTTGTTTGTTTGAACGGTTTGTTTACATTGAGCCGTGCTGTGCGCGCTATCACACCATCCTAATTTGAAAAAAAGTTTTGGGCTAAAACTTCGGCAAGTTTGCGTTATTCACTCATTTTTTCGACGTTTGTAACTTTGAAAAACTTCAAATTTTAAATTTCAAACTTCAAACTTTAAATATATTCCTTATTGGGCTCCGTCGCTTCGCGACTCCGCCCAATACGGAATATATTTTCTCCCAACTAGCCAACTAGATTTTGACGCCTCAAAATCGAAATTAGTTTATAATATATATCGTATATGTTAAGAAACACGCATTCGTCAAAATGTCTGAATTCATCAAAACATGAAATCAATTATTGAAAACACGAATTCGCCAAATACTTTCGAATTAGTCAAAACACGAATAAAAATACCAAAACACTGATAGACATTCCTATGGCCTCAGGCGGTTGGTTACACGGTTTATTACCTGAAGAGTGAGTTAGGCCAGGCAAGGTGTTTGGTGTTTGGTATTTTATAAAAGCCTCTTAAAAACTCGTATCCACCAGATGTACCAATACAAGAGCAGTGGAAAAGCTTCCAATACTTTCTCATGAACACGGGAAGAACTCCCAATTTTATTGAAGATCTTCTTTTCACCGAGCTCAGCCGCACTTAAAGCAATTCGATCACCAGCCGAAGGTGAAGAGTTGGCGTCCACCTCGGCGGCTAAACAGAAGAACGACCTTGTCCAGGCGTGCGTTTCAAAAGTCACGAAAACCTTCCGGCCCCGAAAAGCTGTGTTATTTGCAAAATATTTACCTACAAAGATTCGGTTTTTGTTGATTTTGAAAGCTAGGCATTAAATCTTACGTTTACTGCATGAGATGGACTGGTTTGCCGGCTAAAAATTTCAACGCCATTCGTTAGAAACTGAATTTAAAAGACAGCTTTCGGGCACGAAACGTTTTCGGGACTTTCGAGAAACGCAGGCCAGGTGTTTTTGGGAATAAAGTATGGTTTCCGCCGTGACCCACTACCCCTGCCAGCGGAATTTGGTCGAGGCACAGGACTAACTGGTGGCCGAAATCCAAATATTCTTCAGCGTTCCTCAAAAGCAGAGTCAACAGAAGATCCACCAAGTGCCACGCGTGGCAAAATATACGATGGCGGCGGGCCACGCTGGATAATTTCGGTAACGTTTACAACCACAGATGTACTAGTCTCACAGCTGAGCTGCTTGCCCTCCAACGGCTTCGGTCCTAGACGAAGCCGTATCTGTCCATCTGGAGGTTTCTACAAGACTGTCGCTGTGGAAATTAGCCTTTGTGCACACTGCCTGAGGATTTCACGATACTCCATGATGGGATGCGATGTACAGGGAGCTTCCTGTTAGTGCACATGCCCAAGTTGTCGTCTCCAGAACACCACGACCCATTCTCGTCCCCAGAGCCTTCGTTTCGTTTGGTCAGCGGAAAAAAACGAAGGGCTCTGGTAACAGTGTCTTCCGGACGTCGTAAAATCCACGACATCCGTTAGCGCATGCCTAATGCATTAATGTACTATTGCGCTTGCTCAATGCCAGAAACCGGAAATAAAAAACCTTTCGTGTGTGCATTCTCGTCCCCAGAGCCCTCGTTTCGTTTGGTTGAGCTCTGGAGACGAGAATGTTGTGTGTGTGGAATGGTTGTGCCTAAATCATACCGTCCAGAAGGACGTCGGACACCTTATTGAGACTTATATAACGTAATGTCGACAATTAGAATTTAATTTTTTAATAAATTTTTAAGTGTAAAAAAGAAAATCTAAAATCCCCACTCAGGATTGAACCTGTGACCTCAGCTAGGCTTAGGCTTACATAGCCTACCGTACCACTGTACCACCTAGCTTCTCGGGAATTTAAGGTGGCTCCCAACAGTTTCCAGCACTTTCCACGACTTAGATTTTGATGGGTCATTAAAACCACTCTTTATCAGTTGATGCTACAATCATGATATCAAACGAATGCCCAATGATTGGTGAACACGTTGTTATCATTTTTGTGACACAATATGTTACTATAGCAACAGTATAATGTGCTGAAAACATCCTTAATTTTAGCTTTAAGTGTTAATAACTCAAAAATGACTCGGTGAACCTCTTTTTTTATTGTCAAATTTTGATCAGTAGGATAAGATGCAACTTTTGGCAAAGTTTAAAAAAATTCTGTAGGTGGGGTTCAGAGCCACCTTTAATTTTCGAAAATTTAAGGTGGTTCTGAACCCCACCTACATAATTTTTTTAAACTTTGCCAAAAGTAAGAAAATTCACAATGTCAGCAGGAACGCTTTTCACTGACAAATTTCTCCACCCGTAGATACAAGATAGGAAATAACGCCGTTCGGAGTACAGAATGGGCCTTAATCAAGCGGCGGCCATGCTGACTCCCCGGAGAATAAAATGCTTTGTCTTTCACCGCTTAACCGGCGTTTTTAACTTTTTCATTGCGAGGCTTAGCGGGGTAAATCATTTGTTCTTATACAAAATGGCGGGGTGTGATTAAGGCCCATGCGCTATTTTTCTTACAGGGTTGAAATCCCGGAGTATGTAGGGTGGCGTAGGGGGTAAGGTTCCAGAACAGGATTATTTACACGTGTGAGCCAAACCAATGATTTGTGCTGCTAGAATCTTCAGAGCAGCAAGAAAATAAACTATCCGTGGTTGAGTAATAACCAAAATAATCAGCGTTGAATGCAGAAGTGACCTTCGCAATGCTCTGAAAGAAACATTTTCCAAGGCTTAAGTCGTGGTGAAGCATCGATCCAGCGTCTTGCCACCAAGTCACGGTACACTGCGAACAATTGTATCCTTTAACGTTGATATAATCGATAATTTTGCAGATATATTCCCCCTTAAAGCTCAAGATATTCAACTTTGAGAAATTGCCTCTAACATAATCACGATAATCGAACACTTTCCGTGGGAAATTACAAGTTACTCGCCAGTGGCTGGAAACGGCTTTCAGCTCATTCATTTGCTGTAAAGGTAAGCGGTAAGCATTCCAGTTAGGATTATTAGCGTTTAATGAACCATCTTCATAAAACGGAACTTTCGTCAGCTGTTTTATTCTCCTGTTGTGGAAGCTTTGTGACATCACTAGTGTCCATGCCCAGCCGGGCTCAGAGGCCAGGTCACAAAACACTCTGTAAGGATTGTTGTGACTGTCCCGGATGTAGTACAGGCCTGATCTTTGAATTCCACTTCTCAACAAATCTAAACAATTCCTTGGGTGCTGAGGAGTAAACGCAGAAAAACGGTTTAACTTTTCAGTCCTTTTCAGAGTCAATTATGAAGACATGAAATGTACATGTAGCTCTAACGTTTGGTGTGACCATTCAAATGAAACTTCTTAGCTTTGGCAGTATTTTTTCTTTATACCATTTGTTTTTCGATATTTTCACAAAATGAAATTTGGGATTCTAAATAAATTTTTATCTTTGGCACTCCTGGTAGTTTAAGGGTTAACACAATGATACTAGCACGCAAAGTGAAGTTGAAGACAGTTCCGGCAATAAGTGGTTTGCATGCACGCAAATTTTACAGGCAGGAAACTTCCAATGAATTTTTAATATGTCCCAGTCGTTTTCATAGGGGACGTTTTTTACATTGTTATATGTTACTCGAATATTATTTAGTTTATCGATTCTGCGGCAAGTGTGTGGCAGAGCAGACTAATTCATAACAATGATCTGTAATTTCATTACCATTTATATAGTCTGTTCCATTCGATTTAGATACTGGAGAATGAGGCGAAGGAAACGTTTCGAGGATGTTGCAGCTCTCGTAAGGTCTCACACAATTGGTTTGCAACCCTTAGAGCTAACAATAGAACAAACAACACAACAATGGACCCTAACCCTAAAAACAATAGCAGCTGTGTTTTACCGGGCCAATGAAAATAGAGGTTTCGAAGAGCTAGTGGAGAAAAAGGCGGGGAAACTATCCGAATGGCGGGAATATAATAGGCCTTCACTTCAAAAAATCATGAACTGAGAATTATTCTTATAGTCATTTCAAATTATGCAAATTTGTGTGTCACGAGTGCTTTTTGAAACTGTATTTAAAACGGTCAACACAGTTGTCAGCTCTTGTGACACACAATTGTCATCATTGCATCATTTTATTTGAGTGCTGGGCGGCAAAAACATTTTGTGTGCTACAGCCACAGTGTAGTTATTTCAAATGTCTAATATTTTGTTCCATAATAACATTAAATAGTCACATTATGTTTAAATTTATAAGTAAAAGAAACCGCGACCGAGATGGTGGAAAGAAGATCTAGAGTTGAGTTATTGGTGAAAGGTTCAGTTGGAATTATCAATCATTTAATGCAAAATTCAATTACTGGAAACAAACGAAATAATTTAAACACACTGTTTCTTAACAAACAAGGACACAGTAACGTTTCTGCCAAACAATTTAAGTTCGTTTTACACAGTATAGCTGCCTTTAACTACTTTTAACTTTTCCTAACCATTGTGGTTACTGAGTGAAATTTGTGCTTGAACGGGATTCGAACCCATGACCTTGTGATACCGGTGCAATGCTCTATCCACTGAACTATTCATGTGGCTTCATAGCTCAGTGGATAGAGCATTTCACCGTTATCACAAGGTCATAGGTTTGAATCCCGTTCAAACCTGCGAGGATCACAAATTTCACTCATGTTTATCCGCAATTCAAATATATGATTTTCATAATATTCACATTGATTTCACATTGTGGTTACTGTTTGTAATAAATCAATGACTGATTTTTTCCTTAAGACGTACAAACAGGCCCTTAAAATTACACTAATTTTACTAACTTTACCAAGAAACAAAGATGGATACCTTTTTGTTAAAATTCCTTAAGGCTGGTTTTCACTAACGACGGAGTCGGAGTCGGAGTCGTAATCAGAAGCGCAGAGCGATACGATCAGTGAAAATCAAACCGACGGAATCAGAAGAAGATTACGGAGTCATAAGCGGAATCGGAAGAAAATGGAACCGTTCTGATTCTTCCGACTCCGATTCCGTCGAGCTTATGACTCGTTTACGACTCCGATTTCGATTTTCGCGAGGTCGGAAGCGCTCTTACGACTCCGACTACGACTACGACACCGACTCCGTCGCCAGTGAAAACCAGCCTTTACCAGTCTTAATTAAAGTGATATGTCGCTACAACAGAGTATAAAGAATAACCATTTGTTTCAATAAAAGCCTGCACGAGCTCCCACTCACCTGTATTTTCATCATTCGTCCGAATAAACTTCCTGGTTGATTGTAAAAATGTTCTTCGACATTTCCTTCGTCGCTGTTTATATCGCAGATGCCATATTCTTCAGATGTAGTGCGATAATTGTATGATTTACAAGAAGGATAAGCCAAGCATTTGTGGGCACAAGAGAGAAATCCTTGCGTTTTAGATGTTGCGATAATATTCCCAATCAAAATTTTATTATACACAACTGAACCTTGAGCTTCGCGATAAAACTCTTCTTTACCGAGACATCGCGGAAGAAGCAGTACAAAAAAGCTAACCTGAGCGATCGTGGTCATTTTCCTTTCTGACTGCTGGCAATTAAATCATAATTACGTTTCACAGCGGACGATAAGGCGAATCAAAATTTGTTTATCGACAGATTGAAGTCCGATGATTGGTTAGTAATATAAAGCTACGCAAATAGTTGGTTATAACAGCAAACAAACATTTGTACATCTGTATACTGGCTAATTTTACTTTCTAATGTTTTATTTGTTCCCCACAGACTATAACATTTTACAAAAGAAACATAAGATTAAAGATTAAAGATTAAAGATTAAAGATTAAAGATTAAAGATTAAAGATTAAAGATTAAAGATTAAAGATTAAAGATTAAAGATTAAAGATTAAAGATTAAAGATTAAAGATTAAAGATTAAAGATTAAAGATTAAAGATTAAAGATTAAAGATTAAAGATTAAAGATTAAAGATTAAAGATTAAAGATTAAAGATTAAAGATTAAAGATTAAAGATTAAAGATTAAAGATTAAAGATTAAAGATTAAAGATTAAAGATTAAAGATTAAAGATTAAAGATTAAAGATTAAAGTTGAAAGATGTTATTTAACATCTATTGATATCCTACGTTATAAGTGGGTCTCAATGAGGTGGTGGCTTTTACGGTTAAAGGTTAAAATTTTCAATGGATTTTTTACGGCTAAATTTTTCCATTGCGGTTAACAGAAATCTTAAAAAAAGAAAATTAATTTCTATTGTTTTAAAAAGTTAAAGATTAATTTCTGTTGTTTTAGCACCCTTTTAAGGTCATAGGACCATTTTGGCTCCTATGAATACAGAACATTCTAAATAAATTCAGATTCTTCACCAAGAAATTCATTGTATACACAGGTTTTGAATACGCTCCAAGGGCTTTACTTCGGTATTTATTTTGTGTATGGAAAAAAGTTTTGTAAAGGAACATAAATTAAAAAGGATTTTGCGTTACTAATCCGAGTGTAAGTTTGTTTGCTTAGTTGTATGCATAATAATCAACATTGTATAGGAGGTGTGGGGATTGGGGGGGGGGGGGGGGAGGAGACGAGAAAGACAATTCTTGGGAAAGAAGGCTAAGTGTCTCAACACTTTTGTTCAAGATTGTAGGTTGTGAGTCCGAAGAGGCCTGGGCCATCTGCTTTTCTTTTCGGCACTGGGGCATAATGTGCAGTCGTATCCGTATTAGCCACGAGACAAGACACATTAAACTACAACATCAAAACAGTCTAACGTCACTGTGGTCACATGACTTGTGTCTTCACGTGATACTATCAATATTACCCGTTCCAGGGTCCTCTCGTTCCTCCCTCGAGTGGCGACAGAGACCCTGGTAAGGAAGTTTCAGAGTAATGATATTCAGCTGTTTGCTATGGATCCGGCACAGAAAATGGCCGAAAACGTTATGGGCCGATCATGCAAACAATCTCTAGACGGTGATTAACAAAGTAGTTATTCCAATCCGTTGAATATGTAAAAGTTTTTTTTTATGGTAAATCGTGTTTAGATGGCATTTAACACAGACATTGACCTGCCAGGTTTAGACTTTCTTAAAATGTTGCTACTGAACCAGGTATAACTTATCTGACTAATGAATCGAAATGATAAGTAACAAACAACTAAAACTGAAAACAAAAAAACACATTAAGCCCAGAAGTAACGAATTTGTTTCTTATGCTGTAGATTGACGAGGCTGGAAGATCTTGAGACTCGATTTCTGGCAATTCCCGAAAAAGGGCTGGTAATCGAGCCTATTGGCAATTCTTGGTTTTCACCTGACGTCATAAAAATAAAAAAATCTAAAGTATACGTCCTGCAAAGCTGTTTCTAACATGGTATGTGGATGCAAGTGTTAAATAATTTCAACCCCGACGCTTACTCAGATCCGCAACATCTTAGCTGCTCTACTCCATCATCAGAACCGACTTTGATCAACCGGGACATTCTACAAACTTACATACAACTTAAACCGCTGGAACGTATACTTGATAACAGAAATTCTGTATGAAATGCAGTGAAGCATACATTTTAGACAAACTAAACCACTTGGAATCAACAGACGCGACGAACTTCATTAACTTTCTCATCACTACTCCGCTCAGAAAAACAAACTCGGTCATTTGTTACTGTTACTGACGGTTTACTCCCATTTACTCCATGTATGCTATTACCGAAGTGTAACAGTCAACAAATTCAAAACAAACACCGAGATTGCGCAGTACGGACTGTAATTCAGCTTTAAGACAATTTTAAAAGGCTATTAATACTCTATTCTCAAGTCCGACTCCCACACGGCAAACATTTACTGCGCCTTTCAATAATATGCGGAATTTGAAATTCAAATTTCCACCAACAGTTGCGTTTTACACTGCCGTCAATCATCTTAGCTTACCTCTCATGAAACAGATCTTCACTTCAATGAGGTCAAAAGGTCACGTCCGTGCATTATGATTGGTAGATTTCGATCCATTTTGTTTGTTTCTTTTTTACATGGTCCGTTGGCTTTCGTATAATTATGATTGACGGCAGGGAATAACGCAACTGTTGGTAGAGATTTGAATTTCAAATTTCGCATGTTATTGAAAGGCGCAGTAAAGCAGTTTATTTTATATTGCATATAACTTTTAACTAATGTTTTTGTCATGTTTAAAGAAAATTGACTGTCTGTCTCTCTGTCTGTCTGTCTTCCCGTCTGTCTGACTGACTGTCCGATGTTATTATGTACATGCAGTTGAATCATATTGATAAACTTAAACTTGATAGCGCCGTATCACAGTTGCTTAGAGCGCATGTCTTGTAAACAGGAGGTCATGGGTTCAAATCGCACTGGTGCCTTCAATGGAAAATTTAAGTCTTAATTCAAATTACAAAATTAATACATCATATTCATTTTCTTAAATACAATATCATATTCGATCCATTCTTGCTCTGCTACCGCCTATTTGAACACATGCAGTCAACGGAAAAAATTGTATTTGGCGGGAAACCTTTTAAATTTACTCTATGCCTTTCGATATTTTCTTGTCAGTAAATTAATTAAGACCTTGAGGTCAATTCAAAAGTGAATACAAACAGCTGTATGTACATGATGTATTCAGATACGGATGAGTTCAGGCTAAAAGTAAAAAAAATAATTGACCCTGTGTTTAACATCTTTTAAAACAGTTATTAATTTGGATTTTCTTTCTCCCATACAAAAATTAGTTCCCGCATGCTTTTCCTTCTTTAAACACCCAAAATTTTCTAAAAAAAAAAGCAGAATGAATGTACCAGTTGTAATTTATATTTTTCAAAAGGTATAATTACATAGCTTCAATTGTCTATGTTGCCATGCCTTTCATATTAGCTCGGATGGAATTGCTTTCTTGAAGGTTTGGCCGGACGCCGTTAAAAGCATGGTTTCCGTTATTGTCTTTATACAACTTATGTTTAGCCACATTGCTCATGAAGGACCTTCACTGTATGCTGGTTGATTTCAGCTACAGCCAATCAATTGCCGATGTTGTAGAAAATAAAAAGCAAATAAAAACTGTATCGGTAGTATGTTATAACTGTCATAAATTGCAAAAGAAAATGGCCCAGCTGCCCCAGCAATGTGAAGAGGACTGGAAGTTATGCCTATTATCAGATCGATGACATTGATTTATGTTTTGGCAAAAGTCTTTCATTCTTTGCTTCAGACTCGTGACACTGACTGACCGCATGAGACAGCCTCATTCCCAAGGTCTGTCTTCTTCCTATCCCCTGTCCTGTCCTGTCCCCTGTCGCCTTCCTGTCCCCTGATATTGTCTGTCTGTTGCTCTGTTCTGCTTATATTCTGAATATATATAATGTATCACGCAGTTACCGTTCTTGAAATCGGTTTATGCAAGCAATGGGCCATCGAACTGACAAATTTGAAGAATATATTAGAAAGTTTGTTTTTCTGCGCTTTGTGCTATTGTATTTGACCGTATTTCGGTCATGCGGACAATAGCCTTTTCGGCATACCATGACTGATTACAACAAAATGAACGCTCTAACTTTTAAAAAGAAGCCTGCTCAGTTACTTTACATTCAATGATTTGCGATCTTTTTCGGTTGAAAAATGAGAATATAATTACCTCAATCGCTTGTTTGTCAGGTTGAAATTGCATTCAATCTTAGGGCTCAGTCGCGTTTTAATAAATTCTATTGTTTGAAAAGATCACAAATTTAAAGGCTCACTGTCACCCAAAATGCATTGCGAATTTAACTTAGTCGAAAATACATGTAACCGAAAGAGCCAATCACAAGCGAGCTCGTCATTTGAAAACAAAAACAAACGACCGCAAAGCCGACTGGGCCGGTGGGCCTTTAAGTAAACCAGCTTAACTTTCTTAAGTTCTTTATTAAGGTAGATTTATTCAGTTATTTCGGCTTTTTGCGACCGTTATATAGGCTCAGAATGGCACTCAATGATGACAATCTAATAGCGACTTTAATTCATAAAGACAAGGGCATGATAACTGGTATGATCATGTGTAAACGTTGCCCTCCATTATCTATCTTCTTTATTCTTCTTTAAAATTTAAGGGCCTTTTTGAGATAGTCTTAGCAACTATCTTTGACCATTGATATGCGTAAGAGTTATCACCATTGATATTGCTTTCCAAAAAAAGTAAAAAAGTATTTAAGACAGTTATTGCTATCATTATTCATGAATTTAAAATACTTCCCACCTTGAATAATTATAATTCAAACCAATTTACAGCTGATGGTTACAAATGGATGAAGAATGCCATGCGCACTCTGTTCCATTTCATTATATTGCCTAATTTCCGTTTGAAAAATATATTTAAACAGCTGCTAGTAATGTTTTAGTCGGCGGTTGCTTGTTTTAAGTAAATCAGTTCTGAGAAATATTCGACATCTTCAAACATTTTGACAGAATGCTCTGGTCGCCTGGCTTGGAATACAACTGATTGATGGACGAGCGGGTTTTCATATTTACCGCGACAAAATAGAATCCAAAACTACACCAGTTCGCACCTTGGATGTTTTTGTTTACATCAACTAGCAACTGTGAACATGACAGCGAAGAGTTTGATTATTTTGATGTTGACAGCACTCCATGTTCAATTTCTACAGTCAACGAAGAGACATGAAATAACAATTGGAGCGTTGATTCCATGGAATGGAACATGGCCCATTGGACCAAGAATGGCTTCGGCTTTGCTTGTTGCGTTCGATACGATCAAAAACAAACTGAACCTGCTCTCAGATTATAACTTAACGTATGACTGGCGAGATAGCAAATGCGATACCGGAGCAACGCTGAGAGCAATGAACGACTTACACGCCAAGAAAACCGATATACATGCTTTCGTTGGACCCGGGTGTTCCGTTGGATGTGTACCAGGAGGCTATCTAGCAGCACATTGGAACAACCCCATGATATCATTTGGTTGTGGAGAGTCAATTCTATCGGATAAATTTCAATATCCAACATTTGTCCGAACAGTTGGAACATACACACAAACAGGAAATTTTTTTCTAGAGATTATGATGAAATATAAGTGGAGCCAAGTTGCAATTTTGTCTTCAACAGAAAGTTTGTGGTCGGAAGTTGCCAGTTTTGTAAAAGGTGACATTGACGCTGCAAGAGATAGTGGATTTATTGTGTCTTATTTTCAGTTGTTTAGCCCTGGTGTCACAACTGATGAGCAATTGAAGAGTATGCTTCGTTCCGCAAGAGAGGTAGCGCATGGTAAGTCAGAAACGTTCCTGTAAACTTGCGCACGAATAAGTTTTTATCACGCTTCAAACAGTGTTCGTAATGCGTTACGACTGTCTGTCATTGTACGTACAAAAAAAACCAGGATGCATGAAAGCAGCTTAATAATAATTTATATATTGTTGCCGTTTGTAAGACGAAAATCCAGTTTAAATCAAATCGTGTTAGAGTGATTTTACTTCATCTGTGAAATAGTTAGTAGAATAGTACGCACTATTAGACTATAATTCCATTGTTTCCCTTTGTTTAATTTGGACTATCACACACTAATTGTTAGATAGTGTTTCACAGATGAAGTAAAATCACTCCTATTACTTAGTGCTTATAAACGAGCAAAACATTGAATTGGTATCAAGAAAATTAATTTCAAAACTCCGTAAATCCTCCATGCAGTGTTGTCGCTTTTTGTAACACATCTAGAAAGGTGTTTTATAAGCGAAAATTAAGTAAAAACGTTTAAATTATTTAAATATGTAAGCTTAAACGCTGTTTCCGCGAAAGTCTGATTATCTTTCAACAAAATAATATTACATCGTTTATCTTCATAACAGCTGAGTGATTCCCACGAATTACGTAGAAAAACAAACTAAAGAAGCGTATTTAAATGCAGACAAATGTCCCTTAACTTTTGACAGTTTTTTGTGTTGGTGGTTCAGTTTCGAAACATGTATTTGTTTGTTTTGAGCGAAGGCTCGATACTGAAAATTGCGATGTAGTTCTATAATCGACAAGAACATTTTCTGTGTGTTTTTTTAGTGCCTATAGGTGGTTTGCAATCAATCTCTAGAGACATGGATAACAATAGTGAAACGAACAAATGCTGGTGGACGAACAAAAGGAGCTAATGAGAAAACTATTGTTTATGTCCACCAGCATGGCGGCGATGACGTAACATGAAAACCACCTATTTAGGTTGACCCATTCCGTAGGTGCTGCAGTAAATGTAAACCACACGAATGGACTAAATTTTCCGGCTGATTCAACATTAATTTTTTAGTAAATTTACCAGCGCAAATCCGGATACTTTAATAACTAACTGACTAAAGCCAAAAAATTATTCTAAAAGAAATGCAAGTGGACTTGTCATTCTTGACAAAGAAATGAAACCTCTTTTATAAAATTGACGTCACGATGTATTGTCATGTTTAAAAGCGCTCCAGGGTGCCAGTGTAATTACCATTCATCTCGTTTTCCAAACTAAATTTCGTGCCAAAACCAAATTTTCCTAGAATGGACTACTATTAAACGGGTTTAGTTTCATCTTTCCTCCTTTAAACTGGCCTGTTTTAAAACTGAAAACGAAAAAAACGATTACGATTACGATTGGGAGCATTGACAAATAAAAGTACGCGTTGATGTTTATTTGTTTTGAACGTGAAGAATGTAACAGAAGAATATGCAAATACGAAAGACGACTATTTAGTGTCACGTTTTAGTATAATGAGATATCAAGTGGTGTTGGTGAATCATGCATGCGTGTTTTTAAATTGTTTTCTTTTTGCTGAACTTGTGTTATGAAAGGAGTGCCATTTTTTTATTCACAAGAAAAGAGATTGTTTTTAAATGTCTTGATGAAGCATTGACGTAGTGAGATTCGTCAACCGTAAAATTATTCAATTAACGATTACACAGAGAAAGGTTGCGACTTTTGTTTTCCATTGTCTAACTTTTAGAAAACCTATTTTTAAACTGGCGACGTAAATATAAGCAGAAAGATCAAAATTTTCCCTTTTGTTACGTTTCCTTTTATGTTAGTGATTTTTCAAAACGCACGATTCGCTCGCTATGGTGGGAATTTCGTGAGTAAATTTTGATGAAAGATTTAACAGAGTCCATGCGAAGCTTCCTGGTTCTGTACGAGAAAGAATGTAAAGATTATAAATACAGCTATTTTAATGAACGTTGTCGGATGAAAGCTTAAAACCAAGACCGCAAGGTAGTATGGGTTAGGGTTAAAAGCCAATGAATAAAAATCCCATACTACCTTGCAGTCTTGGCTTTTCGCCTTTTACATCCGACATCTGTATACAACAATGTACCATGTTCAGAGAGTATTCGGGCAAGTAATTTGAAATCGGCCGAGCGTGTAGCGCGAGGACTTGAAATAATGAGCACGATTACCCCTGAATTGTACGACACGAAGTTTAATTACAAATTAGTATATGTAATGACATGGGCCCGAGTAAAATTAAGGATTAATATCACGCGTGTTTTGAGAAGCTGTAGAGAAGCGACGAGGGCAATTTCTACAGCTTCTGAAAACACAAGTGGTATTAATCCTTAAGCCTGGTTTCCATATGATCGCTACGATCGCTGCGATCGCTGAAAAAACGTTCAGCGCTTGTAGCGAAATGGACTAAGCCACTCTCCATAACTTCAGCATACTGGAGAGTGACTCAGTCCATTTCGCTACAAGCACTGAACGTTTTTTTAGCGATCGCAGCGATCATATGGAAACCGGGCTTTAATTTTACGAGGGAACATGCGATTACTTGTTTATAATGTTTAGGGCAAAATTATTAGGGAAACCTTTCAGACTTTTCAAGTCACTTAGACTTGAAACCGACCCGAAATGAAAATACTTTAACTTTAACTTTAATTAACATAATTGCCTTTAGCAAGCTAATCCGGCAATGGGCGGCCAGAACACGGAAGCTCATGACATTGACAGCGAAGGAAAAAAAAAAAAAAATCGTCAATACTTTCTCGCAAACTGACAAGAAAAACTTTTCAACTCACTGTTGTTAAACAAATTTCCAATGTCAAAGATACATTTGGCTGTTATGAGTCTAGAAAACAAAGCCTAATTTATCGACAAGACACTTTTTACGACAAAAACAAAGCTAATTTTATTTAAGCGTACCTGTGTTGTGAAGTTTTTGTCGCTTTGATTACAACAACAAATGGGGAGTTCAAGCAAACTTGCACGTTTGGCGATTTAATTGCTTTCTTTCACTTCTTCCAGTCTTATTCTTTCTAAATCTGTCAAAGGTCTTTTTTAGGGCCGTAGAAATCCGCATATATTCAGTGAAGTGATGGAACTTGACCGGCTTTTGTGGCCATGAATTTCTTCAACGTCTTCAACGTCGCAATTGGCCTGCAGGCGCCTAGTTAATCCAAGTTTGAAAACAAATAATCGCTTCCTGTTTGGCATAAAATGCTGTAATTCATCTATAGAATTCCTTTCTTACTTATCATCCGATTTTATTCCATTTTTTCATATAACAAAATCTCCGGCAAAACACGTGAGCGCTCTGTTTGTAAATTTTCTTCAAAATCCCACCAAGCCAACCGAATGCAACGAGAACGACGCGCTCAACCAATCACGAGTGAGAAATTTTGATGCCCGACCAATCAGGAGACCAATCAATTTTTTCTTAATTGCCCTCAATTAAGAAAAAAATGCCCTCTTCGTCAGCCAGTCAGCATTCAGTGATTTTGCTCTCGTGGGCTTTTTCGTATTCAAAACGTTAATGATATTTTCTACTATTTTAAAATCAGGAGGAAAACAGCAAAAAAAAAAAAAAAAAAAAAAGAGAAAGAAAGAAAGAAAGAAAGAACCCCATTAAGTGCACCTCATTGAGCGCGCAACGTAGGTGTCCAATTAAAAGCTATCCGATTACAAAAAGTTGTAATTGGACAATCACGTAACCGCGCACAATTTATGTAAGAAATAGGCGCGTCGCGATGACTAATCACAATCGAGAATTTCGCTATTGGTACGATTATAATAATAATTAGCCTTGAGAAAAAGTAGCGAAGGACAAGACGATCAACAAAGGTTTAAATTTGTTTTTGTTTGGGTGATTTGTATTTTAAAGTTTAGGTATAATTGCTATACTGTCGCAATTATTAAATACAGTACAGTAAAAACCCACGTATAAGAACCTAGATTTTTCCAACTTAGCCTAAATAGGTTCTTATAGAAATGGTATTTAGTGGGATTTTAGGCTACTTAGGTTCTTAAATAGGTTCTTAATTTGATAGGGGCACTAGCGATCAGCGCAGACAACTGCTACAAGACATATGTGATATGGAAAGCCATTGATGCATGACATAGATGCAAGGAGTTTCAATGTGCTTCAAAAACAGTGACTTCGAAAATGAGAGAGACACATGGAACTGTATTCTCAATACAATTAGGGTTTTCCGATTTAGTGGAAATGTCTTTTGTTCGGAAGAAGGTTTTCTATCATTGTCTAAAAGTTTCTGGTTTAACGCTGAAATTAAACGTTGCTGTTTGTTGCTTACAAAAGGCCCATTGTGCTTTGGAAATAACTTAGGCTCAATAAGGAAAAATAGCTTGTGAACATCTGGGACAATCGGGGTTTACCTCGGTACAAGAACCTGTGTTTGTAGTATTGCATTCCCAGTTGACTCTATTGTTTTGTGCCTTTTGTTTTCTTTGTTTTACGTCACTCGTGAGTTTGTCAGGTTCTAACACCGAGGATGAGCCCGGACTTTGATTATACCGCAGAATCAGGCCCGAAGCGAGTGGATTTATAGGAAAACTTCAATAATGGCAAAGAAAACAACAAGAAAGCCGCTGTCAATGTCTTATGTTTTTATAAACCGGGGCTTGAATTTTGTATACCACGCCCAGCTTTGTTCTCATCTCATATTACTCTCATATATATTTTAATGATGTTAATGTACAGAGTAAATGTTGATAAAAATGATGTTACGATAAAACCTATTACACCACGACGCCCTATATATTGTCGATCGTTCTAAACAGAAAACGAGGCGTTTTCTATTAATTTTATATGGATGTCAGCCACGCATCTTTATTGTTTTTATGCAAATGATCATGAAGGAAAAGCTTTTTCCATTTCCACTAAATCGGAAAACCCTATTGCATTGTGTAATCCAGTATTGGCGCAGACATGATATGGTTTTCATTTTAGTTCATTCTTTGAATCTTACTGACTTAAACCTAGACTATTTTTTCCCTGTATTTTCATCTGTGCCTTAATTTTTGTGAAATAAGAACCTATTAAAAATTTTAGGCTTAACAGGTTCTTATGAAAAGGGGGTTTGAAATGAAAATTTTAGCCTAACAGGTTCTTAAATTTTAGGTTCTTATACGTGGGTTTTTACTGTATTAGTATTTTTCGACTCGTTATTTATTTCTTTGTTTAAACTGGCAATGAACAAAACTTAAAAATCTTATTTCTAAGAGCAAAAAATAAAATCCTTCCTAGGGCTGAACATTTGTTCTGGCGTTACTCTCTTTGTGTAACGTGGATAGAAACCTAAGATGATCTTGTTTTGCTCCTTGATAACCGAGTGTGTATTAGTAATTGTTTAGTGTGTAGCAACCCGCCACGATTAACTTTAGTTATTTGCGGGTTGCTAATATAATTTGTTTTATTATTATTTGTAAATAAATTGTTGTTGTTGTTGTTGTTGTCATTGACTTGATAGAGCGGTTCTGTCGAAAGTAATTTCGCGATTGCTTTGGTTTGACATTACTATGCTTTGTGATTGGCACCACCTTCAAGTAAAGCCAAAACAAATCGCGACTTGCTCGCACAAGCTTGTTTTCCCGCGCTTGGCGCCATCTGCATGTATCTGCTGTTCTCATTGGTTCATTGGATTGTCTGCAACTGTTGTGATTGGCCAGAGTGATTATTTTGGTTTTAATTTTACGACATTTAATTGAAAACTGCTCTAAGAACAGAGAAATAACAACAAATAACAACATCAACTCCAAAGACACACTCAAACTAAATATATATTTTTTGTTTTACTGTTCTTGGTTTTTACTTACGTCATATCAAAATTTAGAAGCATTAAAGGCCCACCTTCACCCAAAAGACTTTGTGGTCGTTTGTTTTTGTTTTGAAATGCTCCATTGTTCATACGCGTGATCTGATTGGTTGCACGCATTCAAGCGTGAATTTCGTGTTACACGAAATTCAGCACAGAAAGTGATCACGGCACGCACAGCATTTTGGGTGAAGGTGGGCCTTTAAACAACAGATTTTGATCCCAAAATGTTCATGAAATTGTACAGAGTTTAAAACTACACATTTGAGCCAAGTTTTGAAGCGCAAGAGCATTTCCTTCAAAGGTTATAGGCGAACGAGTATTAGACACTTTTAGTAAGAAACATGTATAGAGCGGCCATCTTGGCACCCCACTCAGGGACACAAAGATGGCGGCCAAAATTCAAAGTCTTAATTACACCAAAAATCAAACCCCAAAATATTGTATTCGCTATAGGTTTCCTTAAATCGGCTTATAAGCATTTATAATGCAAAAAATAACTTTCAACTGTTCCAATTTTGTTTATTTTCACTGCTTATCTGAAGTAGCGTGGCGAATTGCGTGACAGTTTAAAACCTTTTTAGGCCTTTGTTTTTATTGTTTCCTGTCCTGTCCTTTTCTTTTCGCTTTTTACACTATATTTATCATCAAATATTGCACTATACTTTGCATAAGGCAACTAATACGTACCCTTGTATTTACTCCATAGTGTTTATTATTCTTGGTTATGGGAGTTCCGTCCGACAAATAATGCTGAACCTGTACGACTTAGAAATGATAACGTCGCAGTATGCATATTTTACCTTTGAAATAACACCTGAAAACTGCAAAGGGAACGATGGTCGGGACAAGGCTGCATGTGAGGCATTTGAGGGCATCATGGATATTTCCAACTACGTTCCTGCAACTGAGCAATACAAAGCTTTCGAAACAAAGGTTCGAGAGAAAATGCCCCAGTTTGCGGGACTTGGATATCATATGCGGCCGGAAGATGAGGTAAATAAGTGAGAAAAAATCGTCTGTCGGCTGCTTTACAATCTATTCATTCCCGTTGCAATATTTTCGTTCTTTATTCATAGAATGTTTACAGAAAAAAAACCTTTGCCTGTTTCCTCGATCTCATTAGAAGGTTTGCACATTTTGGACCGAAAATATTGAATAAACAAGCCGTTAGATCTTCTGTGCAACCTACTTTCAACCTTCTTTTGCTACGAAGCAATTATTTGAACTTACAGACCTTACAACTAGCTGCTTGCAAAGTATGAGGCATTAGCTGAGATATGTGACTTAGTTGAACCGACGACGCACTGGCAATGTAAAGGTCAGGCGTTCAAATCCCGTCCAAAGCCTCGAAAAGATCCAAGATCAATAGATTAATAGTTTCAATACCACCTTTCCTTGGTGGCATGTTGATCTTTGCGATTTGTTGACGATTTGGCGAGACTGAATCTAAACTAATATTTTTCTCTCTTCAATGATGTGGGTTGTTTCAGCATTACAGTGCGAAAAGTTTGGATTACATGCTAGTGAGAAGCTTCCGAGCAAGATGCGAGGGAGTGTGTTGAGTAGAAAAGCAAATCGTGTACAATCAGGCACCATTTTGATTTTAGAGCCCGCTCGCGTTCTTCCCAAACCAGCAGAGCGAGTAGCGAAACAAGGGACTGGGAGCAAGCCTATTTTAGTACAATCGAACCTCTTCCTGCGGACACCTTCATAATACGGACACCTTCACAATACGGAACCTTTCTATTACGGACAGTTCACTTGGTCCCAAAGATACAAAAATTCAGACAATCCCTACCCCTATAATGCGGACACTTGTTTGTTTATTTTACTTTTAAATATCAGTTTAAAAGCGTTGATCGAAGTGTTGGCAGTTAGTCTTTGTCCTTGGTATTTTAGGTCGACATATACGCAGGCTTTCTCCATGATGCTGTTGTGTTGTATGCACATGGTGTTCAAGAAGTTTTACAGAATGGAGGAAACTTTACCGATGGGAGAGCACTTATGAAGCGTATGACCAACAGAAGCTTTGAAGGTCTCTTAACATTGTGCTTTTAATACTTACTTTTATGTGTAGTTGGAAAGGTCTAATAATGTTGAGTGACAAAAGCTACTGAAACATCACTTTCTTACAACTTGCAGGAGTTTCTGGGCCGGTTTTCATCGACGAAAATGGCGATAGAATGCTCAATCTCCAAATGAAAAACTTTCACAATGGTAAAATGAATTATGTAGCTAGCTACTTCCCACATACAGGGAAAATGGAGTTCCAAAACGTCACATTTTTTTGGCCTGGCGGAAGTGTAAAGGCGCCTCTGGGAAGACCCGAGTGTGGCTTCAACGACGAGCTATGCATTGCTCCAGGTATTAAGATAGTTTTTCATGAAATATATCAAACATGAGGAAGAGTGTTTCATCAGATTTCCAAACACTGAGAAGTGGGTTGAAAAACGAGGCGCAGCCAAGTTTTTTTTAACCCGCTTCGAGGTGTTTGGATACCTGATGAAACACTCTTTCGAGTATTGATATAGTTTCAACTGATCATTAAATGCAGAGAAAACGAAAGAATAAAATCGCCAAAGTGTATGGGGTATCCAAAGTGTACCGGGTATCCAAACCTCCTTCACAGTAGCGATTTGCTTTGTGTTCTCGTCATAAACAATTGATGAGTTTTGAAGATTAGCCATTAGAAATTAAGCGCACGAATATAAAGAAGTCCGCTTATCAGCATACTGTAGAGTCCGAACCGCACCCGAGTACGCGTTTCATTCACAAAGCTGTAAATTATAAGTACGAAATGAGATCTAAAGTAAAATCCAAAGCTTCCGTTTCTGAAAGAGGTTTTGGTGTATATTTCATAATCTGTAGCTTAGGCTGAGTCTTGAATGTTTATAGCCGCCATCTTGGATTTCAAAACATTGAGGATTGGTCTTCAGCCCGAGTACACGAAACAACATTCATCTCGCTCATCCTAAAATACGCTTGCACTGCAGGTTACACACGTCACGTTCAAGCCTGAATTTTTTTTCTGGTTGCTTTTTCAACTGCTTAAGTTGAGAGCACACTGCGAGGATCACAAATTTCACTCATGTTTATCCGCAGTTCAAATATATGACTTTCATATTTTCACATTCCTAAAATCTGCTTTGTTACTTCATATATATTTTTGAATATGGTTATAAATCTAAGAAGCTTTTATTTTCATTCTGGTACTCTAAAGAATGTTTTTCGCTTTTCCTTTGGCAGTGATTTGGAAGACTGCATTGTACATTCTCTCGGGATTTATTGGAATTATAATTTGTTTGACTGTTATGCTCCTGTATTACAAGTAAGTCACTTCGTTTTCTTACAGTGATTATGCAAATAAACACGTACATAGGGACATACATACATAACATACATAGACTTTATTTCCTTTCGAATTGCAGAGTGGCTTACAGAAACTAATATATCTTCTAGAACATAGTTAGAACATTGTTAGAGTCTCGTGCCATAACTAAGGACATTTCGATCATTTCGAAAAATTCCGGATTAGCGTTTATCTGTCACTTTTCAAATATTTGTTGATTTCACACTACAAGCTGAGTATGTCTCAAACAAGAGCTTGAATCAAGCGCACTTGAGATTCTCAAGAAACACTTCAGAAAATCGGGGGTTCACACCTGATAAGAAAGTGTATTACTTGAAACACAAGCTGTCAATCACTATCAATTGGGATTCACACCTGATGAGAAAGTGTATTACTTGGAACATGAGTTGTCAATCACTATCATTTGGGGTTCACACCTGATAAGAAAGTGTATTACTTGGAACATAAGCTGTGAATCACTATCAATTGGGGTTCACACCTGATAAGAAAGTGTATTACTTTAAACATAAGCTGTCAATCACTATCAATTGGGGTTGACACCTGATAAGAAAGTGTATTACTTGGAACATAAGCTGTCAATCACTATCATTTTTTTGCGCCGCTGCACAAGTCTTTCAGTTGACTTCTGTTTTCTAATTGGTTAAGTGTTCTCTCAAATAGACACGTTTTCGTGGTCACAAAGTGGGGTGCAAGTCTGCTTATTTTATCTGTTCACACTCAAAGTAGGTTTTAAGTGCACTTAGAATGTACTTAGAAACACTAGTGTGAAACCACCAATTGAGATTGTTTCCATTCTACTTCTGTTGATAAAATTTGTAGTATTACTCTCACTGGTTTGAATATTTGAATAAAATATTAAAATATTATGAATAGGATGAGGAAACAGCACATCAGTGGTTATTGCTGTTAGATAAATTACAAGATAGTGTATGAAGAAGCTTTGCATTCTTATAGCTGCGAAATTTTGACATGCACAACTCATGCAGTACACTTTATATTAGAAATATAAAATGGCGCGCTTAATACATAACATGATGCATACACGAAAGAGTCGATGTGCGAGCGAACCCAAGCCGAGCTGGAATGTTTGCATCAGGTTATATGTGACATCATGACCTCATCTAAGACTACTATGCAACGAGTCAACGGCCCCATTTAAATGATCAAAACGTTATAGACAGTTATGTACCATTAAATGGCTCTGGTTGGCTTTGGCTTTATTCCTTGGAACAAATAGATATGTTTTTCTTTAGGAGAAAAGCATTTGAGGCATCACTTTTTAGCCAGCAGTGGAAAGTTTTGCCAGAGGATGTGAATTTTACAAGAAAACCTCTGGAAAGCAGACGAGTAAGAGAAGACCTCTATATCATCACTTTTGGTGGTTTGCACGGTGGCCATGTTGGATTATAGAAGAAATACGTTTCCATTCTTTGGGAATAAAACTTTATTTTTCTATTGTTTCTGTCATCCAACATGGTCACCGTGTAAACCACCATTGGTATGCATTCAATTTATTAGTTTCTTTGTTATGGCAACGCCAAATAATGACAAAATAAAAATTTCGTGGTTTAGAAGTTGAGAGACAGTTAATAGTTTCGCAACACATGATGTTATTAAGCACTTAATGACTGGTCCTGAATTCACTTATGTCCAGGATTGCAGATAATTAGATGCATGACAAATTTTGATATCCAACACGAAGTGTCCCGTTAAGTCTAAGTGTTTACCATCTTTTTTGAAATGTAAGGTAAGCATTAGTGTTAGTGTTGTTTTTAGGTTAGGGTAAACGCACGTGTTTATCTTTACTTAAAGAGCAGAATTTAGGGGACACTTCGTGACGTTTTTTGTCTGTATTTTTGAAAACAAGTGATGTTGAAGTTGAGTAGAAGAGCAAGAGGACACTTTGTGACGCTTATTAAATTTGCCATGCATCTAATTATCTGCAATCCTGGACATAACTGCCTGAATTTTGTTTGATAAAGATTGAAATTACCTGCGCAGCGTAGATACTAAATGCTAAAATGAAAAAAAAAAAGATAAACTTCGACGCTGTCAATATATTAAACAATTATATGAACAACGTCGAAATTTATCGATTTTTTTCATTTTAGTGAATTTTGTTTCCCGAGAATCTCGATGTTTCCTAAGGCGAAGTCAAGGAAAATACCGTGATTCGAGCACTCGAGATAAACATCAATCGCATCATAATCATGTCGCCTATTGTCACTGTGTGATCAAATGCGCTAGCGGACAACAGTGCACTGCAATAGGCCATTTCCGAGTTGCTGTTTGTCTCGTTATCAGAGTGAGGCTTGGTGCACAACCTTTCATATGTAAATTAGTTTTATTTACATGTGAATGAAAACTAATTTTCACATGAAAGGTTGTGCACTAAGCCTCGCTTTGATAACGAGACAAAAAGCAACTCGGAAATGGCCTATTGTTTCCCGCTCGTGGACGTTTGGCGGGAAACATTTTGTTTGTCAGATGTCATGTGATCATGAATCAACCAATGAACGCGTGCGTTGTATTGAGAAAAAACTCCTGCTACATAAAAATATAATTTAAGGGTGTTTTTATTTTTCAGATCTCAAGCTTTTACGGTGGAAGTTCTGGCGAAGTCAGTATGGTTTCTCGGGCGAGTCGAACTAATGATAATTTTGATGATTTGAGAGGACAAATATTTACAAATGTGGCGGTTTACAAGGTTTGTAACGGTCTAAAATTATTTCATATTTACACGCTTTTGTTATAGGCTGTACACCCAATTAAAGAAACATTGTCGAAACGAAAGCATAAACTATAAACGATACGACACCCCACGACGGAATTCTGGGAACAAGACAAACTATGAAAGATGCAATGTTAATATGTCATTTTCATTACCGAGCTTAAAATTTACATCTTCCTTTATTTATCAAGACAAACAAGATTTGTTAACATTTCATTTATTGGCATTGAAGATCTATTCCTTCCTAAAACAACAACAACAACAACGTTTATTCATACTATAAAATTACAAAGATGTATACATAATATATAAATTAAAAATAGATACAGTAGCTGGTTACCCAAAATAACTAAAAAGCTAAACTAGCCGGGTTACCATCATTTATTAATTAAAATAATATACACGCGAGTCAGAAAAGTGGCTTTACTTAGATCAACTAAATTTTATTTAATGTACACACCTTAAATAGAAGTAGGGATTTTAGAACATATATACACGTATAAAATGAAATAAAAAAATAAATAAATAAATAATAAAAAACTGTATGGAAATAGCAAAAAAATAGCAAAAAATATCAATAGTAGAAATTAGTAGAAATTAATAAAGTGAGAAGTTAGATCTCTTTTAAATGAGTAGCAGGTTAGAATCTTGAATCTTTCATCAATTTCATTCCACAATTTAGGTCCATTAATTCGAAATATTAAATTTACCGTAGTTTGTTCGGATTTTTGTAGAAGTAGAAGTTCTGACAAAAAAAATGAATCAAAGATCTTCGGTAATTTGCCATTTATATATTGGTGCATAAAATGCCCGCATACATACTGTATATACTATGCCATAATAGTCTAATTTAACTGAGAACACAAGACGTTGTTTTCCGCTTCCCAGAAAACCCTTCGGTTGTATCGTTCATGGTTTACGCTTTACACCCGACAACGTTTTTTCATTCAGGTGTATATAAATTATAAAAAAATTGTCGTTATTTTGCTAGTTTTTCTAAAATTCCACAGTTTTTGTGTTGAGTTTACGGACATTTTGCAAAATATTGGGAAGCACTGCACATGCATCGCATTTTTTCCTCTGTGAACGCATCATTCACTTCTCATATGTTATCGGACATGACTCTATAATGATCCAACCTACCTCACGCCAACACCACACCCCACCACCAAGTACCCAGTATTTGTACCCCGCCACTGATTTTCTTTCCATTTGTTCTTACAGTCTACTGTGGTAGCGGTTAAAAAACTGAGGAAAACGCACATATCTCTTACAAGAGCAATTCTAATGGAGCTTAAGGAGGTAAGTTAAATTAACCTTCGTTTAATATCAAAAAAATGCTGTTGCTGCCCTTAACCGATGTCATGATCACCAGTTATCAACGATACTCGTGACGTCATCAAAATAGTGACATCATCATAATATAGGGCCTTTATTGATAACATATTTTACTTTGTATATACTGAATGAGCTATCCTATTTAAATAAAGTAATCTATCTATATATCATTCTCAAGAATGAATTATTATATATGTTACATAGCAAAATGAAAATTGAAAAATGAAAAAATGAAAAACAAAAATGAAAAATGAAAAATGAAAAACAAAAAGGGAATCATATTTTAAGCTAAGAGTATATCCACATTAAATAAAGTAAGTATGTATGTATGCATGTATTAAAAAAAGCCAAAAAAGAATTAATTAGCATTAGCTTAATCATCTCAACTTGCAGCATTGACAGAGAACCCACACGTCTATAGCTGTACATTAATGATTTACCTGTATTCTGAGGGCGTTTTGAGGCAGTTTCTTTGGGCGTTTATTTGTATGCCTAATTAATTCCTATTGTCCTTGTATCATTTTTTTTTTTCATTTTCCTATAACAACGTTATTGCAATTAGGTATATATAAAGTACTTATCAAAGTCAAGTTATAATAATTAAAAAGAACGATTACAAAATCGATATTATCGACTACGTCTTTACAGAAAATGTATGAAAAAATCCTGTTTATGATCTGATTTAAAACCTAAAAATACTAATAAATTTAATTTATAAAAATCTAAAAATCGAGCTGTTAAGGAGAAAGTGGCAGTTACTAAGGAAAATCTTTTAGCTTCGTTACAAAGTCTCGTGACTTCTTCAGTTATTATGACATCATCAATATTTCTATCATATTTCTTAAAAACCAGACTATGATTCCCTTTTGTGCCTTAAATAAGTAATTGTAATGTAGTGTGTAATGTCTATGTAAATTCTTTTTATTATTGTTATTATTATTATTATTATTATTATTATTATTATCAATTTTATAGCATGGATTCGCTCAAAGGTTTCATTCGCCTTACTGCGGTCTGCGCTGCTCTGTCTGAGGGGATCTCGATCCACAAGACGCGCTCCCTTGAACTTACAGGACACTGACTTTGACATTGAAAAAAAACTCGCGGGAATTAGGAATTAAATTTCTGTATAATTTCTTAGCCAGTCTTTTTTTTTTTTGTCTTTTTCTTTCTTTTTTTAATTGATAAATTTTCTGAAACAATGTTATAGGATACAATTCATTTTGAAGAATCTAATTTTTGAAGGCTTTTCTCTTTTTTAAAAAAAGTAAATAAATGTAACGCTAGATATACTATTTTAAATGTACATATCTTATCGTATTAGAATTTTAATGTATTGTAAATAGTTATTTTAATTGTCAATAAAATTATTATAAACAAATAAAATGAAAGGCTGATCGTACAGAAAGGAATATATTTTTAACCGATTAATTTCGAACGGCACGGCCGTTCTTCTTCAGGGTATAACCGTACTAAAAGAAAAAACGTTACAGATTTGAATATATATAAAAACAAGCGAAAGATATGAAATTACATACTTTGTTTATAGTATAAGCTAAATGGATAAAAATATAACGCTGAAAAAAACGTTACAGATTTGAATATATAACAAGCGAAAGATATGAAAATACATACTTTGTTAATGGTATGAGCTTAATGGATAAAAATAGGACGCTAAAATTTACATAAAGTATATATCAAGTTTCATCGCGTCTGTTTAACCCTTTGGGTTCGAGCGTTTGGCCTTTATCAATAAGATAAGCCTCTCGAGCCTTACGCACGTCGTCACGGTTAGATTTTATAAGCTCAAGCGGGATTAGTTGCATGTCGGAGGCAGAATGATTAGGTGAAAGAAAATGTTCTGATACTGCCGTAAGTTTAGAGTTGTCGGGGTGTACTTGTTTGTCGACTGGTCTGCGGTGTTCGTTGAAGCGTTCTTTCAGTTGTCGTTTAGTCTCTCCAATGTACTGTTTGTTGCATCGTCTGCATTCTACCATGTATACAACGTTTCTAGAATTGCAGTCAATGTGGTGGTTAATGGTCCTAGTGTTTCCTGTAGAGTGAAATGTGTAATCTGTTTGTCCGTCATTGATGTATTTGCATGTGCGGCAGCGGTTGTTGCCACAACGAAAGGAGCCAGGATGTGGGTTAGAGGGCGCAGTGGTGCGTAGTTTAGATCTGACTAGTAAGTCGTTAAGATTTTTAGTACGTCGGAATGCAACGAGAGGTGTGGCCTTGAATACATTGGCGCAACGGTTAGAGGAGGACAGGATATGAAAGTGTTTGTGTATGATGGATGACAGAGAGCGTAATGCGGGGTTGTAAGTGATTACAAGGGGAACACGGCTAGGTTGGTTAGCAGAAATGTCTTTGGGTGTGAATGCTTCTGCGCGTGTAATAGTACGAACGCTGTAATAATAGTACGAACCCTGAAGAAGAACGGCCGTGCCGTTCGAAATTAATCGGTTAATAAACTGGACCGAGGTCAAGGCTGACCTCAATACATTTAGCCGACGTATGCGACTACTTGAATACTTTCACGACTTTCCTCCTCAAACCAACTCTAATCCTTTTCGCAACAAAGGTACATGGACTCCTCCTCCTTACAGAGACCCTGCTTTAGACACTTTCTTAGACGCTGTAGAACGTGACATCTTCAATATCACTCCTGACACTGTACGTGACAACCTGACGACACGCGAACGTAATGCTTGTAAACAACTCAGCCGACGGACTGACATCATTATTAAAAGTGCCGACAAAGGCTCTGGCACTGTAGTAATGGACCGTGACTGGTACATCACTGAATGCTTACGACAACTTAATGACAGTAAATTCTACAAAACGCTCGACACCGACATTACTGGCGACATACAGAAACGGGTACAAGTTTACGCTGAACGCATGCATCGTGACGACATCATCGACGACCATACTAAACGCTTTCTCATACAGACTAATCCCAAAGCTGGACGATTTTATGTTTTACCTAAAATACACAAACAAGGAAACCCCGGACGTCCCATTGTATCAAGCAACGGTCACCCCACAGAACGCATCTCACAGTTTGTTGACTTCCATCTCAAGCCTTTAGTTCATACCACACCGTCCTTCATCAAAGACACTACGCACTTTCTTAACAAACTTGAACAACTAGGACAACTACCTGACAATGCTATACTTGTTACACTTGACGTTTCTTCGCTCTACACCAACATACCCCACAACGAAGGCATTGCTGCCTGTCGACATTACTTGGACACACGTACTCGCTCCAACTCAACTGTACCTACAGAAACTTTATGCGACCTCCTACGTATAATACTTACTATGAACAACTTTGAATTCGACGACAAACACTATCTTCAAATACACGGAACTGCTATGGGAACCAAAATGGCACCCTCTTACGCTAATCTTTTCCTTGCTAAATTCGAGACCGACGCTCTTTCACGCGCAACACACCAGCCCCATACTTGGTGGCGTTACATAGACGACATTTTTATGATATGGACACATACTGAACAGGACCTCCTTGCCTTCACTTCTTATCTCAATAGCATTCACCCCACCCTCAAATTTACATCCAATCACTCCTCTAAGTCTCTACCTTTTCTGGACGTTAACGTTGTTCTCAATAACGGTACTATCGAAACAGACCTCTACACTAAACCTACTGACAAACATCAGTACCTGCTACACTCATCTTGCCATCCTCATCATACCAAACGAGCTATCCCCTTTAGTCTCTTCCTCAGACTTCGTCGTATCTGTTCTTCCGACGAGACCTTCACACTTCGTACCAACGAACTTAAAACATATCTTAACAAACGTGGATACAATCTATCTTTCCTCAACCGCGAATTTCAACGCGTTCGTACTATTACACGCGCAGAAGCATTCACACCCAAAGACATTTCTGCTAACCAACCTAGCCGTGTTCCCCTTGTAATCACTTACAACCCCGCATTACGCTCTCTGTCATCCATCATACACAAACACTTTCATATCCTGTCCTCCTCTAACCGTTGCGCCAATGTATTCAAGGCCACACCTCTCGTTGCATTCCGACGTACTAAAAATCTTAACGACTTACTAGTCAGATCTAAACTACGCACCACTGCGCCCTCTAACCCACATCCTGGCTCCTTTCGTTGTGGCAACAACCGCTGCCGCACATGCAAATACATCAATGACGGACAAACAGATTACACATTTCACTCTACAGGAAACACTAGGACCATTAACCACCACATTGACTGCAATTCTAGAAACGTTGTATACATGGTAGAATGCAGACGATGCAACAAACAGTACATTGGAGAGACTAAACGACAACTGAAAGAACGCTTCAACGAACACCGCAGACCAGTCGACAAACAAGTACACCCCGACAACTCTAAACTTACGGCAGTATCAGAACATTTTCTTTCACCTAATCATTCTGCCTCCGACATGCAACTAATCCCGCTTGAGCTTATAAAATCTAACCGTGACGACGTGCGTAAGGCTCGAGAGGCTTATCTTATTGATAAAGGCCAAACGCTCGAACCCAAAGGGTTAAACAGACGCGATGAAACTTGATATATACTTTATGTAAATTTTAGCGTCCTATTTTTATCCATTAAGCTCATACCATTAACAAAGTATGTATTTTCATATCTTTCGCTTGTTATATATTCAAATCTGTAACGTTTTTTTCAGCGTTATATTTTTATCCATTTAGCTTATACTATAAACAAAGTATGTAATTTCATATCTTTCGCTTGTTTTTATATATATTCAAATCTGTAACGTTTTTTCTTTTAGTACGGTTATACCCTGAAGAAGAACGGCCGTGCCGTTCGAAATTAATCGGTTAAAAATATATTCCTTTCTGTACGATCAGCCTTTCATTTTATTTGTTTATAATTATTTCTGCTGATCAGATCCTTCACAAGGATCCAGTACTTCCAATTTGTCGAGTGGTCCTTTCATTTAAAAATTATTATGTTTAAAATTAAAATAATTATCAATATTAATGTAATCATACAGGACTCTATTTAAAACAGCCTATGCTTAACTGGATACTTTTTGTTTAAATATTTGTTTAAATTAACAAAATAAGTATTCGTGGAATCTTTGGGTACTTGTAAGGCCACTCCTTTGCAGAACAGAGGTACATGTAATGAAATTATAGTTTATAGCGTAAAGCCCAATCAGTCCGCAATGATTATTTAGAAAAAAAATCCTTTAAAATGTTCTTGAAATTTGTAAAGAGCTTTCATATTTAATACAAAGGTTAAACGTCTCAGTGTTTTAACTCTATTCACCCAAGTACCGTTAAATGCAATTTTATTATTATTTCAACTGTCTTAGGTGTACGACCTGCAACATCCAAATATCAACCGATTTATTGGCGCATGCGTGGTTTCGCCAAATATATGGATATTGACGAAGTACTGTAACAAAGGAAGTTTACAGGTAATGATCACATGATCACACAGTCATGATGTGCCACTCGGTTCTAGCCATAAACACTATAATGAATGGATAACATTTAAGCGACGTATGATTGTTACTAGTTATAATCTTATTATTGTTGTAATCTTTGTTTTATAAACCAACACTGATGGGTTGCGGTAAGTTTTGCAATATTTTAAAATACCATTTAAATATCCTTTTTTCTGTATTTTTTTCCCGTTTCCTCAGGATGTCTTAAACAACGAGAAGATGAAGTTGGATTGGATGTTTCAAATGTCATTCGCTTCAGATATTGCGAGAGTAAGAAAATTATTGCACAGCACACTAGCTCTTCATGACGCGAGTAAATTGAAGAAAAAATAATTTCTCATTGAAGTCCTCGATCGACAGTAAGGGAGGATCATCCTCAAGGATAGGAATGTCCATTTCTGCTATATTATGAATGGTTTTAAGTTCTTCAAATCTTATCTTTAAATTGAAAACGCCCTGAAACCCAGTTTATATCGTTGTCTATTCGTCTCTTTCACCCTCCTTTGAGCTTTACAATCTTCCATAAATAAACACGAACTTATTACGCCAAAAAGTTTTATCTTTACTGTTTTCAGCCTTATGCATTCCACCTTAGGTAGATACTTCTCTTTATGCTTCTGCCTTGCTTATTTAAAATGTCTCGTATGGACTCTTTTTAGGGGATGTGTTTTCTACAGAAATGCTCAATCGGTTGTCACGGTGATTTAAAGTCCTGCAACTGTGTTATAGACAGCCGGTGGGTTTGTAAAATAACTGATGTCGGACTCGAGAAGTTTAAAGGTGGACAGAAGGAGGACCCGTATGTTGGGATCGATGCAGAATATAATGGTAAGAAAGTTATTTTTAACAACAGGAGAAGGTAGAAATCTGCCTTCAGTGGCTTTTAAGCTAGTGACCTTATTGCGTGTTACCTGTCAAGCGGCTTCCGCTCGACATACATGAGATTTATTTTGGTTATTAGTTTCTTTAAATAGGTGTAAAATATATACATCTGTCTCCAAGACGGGTCCTTCTTAAGGTCGTTGTCTTGTGTTAAATAAATAAAATAAAGAATAGGATTGCTTAGAAATCCTCAAAATGGTTCTTCTTATTCATTGTTTCTAGATTGAATTGAAAACGAAATATGTTGGATTTTGATAGCATATAAGCGACTAGGAATAAAACCACTTGTGCTTTTGCTACAATCTTAGACAAAAGGGTTGAGACAAAATACATTTTAAGCTCAACGCACATGACATTCATTTCTTACCCCCCCCCCCCGTACAATGTTGTTCAAATGTTGAAATAATTTTTCTACAGTCCAACAAAAATAATGAACAACATTGAATGGGGGAGGGGGGTTTAAGCATTGTTTTACACGATATTTTTAATGATTTTCGAAGTAAGTCTGGTTTTCACGCGTTAGTGTACAAAAGTCTCAACTAGTTTTGTCCAAGATTGTAGAAACAACCAAACTTATTTTATCTCAGTGAAACATTGTTTTATTTAACTATTAGTCCGGCAGTTAATTACATTCAACTGGTATTCTGATTTGAAGTCTTTGGTTCTAAATGAAATCCTCAATGAGAACAATAAATAACATCTTTTGGCGCGTCACAGATAACCGCTTAGCCAATTAGTGCAGTGTTTCGATCAGATGTGCGAAAAAAACATGGTATTCTCAGCCGCTATTGAGCCAAAGAGACGGGCATATATTGCCTTTTTAGCTCGCGATAAGGCTTTTAAAACTGAAGACATCGTGAAGAAATGCCATGTTTCAAGAGCTACTGTGTATAGGATTCGAAACGAATCATTTTTATCCGAGGGACAAAAAAGAAGATGTTGTTTTGGTGGTAGACCAAGGAAGTTATGCCCCCGTGATGAACGCAAATTGCTACGTGTTGCGTCGGAAAAGGGCAAAACAGTTGTTTATACCAGCACGTTCGCCTGACGTAAATGCTGTGGAAAATTTATTTAATCTGATAAAAATGGAACTACGTAAGCAAGCATTAAAGCTAAATATTACACACGAGACATATGAACAGTTTGCCACGCGCGTAATTACAACTATGTACAACTTCCCTGCAGATATTATTGATAAAATTATTGACACAATGAGTGGTCGCACGGAAGCGATTATAAAAAGTAAAGGTGAACGTACAAAATACTAATAATCAACTCATTCTAAGGAAAATTTTACATTGTACAGAAAAAAAAATGCGGACTGAAAAATGTTGAAAGCAATGTAACGTTAATCATGGGTACGTCACGTAACATGTTTCGCGCGTGACACAGTGTTAAACAATAACGTAACGCGACGACAATAAATGTCTATTTATAATACTTTGAAATACATGGTTGTGTTATCTTTTTCCGTGAAAACGTTTAAGAACACAATTGCTACATATTTACACGATTAACAGAAGGAAATGGACACATTTTAAACGAATAACAACGAATAACAGTGGGAGACTATGAAATATAAGAAGGTTGATCTATTGTTTTAGTGCAGTTTGGTGTTATTCGTTAAAATGTGGTGTTAATCGTTCTTTTTTTTTTTAACTGAATCTGTTCATTGTTTGTAGTTAATCGGCTTCTACAAAATTCCAATCATCACAAGTACTTTACTCCAGCACGAGCCGTGCAAAACATTTTGCACACGCCGGGACTTCGCGCTGGCTATCCCGCGGGATTTGATAATTGAAATAAAACACTCTGAAACGAACAGCCATCATTTCAGTCTCGCGTTCATCCACCGCGCCGTTCTTAATGTATGTGAGTGGCCTTTTTCCTGTGCAGAAGATAGGGGTGTCAGCTGTCAAAGTTATATCTTTGGCGAAATGTGTCTTGTTTGTAATATTGTCACCCTCCTTACCGCATATAACTCCCGTTATTCAGTGTGAACAAATGTTTGTAATATTGTCACCCTCCTTACCGCATATAACTCCCGTTATTCAGTGTGAACAAATGTTTGTAATATTGTCACCCTCCTTACCGCGGTGTGAACAAAGATAACAATTTTGGAGTCTGCTTCGTGCGGTGGCGGTGTTTAAATTGTCACCATCCTTACCGCATATAACTCCGTTATTCAGTGTTCATTTCAGGATTTTAAACCCTCAGACTTATAGTCATATGGAGAGATAAATTGTCCTGTCGTTAACTCTAATCTCTCGGACTATAAAAAAGTTGTTTGGAGAAATTATTGACCTTCCGGTAAGCAACAACCTGAGCGCTAGGAAATGAGCGAAGCCCCGTAATGGGGTTTCCTTGTAGGGTTGTGTGGTGCCAGCTATAGGTAAGAATCAGTTAAGCAGATTCAGGATGGTTGGCTGGCCGTTTTTATTTCTGCATGAATGGCTGCGTGTGGCCATTATTTTCTTGACAGAACATTATTAGCAAGACCGGTTTCGGAAACTTAAGTGGTTTCCTTCGTCAGTTGCGTTCAGTGCTCATTAAGTGAGAGCGGAGCAGTTGTTCTTTTTGGTCGCAGTATGGCTGTTTATATAGCCGTAGTGCCTGCGTCATCGTAAACGGACAACCAATGGGAAGCATTATGATTCTAACCCGTCACGCATTACCTCACGTGGTGTGATTGTTTCTGGCCGGAAACAAATTGCACGCTTGGTCGTATGCAAATTCGGGTCAGATTGAAGTTGCTTCAGAAACTAAGGTGCCACTGTTACATGACGGGCGTAACCCTAAACAAAACGACCGATGAGAAGCAGTTGCTCTTATGGCAATATTAAGTCTAATACACAATAAAGGATTAGAACGGGTTGCTTCAATAAGTCGAACAGTAACAGTAACAGTACGTCATGCCAAGGTATCAGCTGTGCAGACCAACGAAAATCATTTAAAAATATACATTCCGCGTTCTCCACGCCCACCCAAGCAAAGCTTCCAGTTGCTGGGTTACAAAAAGTGTTGTAGATGTCGCTGAGTGGTTTTAGAATAAATGTCTTGGCACAGTGCGCAGGACCAACTATAATTATGTTTCTGTACTTGCCGCGGCCTTTCACAAGAAGTTCACTGACAGCTTGTTTAAACACAGTGACAGGCACATTGTTGTTTCTAAGGACTTCCTTAGCGCAGTTAAGCCAATGCCCGTTGCATCGAGCAGCACAATCTCCATTTTTCACTTCTTCCAGGATGTCCATACGGGTTTTCTGGGCTCTATTCAATTTATCCTGGGCGCCTTCTATTTCCCATGCCGATTTCAAAACGTCAGCCACAAACCTAGGTGTGCGGCTTAGTAAAAACTCCGCAAGGTTGATTTTGCCCTCTTGTTTCTGTTGAAACGCCAACGCTTGTAACTGAGTTAGTGTTTTAATATCATTGTCCACAATAATCTCCGATACATCATATGCTGAAAGACGTTTCTTTTTTCGTTTACTACGGCCCGAGGAGTCGTTGCATTCATGACCATCGTTGTCACTGTCAGTAACACTGATGGCTGCTGGTTTGATTGAACGCTTTCTTCGGCGTCTTGAACGGCTGGCTGAGTTTGTGGCAGGTCTCTTTTTTTCTTTTAGATTAGGATGGTTCGCACTTTCCGCAAAATGTTTGTCTGATTTCGTGACGTAACGCCAAGCACTGTAGTAATTGTGATGATTACTCGAGAAATGAACTGAAATATTGTGCTCACGAAGAAGAGTTGTTTGGCTGAAAACCAGCGCTGATTACGATCTAACTTTATGGCAATGTGGTAATGTTCACCTGAAGTTCGATGCTGTTCCCTACTGCAACACCACTGAACAACCTTCGCACTACCTTGAGAGAACGCTTGTACCACAGCGAGCGCAAAATCTTCACGCGCACCAAATTTCACAATATCCGCTTGACTGTAAGTTACAAGATAAATACTTCTAAGTTCGTTCCGTTGCAGAGATTCCTCTACAGTCGTGTTTTCTGAACTTTCTGAGCTTGATTCGTTACTACAATAGCTTCTTAGAAGATCCATACGTGCATACAAACGCAAACAAATGTAGAATAACACCATAAATAACCACCCATGGTTGGTATGGTAACTCGGGAACATGCACTTGGTCACGTAAAAAATCGTACAAGCAATCTTCCCAGATGGAATCCATATCAACATCACCAGCTCACACACTACTAAAACTGTATACCTTTTCGAGATCACAACTTCACGCGTTTGTTAGAAATATCGGTAAATGTCATTTCTACAATCTTAGACAAAAGGGTTGAGACAAAATACGACATTTTAAGCTCAACGCACATGACATTCATTTCTTCCCCCCCCCCCCTGTACAATGTTGTTCAAATGTTGAAATAATTTTTCTACAGTCCAGCAAAAATAATGAACAACATTGAATGGGGGGAGGGGGGTTTAAGCATTGTTTTACACGATATTTTTAATAATTTTCGAAGTAAGTCTGGTTTTCACGCGTTAGTGTACAAACGTCTCAACTAGTTTTGTCGAAGATTGTAGTCCTTGCAAAAAGATGACACCCGTCCCCACTTTAAACTTAAACTGTCAAAATAACACGAATACTTCACAAACGCAACTACACGTAGCAAGTAACGTCTCATTGACATATTTATAACATACTCTTTGATTTTTTTTCTTTGTCTCACCCCCGTGATACGATGAACATTACATCACGTTCTTTCGCATTTCAGGTTTGTTGTGGCGTGCGCCTGAGCATTTACATGGAAACAGTGCATCTAAATCACAGCAGGGAGATGTCTACAGCTATGGCATTATTTTACAGGAAATTCTTCTTAGAGATCTTCCATATTGCATGAACGATTTTGTGGAGGCTAAAGGTACGTTTAGAGCTATTACTTTTCCTTCTTTTCCGTGGTTTGCGAAAACGAGACAAAAATTAATCCACTGAAAAGAAAAGGAAAACTTGCCTCTTACTTGCAATAAAATAAATGTGGAGCAATTAACATTTACCCTACCCTACCCTACCTTTTAAATTCATTTCATCTTTTCGTTTTTTCTTAACAAAGATAAACGACAAGTGTGAAACAAAAATTTTCTGATAGCGACGAACGGTCAAATCTTTTTGCCGTTGGCTGAAGCTAGGCCGGAATGATTGTTGAGTACGTCTTGTTGCATAATTGCACGCATAATTAAAAATGAAAGCTTTGTAGTGTTCTAAGTATTGTGCAAAAAAAAAACGTTACCCGAGAAAATTTAGGCCGTCAATTTGGGGTTATTTTCTCGAATTCCAAAACTCGCGAAAATATAAGGCATTATGGTAATCTGTTTTACTACTAGAGTCAACTGGCCCATTTCCCCCCCCCCCCCCTCCCCGATTCACTCAAGGCTCCCCCGTTACGATGGAGTCTGTCACTGTGATTGTTTGCGTTGAATTTGTCGACTTCCTCCTTCCAGATCATAAGAGTGACCCATAAATTCGTAAATTTGACGGAACAAGAGTTACTGATAGTATTTTCGCATTTATGCGTATTTATTGTAAAGAGAAATTAAAATGCTTGACTTTAAAATCGTCTTCTTGCAGTAATTGTTAACAGAGTACGGCAGCGAGAGAATCCTCCATTCCGTCCCATGATTCCAAGTAGTTATGAGGACAATGGCCTCTATGTAAGAATGATGCGTTCTTGTTGGGATGAAGATCCAAGCTTGAGACCAAAATTTAATGATATTCTTCAAACAATAAAGAAAATTAACAATGGAAAGTAAGTACATTTTTAGAAAGACGAAAGTCAATTTACTTATTGTGATTTCAAAACATTAAAATAACATTTTAACATTTGATGAAAAAGGGAAGAACAACACTCATGAGCTCGTATTGTATCCGCATTAAATGTATAGAGGTGGAAGTATTATAAAGGTAGGGATTGTATGAATTTTGGGGACGGGACGGGACCAAAGGAATAGGAGACCACTATAAACTCAAACCAACGTAAAAAGACAAAAATTAACAATACAAAGCAGTACGAATTGGTTTGGTTGGTTTATTGGCTTATTGGTTTTCAACACTGTTACATGCAAGGCCAAAATTGGAAGCGATCGTGATGAAGTGCAGAAAAAAAGAAGGAGTTTATTTTTTATTAGTATGATAGAAATCAATTGTAATTGTTTTCGAGCGAGTATGCGAGGATCATTCAAAGCTAGAACAAACTCATTTCTGTATTACCCCTTGTCGCAAATGTAGTTATTTTCATTCCATATGGAGCTAAACTCACTAAATAGGAAGATTACTCATTTGGGGGGTTAAAATCCTAATAAATTAACTAATAAAGCCCAGTGTAATGAATAAATTTTACTCCACTTTAATTTGGGAGTTAAACTCTTTGAAAATGCCATGTACTTAGCCAGAATGGTATTTATTTGCTTGTTTAAATATTAATACGAGTGTATTTCACTCATGTATTATTATTATTTTTTTTTGTGTGTGATTTTCTTAAACAGAGAGATCAACATTATGGATAATATGATTGCCATGATGGAAAAATACACAGATCATCTGGAGGAAACAGTGCGAGAAAGAACTGAACAATTGGAGGAGGAAAAACAGAAGACGGACGCTTTGTTATACAGAATGCTGCCAAAGTAAGAAAATACATCCCATTGTTAACTTTAGCAGAACCTTTATGGGGATCCACCTTTTAGTATAATTATTATTGGTTGATAAAAGAAGACAGGAAGGTTCTTACAAGGGGGGCACGCATATTTCTACCTGTTTAACCCCTAGCACCATATTTTGAAGGATGTTAATTTGGTTTTTAGTTACCTACCCTTATTTATGTCCGACTTTAAAAACTGTTGATTTCATCTCTACATCTTGTTTTGAGTCGAGTTTTGATTGTTCGTGATACCATGCAGGGTGTAACTTAATGCTCACGCCAGTGTAGCGAGTAGCAAGTAGCAAGAAAAAAATGCTCTGCGTGACAGCATTTATACTTCTAAGATAATTAATCTTTATTTTCAAATATTTGCTAATCGGATGCAGGTGTGTAGCAGAGCAGCTGAAGCGTGGTGAGCCAGTCACAGCAGAATTGTTTGATCAGGTCACGATATTCTTTAGTGATATTGTGGGTTTTACGTCACTGGCTGCTGACAGTAAACCTCTGGAGGTAAGAAATAAACCAGGAATGGATGGGACTAGGTTGTATATGTACCCCCGAGCTACGAAAAACGATATAGTGGTGCTCTGAAAAAGTTTCATGCTGAAAAACAATGAAAAGTAATCGGATTGAACCAGCTGAAGTGTAATTTTTGCACTTTAAGTTTAAGGGGCATATTTGTTTTCTTTGTCAGCATTAATTATAAGAAGGTCTAAGAAGGATAAAATGCCAGACATTTTCCTTTTCAACCGCGCCGTCAGCTGTTCAAAAGGGTGCTGATCAAATGTATGGTCAAGCTGTGGTAGATGTAACTGTTTGCTTGGCAGGTTGGTTGGTTGATTTGTCGGTAACATTAGGGAGCTTTAGATTAGAGTACGAGTACGAGTTTGACTGTTTGAGTACGAGTACGACTTTCGAATTTCAAACCATTCACATCCCCAAAGCTGTCGGTCCTACCTGTTGCTGACCAGTGGATACGGAGACTCTAGGAATGAGATTGTTTTGATGAGTGCAGTTATCTAAAGCACGCGAACTAGGTTTGAAAAGTCGTACTCCTACTCAATCTCGTACTCGTAGTCCGATCTAAAGTTCCCTTTACTGCTATGAATTTGTTCTGAAGGCCAATTTTTGTTTTGTAGATTGTAAACCTGCTAAATGATCTTTACACTTGTTTTGATAACATCATTGATTGTCATGATGTATACAAGGTAAGTTGACGTATAATTAAGGGCGTTAGTTACTAAATACACTATGGTTCTGCGTAGGTGGGGGAGTCAAACACGAAAATGTGGTTTTTGTCAACTGAAGGTAAATTGGCCACCGTAAAGAGATTCAATTAAGAGATAACAAGATCGAAGCTTCGCAGTTTTGTTCGTATTATATGAAAAACTAGATCAGCTATCGAGTTGCTGTACTTTGGAACATTGCATCCAGGTACCACACTGACAATTTAAAGCAATTTTATGCCAGAGCTAGAAAGGACGATTTTATTAGACAACTGGACTTCAATGTAACCTCGATTCAAACGCAAAGTAGGAACGTAACGGATTATATACATAGTTTTCAACTATGTATATAATTATTATTAATGTTAATGTATAATTTATAGAAATGTTTTTAATTTGTAGCTAGTAACACGACCCCACAAGCAATATTTTTCTTTAACCTATATCGTGTTTAAATAAAGGATGTCGTTGTTGTTGTCAAATCGCTAGCCCGTTTTTTCACTCTGACGAAGGGCTAACGCTCGAAACGTCAACTGTTTAGTCTTCAGTTGACACATACCTGCTTAAAGTTGCGTTTCGGTAAGGTGACAGCTCACTATGTATTGTTAATACGACCTTTTTCCATGCATCGTCCACAGGTTGAGACAATTGGTGATTCTTACATGGTAGTGTCTGGTCTGCCAAACCGAAATGGAATCAGTCATGCAGGGGAGATAGCAAATATGTCCTTAGATTTATTGAGTGATATGTGTAATTTTAAAATCAATCATCAACCGCAGAAACAGCTACAACTTAGAATTGGGCTCCATTCAGGTAAGTTGTGAAGTTATGACCTCCTTTTAATTGATTTCACTCTCGTCGGTGTTCGCGTAATCCTCCCCACCCCCCGACCGATTTACGTAAGAACTGAATTAACCATAGTCGGTGTTCGCGTCCCGTCCTCCTCCCAGTCCTCCCGCAATGTTCCCTTCAATTTGATCATTTATGTTATAGTTTTACATGCAGTGGATGGCTTAAATGTCCCAAAATATAAAACTTCAACTTAGCAAACTTAGGAATATTTTCCTTTGCCTTTTGTCCGTCCAGCACCAAACAATTTTAAGTAAACTTAAAAGAAATCAAGTGTAGTGTTTCTTATTTACCGTATTGTATAGAGGATTTAGTAAGTCTTTCGAGCATTATTCCGTTCGGATACCTATTGCGTTTGCTGATATTCACACATGTTTGGTTTGAATCATTCTCTTTACTAATGCACGTCCTCTTGTCCTACACAACGAGGGCACTTTCTTCATTCAATTCTGGTTGGTTTATTATGATAGTTCAGATAGTTGCCATCTTCTGGATCGGTAAATTGCGAATTGGTTAGTATTTTACGGCAAACATTGAAGACTGCCCTAAGAATTATTGTTATCTGTTTGTCAGGTTCATGTGTGGCAGGTGTTGTAGGTCTTAAAATGCCACGATATTGTCTGTTTGGTGACACTGTAAATACAGCCTCACGAATGGAGTCTAGTGGAATGGGTAAGTTGAATATATGACAAGAGACTGCAGTAAGTTTCGAGTGACAGAACGGTTAATTGAGGTATTTTCTCTTGGTGAGTTATTTGATAATCTATAACAATAAAACTACTGTCAAACGTCGTTAATAAGGGCAATTGTTTTTCCATGGTCCCTACGGTGGCCGTAGTAACGGGTTGTTCACATGAATCAATCAGTGAAGCAATTACTGTGCTTTTCAATGACACGCGAACTCTGAAGTCAAAACCCAACCAAAAGTTTCTTCGTTTTTCACTGCCGCAAATACTACGATTATCAAGTTGAGCAAAAAGAAATATATATATATATATATATATATACAAAATAAATAAATACTGAAATAAATAAAAATCAAGAGTGCGAACTGCTAGCTACAACCAAATGTTGTTTATCATTATAAAAATAATGTAGCGTATGGACAAAATATGGTTTAAGGAAAAACAGAAAGCCAAATATGTCATTGTTTCTTCATTGAAAGTGAGACAGGGACCTTTTTGTACAACATCTCATACTTAGAGGGGTTGGTTCTTTTTTTCAGCTCTTAGGATCCATGTCAGTTCGCATTGCAAGTCTCTATTAGATATGATCGGTGGTTATCACACCGAGGAAAGAGGCAGGACCTCAGTGAAGGTAATATTTTATTTTATTATAACAGAATGATTTATTTAATAAATACCTTGCTCCGTATAAAGATATGGATCACTCAGTGACAAAAACCTATTCGGAAATAAAGGTGCAACTAGCCCATGTTACTGACAGATGAATGTCTTTCTTTAAATGTACAGACAACTTAACATATTTTCTCTGATTTCCTTCTTTTACCATACTGTTTTGTTTCAATCGGCTATTTTACAAAACATTTTATGGGCTTCTTGTGGGAGCTTTCTACAACTGCTTTGACAAAATGATCCTTATGGCTGGAGAAATTGAATACGGGTAAGAAACGCAGCAGCAGATTTAACTTTTAAGCGAAATGATTTCGCTTGAAAATGTACAGTTGTAAAGTAAATGTCATGAATGCTTTAGTTAACCATATGTATGTTACTCGCGGTTATTTAATAATAGTTTTTTGGCTATGACGTGTGTTTGTCTGACATTAAGTGCGAAAATATAAGCTGAGTTTTATATGGAATATTTGACGGAAAGACGTGTTTTTGTTGTTCTCTTCTTACAGGGAAAAGGAACGATGATTACCTATTTTTTGAATGGACGAGACGGCTTCACCAAACCGCTGCCAGATCTCAGAAAAGCGGCTCCGTTAGAGGAACACAAATTTAAATAACTCCCGAACAATGGAGACATGGAGTAGGTTCAACTTTAGGGAAAATAAACGATAACCGCTCTGATCGATAAGAAAAATGGATTTCATTGCTAACAATTGGCTAATAACAATTGGCAATGAAACAACTTTGCTGCAGCTTCAAATCATCAGTCGACGTTAGCGAGTAGTTATAAATGAGAGATACCGTAAATTGACGGCGTGATTATCTTGAGAGACGCATCTTTCGACTTGGATGTAATGCGTAGGGTCTCAATGACGTCTCAATGAGGTTTTTAGGGCTAACGGTAAAAACCGTTAGCCCTAAAACGGCCCAAAATTTAGTCTTTCGGCGTAAAATTTGAAAAATTTTAATCGTTAGCTGATTATTCGTCTGATGCGAATTATGCGTTTGTTTTATATTGTCATTCAGACATTAAAGCAAGGCAGATAGTCGAAGTTGAATATTTTTGAAAAGAAAGAATGCTATAAAATTATTTTTAACTGGAATACTAATGTTTACTCAGTTGTTATTTTACTTAAAAATCAATAATAAAAAAATAGAAGTTTGTACCTATTTAGTTTTAAAAGGCCAGTAACACTAAATCTTGTCAATTCCCTTTTTACTAATATTGGTCTTACAAAGTTAAATACGTGCATATATGAATAAATACGAAATAATACATAGAATCAACTATCGCCTAGATCAGTATTAATGCTTAAAGTTAAACAAACTAAACGGCAAACTAAATCCATACGGGGTAAAAACAGAGATAAGTGGTCATAACAAGTACACTGGATTGTGGACCCACCTAGGCTAGGGTGTAGGGGTTAGTGGGCGTAATGCAAGATACCACCAATCTGATGGGTGTAATGGACAAAATGTTTTGGCCTAAAAATTGGAGATAAGGTTAAATATTCTGTGTGCATGAAGCTTGCATTGCTGGGAAGTAAAACGGCAAGGGAACATTTGAATCTTTCTCTCACTTTCTACCCCTTATATAAATGGGGCTATACCAACAAGACATCATCTTTTTAGGTGGAGGAGAGACCACCAGTCTTTTTGTCAGTTGGTGGGTCCTGCCAGAGTACAATAGTTTTGAGCGTTTTCCTAAAATAAAAGTGGAATATAATAGTCCCCGATATTATATTTTACTTTTATTGTATTTTTGCCGTATCGATTAGTTTGCCGTTTAGTTTGTTTCACTGAATATATATGTTTGTTATAAAAATATATAGTTGGGATAAATTCTAATAAAAAATATACCTTGGAAATGCGTCGAGGTTATCCAATATTTTCATCTCATAAAAAGGCTGGAAGTAAAAAGATTTAGAATCGTATATACCGCAGTCGTAATCTGACGAGAGCGAGGATAAAAATATTTTAAAGTGTACGCTTTGGAAAGTTCTTATTTTTCATGCATTTCCTGTTTTTAATGCATGAATAAACTGTTGGACTACTTTCGTGTATTTCACCTCAGGTCGCAAACGCAAACGGCAGGCAAACTCGAAGCTAAATCGCTGTTATATTCGATTGCGTTTATACAGAAGGTCGCCGACCCCAGGCAAAGAAAAAAAAAAGAAAAGGTACCATGACTGCACTAATAGCACATGAGTAGAGTTTTCTTTGTATTAAGTAAACAATAGAATGTTAATATGGGAGATAACCCATGGTGATAGTAGCTAAAAGGTAAAAAGTCTGACACGAGCGTTCTAAAGTAGGCCAGCAGGCGCCTATCATACAACGGTTTATTGTAGGAGGAGGAGTACCACTACTTGATAAAAATGGGTTGCTAGACTGTCAGCATTTTGTTCATTTCCCTAACCTTTTCCAGTAATTTATTCTACACCAGAATGGAGCAAGGTAAAGTAGAGTAAGTTGTACTGTCCATTTCCTCTCTTGAATATAGCCCATAACATCAACCACGGCACGGTTGTAATCTAAGTTCTCTCAACTTCTTCGCTTGCTTAGCTATTCCTTAAACGCTGAGGTTGTCCATTTAAATAATTAATCAAGGCAATAATTGTAAATATTAAAATTATTTTATTACAAACAATTCAATAATATTATTGAATTCTTTTTAAATTTCCTTATTTAAAACATTATATCACAAAAGGACAGGTAGGCAAAAATAGTTAATCTTTTTTGCTTTCCCCGAACAATTATTTTGCGGTATTGCTGTTTATGACAAACAGTAGATTCAGTCTTTACGACTTAAATACTGACACTATAAATAGTTTGTTTTGAATAAAGTTAAAAATACTGCATATCTGGTAAGGTTGAAAGAGTTTTAGGACTACCTTTGATGATTTTGTTAAACGTAATTAGGACTACATGGAAAGGGATATCTAACTCTCCTTGAGGTTTTAACAGAAATGTTCGCAAACTGACGGGGGTCTGGAAAACCCGAATAGCGAATAGCGAATAGTCGCGAATACCGAACAGCGAATAGTACGAATAGTACGAATAGTGCGAATAGTGCGAATAGTGACGAATAGTCGCGAATAGTGACGAATAGTGACGAATAGTGACGAATAGTCGCGAATGAGGCTGATCCTAGCTTTGGCGAAGGGCAGAATCCGCCTGCACTCACTTTGCTCAGCGTATTCTGCCCTCACGGAAATCCGCTTTATGAGAGCCAGGAGGAATTAATCACGTGAATCAATAGCGTTGATGGATTCGAACTGACTTTATAGAGAACATTTTTCCTAAGGCAAGTAGTCGTTTTAATTATATATCATCTGTGTAGTGTTTGCGGTGTAGTTTATAGCTACTGGTTTTTTATTGAGGGTGAAAAAATGGTCGTCATTGTTTACATTTGTTTAACTACCGACTATGCTTTAATATAAAGAAATGAAAGCGCGTGTGAAAGTGCTCAGCGCCCATTTTAAACTATTTTGTGTCACATTGAAGAGGATCCGAATATTAGATTTAAAAACGTGCAATAATTGTGGCCCGGATTTGTGGCAAAATTAGCACATATATTGTTAAAATGACAAAAGGTTTGCAAGGACCACGAGAACGAAATAGAAGTACCGGATCCTTTGTATAGAAAGGAGCTAATCAGCAAAAATTATTAAAATGAAACAAGATAAATTGCAAGGCTGATTGTACAGTAAGGGAACAGTATATTGTTGTAATTCCAATATTTCGGAAGGCATGGCCTTCCTTCTTCAGGGTCTTATAGTAGAAGAAGGAAGGCCGTGCCTTCCAAAATATTGCAATTAATGTTGTTTCATATATTGTTAAGAACTTTTTTAAAACCCAGATTGCACAAAAGTATTAAACGCTAAGGGCTCAAGGACGATAGTTATTCCTGTCATCCGGGCGGGGGGGGGGGGGGTACTTGACAAAACTTTGTACGGGGAGGCTCCGCCTGAGTTCCAACCCCTTACCCTTTTATAAACCAGTTTGGCTGGAAAATGTACCCTTTTCACATACCTACTTTAACTCAATCTTATGAATAATTCGCAGAGAAGGAAGTCCATTTATGTAGTTCTTTAAAGATAAAATGATACGGCCATAAGGTGCGTCTGATATGTCCGTAGCTTGATCACAAACGGAAACACTTATGCCAATGTCAAAAATGGTAAACAAGACTTGTTTTTCCACCTTAACGAAATCAAACAAAGGCAGCCGGATTTTATGTGTACATCCCCCACTTTATTCAAACAGTAAGAGATAACATTCAGCTGGTACTACATCGTAAGTTTACGTTATCCCTCATCAAGTGTAGTCGAAGTGTACACGTTTTTACTTAGTCAATATGAAGTATTACTGGCAGCAAAGCAACAGAGTTCAAATGCAAGTGGTACATAGCATGTGACTGTGCTCTAAGGTTTATGTAAGTTAAATAATGTTACTTCAGTATCGAAAAATCGAGAAAAGGATAAGTTTTCAATGATAGTAACAGAATGGGAACTGGTCTTAAATAGAGCTGCTGCTTACATATACGCTTTGAGAGCCGGCTACGCAGTCTACGATGTTGTGTGATGTGACTGCTTAACAAACTCTGCAAAAGCACGAACGTTTTCAGTTACTTTGAAGCAATCACTTTGTAAACTACCTTTTTGAAAACCACTCTATTTTCTACCTATTTTGTTAACACAACGTTTGAGATACAATCATGTTCAAGACGAGCGTGTAACAAATGTTTCGTCTGTCTTCCATGAAGTTAAAATTTCAACATAAGTAATTCAAACTGTAAACCATTGGTATAGTAAACGGACAAAATATGCACTTCCGCAGATCCTAAATCCTAAACTCTTAATCTCTAAGATCTTTTTTTCCACACATCGAAGTTATTGTACTGGCTTTCACTTTCTGACTTCAATTTTCAACGTGAACACAATTTCTCCTTTAGGTGACTCCCATATGAAATAAGCAAGGATGCTCGTCGTCTCTTTTGTGGTAGGTGAGTAAATATTTTTAGTTTTGTTATCCGAGATTTTGACAAAGTTATCTTTCTATGTTACATGATTCAAAGAAAAAAGAAAGAGCTTTAAACAAACCTTTAAAAATCTATAAGTACGCGAAAGACACTGTACATCAATCTAGCTCTTATCTCTTGCTCTGTAAATGCCATATCTCATTGGGTTCCTTAAAGAGCCTAACTGGTTCCAATTTTCCGACAAGCATTCCCCCATTTCACTGGGACGCCCGACTTCCCAGGACAAAAATAATTGTTAAGTTACTACCTTTGTTTTAGGGTAGACCAAACATATAGAACGCAACTCTCGCAAATTAATCCACTATCATTGAGACTAGGAGCTTCAGTCACAGTTCAGTTTAACTTGGTGATGGTGGAGTTTATCTTATAGAACACAACTCTAGCAAATTAATCCACTATCATTGAGGCTGGGAGCTTCAGTCTCAGTTCAGTTTAACTTGGTGATGGTGGAGTTTATCTTTTAACAGGGATACCAAGTACAGATTCCACGTATTGCAGTTGATCAGCTGTTAATTGTGCAGCAGCAGAGGGTGACACCACTACGCTTATGCAGGATGATGTTGAACCAAAGTCAGGATGCCTGCGTTTAATGCAGTCCAAGTCCACGTGATATGAACGTGGTTGCGCTGTTGGGGTGATCTTGGACTTTGATGATCCTGCTATCCAATCCTTTTCTTTGCGACGAAGAATTAAACCGTGTACAGGATCCTCGAAATGGCTGTAACATCCAGCGCATTTCTTTGCACGGGTATCCTTCAAAAACGTGATCTCTAATGGGTAATTTCCTGCCCTCCATGGCTGGGGACTTGACTTGGTACTGGACTGCGTAACCGTACCACGTGCGCTTGACATGCCCACATCATGAATTTCTGTAACAGCTTCTTTTGGTTTACGCGAACCTTTTCGCTGAGATGATTTGGGCTTGTTCCCTACGCTTTTTGGCCACGAAGCTCTTACAGCCTTATCTAAATTTGGTGTGCCGTTGGACCGTCGCCACTGGAGAACTTTCTGCAACCTTCCCATCTTTTCAGCGGCTGCTACAGTGTGCTTGCAGATTTTCCAGTCGCTGAAGGACGGACAATTTTCGCATGTAACACGCCCGGTGTCATGCACATAAACAAAGTGGGGCTGGGATGGCTTGCTTTCGCTAGCAACGAGATGGGCATTGCTGTCACTAAAGTATGTTCCAATTGGTTTTCCAATGGATCCGGGACTACCCAATAGATGCTCTGCTTTCTGCCACATTCTCGTGAGAACGCCGAGTGGGATTGAAACAATGTTAGCTGCTCCAGGAGGAGTGCTGATCTTCGGTGTTATTTTCTCTGAGCTGTCATCCTTTGTAGTGACGTTCATGCTTGTGACATCACTCCCAGTCAGGTCCAGGAGACTCTGGTCATCATTTTCTGAATGCATTGATACTGAAAGTGCCTTGACGGTAGTACGCCTCAGGCGTTCCAAGTGGCGTTGTCGCCTTTCAGAAGACATGGCGAACCAAACGTCCTCCTCTACTTCAAGGTTTCTGTACTGTTCGCGCAATCGATACCCCCCTCTTCTTATTACTGCTAGCTCTTCTTGATGGTATTGCATGGCAACTTCTTGTTCAAGGTGCAAGATGAAATCTGGAATGGTCATGTTCTTCTTCTGATTGCGCTTGTCATCTTTCACTTTGTGATGGATGGATTCAGGATCGTTGGTCGTGTACCAAGAAGTTGGATGTCCTCCCAGACCTGCGCACCGTCGTGTGGAAGCTAGCATAGATTTTTTAACAACATCTGCGTAATTCTTCTTGAACCAATCTGGAAAAACTGGCTTAGCCTCTGATTTGGTTACTGTGAGTTCAAGTGCTGCCCACTTGTCGATGCAAGATTCTAGATTCTGGTCAAAGTCTTCGTCATCTATGGAGTCAACCAAGCCCATCTGATACCTTGATCCTTCACGCTTTCCAAAGATATCAGCCATGATATCTTTCTCGATAGCCTGCAAACTATTTCCCTGAAGAAACCGTTTAATGTTGTCCATGGCGTGCAGGAAACAACGTAGCCCAGTAGCATATTCAAAGTTCTTGGCAGCGCCGTTGATGATTGCCTGTTCTCCGTCTGTACCAAAAAACAATACATTCTTGATTTGCTCTTCCAATGCTACTAGGGTTGAGAAAAAATACTGGTAGGTGTATTCATCTTTCTTTGCGTGAACCAATGCTGGACCAATAAACACAGGTGACGTGCGGTTTCCAGTGTCGTCCACTTTCCTTGTTTCCAGAAGAAGATGCTTGTACGTCGTATGGGTGACATCGAACTTGCCAATATTGAAGGTGGAATCTATTCCCAAAATGCTTAATTGGTCAGGATTTGTGCAGAATCTTACAACGTCATTTAGCTGTTTCTCTGAAGCGAGAACTACACCAAATGGGGCCAACTTGTAATCCCTGAGGAAACCCTTGTCCTTTCGTCGCTGATGTTCGTTGAAAATGGCAATGATGTCATACACTTCACTTCCAGATGTTACGCCATCTATAGAGCAGTGGGAGGCTGCAGCATTGCGACGTTTAATGTCATAGATCTGCTGCCTATTTCTTGGAACTTCACTTGTGTTTTCAACCCAGGCCATTCCTCCTTGTTCTTTCCACATGTCGTGTTCTACTTTCTTTGGTTTCTCCGACTTTGATCTCTCTGACATCTCTTTCATCGTACTAGATGCTGTTCTGAAGTATGGTTTGCGATCATCTTTTCTGTTCCCATGGGGCTCAAGTTTTAGCTCCTCTTCTTCGCCGTTCTCAAAGAAGTACTGCAAAATGGCTATTGGAAACTCAAGGGAAGCGTGCTCTATCTTGGTGACAACACGACGGAACCACGAGCCTGAGACCGTTTCCGCTTTCCAGTAGGTCCGACTCAGTGTGTACGTCGTTATATCGTCGATCTTCTTTGCAAGATACTTGGCTTTTATGTCTCCTTCAGGTAAACGATGTACTTCGTAGAAGCTGTAGGTGCGACCTCCCCATTGCCACTTGCCATTGCCATCTGCAGATAGCAGATCCTTTTCATCTTTGAGAGATGACGTGTCAACTAGGAACGTGTGGTTGCTTCTACATTTAAAAGGTACGGAAAAACACAGCTGTTCCTTTGGCATTGATGATTGCCTCAGAAGGATCTTTAAGGCCTCCACGTGTGGGTAAGCGCTGATTCTGCTTTCATATATTGGCCACTTGGTGTCATCATGTAGAAAGTTTGGCCTGGTTTCTACGAAGATAAAAACAGTTACAATCACAAGATTATACTTTTCCCAGTAAGTGCCTATATCGTGCCAGAAATATTTATCTATAGCATTTGCCTGTAAGAAAACTGAATCTTATTACGTTCATACAACGAACGATATCTTCACAAAAATGCTTTTCTTATTTGTAATAATGCTGAACCAAGATAAACGTAGAGAATTCACAGAGTTTTTAGCAACAGCCTAGCCCTCGACGTTTTCATTCGAACAACAGAAAAACACTCTTCGAATTATCAATCAACTACATACAGGGCACTGTAATTATGCATAAGTTCAGATTAGACTCACTGATGAAATAATAACTGTGTTGCCGAATACCAGAAAAGAAAAGTAACTAAGCAGAAATCAACATAAAAAAGGAAACGACTTAATAAAATATGGTAACGAGTCTTTTTTATTAGTTCTGGGGCTGTGTTTGCCCGTAAAATACCATGTTTTTTAGAAACCCTGAAAAAGAGTATTACCTTCTAACTGAAGGTCTTCTTGCAAAAGTGACTGGCTGAAAGCAGAACATATAGGAAAATATAAATGATAATTAAAATTCATCTTAAAACAACGCGTTTAAATTGTATCACTAGTGCGGTGGACAAATACTCAAATATAAATAAAACAAAACGGGGGTACAAAGATGCTGCACCATCATCACTCACTGTTATGGCGGCATTGATACTAAGTGAAAAATGCATTGATTATAGTTTGTTCATTATTGGTTGTCAGTAAAATGTTTACTCAATCACCAACTGACCACACCAAGCTTCAAGTTTCAATATCTTCATCCCCCTCCTGTCATATTAAATTAACTTCCCCTATTATATGTTTGGCAGTAATATTTGGGTAATTAATGGATATATTTGGGAGAAAATAATTGTTGTCAATGGATTGGTAAATACAAGAAATAAAAAAAGTTGAGATCAAAAATTAAAGATGGACACCCATCAGTCACCTATCCAACTGGGGTGCTGTGCCTTTGGGGTGAACTCTCTGGTGGCATTCCAAAAAATGAATTATTTCCAAATATCAACAAACTCTCATTCACATACAATCTCCCTGTTAATCATCTATGCTGCCATTTTATAGGTTTCTCTCTCCCACTATGGTCATGTGTAATTATATAATGAGCATTATGGGTGAGATAAACCAAACAAGAAGCTCATAGAGCTTAAAAATGCGCAAGAAAACCGGGGGGACCCTTCAATACACGGGGACCTGCCTTGTACTGGATAAGTTAAAGGCGTTTATCATAATATTTTTGTTTCAGTTCTATTAAAATAAAATGTTTCTATTGCTTTGAATAAAAAATTGGACTCCAGAGTCCATGGTCCAGTCCAGGTTTAAGTTTTTAAGTTTAGACCACACAGGGTATGGGTCTAGTCAACAAACCCTCCCCTCCCCTCCCCTCCCCCCAACCCCCCCTCCCCCAATATATACATATATAAATATGAAGCCCGGAGTCCAGGGTCCAAAGTTTAGTCAAGGGTTTAAGTTTTGGCCGCATGGGGTATGGATCTAGTCACGTACACGAAAAAAAACCCTGGGTAAAACATGAAATGCTGCGTGACCATATGGTCACGCACTTTTAAAAATTGGTATGGGTGGTAATTTCAGTCTAATTTACCAACCTTAACTACATAATTTATTTTACACAACACTGGCATTATTTTATTTTTTTGATTCTGTTTGAAATATATATATATATATATATATTTTCATCTGCAGCAGGTTGTTTATAGCCTCCTTTAAAGTGTCGTCACGCAACGCTCTTCATTTCATTGGTCTGTTCTTATAATTCTCATTATTGACTTTATTTTTTGTTTTAAAATAGCAGCATATAAACAAAAATGCTAACCCCATTCAAGAGCCGATCTATTGTTTAATCAACTAAAGTCTAACAAAAAGTCTAACATGGGCTCTCATGTTCATCATGATAACACACAATAAAACCAGTCAGCAGCCAGTTGAATAAACCGGCCATATTTCACGCTAGTTATAACCAACTGGTCAAAATTTGAATGATTTCACTTAGTAACATGCACACATTCCTCGAAATAAATCAACACCAGAAAATAAACGTTATTTAACACAACTTTTGAAAGATATAATAATTATTTTTCGGTTTTCAACTTTTAAAGCACAACTACGGTAAATTAATTTGGCTCTTCAACTCACCGCCTCGTGCACAAACAATCTGGAAATTAAAGCGAATCATATGCTCACCTTTCGTCGAAAGAAAGCCTCTTGCGTACTTCTACGCACACTCTAAACAGACCAAAAGTTAAACTGTAAGAATATGAATCACTTTCACTGATAAATCAAACTCATCTCCCGACACAATGCCGACCAAACAGAAATAATTCATGTACTCACACTTCATCATCCGAATCTGAAAGATCCGATCCGTGGCACGTTCTATGAAAAAAAAAACACAAAAATTACTTATGTAGGCTGCAATTAGCTTATCAAAGTGAAGAGACACAAACATGCTGCTCTGCCATAACCGGTTATAAAGCAACAGCATCTTACATCGTGCTTCCATTAATTAATTATCCAAATCAGCCATATTTTCAGCAAATGTGTTACCTTTTCTTTTCAGGACTCAGGCTAGGGCTGTCCATTGTCAATCTTGAGAAACCATAACCTTATTAAGATGTATTTACGATGTATTGTTACAGTAATACGCAGTGGTAAAAGATGTAAACCGAATAAATTGCGTTTAGAAACACCCGTGCTGAGCTGAACTCTCCTGTGTTTTACGCGGGAAAATCCCATGACCGCGAGATACTGGGTACCAAATTTCTGTCATCTGCGGCTATTACGTCACTATTCGCGACTATTCGTCACTATTCGTCACTATTCGCGACTATTCGTCACTATTCGCACTATTCGCACTATTCGTACTATTCGTACTATTCGCTGTTCGGTATTCGCGACTATTCGCTATTCGCTATTCGGGTTTTCCAGACCCCCCAAACTGACTTGTTCTGTATTCTCTTAAAAACATGCGCCGATAAAATGCAAGGGAAAAGAAATAACCGTTTCCTTCTGGGACTGTTAAACGCTTAACCAGCAAGTATTCCATAAGTAGAGATATGGAAAATCTAGTCTTCTTTTTAATATGATTAAGGAAAAATAATATAAATGGATTTTGTTATCGCTAATCTGCAATAAATTTAATAAAAAGGAAAATTCGAGATATTATTCCTTGTGCCTGTCACAAACGAAACAGATTTACATTAACATTTCCTAGTCTTTATTTTAAAAATAAAATTAGTTTGTAATTTGGCTGTCAGTTCTGACAGCTGCTTTGATAAATTGATTGATAAAATTGTCGACAGCAAAAAGCGCTATTGAACACATCACTTATAAATGAATAATGTCTAGATATGATTCTTTTTAGTTTTAGCATTCAGATATTGCCAATCGCTCATGCCATTTATTGCATGTACAGTGACTTTATGATACCAGTAATTTCACTATTTGCAACAATACATGTACAGCAACATTATAGGAAATTACTCCAGTTCATTTAAATCCAAACATTACCGTCTAAGATTTTAATTTTTACTGTTGATCTTCGATGCTTTATATTTAGTTTATTGCTTGCCAAACAAATACAACTCTTTACATTTATTCGTATTACGTGCATTTAATGCATTTAATCCTTAATAATTCCCTGTGTGTCACATGGTCATGAAAAGGTTGTGACGCTACAACAGAGAAGCCGAAATTGTCGTTTTTTAAAGTACTGCGCACGAAAAAATATTTGACATTCACACTTCACTGTTTTAAACATTAAACTCAAAACTAGATTCATGTAAAATGACTCCAAAAGAGAAATGGTTAAAAAGAAAAAGAAACCGTTTTCTCTCAGTCACTGGAGTTTAACCCCTTAACTCCCAAGAGTGCCAAAAATCAAAATCAAAGAAAATTCCCAAATTTCATTTTTTGAAATATTGAAAAAACAAATGGTACAATGTAAAAGTACTGCCGAAGCGGTTTCATTCGAATGGTCACACAATAGGATTTCGTCGACAGATTCAAAGTTATAACTACATTACAGGTCTCCATAATTGACTCAGGGAGTGAAATGGTTAAAAATCTGTTTTAAAATCTTTTATTCTAAGAATGCAAACTTCCCAAAAACATGCATATTTTCGTGATGTTTATAACAGCTGTCATCATGCATGCCAAGCGGAATGCCAGGCCGAATGCCAGGCCGAATGCCAGGCCGAATCAGAGTTAATTGCTTCAGCAGTTGAGTTCACCGTCGATTCCTTTCGAAATAGGTTACAAAAGGGCTACAAAAGGTTTTTGCGCAAGAAGATCTAAAGTGAAATATACGATAAAAGTTGTCACCTTTTCCTTGCACTGTTATTATTTTCATTCAAAACTTGTATTTGCTCTTGCTGAAATGTTTATAGCTATTCCTATTTTATTTATTTAACTATAGAGAAAAGCACGATTATTAACGATAATTTTTTTTCGTTTTTTTCTCACAATATTTTGTCTGAGTTAATTTTGCGTTAAGAATAAAATCTTTTGACACCATTAGAAAAGAAATTTTGTTTCACAAAAGTACCAGTGAAAATAATAGTTAATAATAGTCAGTGAAATAATAGTTACTTAGAATAAAAACAAGGCTTACGTGGGGATCTGTTCTTTGTTAGTTGGGAATGTTTTTATGTCAATAATACGTAAGCGATTACTACATTCAGATGTTATGCCTTTGCTATATTCATTCCAGGAAGCAAATCTATTGAATCTGACGTCATAAACTGTCGTGTTAACCTGACGCTCTGTTCATAATAAAGGTATTGTATGAAACGATAAAATCTTAGATAGATTTTGCCACTATAAAATGAATATCTTAATGACAACAAATCCTCTTTGTTGAAAACAAACCAATCGCATTCAGAATTTATCGAATTTCATCTTAAAGAGTAATATTCAGTATTTAAATGTAAATTAGTTGCTTATTTTAGAGATACTTGTAGTTATCTTTGTTAAGCATATTATCAGGCATATTGTGCTTTTTACTAAGAAAAGTGAAGTCTAATGCCAATTTCTTTTTTCGCTGACAGCAACATCGATTCAGGCCACTTTTGATTTTTACACCATAGAGTTGCGTTCGGCATTACTTCGCATTCAAAGGATTTGAGGTTTGAAAGTAAATTTAAAAATCTACTTTATGGTTAGTTATTGTTATGGATTTGAACGACCAGTAAATGCGTATTTAGATGATCTGAGACTGTTTCTTGTTTTTTTCTTCTTTTCGTCTATTATTTTTATCGCAGCAAAAAGAAACATCACCGGAAAGATGTCATCTTCATTGTGAACATCTCCCTGTAATGATCAGAGTCAGACTAACAAGACTACATCAGAACATTTAGCTCTCACCTGGTTAACGCATTTGGTAAGTCACAACTAAGCATTGATTTCTTTTTCTTTGCATTTCTTACATATTTTTTATTTGTTTATGTCTAAAAAAAAACAATTCGCATCACCGCAAGACAATAAATCACGGGTTTTAATTTCTGATCGAGGTTTTTTTGGGTCTATTTGGTAATCGATTTCGTGGCTCGCCGACAATATTTGTGTTAGCCATCGATGAGGCAGCGATTTTTAAACTTACAAAATCACAATTTTTATTCTCTCGCAAATTTAATTCGCTCTGGAGAAGAAAAGTGATGCTACGGAAGAAATTGTATTCAATATTTTTTATATTCCGTGCGTTTATTGTTGCCTTGTTTGCAATTTAAAGCCATTTAAGACATGAAACGTTGAGTCAAAAGGTAAAATAATGTATTTTTCTAACTTCATTGATATGAGGGTTGTTCTCTTTGGTTATATTTTTTAAATTTTAATTTTAAAATCAGTTAAATGCAATGAAAAATTCTAAACCGAAATGTACGATTTCTTATCGAAATGTATTGATATCGAAGATGCTTTTCAATTTGACGTGGGATCTATTATTTGTCAAATTCGCTTCTTCAAAAATCACTGTTCTCTTTCGATAAGGATTGATAAATTTGTCATTAAAGATTGGCCCACTGTGTTAACAGGCTTGAATAATCAGCATTTGGAGGCATATACATGGAGTCTAGACCCCCATCGAAGCTATGTCTTAACCTTTGCAGTAAATGGTTTCAAGAAGACGTATTTTTTACAATATTTCAGATTTTTTTGTTTCAATGTAAAGTGTGTACTATTCTTTAACTGAAGAAAAAACAAAAGACCGGAAAAATAAGTTATTTCAGTTCGATCATTTTGACACAACTCTCCATAAATTAGTAATATTTATTTTAAACAAATGAACTTCCAAGAAATGTGTATATATCATTCGGGTAATTTGTTTTTATCGGGTACAGTTTTGAGGTTTATTCTATCATTTTAATTTGAAATTGAATTTAGTAATTCTGTTGCGAAGGCTGATTTATTGTGAACGATTACATATTTATCATACACAGAATAGAGTTGTCGTGGGCACTTGGAGTCTAATCAGACAACAATGGAGGAAGATTTTTTAATATTCAATAACTTCATATGACACCTTAAAAGCGATAACCTACGTTGTCAATTTGAAACATCGTGATTTTGGTCACGTTTGAAGACCACAAAAAATGCTATAGAGTAACCTTGAAAGGAAAGAAGGAAAGGAAAAAGAAATTTTAATTAATGGAGTCACTGAGTTTATCTGTTGTTGCTTGAGCCACAAATACACTGTGCTTCCAATAAGACATATTAAACCATTTTTACTCGACAAACTGCAGTTTACTAAAAAGGTTGGAATTAAAACAATAATAAAAATTGTTATTTACAGATCTTAAACGTCATTCCTTGATTATGGGAACATAAATCTTCAAATATTTATTTTTATTATTTCTCTCTGTTGTCACTTTAGCCATCTAGCCATTTTACAGTATGAAGTAAAAATGGAGAATGCCGTTGGAAGGTTCATTTAAGGTTTTGTAACAAGTGTGAAGCAAGGATTACTTCATATGTAGGTGTTGACTTCCATATTTTCAAAACTAGTTTTTAAATTGATTATGTTTAATTTTTCACAGCCCAAATCACAATTCTTTGATAAAAATATTATGAAACTTTCTTTTCTTAACCATCGAACCAAAATTTAATTATTGTATTGCTAAAAAAAACATAAAGCTTAATATACAGCCTACCTTATTAACATAAACATTTAGTTCCTAGCCTTTATTTTATGGTTAAGCTGATAACGTGTATATCTATTAACATGTATATCTATTATTTAACTTCGTCAAAGGGAACACATGAGTTAAGGAGCCAAAACTCCCATCTATTTTTAACATTCTTAATTCGTATGACGAATGACAAAAATCCATTGCATCATGCCCAAGATTTCATTTACGTTGATCGTGTTAAATAGAGTATGATTTTTATAATAAGATTTTTTCAAAAGCTTAATGAAATTATTTAAAGTTTCAGTTCCACTAAACATTTATTCTAGGAGGAGTTGAGATATAGTAGTCGTCGCGTAAGACTTGCCAATAAAATGGTCAACTGATTATTTATTGATTTTTACCGGATGAGCATGGTTTTTCAGCCTCAAAAGCATTTAACTTGTTGAGTCTTTAAGCAAGGAAATGTATTCTACTGTCTGTCTCCACCTGGAGAAACCGTGAAAAATACCAGGGATAAACTGACCTGAAATGAACCACCTGCCAATCTACGGTGATTAGTAATTCAACTTACACATACCCTAATCGTCTCTGGGAACCCTCTTTTTTCTTACCTTAAAGTGCACCTAACCTCTAAATTTTTTTTATTCGCCTAAATGAATGTGCTTGTTTTCTGGAGTGTATCTGTGAAAAAAATTTTGGATTTGGTGAAATCCTCGATTTTCTGTGACCTGTTGAAATCTCAAAAATCGTGCCAAAACGGAGCCGTGTTTGGTTCAGTACCAAGTTAGACGGGGCATGGGTCTAGTCACGTGACGTGACGTACTTTCGGGAACCATTTCCTCTATTTTTGCGCGAATCGAGTGTAAATACTGTGCTTTTGACTTTAGTCGTGCAAAACTTGTGCAAAAAAGAAATTATGCCTGCCCGGTGCGTCAGGCCTCGCCGCTGAAAGTACTCGATTATGCTTTATTTGGGGGAATTTCGGTTCCCGAATCTACGTCATATCACGTAACAGCCCAGGCACTCGCCTAGATCCCATGTTGCTCGGTACTGAACCAAACTATCCTCCAATTCAACAGGTCACAGAAAATCGAGGATTTCACCAAATCCAAAAATATTTTCACAGATACATTTCAGAAAACAAGCACATTCATTTAGGCGAATTAAAAAAATTAGGGGTTAGGTGCACTTTGAGTAAAACAGCATCACACATGGACACAACCTGGATATCAGTTTTTCTATATTACTTTTTTTTCTAAAGATTTCTACTTAACATGGCGATTATTTTAATCAAAGAATACTGCTACATTTATTAATATAGATCAATATTTTGAAATTAAATTTTGTCTTTGGCCATAAGAATCGCATCAGTTTCTCGATCGTTTATAAAAAAAATTAATATATGCCCTTCCTTAAAATCATCCCATGATTTCAGTCTTACAGAAAAAGGGCGTGTTTAATCCAGTGTGCGTTTCCGCATCGCATACGAACTAATCGATTGGAACAATTCCTCTGCTTTTAGAACAAATTCTTTACATTATCAACGTTTTTAAACTCCTGAATCTGAAGCCGAATTTTAAAATTTAAGAGTTAATGAGATCTTTAAAAAAAGTATTTATAAAGTTATGCAAAAGGAAAAACATCAGAGAAATGAAAAATTAGTTTTGAAACGCTAATGTATTGAAAAAAAAAAACCGCGAATGAGCCAAACAAAACTCAAGCCTAATTACTCTGCCAGGCAAAAAATAACGTGCCAATCAAATTATTGCAAGGCATTTCTGGTGTCACATATGCAGAAAGACCCTGTCAATTATGCCAAACTCATATTGTTAATCTGATTATGAAATAACGAGTAGAAAATTATATAGTTCAGTTTTTAAGGCTCTTCAGATGTGATTCTATGTAAAACATACTGTATTTTTTTGGCGTTAATTTCCAAACTACCTGTATATTTGTAAATTCCTCTCATTTGTGTTTTCAGTTTCATGCTTTCGCATCAATTCGATTAGGGAAGAAGAACGCCACTATTAAGTTTTACACTTTAAAAGGAATGAATCCGTGTTTTCATTCAACCGGCGTAATTTAAAAGAAAAACCACATGTTCCGTTTAAAAAAAATCTCTAAGTGGTGGTCAACTTATTTAAATGTTTACTTCATGATCAACTAACACTTTCTTCACGAAAATTTCCTAACCAATATAAACCTTTTAACACAACGCTTAGAAATCATTCAGCTCAACAATATGATTTTGTTGCATCGAAAAAATGTCGCACAACGATGCCTGTGGTGATAAGAAAACTAAGGGCAAACCGCGTGAGGTATTTCCTTTTTATTGTAACCAAATAATTAGTCGTTATATCCTTTTATAGACAGTATACGGTTGTGGCTAAACGTATGAACCGAAGCAGCCGATGGGATTTGTGATAAAAATTTCAGCATGGCGATATCAGTTAGTTTATCTGAGGAAGTCAAATATTAACGATGTCGAATCAGTCCTTCAAGACGATCATTATTGATTCCAATGAGGAAATTATTTATTTTGTTAGCCTCAAAAATAGATAAAATAAAATATTACGAAAACAAGATCGCATCAAGAGTGACAACTGGTGATGTTGTCCTCTTCTTTGCATCCTTTCCGCGAATGAAGTTTACGTACGAAATTTCAAATCACCGGATAACGCTGAAATAATTCGGAAGAATAAGGGACGGTGGAAGCACTTATCTGCTTTCTGCAAGCAAACATTTTAAAGATAGAATCAGCCTTTTTACGGTTTTAAGGTTTTAGTTCCTCCGGGTAGTTCTTGTTTTAGAATGTAGGTAAGATATATGCTTACGATTGGTGTAAAATTTGCCAATTGTCGTTTAGTCCATGGTTAGAATTAAATACAGTGCTGAAAATAAAATTGGAAAGACGATTTCAATTTTTTGAATAAATTAAGGTTGTATTTACTTAATAATATAATTTTGTGGATGTCTTAATTTAAAGGTAAATGCTAGAAAAACAAAAAGACTGCGACTTGTTGACGTTGAAAGAATTAGTCTGTGTGCGTACGCTGTCCTCGGATTTGAACTTCTGATAACATAACAGATGGTCTGATATTCATCCAAAATAAACGTTTAATTTCTCTTCTCTTAAATCTGCCCCAGATGCAAAGACAGTTCCAGGGATTAAGAAGAAGATCAAACGTTTCACAGCAAAGACTTTGGGCGCTGTTTATTTAGGTAGGCAAGCAGTGTTTCTTTTTGGTTAATTTACAGATTTAAAGCTACAGAGGTTGAAAAATCTCTCCTGGATTTTGGAAACTTACTAACTCCCTGGAATAGCAATGGAACGATATTTTCTTCCAAGTCTTTGCGACATAAAAATCCAAAATACATCTCTACTTAATTTTAAAATATACATTTTTAGAAATTGGATCGCCATACTGTCTATTTTGCAAGGTGACAAAAACCATGAAGATAATAAACGAATAAGTAATGATATTGTGCAAAACAAAATGTATGAAATTTTAATCAAACTTCACAATTTTGGGTTTAAAGGAAAAACAAATCACTGATGCGTTGGTTCTTATTAGATTAACAAAAATAAGCAGTTCATTTGTGCGTAAATATCAAATTCAACCATCTCATTAGGCTCGCAGGTGAACGACAAAAATACAAGAACTATCAGTGCTCTGCCCTAAAGGTGCAGATGATATCTATTTTACTTTCAGTTTTTACTATTTGACCCAAATGCAAGATCCTCCGTTTACAAATCCCAAAGGACAATTTACCGCAGTATCGTTTTAATGGTTTTAACAATGTTTCACGGCTAAAACATAAAGAAAATTTGCAAACTTTTATAGATCTATTAACAGCTAGTTAGATTTAGAATGCTTTTCGGAAACGTTTGGTTATCTCAGTAAAAACCTTAGTTCTTTACAGCATAATTAATATATAAAAGCACCTTTTATATTTTGCATTGTATTCCTCATCTAATATAAATATTAAGGGAAGAATTTGTATTACTTTTCTCTTTTTTTGTACTTTTAAAAATATTAGAAATACTTTTAACCCGATGTCTATAGATAAATGTGGACTAAAAAAAGCATAGAAATATAAAGCTAATGAGACAAACATTTTTCTATGAAAAAGAAAACAGGTTCTCGTACTGGAAAATCTAAGCAAAAGAAAAAGACATTTTTAAGCCAAAGACAAAATAGGAAACGTTTTTTTATTTAAAAACATCATTTTTCATTTGTCACTGATTTTTCATCTGTAAAAGCAAAATGACAGCTGAAAATTAAATAAATTATCCTGAATCTACGTACGTCAGCAATTGTGCCATTTTTCGTTAGTTTATTCCGTTTATTGTTCTTTTTTTTTTTAAATTCGATCAAAATTGTTCTTTCGTGAATGCTTTAATGAATATGTTGTCATATTATAACATAATTGAAAGGTACGTTGGAGAAACGACACATTTGGTCTTGACATATGTCAAAGAACAACACAATTTTCAACATTTATTCCTCTAAACAAAACCTAAAAATATCTGAACAATAGATGCAGCCATCTAATTATTAAATATTCTACTTTCGCAACGAACCTGCTAAGCACAGACAAGCCCGACGTCATGAGATATGAAACGGAATGTTGATGCCAAACATGCGCACTAAATTCGTAACCTAGTGGATAAAAGAGCTTGCACCGATTGTCGTTTTGCTTTTTATGCAACTACTTATTTTTCTTCAAACCTGCGAAGTCTGTTCATCACTTACTCGTCCATTTATGACACGGACATGTGATGTTTTATCATACAGTAATCATATAACTGAGAGGAATTTAACTAGATCGTTTCTTCACTTTTCAAACTACTTAAGAGGTTGCTTCGCTCATCAGTTCGTCCTCGATGATTATATTTCAAGTGGCTATATGAGTCCTATATACATAATGTATTTTACCTCTGGTTTGCTAAGTTCCCGTTTCGCGTTTCATTCTCCGACTTTTAATAGCATTCATTTGATATTTGGAGATTGATGCCGATTTTTAACTCATACCAGCAACGATAAACAAGATCAGATAGTTTAACAATGTTCCTCAAGTTGTTCAAGAAGCTTTTATGTCTTGGAGATCTTTTCGGGATTTTCCATACATTCTGAATGTGAAAAACCCAACAATTAACAATTTCAATTCGATCCGGAAACAGTAGAAGAAAGAGCCACCTCGTGGATTCCACTGAAATTCCTATTTATTTAATTTAAGAACGTGATGAAAAATTGATTCATATATAGTTCGGCAGTTTAACCGGGAAATTTGGTTTTATCAACGGAGTTGATAAAGTAAATTGGCCAATTTAAAGCTTGAGATTCGGGGTTTCGAGCGCCAGCCCTTGGTCAGAGCGAGGAATTGTGGGTTGTGTGTGGTTTATGTATCAAACGGTGGAGCTAAGCTATTGATGGAACTGACATGGTAGCGTGAAAAACAGGAATAAATTAGTTGAATGAAAACGATTCGTTGATTCCATGGGGACTAAGAGCGCTGGTTTGGAAGATAAATTTGTGCTTTATATTTTTAATCTTTTCGTGTTGTCCTGGTGTAAGGAAGGGCTGCATATCACCATGCGTTGTTTAGAATGATTGGGAAGAGTTTAAGTGTCGAGCGACTGCTTTAGATCTGTGTTTGTCATTTTTTTTCGACGTCTCGTAGATGTTAACGGAAACGGTCACCTATTGTAGTCTCCCTCTGTTTCGCCAATAATGTTTATCTTTTTGCGTTAATTTCATGTTATGGAGTTGACAATATTTGCGGAAGTGTATGTTGAGTCCCTTGAAACATTTATAAGTAGTTTTAGTTGAACGTTTGGTGAAATTTTGGTGCGTCATTGATTGACGCGCTATCCCAGCATGTAAACACCCCAGACCTATTGTTTTGAGGAATGGAATTACTTTGGTATTTTTAATAAATTAATTTGTTTTTCGGGTGTCAAACCTCACTGAGTGAATAAGGTGTTATTTAATCACTATACTCAAATTTCTCCATTTCTTGTTTCTTTCTGTTTTTATTTCATAGAAAACACATTTTTAATGCTGATTTTCCAACGATACGACAATACTAAAGGTAAGTGTTCTCTTGAAATTCGTGCCCATTGAAATACGTCGGACAAAAACTATTGATTGTAATAGTAGTAGTAGTAGTAGTATTAACTATCACGTTAATTGGTCAAATGCCGCTAAAAGCCAGGACTCGGACAGTGTTGATTTCTGTAAAATTATTTCAAGTAATTTCATCTCTGAAAGACTAACAAGAAAAAAAGAAAAGAAGGCCTTGTCGTCGAAATATTAAACACAAAATATAAACGTCAGTGCTGATCAAACAAAACTGTTGTTTCTACCGAGATATCATGCTCTTATACAATCAGACTATAGTAGACTATAAATTTGCTGTAACGGAAGTAATATCACCACCATTATCAAAGTTAGACTACCGAGTCTCCTTTTTGAATTCCGCCCTTAAGGTGGCTCGAAGTAGTTTTTTTTGGGTCACACTTCCCTTTTTGAATGCGCTTATACATAATCTTACTTTAGCTCAATAAATCTGAATTTCATACCAGATATTAGGCTTGGATGAAAGTTTTGGATGATGCTCTTTTTATGCTAATCAGCGTTTCCATAGCAACGGTAAACAAATATGGCGAAAAACAGTTTTTCCTAAATATCTTTCGATTTTGGGGCTACCCGTGACAAGCGAATAAATGCGCTATAATCTACACATCGTTGCACACAAAAATGAGAAAATTTCAAACAAATTAAACTGTTCGATTTTGAGTAAATTGCAAAAACATTTTTTAACATGTGTTTTTCATGTTTGAAATATAAGCGGTCAAAACATTTCATAGGTCTCACAAATTATCATTAAATTGCCACAGAAAGTTTCCTTGGACTTAAAATATTACTCCCTGCAAATAGCTCTGACTAACTCCTCGGCAACAAAGAGATCGAGCTTTTCATTCAAATGCAGTTTTGCTTGACGTTTTCACTCTTTAAAAGTTTCAAGTGCATTTGCATATAAATTCAAAACGAACAAATGACGATGTTTGATATCTTCTCAGTATGTTTTTAAATATATAGGCAATAATATTTCCAAGCTTCAGTCCAATTGATTCAGAGGAACATCCCGAAAAGAACCGTTGAAGTTTGACCGTTGAACTTTCTGTGGCAATTTAATGATAATTTGTGAGACCTATGAAATGTTTTGACCGCTTATATTTCAAACATGAAAAACACATGTTGAAAAATGTTTTTGCAATTTACTCAAAATCGAACAGTTTAATTTGTTTGAAATTTTCCCATTTTGTGTGCAACGATGTGTAGATTATAGCGCATTTATTCGCTTGTCACGGGTAGCCCCAAAATCGAAAGATATTTAGGAAAAACTGTTTTTCGCCATATTTGTTTACCGTTGCTATGGAAACGCTGATTAGCATAAAAAGAGTATCATCCAAAACTTTCATCCAAGCCTAATACCTGGTATGAAATTCAGATTTATTGAGCTAAAGTAAGATTATGTATAAGCGCATTCAAAAAGGGAAGTGTGACCCAAAAAAAACTACTTCGAGCCACCTTAACTCTCCCAAAAAATTAGACCAAACAAATCCGTTATTTTCTCACGATTGATACTTCGACAGTAAAAATGAAGTCAGGTTTTGCTAATACTTGGCGCTATTGCTTGAAACCGCTAAATAAATTTTCTTCTTCTGCGTGCTTTTGACCGAAAAGGTCTCTTGGATGTTTTGCATGAAGTTGTGAATCATCCTAAAGTGCAATGTCAATCACTAGTAAACCGATCCATCCATTACCAGGAAAAGCTTATGAAAATGCTAGCACTTCAAGCCACCCACGATAATAAAAAAAGCACTAAAAAGTAAAACAATTTAAAAATTGGTTTAATTTTAATTTATTTGATAACAGAATTGCTTCCAAACATTGTGTAGAACAGCACGGTAAACGTAACCGATAAAAATATTACGTTTTGTTATTTGTTATCCACACTTTACGCTTTACAAAAAACATGGCGACTATCATTTTCTGTTCCCATTTTGAATAAATAATCGCGACACTTTTCTCGCTTAATGGAAAGCCTCGGGGCTCGGTTTTCAAAAAAGGCTATATTGTTTATTTTTTAAAAAAAGAAAACGTAATGGAAGAGCGGGAAATTCGCCGAACCTGCAAAAAATACGTTTGACAAACAACATGAAGTCGAATGGAGTATGAAATATTTTACAATTACCTTCGCTGTTTGTTATGTTATGTACAGGAGGCAACACAAAATACTCTTTTCACAATCATAGAAAAACTGAATGAAACGGTAAGCGAACTAGATTTTTACAAGTGTTGCTATAAATTGTAAATATTTTCTCACTATAGTTACTTAAGTGACGTGGTTGTAAAGTAGTACTTAATATACGAAGCTAAGGTCAGTAACATGTTATGAAACCTTTCTTCATTCATGGCAAACTATTTATACAAGTTTTGAAATGAAAATTATGGCATTTCGGATGGAAATACCTACAAAGAAGTTGCCACGGAGAAATTTCAGTTTTGATGAATGTTCCTTTGTTTTGTTGTTCTGTGATACCGTATTACTCATATAAAATTAACATGAGGCAAATGTCTAATCTATACTGCGTTCGGCCGATAGAATAAAAGCTAGTAGGATTGAGATTTCAAAACAGATTATATTTCCCAGTACAAAAAGACACTTAAATATAATTGTGTAGTGAAATAACAGCGAACAACCATTGCAATACGATCGAACATTTGTTTGATTGTTATTACTCTGCCCATTGCGTTATAGTTATCGTACTCTAATACTGTATTAATTTTGTTCTGTGTGTAAAACTATTTGCCTGTCAAAATATCGTTATCTTGAATAACATGAAGGCAGTACCGAATAAAATATTCAATATATTTTTTCGCCAAAGGCACGTTTAGTTTATAAAACAAACCGATTCAACCTGATTTTTTGTCTATTTTTTCCAGTTTTGCTTATCGCTGACGCATATCATTAGAGGTCTGTACTTCAGACTATTTAATTATGTGTAATAACGTCACTTGTTGAATAACCTCCGATCCTGTGCGAGGTCCGAAAGCGTCAAGTTTTCTCTGTATTTGCAAACTCTGTGGAAGTGATTTTAGTTGTAATGTTTAACCGGATTTTAACTTCGCTTCAATACATACACATCTTATTTTCAGATCTCATTGAGACAAGAGACATATCTATCAGATATTTGTTTTCCTTGTTTTGTTTATATCACCATCCTATCATTTAGGATTCTGCAAACTCTGTTCAAGTGTCTCTCTTCTTCTAGAAGCGAGTTTGGTGTGTTATTTCATGCGCACGGTCCCTTAAGTTACACAAGCTTTAAACACAAACCATGCATCAATGAAATGGTTTTACTTTTTACATATCAAATATAACATAAACATCACAGCGGTGATATGAAATTATTATTGGCGCCAACATTATCGCCATCTGGTTTCTATATATTTTGGGCTACTCTTTGCGATAGTGTTTTTCCGCCTCATGAGCCACAATGAGTGAAGATGTATGATGATGACGATAGCGCATTTGGTTCTCACGGATTACTCCTGTTAATGGTTGTGGTGCTTTTAGGCCATGTCAATTTCAACTTTATTTAGTTTTTAAAAATAACAGAGTTTCCACCTCCCACAAATAGCAAGTTCCTAAACAAGGCGGGTGGTACTGAAGAAAGGTACAGCAAAAACTACAGAAAACGATAAAAAGCTTACCATATGCTTTTTTTAACGTGTCATACTTTAAAATTACACGTGGCTTCAGTTTGTGTTTTGTTTTCACTCTTTTGTATTTCTGTATCTAGCTACAGTACTTTTTGGGCTTTTGCAGATACTGTGTATTATAGCTGTGCATTGTAGCTGGGTATTGTAGCTAGTGTACTTTTTAAAAGTACACTAGCTTTCGCTTTCGTTTTTTAAAGTTTTTTGGTGCATGTGACGGTGCCATGTTCTTCGACGTTATTTCGCGTATGTTCCCACCAAATCGTTGGTTGGCTGTATTTTAGTAAAACCCGTACACTTTTGGCTTCCCTCTTGATTGGTTTAGAAACGATTATGTTATTATGTTATGCCGACATGCAGTTAAAAAGGGCTGTTATAACAGGAAAAAGTTGTAAATTTCAAGTTCATTCATCATTCGAGGAAATCAATAGAATAAATAATCAGGATGTGATAGGCTCTACAACATGCAATTTTTTTAAATTATGTATACAGTTTTATAGATCATCTTAGGGTAGACACTAGATCATCTAGTTAAAATATTGTTGTTATCGCCTTGCATTTTCTCGCAAGGTGAGTAACGTCTAGTATCTGTATCTTGCGAACAAGATATTGAGCGCAAAATTGAAACAGCCATAGTTTTATGCTATACTTTGTGTCATTCAATGCGTTTTAAAATGTTTCAAAATTGATCATTGATAAATTACTTTCTGCTGTTTGATTGGCTGTTAAGAGGACAATTTTTATATACCATTTAAGTAGCCATAAATATGTGATCTGTAGCATGAAAAGTGCAGAACCTTCAAATATTTGTGAGGATGATGTCCATCATACATGTGGTGACGAAAAATAGTGAAAGAATCTTTGTTTGGTAAGCAATAATGTGACAATGAAACTAATCTTAACTCTCAAAACTGAAAATTTCTTCCTGTTTTTCTTTTATTTTTCTAATATTATTATTATTATTTTTAAAAAGTCACCGAGTCTTTAAAACTCAAAAATAATTAGAGACTTGTTTTCGATCTAAAGCATTTAAAGAGTGAACTAAGTTAATTTAAAGCTTTGTTATGCAATGTTTCTCAAAGAAAAAAAACATCTATAACAAAACTGATAGAAGAAGGAAGACATAAAATTCACCAAATACGTGACGCTATTCGGAGGGTCTTCAGTTGGAATGATATTTGATAATTAAAATCCGGCGGATATTTGCACTACTCGTGTCCTGAGGTTTTATCGGATATATGTCGTGGTGTCATTAATTCATTTTTGTTTATATCTCTTGCTGTGAAAAGAAGTACTTTTACTGTTCAACAGTAACTTAACAGTAAAATCAATCCAATGATCAAAAAGATAAAACCGCTTCGTATGGTGAACATGATAACACATTATTAGCATTTATCGACCTAGGCGTTCCAGGCTAAAAACACGACATTTAGCAGCAGCAATGATGAAAAAATATTGTGCAAATGGTAATGAACCACTTGGTTCCAGTGAACATGATAGGAATGAAACGGAAGCTTACATACATAAGTGGCTCCCTGTAGTTTTGCAGCCACGCGCGCGCTGATGACGCGAGCTTTAGTAAATTTGTGTGCGCTCGCACGAAAATGTAGCTTTTTCCGGTTTATGTGACGTCGGCAAAAGCGTTTCTTTCGGTTAGATATACAAGCGTTTGCAGTGTACTTTAACATATTCTATCAGAGCAACAGATTAATAGTTAAATATGTGAAATTGTGTGATATTGAGAAAACCATCTGAAACAGGGTCGAAACAGCCTTACGATTTTTTTTCTTTCAAGAATTTCGTTCGTATCGGTTTACAAAAGATAGCAAAGTTTAAAAATAATTTCACCTAAATGAACTCGACCATTTTCTAGGTATTGTGTTTCCATGGCAACAACCTCTACCCATACAAGTGACAACCTGATAAAAATTATAAATATGTAACTAAGATTCGTTGTTTGTTGTTGGAGAGCTTCTTATTGGAGCATAAGTTTTGCCACATCGCCCCTCTGTTTATAAAATTACACTGGCTGCCCATCAGTTTTATGGCGGAGCTCTCGCGGATAGAAGGCCCGCTGCGGAGTCCCATACTCATAGAACCTATGCCCGTCATTTTTCATGGTGATGACTAGCGGAATGTTTCGCGGGCGCGCGTCCGTAGCATGTGTGTCTGAGCGAGCTGGCGAGCGAGCGTTAGGCAGGACTAGTTCGCAGGTGCGTATGACGTCCCAAAACATGCTTGTATGACATCACGCAACATCCGGGAACACTTAGGAATTTTGAAACCAAAGTCGCGCGGCTGCATGGCCGATGTCATGTCACTGCTGTAGTAAACACTCTTGTTGTGTTTAGCGGAGAAACGTGGTTGCAAAGTCGTTTATCCCTGCAGTTTTTCGCCGTATATTTCCAGGGAATAATCACAGATAAACAGCAGAAGCAGCACAGCATTAGATCGGGGATTTAAGATATTTTTTGTCAAGCAAACTTGAAAATAGACAAAAACAAAACACATCTTTATTATTGGTGAATAGACATACTGCAATATTTTTGCATCGGTTTTTTCTGCCTTGAAAGGCTTTCAATTGGCGAAATATTTGTTGGAATTATAAGCTGCTCCGCATCTGAGATCAGGCGAGTTTTGTTTATGAATACGAAATGAGCACGCGTGGAATTTATTCTAAGGGCCTGGTTGCACTACAGTCAAAAACAAAAATTAGCCCGTGCAAAAATCGAGGAAAACAAAAGAAACCGCTCCGGTGGGACACGCTTTTTGTGGAATGTTTTTGTTTTTATGTCATTTTGCACGGGCTAATTTTTGTTTTTGACTGTAGTGCGACCAGGCCCTAAGGCCCGGTTCAAACGTCGAACTTCACATGTGCCGAATCTAATGCAAATGAGCAAGAACAATAGATTTTTCTCATTTGCATTAGGTTCGGCACATGTGAAGTTCGACGTTTGAACCGGGCCTAAGACTCACCTTTGTAAGGGAGACGTGCGTGATATAATCGCGTAGTCAGCGTAGTCTCCGCGCGCGTTTAAAAACATTGCGCCCCATTGAAACTTCTTATGGAGCGTATATGCTTCCTTCCCTCCTGGGATAACTGGCGCGCATATTACTTTCGCCCCCTGATAAAGGTGCGAATTCTTAGAATAAATTCCACACTTGCTCGTTTCGTATTCATCAACAAAACTCTGAACTGAACTGCTTGTCAGCTTCGCCTGATCTCATATGCGAAGAAGCTTATGATTACAACAGCTATTTGTCTAATTGAAAGCCTTTCTAAGCAAAAGCAAATCGATGCAAAAGTATTGCAGCACCAAGAAATTCATGTGGAAGGAGTTTGATACCATACTGCTGGATAATTTTCGAAAATTGATGGAAAACGCAGCATTGGAGATTTGATCAGGTTTTGGAGCATTTTATAATATTTATTACAGGGAGTCTAGGCTCACAACAGGAAACCTCAACGACAAAAATATAAGGATTTGAATGGGATTTTATAGTGAGTTTGATAAAATATCAAAATTTTAAATAAACAGCCAATAAAGTGTTCATACATCATTAAATAATGTCTGTCTGTTGTTTCTTGGCGGCTTTATGGCTTCTAAACGGCATGGTATTTCTGGTTTGACTTCCCCTAAAAGAAATAAAGGGAGAACTCGCAATTTCAAGTCACTTCAACGAAAAGCGACAAAAATTTCCTTCAGTCGATTCCAATTGCTCCAAAACTTCGCTCGAGTAAAGAGCGAGTCCGTTTCTTTCTTTGCATCACAAATTTAGCTCCAAAACAGCGGTCATCGTCTCATAAAGACGATAAATACAACCAGAAAATTCAATGCTCTCTGGTCCTTGGATGCTTGGACATAAAAGCTACTTACGGGTGGGATATGGGCGCCCGTTGGCTTGGCTTAACAGCCAGGCCGTTTGGTTGAAAACCCTCTAGTCGGGAAGGTGACAACGAGCAAAATAACCGTTGCAAAACTGGATTCGCTCGAGTACCCAGCGGACGCTTTGTCAACATTCGAGCCGCCCGCCCGGTTGTTCGAAAAGTTGGCGGGACTACGTTTTTCTTGCTTCAACTTCAAATTCCTTCTTTAAAGCCGAGAATAGCCGTGGTTACACGAAGCACTTTTTACCTTGGTAAATTAATTTACCTAGGCTTTACGGCGACGACAACGAGAACGTAAAAAAAAAGGTTTTTAAAACTCAGTAGCAAAACAACGACTATGCACGTGCGTTACACATTTTGGTAAATTTGTTTCCCGTTCTCTGCAAAACAACAACATCAAATGATCAAATTTGAGGTTTCATTTCTCTGTCTGAGCTTGAAATCCTTTCTTGCGAATTAACGGCACCCAAACATTGGACAGTTACTGCAAAGAAGTGCAAATCACTTCGTTCTTTTAAAAGCAGCCACGACGGCAACAACAAAAAAAACGTCAGTTAAAAACTTTTAAAGTATCCGCAATTATCCCAAATTGTAGGACTTTCAGTAAGTTATGGTATGAACACTTTAATGGCTGTTTATTTATAATTTTGATATTTTATCAAACTCACGATAAAATCCCATACAAATCCTTATATTTTTGTCGTCGAGGATTCCTGTTGAGAGCCTGGGCTCGCTGTATATTTACATAACCAGTGAATACTTTTTAAAGGTGCACACGATTTGCAATCAGCTGAGAATTGAGATAAAGCAAGCATTGGAAAGGCTTCTCCGAGAAATTTGGGTTCGTGGATTGTTTTGTCAAAGACCATCAAGTATTTAAAATTGAAAGAGAATTTTCGGGCTAAATTTGGATGGCAGTTATTCTTCCACACTTCTGCTCCAACGATTTTGCTGAAACCTGATTCCAGAAATGTAACACAAATATGACTTCAAAATTTTTCACTGGGTGCGATTTTCACTAAAAATATTTTTTCCACTGGGTGCGATTTTCACTAAAAATATTGTTCCCAGTTAAATGGAATTATTTAACAACTATTCACCGAAGTGGAGGTGGGTAGTGGTGGATATTTACCGAGCCGCGAAGCGCTACCACTACCCACCTACACTTCGGTGAATGGTTGTTTTAGTATATACTGAAACACTGAGATAATATAAGGAAAATAATGCTCTTTAACTCATTTATTCCTGTCAACGATTACAATTTTCGCGCGCAAATTGTTGGGAGGTGAATAGCACTTGCTATTCCGAGTTTCAGTAGCCAATCAGAGCGCGCCAACAATGCTATCTACTGTTTCGGTATATACTAAATCTTATTATTGCTAAATAACAGCTGTAAGTTTTCGCAAAGTTTTTATATCCCGAAACGCTTTACAGCCGAAAAAGGTATGACCCAAAGTTTGTCATAGACGAGTGTTCCTGAAATAACAACGGAGCCACCATAATGGCTTATCATTTTCCTTGTATGGCTCGGAATAAAGAAACGTTACCAGACTCAAGGGATCTTTCTATCTAAGGCTCCCTATTTCATGGATATTAGACTGTACTCCATCCTTACTGCGCACACAATTCATGTTGCAACGCTATGCTATGAAGTCATGCACGAACGCGCGCGCAAAGTAAGATATCTAACAGATAAAGGGCTGGCAGTCCACTTTGTTTTGAATAGATAGTTTTCTTTTCTAGTTCTCGACTGATTGTGAAAAAAATGAACGAGAACCTCTGAAGACAATGAGCGTAAACATCAAAACGAGACTATAGGGTCAAGAAAGCAAGAAACTGCTGATATGTTGGCGTGGCGTACTCATCTACGATAAGGACTGTTGTCCTCAATCAAAACGGATAGGGAAGAGCGTGTTCCTTTTGCACGGAGTTGCTGTTTCGTTCTTGAGAAGACTGGGTACTAACGATTTACAATAACAAACATAGCCTTTAATTCATCAAGGAGCATGGCACTAGTGGGACGCAGCAGATGGTACAGGATTTTTCGATCATTTCGGCAAAAACGAGAAAAGAGGACTGAAGGTATTCCTTTTTACCGAAAAATGTCCAGTAGAAAAGTCTGTTCCATTTGATTTACCACCGGAACAACCGGATTTTCAGTAGATATAAAACGATGATTCTGCGCCAAAATGACAAAAAAAGACAAAACCCCAAAGCTCCCTGCCCTAAGAAATTCAGAGTAAACTCAAAAACAACTTCCCCATCCGCTAAATTTAGCGGATGGGGAAGTTGTTTTTGAGTTTACTCTGATTTTTTTAGGGAAGGGAGCTTTGGGGTTTTGTCTTTTTTTGTCATTTTGGCGCAGAATCATCGTTTTATATCTACTATTTTCCATACATAAGGAAAGCGCTCCTTATCTCCGAAAAGAACTTGGTGACCCCCCATTTCTGACACGAGTAACTCGTTACCAGTAGTAGCAAAAGTTTCGCGCGAACGTCCTTAAGCTGAAATCAATTTTATTCAATTAAAACCCTGTATTTAAGTTTCTTCCATATATCCGTAGAGAACCATTGTTTTTGTTCTTTTTTTTTTGTTTTAAAATCATACAATAAGCGTTTGGCTTCGAAAAACCAAACCGCAATGCTGATCAACATCTGAAGTTTCGTCAGTTGGTCTTTAACCGTTTCACTCCCAGAGTAAGTTATGGAGACATGTAGTGTTGTTCTAACTTTTGAGTCTGTGGACAAAATCCTGTGGTGTGGCCATTCAAATGAAACGTTTTCGGCTGTACTTTTGCATGGTACCATTTGTTTTGCAAATTTGGGATTTTTCAAATTTTGGAACTCTTGGGAGAAAAAGGATTACTTACCAGACAGACAGACTGTCCTTCTGCATAATGGTTGGTGGTTGGCCTATACTAGATACAGCACGCCGGATGCAAACGTGTACATCCGCCATATTGATAACAACTTTATTTATCACAGCCACTAAAGTCATAAATTGCCAGTGCTTTTCCAAATTAGTTTATTTCAAAAACAAGGAAATCTGTTATAATTCATATTCTGCTCGGCATACACCACTGGAGGTAGAATAAACACCACTAGTTTTTAATAACGTATAAAAACGAATTAAGTTCACAATCTTTTGATTGAGTACAACCGAACGGAACTTAATTCGAAACGAAATGAAAAATCAAAACAGGTGGAATTATCCCACAAAAGAAAAGTTAAGCTCTTACAGAGTGCGGTAAAATGCGCAAAGTTATCCGCTGCGTGAATTAAAGTTATTCGTTAAAAAGTAATAAAAGTTGAGAAAATACTCTATCTTTGTTAATCTTAAACTGAGAATAGTTTAATAACTTTTTATCTACCGCGTCCTAAGGGCTAAATGTCTCGAAAAAAGTGATTGTATCATTCGTTGTAAAAAAAAACATGAAAACGTGCAATACTGATTTTGTATTGCAAGAGGAAAGAGCTCTAAAATATGAAATGAAATATTATTTTTTTTGTCTCAAAACGGAGGTAAACAAATTAGATAAAAGTTCTCTAAAATCATCTCAATCGATCTCGGCTAATCAAACATTATTTTTTCATTGGATCCTAACGGCTTGAAAAGGTCTTTATATTCCATGTAATGAAGTACAGAAAGGTTGTCATGTTTAATATTAAAAAGTTTCATTTACAATATTGTCTGTCATGTGAAATGCCAGATTTTTGTCGACCTTTTTTAAACATGATTGTATTCTATTTTATCTTCCAGAGATGAAAGGTAAAGATTTTACAAGACTTCTTCTTGGTGTTACATCTTTTGCAGTATTGGTTCAAAATATATTTTGTCGTCATTTTAAACCGAATACACAATTCTGCTGTGAAAACGTTTCCAACTCAAGTGGCTTCAGCTGCTGGAATAAAACATTAAAGGAAAATAACATACAAAATACATGGCCATTCACCAACTGTTCACAAAATGAGACAGAAAAAGTATGCTTCAATGTAACAGAGATACAGGTCCTGTCGAGACAATTCTAGTTCAAGCGTCGTGGAGCCGGGTAAAAAAGAAATTCACATTGGAGCATTTGTTCCTTTCTTGGTAGATGATAGATACGGACATTTTACAGCAATGAAAATGGCCATCGATATAATAAACAATAGAACTGATATTTTGGATAATTACACCCTGGTTTTGGACTCTGAAGATACGGTTTGGGTAAGTCAGTATATGGCATTATATTAATTTACTTGAATTCAGATTTTAATGACATTTCAATAGGTCGGTTTTGAATGTAAAGTATGTCAACTCTATATATTTTCATATCTTTAACGTTACGGCGAAAAGATAGTGATAAAAATTCAGTTAAAATGGGAAATTAATTTTGCCTTGAGATGTTTTTGTTGATAACGAAAGCGTTTTGCGGAAACGTTACCTTGCACTTTCTTATAACTTTGTATCCTACAAAAAGGCACTTATTGAATTCTGCTATAATCAGTTCCTTTCTTTGTTCTATGCACGGAATTCATTTTGCCTAGACATTCAAAGTAATCTTAGGCGTTCATTTTCCAATAAAATTGTTTCTTATCTCAGTACACTCGTATATTTTTCATCGCGTGCAATTGTTATATTGCTATCACTCCATGGTTAATTGGAATCAGTTGTGTCTTCTACTGAGTACCAAAACAGAATACAAAAGGTAAAAGAACATTGCCGATTTCTTTCTTTCTCCAGATACATAATTTACTTACATTTTGGTAAATTCAAAACTCAATCGCTATTCTACACATAAATTCGGTGAAATATGGTTTTTATTCGTCTAAAGTTTTTTTTTTTATGACGATATTCTGGATCAATGATGCAAAGACGCATTGAAAGTTTGTTGCTTATTTGCATCGCCTAAAAATCAACTGGATTGTTCGCATAATAAATGGAAAATCAAAAATACCTTTCTTTGAGGAGAAATAATTTTACTGAAACGTGAAATGACAATCGAACGTCCCTGAGCAAGCAACGATAGTAAGAGGCTGCGAAAACGAGTTTTTTCAATACAAATTGATAAATAAAAAATATACCCTTATAAACCAGGTCGAAACAGCTGTCCATTGTTGCATTTTGGCTTTCATTTTGGACTCTATCATGTCGTTGTCGCGTTAAATGTTCTACGTATATTCCTATGTTTGTTTGACTAGATCTTCTCCAGATCGTAAGCACACCAGCAGCATATTCATTCGCGGTCCTTTTCTTTTTATTTACCTGTATAAGGAGTAGTTTGTAAATATATTCGGAAGCTCCATGCAGGATGCAGGGTATTATAGTAAATAAAAGCCCAGTTATTCTGAGCTTTCTTGGCTAAAACCTTCACTGCATGGCTGCCATTTTTATACTTTATTCGAACACTTTACTCTTACTTCAAAAAATCTTGCGTTTAACTAAATAAACCAGCCACAAACGCAATACTGAACAAAACACGTGAAATGTTATAACTTTTCAAACATTTTAATCACCATAAATTGAAATTCAAGCATATTTTGCAATCTATTTCACTCTTTAGTGATCTTAGTCTAACAGAAAGAGGATCACCCTGGCTTCATATAACCTGCCGTACAACTGAGGGCGTAAATATGATCATTACCAGGAAAATCATCAAAAAATATTGCCAACGAGCTCTAAAATTTAAGATTTCCGACATATTTTATTTAAAATTGGTGCTCAGGTAGAACACAGATGTCAAGGGTCGTATGCAACATTTATATTATACAGAATTCACCGTGGGATTTTAAAGAAAATTGAAGATATGTTTGTATAATACAATCTTGATTTCAGGGTAAAATGTGATGATCCGATCTGTCAAGTATAACTCTTGCCTCCAAATATACTAGATAGGGAAACCCAAAAATATATTTCTAACCACCATACGGCAAACGCGAACGGTAAAAAAGTACCACGTGATCACGCATTTCCTGCCATTTTTTCACGTTTTCCCTCTTTGCGTTGTTAACGCGAGGAAGGCTGTTTTCACGTTCATAAACAACGTTGTTTCACTTATGCAACAGCTTGCAAGTACGGCAGGCTCGCTGTCGCCTTTTGCCGTAGAACGTGATACGCTCTTTTAATCCACAATGCAAAATTCTCCTTTTCTTGTTCCCATACATTTATTAAAGCAGAAGTGGGGAGAAGTTGTTAAAATATCGAGAGAGAATTAATTCATCTTGTCTGATCATATCCTTAATTCTTACAACCTCTCTGATTCACTTTAAGCATTGATATTACAAGGAGAAATTTGATGCTGATCACTGTTGGAGCTTTAAGGGTTAAATCTCTCTAATTATATTCTTTTTTTGTCTCCAGTATGAACTAAGAGGGTTATTACAACACGTGTACGAGAAGTAACATACAAGTAACGGGATGGTGTAAGGCATTTTAGAAGTCAGAACTCAGGTCCGATGTGCATGGCAATATGAGATCCACACATCAAATCGCTGACATGTCTGAATACAATTCGTGAATAACGTATTTACTCGCAAAAAACGCGTCCTCGCGTTCTAGGGCTTCCCTATCACATTTACAGTCCTTATTGTAAGATCAAAGGGGATATAATTTCTGCTTTCTCAGCTTTTGGACATTTATTTCTTTTTTAATGAACGCCACCTTATAGCTACCGTATTTTTAATAAACGCTTCCTTTTTGCTACTGTGTTTTTAATGAACGCGTCGTTATAGCTACTGTGCTTTTAATGAACGCGTCCTTATAGCTACTGTGTTTTTAATGAACGCGTTCTTATAGCTATTGTGCACGTTTTAAATAAACGCACTGGGCGTTTATCTGTTCTGACCTGTCTGACCAATTCATGCTCCTGAAACGTGTCAGTTAAAACTGAAATGACTTACAAGCAGTCAGTGGCAATGATTAGAACCGAAGAATGATTAAAAATGATTAGAACCGAGCAGAACAGCCACTTCTGAAAAAATACTTTCTCGAAAAATAATCGTTCTTTTAAAAACTCGACCTGTCAACTTGTGTAACCAAATATACGTTTCCCGCCGTTGAAATTTTTTTGTTTATATCGACCAACATTGTTCACTTACAAGATATTATTTCTCTCTACAACACAACACACAAGGATATTTGCAGTAATTATTTTTTGTTGTTGTTTTGCGAGGTTTTTATAAATATGAAGTTGCGCGGGAGACACAATGTATCAATTCAAAAATTTATATACAATGTAATTTTCTCAAGTAAGATGTAAAACTTTATATTTATCCATTATTGAGAGTCGTTTTTCAAATTAAAAAACTGCTATTCTAAAATATAACATATAACTTATCCCATTCACTTGGTGTCCCCCTTTTAAAATATATTCATTTTCATAATAAATGGCATTCTGTCAGATAGATAATGGAACGACAAGAATAGTGTTTATTTTACATCCAAGATTTTCCTCGCTATCAAGCATAAACAAAATGAAAGCATGCCCTTTGGACTTCCGACTTGAAGATCATGAAATGGTTCACTTTAAATCAACTCTCAGCTGTCGTCTTCACACAAGACAATTATCTTCCGATCATTGCATTGACTCTTATCCCGAATAATGAAAATTAAACAAATAAAAACCAGAAAAATAATACATGCCGAATTTGTGCTAACTGATTTTCGCTCAAAATATCATACAGTGGATTTTTTTAATGGCAATAAAGTGGTTACGAAGCTGTCATGTATTTTTCGTTCTTTTCTTTCAGCTTGATCCGTTAAAGGTGCATTAATTAACTAACAGAGGTGAAACTTTGGCTAAAATACATAACAAGACTATTTTTATATTTGTTTCAGGCCAGCGGCAAATTCGCTATTAAAGCATTCTTTACACTATTGAACAAGGAACAAAAGCCTGTGATATTACTTGGACCTTCTAATACAGCTGCCTTGGAACCCATAGCAGAGGCAGCTAGTCTGTGGAAACTGGTCCAGGTTTGGATATTTTGTTAAAAATTAAAACAGGAGACCTGCTACCACATAAAATATAGTTTCAGTATTCTAAAATAAAATGATGCGTGCTTGGGATCTATAAAAGCAGCTAGTGGACACACAAGTCGTGGGCCAGTACATTCAGCTGCTCATATTCAATCATGCGTATACAGTAATTAATTTTACAGCCAATTTCACTGCAGTATGCAGACCACGGTTTTCAAACATGATTCACCGGCTATGATTTGCCCGTCATGGTCCACCTAGGATCAGACGATTGTAAAGAAAATTCACACGTAAACTGAGTTCACAGAGTAAATACTGACTTCCTGGAATATAAAATATCCATCAGAGAAGTGTACAGAACCGTATTTTATTTTTCAAATGTGTGTCGCCCGCCATTATTTGCGTGTCAAAACTCACCAGTCGTGGTTCGCTCATCATTATTCAGTCCTAAAATAGTGGAGGAAACTTTCAGACCTTGTTCTTTGTGGAAGTGAGTATTTACTCTTTGACTTGTTCTATGGGTGAATTCCTTCGCCATTGTATTACCTTAGGCGAATCATGACGGCTCTGCACCCGGCAGTGAAATAGGATGTAATACCAACATTAATAACGTAACGCATAACAAAGTATACGATGGTTTGGGAGAGATCCTCCCCTCTCAGATCTTTTCTCGTGTACCCCTCCCATTCTCTCCTTTTAGTGTTAGTTTAGCCGGCTTTTCTTGTATAAGATTATCCATTGCGCCTATGTGATTAGGGGAGGAGTAGCAATCTGCAAACTCAATTGATGATTTTAAACGCAAACTTAAAACATTTCTTTTTAAGCGAGCTTATGAATCGTGTAGTTAGCGTCTAGTTTTAATGTCAATCTCTTGTGACTATTTTTACTTTTTAGTTTTGTCTAATTTTTGAAAACAGCCCCTTTGAATGTTGTAGAATTAAAGGCGCTATATAAATGATTATTATTATTATTATTATTATAAAAAATTTTAACAGAACAAGATGTTTATTAACAATAAAAATAACTATTTACAATACATTAAAATTCTAATACGATAAGATATGTACATTTGAAATGGTATAATAAAAAACTCCTCAACATTACAGTTATTATTATTATTATTATTATTATTATTATGAATGAACAAGATGTTTATTAACAATTAAAATAACTATTTACAATACATTAAAATTCTAATACGATAAGATATGTACATTTGAAATGGTATAATAAAAACTCCTCAACATTACAGTTATTATTATTATTATTATTATTATTATTAAACTTTTCTCAGGTAAAAATTCCACAAAGAGGTTTGGTAGTAAGAGCCAAATGTTGAACGTCTGATTCTAGTAACAACATGCACAATTTTAAAGTTCTGTTATATTTCACCCAGGTTTCATATGCATCAGGCTCGCCGAAATTCGAAAACGAGTTGTCGTACCCCAACACATACCGCGCCGCTCCGTCATCAACTTCATTCAGCAAAGCCAAGGCTGCCATCATTAAATACTATGGCTGGGAAAGAGTGGCTATACTGCATCAATACGATCCGGAATTCTTTTCCCCGGTATATTATTACTCTTGCATATATCTTCTGTTGTGTCACACTGTTTACTTAATGTACTTTGAAATCCTACAGTGTCACCATTCCAACCTGCCTGAGTCATAGCTTGAGTCGTTTCAGTCTGTGGATGAAATCCTACAGTGTCACCATTCCAACCAACGTTCTTCAGCATCACTTTCCTTTGGTACTTTTCAAAAATTGCATTCGGGATTTTTCTAGAATTTTGATGTGGCCGCTGATGGAAAGACTTACACCCTTTCTTCTAATTTTGTGATCTGCAAAAGGCATAACCCATCACAGCAGATAATTAAGTCTTGGACACGATGACCCTTTCCTCGGGGGTATTGTTAAATATTAACCATGCAGTATCAATGTCAGCACCACCATTACTACTGCACGGTTTGCATTGTGGTACTTCTTGTGCCTGGTCAAACTCATTTTATTTAATAATCCACTCAAGGAAATGATAACTATACGGTGATTATGTATGCAAAGTACCCGATTTCATCAATGTAGATTGATTGATTTGTGGGGAGCAGGGGTGGTGTAGTGGTGAGAGCACTCGCCTCCCACCAATGTGGCCCGGGTTCGATTCCCCGCGGCGCGCGGCGTCACATGTGGGTTGAGTTTGTTGTTGGTTCTCTCCTTGCTCCGAGAGGTTTTCCTCCGGGTACTTTAGTTTTCCCCTCTCCTCAAAAACCAATATTCTAAATTCCAATTCGATCTGGATGGATCTGCATGAAAACTAGTTGCGGCTGATGTGGCTTTCCTCTGTAAATATAGTTATTTATTTATTTCGTTAGTTCCGTTTCCTAATAATAAACGGCTCTTATCAGAAGATTCAAATTTGTTTGTTCGTCAACTTGTTCCTTGATGTTGTTGCTACTTCATGTTCCTGATTCGTTAGTTTGTCTTTTCGCAGACGGTGGATAAGCTGAAAATCGAACTGGCGAAGAACAATATAAATGTTATTGCAATTGAAGGTTTTGAAGAGCGCGGCGACATCAGTTTTCAAATGGAAAAACTAAAGGTAATCAGGTTACCTTACGTTAAACGGTTTATTTATTAATCAGTGCGTTCTTTCTGACTCCCTTCTGAAACCAAAAAAAGACCACTGAGTGAATAATTGGATTAATTTTTATTGAAGCTATCCCATTTGTTTTCTCCACATAAAAAAGTTATATATTGTATACTTATGATAACAGTATTTTTTTCTGTTTCAATCAGTCACTGGATGCTAGAATTATAATTGGTGAGTTTAGCTACGTTGGAGCCAGAAACGTTTTCTGTGAGGTAAGTAACGGTGGTTATTTTCCACCTAGCTCGGTTTTCTTTGTTCTTTTCAGAGAAACATATCACATAACCCCGTTCATTACAGTTTCTGAAAAGCTGGGTGCGGCTTTGATTGTAACAGGGGAGAGGCGGGGCTGAAAACAATAGCTGATAACAATAGCAAAACAAAGGATTATATATTCCCCTCAACATATTCCCCTCAACATATTCCCCCCAACATATTCCCCTCGACATATTCCCCTCGACATATTCCCCTCGACATATTCCCCTCGACATATTCCCCTCGACATATTCCCCTCGACATATTCCCCTCGACATATTCCCCTCGCCTTAGTCTCCTCGTCTTATTCCCCTCATAATAGAATAACACAAACGGGAAGACAAAATAGGGCGTAACAAGGAAAACGCTCTAGCATCGGTCAATATTGTTTGTTTACAAAAAAAAGACAACTTCATCAATCATATTCCTACGTAATTAACTTGCCGGTCGCGACCAAAACTGAAGCGAAATGTTAATAACATTATTCGATGGTATCGTACCTCGATTCAGGTTTCGGGTCTTCAATAATGTATGACGCCTCGTTTTACGCTTGAACCTGAATATGTTTCTGCCGCTTTCCCTTGGAAAACACACCGCAACCACTCCATTGATCTTCGAAAGATAGAAGGCGGGCAGTTGGGCCATGGCGAGACCACGAGTACTGTTCATACATTTTCTTCTCTCTCTCTCTCTCTCTCTCCTTCTACTCATAACGAAGCAACGTGCTCAATGGAAATTTGGCAAAAGCAAAACATGTTTACCGTCTCGCTTCGTAATGTGCCGTGATCCCAATGCGGCCTTGCGGAATCATGCTTTTTTGCATTTCAATTGAACGGAATGTTACTCTCCGAAAAATTAATAGTTTCTTTGTTTAGAAAACCTCACAAGGTGGAAAATAAACATGTTATTGTCCAGTCCCTCGGGGATATGTGATATATTCCCCTCGTGGCGTTCCCTCGGGCTACGCCCTCGGGTACGCCACGAGGGGAATATATCACATATCCCCGAGGGACTGGTCAATAACCCTTACCTATTTCAAGACGATGAAAACTCTTCCTTTTGATTTAACGACAGTCGAGTGCTGAAATCCTTTGGAGGTTGTGAGATATTTTCGTCTCAATTCAGTTTTAACTTTTTTGCGCTAATCTGCACTTTAAATTAACATTTATCAATGGAGACAATGAACAGATCATTATTTCCCTCGTTAACATTAACGCTTACCTTTTAACATGACCCAATGCACCAGCTAGAACGTTAAATAAGACCCAGTGTTTCAGTTTTAACTATTATGCTGATGTTTGGAATTTTAAACTTACATTTATGGTATTATAATATTATAGGCTTTTAAAAAGAAGATGTTTGGGTCGCATTATGCCTGGATAATCTTCGGTGAATTTAGTCCCAAGAAGATTTTCGCTGATGACTCTAAGCTTAAAGGCTTCATCGAGTGTTCAAGTGACGAGCTAAAAGTAGCAGCGGATCGTTATATTTCCACTATCAAGCTGGACATTCGTCAAGACAATGATGAAACCATTTCTGGCATGGTAGGTTTTACGCGCGATACAACGATACAATTTCTTCTTGTAATAAGTTTCTATTTAGTCGTGCCTTGGCTATGAGCCAAGCGCACGACTTATAAAAGGGGCTCCAAAAAGTAAAAAAAGTTCACTTTTTCAAGTGGTTTATAGCTTGAGGTGAAGTGTTAGTGACGTCATATAAGTTGATATAGCAACTTCAAGCTCATGGATGATTGGACTTATTTACAACATAAGAAAAAGGAAAATGACGAAACGAAACATATCAAATAAAAGGAACTTACATTGTTGCCGGGTTTGGCGAGAGTTCCATTCGATAACGATTTCGTTTTCTTTCTTTTCTAGTAACAGATAAATGGAATTAGTAAATTTTTACCTCTCGATAATGATTTTCAAGAATTCTGATTGGTCCAACCGCTACCGATCTGAGTCATTATTGGTTAATTTGCGCAAATATGGAAAAATGATGACGAATTACACCTTTTGCCATTCATTACCGCAAAATATACAATCATTTTAGCCAAACTTATGAACACATGCGCCAATATACGTTCATTCAAGTGAATGTTCAGTCATTTGAACTAAAACAACATTCATTAACGATTTTTACATAATCAAGTGCATTCAATTGCATTTTTCGGACAATCATTAGCGCGATTAGGCATTCATGGATGAGAAATAGATTTTCATTTGCGCGTTGATGCATTTCAATAACATCAACGCAAAATCAATTGCACTGATTGGTCAATCAATAACGTGGATGTGATATTCATTAACATTTTTATTACAACTAGTGCAAACAATAGCATTTCTAGACAATCATTTGAGTGCTCTTTACAAACGTTACAGCGTCCGCACAAACAATTGCACGTTCATGACATTCAATTGCCAAAAATCTGTTTTCAATCACAAAAAAGCTTTTCATCGGAATTTTCACATAGTTTCGTTGTGCGAATTCTTGACAGGACAACGGCTGAGTGAAAGATGAGCCCATTTATGGGCAAAATCATCATTGTGACGGTACGATTTCGACTACGCTGCCCGCACACTTGCCTGTAAGCCCTTTCTTCCAGCCTCGCACTCCCGTGATTTCGTGCCGTCCATATGTTATACTCACATTCGTCTATAAAAATGCAATGGTTTACACTACGCCATGCGCTATAAACCAGGTAGCGTAATCTACCAGTTTCTGCAGTAGGTCTGGTCTGTGTCGTTCGGCGGGGAGTGGTCTGACAAGCTTCACTCGGTACAACATCCCGTCCAGCATCCTCGCCACCGTCCGATCGTGGACCTCAGGTTTGCCAAGGAGACGTGCTCGGAGCTGTCTTTTGATTTGCTCGAGAGTAAATTTAAGGCGAGAAAATGGTTACATAACCTCCTGTCAAGAATTCGTACAGCGAAACTATGTGAAAATACCGAAGAAAAAGCCTTTTTGTGATTGAAAAAAGATTTTTGGCAATTGAATGTCATGAACGTGCAAATGTTTGTACGGACGCGGTGACGTTTGTAAGGAGCACTCAAATGATTGTCTAGAAATGCTATTGTTTGCACAAGTTGTAATAAAAATGTTAATGAATATCACATCCACGTTATTGATTGACCAATCGGTGCAATTGATTTTGCGTTGATGTTATTGAAATGCATCAACGCGCAAATGAAAATCTATTTCTCATCCATGAATGCCTAATCGCGCTTATGATTGTCCGAAAAATGCAATTGAATGCACTTGATTATGTAAAAATCGTTAATGAATGTTGCTTTAGTTCAAATGACTGAACTTTTACTTGAATGAACGTATATTGGCGCATATGTTCATAAGTTTGGCTAAAATGATTGTATATTTTGCGGTAATGAATGGCAAAAGGTGTACGTGCAAAAAAATTGTTTTCCTCGCAGCGGAAAAAAAAAAATGGCACGTGCACGTGCACGTGGCGGGCAAATCTTTCCTCGTCCACAGTATAATTTCAACTACTGTTATGTTCAAATCCAGTTTTGCCAGTCCGATTAAGACTTATTTTTGAAGGAAACTTTGACATTCTTCTCGATCTTATTTTGAAGGAAACTACTTTTGAAAGAAACCTGATTCTTCTCGGTCTTGCCGCTTGTTCAGTATTACATTGTTAAGTATTACATTGTAAATATAAAGGTGGTCAGACACGAGGGGTCAGGTAACCTTAAAGCACGACTTCACTTCTCGAAGAGTTGTTGATCTTGTTTCCTATAAATTCTCTAGATATTACAGTAAATATGTATGTATACAGGATAGTTGTTTTCTTTGCAGCATTGATAACATTGTTTGCAAGGACCATTTTATTTTGCTTTTCTAGTATTCACAAAGACCGTATTAAGCATACATTTAAGTGCCAACAAAATGCGAATAATCACAGACAAAAATAATTGATTTCCATCTTATTTTTTTTTTATGTTTCTGCAGACTTCTACAAGCTTCTGGGGGAAGATGCGCCAATTAAACAAGCACAAGTATCTAAGAAAAGACTCTGCGTACGCCTTTGATTCAGCATGGGTGGATCGCCTTGGCACTCGATTCCTCTTTTATTAACGGAATGAAATATGAGCGTCTTCTAAACCGGGGATTCAAGGAGGTCTTCGCAATCAAAAATGGGATTCAAAACATAAGCTTCCCAGGATTAACAGTAAGTGTGACGATGGTCAGATGGTAATTTTCAATTGCCACTTTTCCTTTACCAAACAATGATTTCTGCGTTCAAACATTTTTTAATGGATTTCCTCTGATTTTCTCTAAAAGACAAGCGACGACAAAAGAGAAACCTTTTCTTTCCACAGGGACCTGTCCGCTTTGATAAAAAAAAAGAACGAGTTGGAACAGTTCTCATTAAACAAAATAGAGGAGGTGAGTTCATGATACGCGTTAAGTAACTAATAATCTGCTCATTTGTTTTTTGTTTGGTTGGTTGGTATTTTTTCGACTCCCACGCTGGTTTAATCACCCAAGAACATATAAGCGTTTGGATGAAGCCCCCTTTGCTTATCTCTTAACTTAAACATAGTCTTCCATTTTCAGCTGTGCTAGTAACATAATGAAGCATAATCTACAGTAAAACAAAAAAACGTCATCTTACGGAGAACTGATACGGACTCTGCTATATTACGGACAGTTGATGGGCTCCAAAGCGATCTATAATACGGGCACTTCGTATTAAAGAGTCTTGACTGTAGTTAATGCATATCTGCTATTACTCGTTTGCAAAGAGAAGTAATTTTGTAATGTGACATCGTCGTAATTTCTTAACTCTTTTTATGTTTCAGGGAATGAAACCAAAATTGGTCAACATTTTACCTTTTCCGATGAACTCCAAATATTTAAAGCTCAACGAAATAAGATATGGGAAGGTAAAAATTGCTTACGTGATATTTCTCTCTTAACCCAGCTGTATAAATGGGTACCGTCGACATAATGTTGGGAGTAACCCTGCGATGGACTAGCATCCTATCCTGCAGGCGGGACTAGAAATACTCCTAATTGTGGCTGGTGTGTGACTTTATCTTTTACCTTATCTTTCTCAGACGATCGTCCACCAAAGGATCACACCATCAGAAAAATTGAGCTTATGACGAGCCCTTTACCTCTTATCGTAATCATGTGGTTTATGGCAGGGCTCGGAATCATCTGCTCATTGAGTTTTTTGTACTTTAACATCAGTAATCGAAAGAACAGGTAAAAACGTTACCATGACATAACAGTAATGGAAATCAGAGATTTGTTTGTTGACACTGTCTCTTTATTTATTTATTTATTTATTTATTTAGTTAGTTAGTTAGTTAGTTAGTAAGTTGTTTCGGTCAAGCAAAAGAGCAAGTAAGGAGTTACATTTTATAGCGTGACTTTGATCATAATATATATATATATAGTTAGGCTTAGCCTAACAGCGTCGCCCTCTGAAGACCCTCTGAACAAGCTTAACTAAGATGAAACTTAACTAAGATGAAACTTAACTAAGGTGAAAGGTCGGAAGCACAAGAATTAAGACTGACGACCGGGCTATTTTTCAATTTTAGCAATTCTCAAAAACAGTATTACCCGACCGTCTGTACAGTACATTTAGACCGTTCAAAAGTTCACAAAAACAACTTTTTCTCCGTCTAGAATAACTATTACGACTATTTTCCGAATAAAATACAGTTGTTGCTTGTCAAAAAATGCCCGAGAAACTGATTTGGAAATCAAAATTGCAAAAATACACAAACATATTTGCATAACGACGCGAGTATAAAATCTAAGCCTTGTTTTGTTTGCCTAAAATCGCTTTTCAATCTATGTAATGAATGAACAAACACATAAAAATGAACAACACAATCTTCTTTCGAAAAAAGGTATTCAAATCTTCATAAGTTTATGTTTAAAAGCAAAACGCGTACCATTTATAGCGCATCGAGGCCGAGCAGTGTCTTCGATGAAATTCAAGAAATTATTACAGCTGAATTTAAGCTACACGTTTATAAACAATTCTCCAAAACTAACGAGAACACAAAGAAAAAGTCAATCACAGATTGATATCAAGATAAATTGCCATCGAAAAATGTAATCTGTTTTACCTTTAAGTCCCTCGCTTAATTGCTTGGAAATTCAAATCTCCGCTTCTGGTTCTGAAATCCGTAAAAAACAAACATCTCCCGCATTGATAAAAACGCAATACATGAAGTTCCTCGAAGCAAGATTTTATCCCCGGAAGCTCGTCTTTTTCCACTAAAGCGGCTTCTGAGTATTCCTTAATTAGTATCCTTGTTTTGACTTCAGTAGCAAACCGCGAAATACTGAGGGAAATAACGCCTTCACATAATGTAAACGGTTTTCTCCGCTTAGTAAATTCACAGCAGCTGACTTGGCATTTGGCTGTGTAACCGCGCGAAAAACGAAGCCTCGCTTTGGTTTCAACATGACGTTGTATGCGCATGTTTTACGACGTCATACGCGCCCGCGAGCTAGTCCTGCGCGATGGCGGAGGGTGTCGGATCGCGGCGATTAACACTAATTTCCATCTGTCAAACTAACTTTTCCTTTTCACTTGAAGTTACATGAGGTTACAGAGTTTGCTAAACAAGGGTACAGTGAAACCCATCATTAAATGCACGATTGAGGCAATCCCAGGAACAAGTCGTTTGATTTTTATAAATCATTTAAACTAAGTAATAAGCCAAACTTTTCTCCACACTTCGTTATTAATACCTCAGAGAACGCTTGAGTTCGGTATTGTTGTGACAAAGATGACATCGATATTAAACACTGCGATGCTTTGGTACAGCTGTAGTATCCGGTCTGTAATTTCGTTGTTCATATAGAATGAACAAGCAATGTCTACTCGCATTTTTGTCTATTTTATTCAGGATTATCAAAATGTCATCGCCCAAGCTTAATAATATTATTATTATGGGATGTATCCTGTGTTACTCCTCCGTTGTTCTGCTTGGACTAGATGCAAGATTTCTCGATTTTAAAGGATACGGCATCAACTGCAACGTAAGTTTTTTTCTTTATTAAAATCGATCCGCGTATTACGACATCCACGTAACAGGCCAACAGCTTATATGGTCTTATATATGCCTTAAACTCTGTTTTCGAAACATGTCCATTTTTTTTAATTCTTTACCCAATACGAAAGAGGCTACAAAACCATATCCCTTCGACCGCTCATGCCTAGCTTATACTGAGTTGAAGTGCAGTGTACCTAAATGGTTGGCTATTTTACTTATCAACAGGCTCGAACTGCAGTGCTGTCCATTGGATTTTCTTTATCGTTCGGTGCTATGTTCAGTAAAACTTGGCGAGTTCACAAGATATTCACAGCAGCCAAGACTCTCAAGAAAATGGTACGATTTAACTGATTTTTGTAACTATCGCAGACTCCAAGTCGCTCCTTTGATTCAGCTCTATCCACTTGTTACACGCGGGCTTGGGCTCTAAAATCTGAAAATGGCGACGGTGCGGCGCATTACAAACTCACTGCATTGTCGAGCAGGCTTCTCACACTTGTAATCCAATAATTTAGTTTTAGAGCATCAAAACAATCCTTATTATTGCAGAGACAAAGGGCGACTTGAAGAAAGTCTAAAACTACCACTGTGTTAGCAGATCTTAGCGTTTTGTCAGGTGCAACTGAATTACAGCATTTATAGTTATAGTCGCATGGTATTTCAACCCGTAGCCTGTTCTGTGTCCCCTCCCCAAAGCACACTTGTAATCTCACACTTGTGATCATGATATTTTAGCATAAAATAATAGTTAATGTAAGAAAGCAACATCAAATCTGAGCCCGCAATCACCTCTGGGCCCCTTCTCACATGTTGCTCCTTATTTGGCACTTGTCTTCCTTATTTGGCTTAAGTCAATCAAACAGGTTAAATTATGTGACCTTTCTCAATCACCCTCATCTCAGAAGGCTGCAAGTTTCCCCGCAGCAAAATTGATCCCTCCCGCCCTCCCATACTTATTTATTGCCTATGCTATAATTGCTCTGTTGCTTAGACCTTAGTCGCTTACTAAGTTTAATTGATGGAAAACTTTTACTCATTAAGTCTTATCAATAAATTAAGGGCGGGGAATTGCTGCCTGCGGCACCCCTTCAGCCCTGTGCCGAAGCCCCGTCAGGGAGGGGGCATACGATACTTGCTGGACTGGGTTAACTTGGCCCCAGGACATTACCCCAGCGTCGGTGCCCGCCTTGCAGTACAGGCATGAGGCACCCCCTCGGCATGGCGCCATATGCCGAGGCCCCTCATCCGGTGGGTTTATCCGGTCGGTGGGTTCTATCCGAGCCTTGCCAGTATATTCCCTGCCCAATTTACGCCCACAAATGAGTGTCTTTTATTGCGTGTCGAAACATTAACAATAATTTAGTTTTAGAGCATCAAAACATGCACAATCCTTATTATTGCAAAGACAAAGGGCGACTTGAAGAAAGTCTAAAACTACCACTGTGTTAGCAGATCTTAGCGTTTTGTCAGGTGTAACTGAATTACAGCATTTATGGTTGTAGTCGCATGGTATTTGAACCCGTAGCCTGTTCTTTGTCCCCTCCCCCTCTCACCACCCACGGATAATGCAAACAAACATAATCTCTGTCATCCAGAAGTACAAACGGATAAAGGCTAATTTTGTGACCATGCATAACAAAAGATTGAAAGGTCCATGTAACAGATCTACCATCTCATCCGTGCGAACGAAGCAGTGCTGTTTGTTAACAATTATTTTATCCCACGACAATACTGCCTCCATGGCTTACGTGAAACTAAAGTAAATTGTATTTCTTATATATTTCGATTGTCGCAGGCAATAAAGGATCTTCACCTGCTTGTTATTGTAGCAGGATTATTAGCAGTTGACGTAGTGTTCTTGTCATGCTGGATTATTATAGACCCATTCCAAGCTGAAGAACTAACATTTGAAGAAATGGTGAGATAACATTCCTTTATAGACTTTAATATAAACTTTCGGCTTAATCAGGGCGTTAGGCAAGTTGCCATTCTTGCCAAAAGACATGTTTTTATCAAAGGAATTTGAAGTTTTGTTAACCGTTAGTATATCCGTGCACTGAAGCAAATAATGTGTGATTGTAGCGGCGAATAGACAGGAAGGAAATATATTGTAACTTGAAAGGTTTAGGATAAATTGTAGAAGTTGTTTCCACGTGTCTTTGAAAAATGAGTAAAAACGTTGCTGTGATTCGCCAAATCATAGTGACATATATAGCCCCCCTAAATTCATATGTTCATTTCGAGTTTTATTCTTTTGGGTAATTTTCTAAGTATAAAATGTACTAGGCGCCGTCAGAAACTGTCTGTAGATATTATAACCATATCTAATTGTTCATCCACAGAACCGAAAAGAACAAGACACAATCATCATTCCCGCGTTGTACCAGTGTAGCTGCACATACAAGACCTATTTTCTCGCGGCCCTATTTGCCTACAAAGGAATTCTTCTCTTATTTGGGCTTTTCCTGGCCTGGGAGACGCGCAATGTCACTATTCCTGCCCTAAACGACTCCAAGTACATTGGGATGTCTGTTTATAACGTGGTTGTGCTGTCCATCATTGGTGCTATTGTGGCTATTGCATTGGATGGGTCGATATACTATGAAGCTCCTTATGCCATCTCCTCGCTGTGTCTTATTGTTTGTACGACAGTTACGTTATTACTGGTATTTGTTCCAAAGGTAAGGCATACCATCTGAATTCATCCTTTTCAATATAATGTCAAATCGACGAAAACGTATGGTTTACTAAGTTGGCGTTTGATGATGATGATGACGACGAGTATTTTTCTTACAATTTGCAGTACAACGCATTTGCGAAAGAAATTACGCATCTAACGCTCCCTCTATGAATTTAGTCTTGCAAATAAATTTTTCGTTGCGTTTGCTGAGATAGTAGACCAGTTTTGTGCTTTTGTACGAATAATGCCTGGTGTACGAGCACCATGCATCTAACTGGATTTTGGGGTGTCACCACTTGGGTTGTTCAATCAATATTCAAGGAATTTAGGTGAAGAAGTGCTATACAGTGGTGGATCTAGACTTCATTGTAAGGTGAGAGAGAGAGTGAATGAAGGGGGGGTGGGTGGGGGGGGGGGGGAGGGGGTGTTCGATTACGAAGTGAAATTGTCAGAGGCTGAAAAACATTTTCGTTCGGCCTTAACTGTAGGCGAGATAGGCTCCTTCCCTAAATCCGCCACTGCTATATTCTATATTACAGAATCATCTCTTCAGGGTCGATTTTGAAATATTACTTACCTATTTTCCTTTCAGATTTACCAGTTTCTAATGAAGGACGTAGGAATGACTACTCAAGCCTCGAGTATGCGTGCTGCTACTACCAGGCCACGGGCTCACAGTCACACCTTTTCATGCGCAAGCCCTGTGCTTAAGGAACGACGCACTTCATTCACCTGCAAAGCCACGCAAACGGATTGTGATGCCGCAGAAAGTGCAGGTATAAAATGGTTACTTAAAGTTTCTGACACCTAAAATCTGAACACGGAGTGAATTAAGTGAAAGTGGCCTGCTGTGAGCAGCTGAAGAATGGGCACTTGAAGGCTTCTTAATGTACAGGTAGCCACTAAAGAGTGCCAAATTTCAACTTAAACAAGTTTTCTTGGAAAATGTTTTTCAGGAAAAAGGAAAACTAAAAAGTACTATTGGGTGGTCGATAGTTTTTCTTTGAACGATCACGTTTTAGGATTTCATCTACGGATTCAAAATTCAGAATCACCTTGTACATTACAACAAACAACACCACGGGAGAGCACAAGTGGGTACTTTTTTTATTTGTATGGCTACACTCCAGTCTTTTATTCACAAAGTTTATGATCACTCACACAAAGACATGGACAAAGGCTTTGCAAGGTCGTCGGTTTATTTACCTTCGCCATCTTTGCCACCTTTATATGGAATTAAGATCTTAATTTTTTTTAAAACAATTGGAAAATTGGGTAGGGTATGGTTTAAAATGTATTTGATGACTCTTTAGAAATTGAATAGTGTCTATTTGTTCATTTTGTTAAATTCCGTTACAACATCAGAAAATATATCTATTTTTTAATAAAATGCTCTACAAAGATTGTTGGAACTTCATTTTCAGTCTTTTACAACCACTTTTAGGCCCCAGTTCTCTCCTAATTCCACTTCCTGAAAGCCGGGTAAATTACAACGGACAAGAGTTAAATGTTGTAAGTAAATCATACTCACATCTCACCCGGCTCATCTCATTTATTAAAGCTTTCAACCATTTTTATCATGTCTACATCTAACTTTGTAGAAGGCTTCTATCACGCTTCTTGCCAACTGGGGCCTTTCGTTTTCTCCTTCTGGTCCTAAGCTCTATGTCTTTATTTTTTATCTTCTAAGTGCAGATTTCTTCTTGTATCTGTGTTGATCTTTATTCTTCAGGCACTGTCTGTTGATGGAGAACTTCTGCCGGCTACTCTCGTCAACTCGGATTCTGATCAGGCTCCATGTTAGCCTTGGCAAGACAGACATTACTTCGGCCTAGCGTGTGACGTGCGTGGCTGGTCCAGCGGTCTGCCAAAAAAATATCTTTATGTACATTTCACACATCTAAAACTTTGCTTCCCATCTTATGTACTGGTTATCTTGGGCTTTCCCGGTGATAAAGAGGTTACCAACTCCTCGTTCTCCTTAACAACAATGGTGTTACGATTCCTGACTTGTGCGGCACTTGCTAGCACATTACTCCTGATTTAGATCTATCTGCTACTGAGGACTCCACGAGTTTTCACTTCTTTTGCTGGTCTTTAAGCTAGAGGCTCGTGTAGTTGTTTTTAAATAACTAAAATAATCTTATTATTAGCGACACATTCCTGTCTGAGACTCAGAGTTTTTCTTTGTCCCACGCTTGTGGCATGATAAACACTATATCTTTCTCACTTTTAAAAGGTGGATCTTTTATTGACATTTTTAAACAGATCTTATGATCAACATCAAAAATTGGTCTGACTGATTCAGTTCAATGAAAGCCCAATTTCCAGATTATCATTGCAATTATCATCGGCAACACGCGGCAACTATAAACGACCATAACGGTCACAGCTATTACGGTCGCTGAAATCTTGATATCGCGGAGATCGTAGTAATCAAGAGTTTTAAAACCACTCACCGGCAATCGAGATGCTCGAAATATTGCAGTTATCTAGGAAGTTTTATTATTTGTTTGAAACATTTTCATGACATGATATATATATGGTCATATATTATAAAAGCGTTCAGAAAAAAAAAATAAAAGAAATGATACCACAGCAAGCGACCAATAACTTGCAGAGAGCAATCAATTGGGTTCATTACTAGTTAAGCATCCCTTTTCTTTTAGTAGATCATTTTGTGTAATTATCTGGCAAAAGTGGTTTCTAATTGCGTCATAAGATCCAAAACCAAAGTAATTACCCCAGCCAATTACAATCAACATGATGATCCAATAGAGCGTAAAGTAATATCGTGATTACTTTGGTTTTACATTGCTACGCTTTCTGAATAATGGACTTAAAAATCTCGCGCTACTTTCTTGACCAATCACAAGTAAAACCAAAACCAACTGCGAATAGCTCGCATGCGTTTGCCCCCGCTTGGCGCCGACTAGATATGTTTGCTACGTGTATTTGGATTGTCAGTGTCTGTCCTGATTGGCCGGATTATTTACTTTGGTTTTGATTTTGCGACACAAGTGAAAACTGCTCTAATCCAATAAAAATTTGCAGCGAATACATTTGAATACAGTCGGTGGAGCAATTTACAAATGGTATTTCTTTGTGGTTATGAAGGAAGCGTGATTTGTCTCAACCAAATCACAAAACAAAGCATATGCAAACCCAAAGCAAATGCCAAATTAATCGATTAAAAACTACTACTCAAAACACCTAGCGATTGAAAAGTGCTTTTGGGCACTCCAGTTACTGCAGTTCTAATCCATTTATTTTACCTTTCAAGTAAACGGAGTCATGTTCAAGTACCGAGGCTCCAGTTCAGATGACATTCCGTACGAAATACGCATGGACGACATTTACTTAGATGAAACAATGGTGGTAGAGTTTAGTCCGCAATCATGCGAGGCTGTGATTAGAAATTGCTACACTGGAGCTCCAAGCAGCCTTAACTGAAAAAGTATAGAATAGAAAGGTTTATAATAATCAAGTTGATCAACAGATTAAAATAAACGTAAGGTATAAACCAGTTTACAGCAAAGTGAGATATGGAAAAACAATAGCAGCGATCTGATCTGCTAAAATTGTAAGTTAACAGTTAAGAAAGGGGAGTAGGGGAGGGACAAATATCAATTTTAACAAAAACTTTCTCGACTGGTCTTCAAAATGAAAAGCACCTCGGAGTCCATAACTTCTAAATGATGACAGATTACCTTTGCAGGTCTTCAACAGTATAACGGAAAGTGCTGTCTCTTTAAATCCTAGTTGGTAGCCTTCTAACGAAAGCGACAGTTGTATTCTTCATAAGACAGTACCAATAGGCAAAAAATGTTGGCACCCATGTATCTTACGGTATCTTAGTGTTTCAGTACTGTTATACATGTTAGACTAAACTATGCAATTTTGAGGAAAAACATAAAGTCATAAAATGTCGATACCTTTTTATTTCACAAAAAAACGCAGCTTAAATGAAATTGAAAGTGAATATAATATCTGAAATAAATAAACTATGTAAACTGCGGATGAAATATAACAATGACAGATGTGATCATCGCTGTGATCGCGGTGGAAAAAAAAAGACTTTAAAAAGCCTGACTTTTTTTCAGGTATCTTTTTAACTGCATAAAAGTTGATTAGATCACTGCGAGGATCACATATATCACTTTTACACGAGATTGTTTAAATACTTGCTGAATATTAGGTCCATTTTTATATCCCAATTCAATGTAACTCAGTTAAATATAGACTGAATGTGCCTGAAATTTTGTTGACTCTTTTTTCGACTGCCTGTTTCCACCTGACCATACGAGATCTCAATGCGAGATTAAATGCGATCATGTAATATCCGGTTATGATAGAATCATTTTCGTATGACCTTGAAATTATAACGCGTAAACACAGCAAAAACAACAAACGAACCGAAAAGAAGGAATTTGATTGGTTTATTGAAAGGAGGCAAACGCGCGCGGCTTTTGGTTGGTTCGCGAACACGCAAAGCAGAGCTAACGGATTGAAGCTAAAAAATAGCTATTCTCTTTGACGTCACTCGCTTTTCAGCATTCTGCATGATAGGTCAATCGAATAAGCATCTTTTTTCTACATTAGGGATCAGTATTTCGTGGGAAAACGAGCAAAGCTTGTTTTGGTCCTTTCAACTGCTGGCGGATGAAACAAATTGAGAACACTGAGGGAAATCGTTCTTCAAGGTCATACGAAAATAGCTCTATCCAATTCTAAACTCTTTAGACCGGTGTGGGATGCGTAAAGAAAAAACGGCAAAGTCTCCTAACAACTGTTCATGCTCAAACACTGAAAGTTCGAGCTTCGGTTGTTCAAAAGATAAATAACGCTATCCACGTACCGGATAAATCGCTATCCATGGATTTTTATCCAGTGAATATCAAAGGAGAATATTGCCATTTCCCGGCATGCACTGAAAGCAAACTATATTATCAAACCCGGCAGCGACCCGCAAGCAGCTCATTGTACACAGATGCCGTTGAGGTTGAAGGTCAGTTGGTCGTAGCGGAAACTTTCAAAATAAATCTACGATTACCTGGCCTGTGCGACAATTTTTCAAAGATCTTTAGCTAGGCAGGCGATGTTTTGAAAACCCACTTGACAGGATGTTACAACATTACAGGTCGAAAAAGGTAAAAAAGAAAGGTCTCCTCGATAACAGAATTGAAAATAAAGTAATGCTTACAAGCAGACTGCGTAAAATGTTTATCATCATTTTCTTTATTGCAAAGACAAACGATAAAAACCGACGTTTCGGAGTCATCATGACGCCAAAATATTCTGCGAGTATAAGAAGCAGCTTAAACTACATTAGCCTAATGTTGTTTTGTTGTTGTTATTGTTGTCACATCACAGGTTAATGTTCTAAGACCATCCCTCTCCAAGCACTTCCTTCAGTGTGTTTTTGAAAATTACTCCCAATACCCCCTGAGTGATGATACGTGTTGCTTTGTCTCTCGTGCATTGGTTGGCACCATGACCGAACTTGATGTCTGCAGACTCCATCCTGTTCAGCGAGGAACCACCACGTAGTTCTGGGAGGCGGATTTTCTCTAACTGCCTCTCTCATTCTGTTTCTGACGTCACCAGGGTAGAACTGCATTGGACCGATGGGCTCTGTTGCTCCCGCCAGCTGGTCTGCAATCTCCTTGTGCCGGATTACTGCGCGCATGGCCTGGAATGTATGTTGTATGGTAATCAGCCTTGATGTTGCATATAATTTGTACCCAGGTCTCTTTCACAAGACTACACTTCAGTCTGGTGACAGGACTCAGTGAGTCAGTTAATACGACTACTCTACCTTTCTCTGCGGTGTTGTTTCTCATCCAAATCAGAGCACTTCATAAGCCTCGGACTCCACCCGGAAAGAGCTTGTCCTGCCCTTCCTTCCTGCGCACCATTCAAATGTTCTCCTGTTGTTATGCCACACTGCACCACCCCAAGCTGAGATATTGTCTCGAATTGAGCCATCCGTAGCAATGATAATATTTGCCTCCTTGGAATTGGAATTAGGACACTTCAGCTTTATTAAAGGCTTTGTCCCGTTCTAGCTAAGTTCTGTCACCTACTGAATCGACCAGTAGGGACTTGTCATTATATTTTACCCAGGGATCTGCTTATATATTATCCACCGCTACCACCTCCACTACAACAACAATTAGCTTTATTTGCATGACTATAAATCCTTACAGTATTGCAAAGCATTACAACATAACAAAAAAAAAAATACAATAGTATAACAAAGAAAGGGAAAGTACAATTAAGATACATCAGTCTGGATTGATAATTTGATTATTGCGGAAATCTAAGCATGAAAGAATGAATTTCAATAATTGAATATTTACAAAATAATTACGAGAGTTCATTAATTCATTGGTTACTTCTGAAGGAGATAACTGTTTTATATTTGGTAGGTGATACCCTATTTTCCTATAAAATCCGTCCCTAAGAATTGAGTATTTAGGACAATGAAAAAGGAAGTGAATTTCATCTTCAATTTCATTACCTCCACAAGTAGGGCACAATCTATCATCTCTTGTGATTTGTTCATATCTACCAATTTCAATCATTATTTTATGATTACTTATACGAAATTTTACTAATTGTTTTCTGTCATTTGATTTCCTTGTAAGGTCTAAGTAATGAGAAGGCATATATTCGTTCTTAAAGATATTATAGAATTCGAGTTTCTTAGAGTGTTGAATGGTATGTCGCCAATATAGGATATATTTTTGTTGCATTAAGTTTACATAATGTTTGATTTTAGTGTCAGTTAAGAAAAAAGGGTCAAAATCAGGCAAATTATAGAATTCGGATATCCTTATAAGATTAGAGTAGAAGCTATTTTTACCAGAAGAGTAAAGATCTGCTGACATTAAAAAGATCTGTTTAACAATAGAGTTATTGTCCTTACTTTGAAGGTATAAGGTATAATTAATTATTTTCTGATTAATGGCTATAATAAGAGGAAACCTTCCAAGTTCAGCTCTACATGCCACATTTGATGTCTTATTGCTTACTTCTAGATAACGCTTGCAGAATTGTAAATGGATTTTTTCAATCTGCGAACTGTCCCAAGACTTAAAATCCAGTTTTGCGTACACACCCCAGACTTCGCTGTTATATGTCAAAATTGGGGAGATCATCGTGTCAAAGATTTTACTTGCCAGGAATGGGGACAATTTACTGAAATTTGTATGTTTTCTTAGACTGAAAAGAGCGTGAAGGGCCTTCTCTTTTAACTGGTCAAGTGCCATTGAAAAGTTACCCGTTGAAGAGATTACAGACCCTAGATAAGTGTAGTTTTGGACGATTTCAATCATTTTATTGCCTATGTGAAAACTAGACTCAGTACATTTCTTAGCACGTTTCTGAAAGATCATAACTTTGGTCTTTTTTGGATTGATACTTAACATCCACGAGTTGCAATAGGAAGATAGCTTATCAAGACAAGTTTGCAGTCCTGTTTTGGATCTTGAAAGTATGACTAAATCATCTGCATATAAAAGAGAATTTAATTTTGTGCCATTTGGTAGAACAAAAGGATCCGATAAAATATTTTCGAACGAATGTGGTATGTTGTTAACATAGAGGTTAAATAGCAACGGGCTTAAAATACAACCTTGGCGTATACCTCTTGCGTATTGAAAGGGTCGTGTTTGGCTTTTTCCAATTTGTACGGAACATGTAGAGTTTGAGAACAAATTTTTTATTAAATTGTTAAAGCGACCTCCCACATTAATTTGTAATAGCTTGTACAAGAGTCCGTCATGCCAGATCGAGTCAAAAGCTTTTTTGAAATCTACAAAACAAGCATATATTTTTTCATTATGTTGATGCACATATTTAGTGTGTCCCTTGCTGCTTTAGTCCAAGGAATTATACGCTTGAGTCTCTGAGGGATCGCAATGGCTTTGAATCTAATCGTATAGTGGGTGACTCTCTGTTGTCAGTGCTCTAATGTATTCCTGAGCAGCTTGGAGTTTGTTAGTTTGCTGCATGTTTAAAAACCCCGTGTAGTAAAGGATAGCTTCTCTAGATTTATTGGAGGTTGCCCCAGATAAAATTCGCAGTGCTTGACATAGGACTCGGTCCATGTTGGCAAATTGTGTTTCCGTGAGATTGAAGACTGCATTATTGGTTAGCAGTCTGCATTAAGTCTCTTGTACTTAAAGTTCTTGATCAATCTTGCGGCTAACAAACACGAGCTTAATAGTTGTCTGCACCTTCTGGCTAAGATCTGAGCTGATTCTTGACAATACCAAAATGTGTTGGAGTTTCGGGCTGGCGACAAGAGGCCGGCACTGATCCAAAATGACTGAAAATTGGCTAGCACTGTTATCGGCTTTGTCTCTGACCACGTCAACCACACTTTGTAATGCACTGATCGCAACATAGCTATCAAAGATGCCAGCAGGCTTGGCAATTATCAGCTGTATGGTTGAAATGAAGGTATCGACGACAGAAATGTTTGTATAACGCTTCTATTCATCCAACTCCTTCTAAATCTTTTGAACAGATTCCTGAACCATCGTAGGCTGTATAGTGAAATAACAATTTATCAGGCGTGAGCTACAAATTTAACATACAGCTGCTCTGGTTCGTGACGCAATAAAATATTCACAAACCACTTCACTGGCTTGTAAAAAAACACCGCATCTCATTGATATTATTCACAAACCACTTCACTGGTTTGTCAAATACTCCACATTTAATTGTACTATTCACAAACCACTTCACCGTTTTGTCCAAAAAACTCCACATCTCATTGATGCTATTCACAAACCACTTCCCTGGCTTGTCAAAAGACCACATCTCATTGTTATTATTCACAAACCACTTTACTGGTTTGTCAAAGTACTCTACATTTAATTTACAATATTCGCAAAACACTTTTACTGGCTTATCAAAAACCTCCGCAGAAATTATTCCCGAGGCAATTCACTGGCTTCTACAAACAAAAACCAATAAACAACAAAATTAACTACGAACCACTTCACTGGCTGGTCACAAACAAGTCCCTGTATGATACCAGTATTCGTATACAAAATTAGCACACACACTGGGCGAGCAAAACACTTGGCTAATTTTCCGCCAGCGCCTGAACAAGTTTTCCCTTGAGTCTACACATGACACGAGAAAATAAGGTTGATACTACGTAAAACATTTAACGCGACAACGATTTGATAGAGCCCAAACTGAAAGCCAAAATGCAACCGTGGACAGCTGTTTCGACATGGTTGGGTCTCGTCAGCACGGTGTAGTGATCATCACCACGTGCGATTTGGTAGACAATTGGCGTTCGCGCTAGTTTTTCTATCTTTTTGCTGCTACACCGTGCTAGCGAGACCCAACCAGGTCGAAACAGCTGTCCACGGTTGCATTTTGGCTTTCATTTTGGGCTCTATCATGTCGTTGTCGCGTTAAATGTTCTACGTAGTATCAGCCTTGCTTTATACTTTCATTCTACCAATTTTAAACACTCGAAACACGAAGCTAAATGAATAAACACCTCCAGTTTATCCGAGACGCTCAAACTCCCAGCTTCAGAATTCTGTAAAGTGCCTGACATGAATCCCGTTTTACGCCGAGGGTAACTCTCCCGCTTCATTGACGTCAACAGCTGGTGCCTTTCGTTGTTCCGCTTCTAGGGCCGTTTGATCCATGGCGAGTTCTTCCTGCATTTGGTCGCCGGACGTGCTGGCACTGGCGCTGGCGGACTCGTGACTAGACCGTTTTGGACTTCGCGCAAATGACACCCTAGTAAAGATTTCACGCGATGTTGCCGCCATTTTGAAGCACAAAAAAGAGCAAGGAATTCTAGGATAAAATGATGCTTTCTGGGATACATTTCGATTGCCTTGAGAGTGTTTCCATCTACCCTGCGGGCAGTGGATTCTCTAACGCCGAGCTACGCCGAACGAGAGAAACCACTGCGGGTATCCGTTAGTTCCTTTGATCGAGCCGCCGTCCAGTGCCATGGACGAATAAATTAACTTTGAACCGGTAAAACAAGTTTCCAAACTTGTTTAGCCTCTCGCGCATGCACTCATCTACGTAACTGCCGCGTTTAAGCGAGCCCGCTATGTAACAATCAAAATGGCGTCCAAAGTGACGAAGACATTTTTGCCACGAAACAACGGCACGTGCTACAATTTTCCCGTGAAACAACGTCAAATGCATCACGTAGGGCGTCCCGTGGCTGCGCATGCTCGATGGAAAAGCTAACGGATGCTCGCAGTGGTTTCTCTCTAGTTCGGCGTAGCTCGGCGTAGGAAAATCCACTGCTCGCAGGGTAGTTTTCATCTGATCGCTTAAGATTTTTCTCCGATCGTCCGAGTAGAACTCCTTTCTTTCCAATGGATCGTGATGGTCCCGATCAGATGAAAACTACCCTGCGAGCAGTGGATTCTCCTACGCCGAGCTGCTCGCAGGGTAGTTTTGATCTGATCGCTTAAGATTTTTCTCCGATCGTCCGAGTAGAACTCCTTTCTTTCCAATGGATCGTGATGGTCCCGATCGCCGGGTCGTTTACGATCGTCAGGGTAGAAAATCACTGGGACGATCTGGACTATCAGGACGATCATATGGAAACCAGGCTTTAAGCTCCCCACTATCTTGCCACTTTTGTGCTCGAAGCAATTGCCAACGGCTCATAATAGAAGGCGTAAAACGTTTTGATGCTCGAAATTGCAACTTTTACTATATTTATTACGTTATTTTGTAGTTTTACAAAACTCGAAATACTCTTCTAAATTTAACTTCATTTACTGTTTTAAACAAATTTGAAGATAATTTGTTTTTATCCCTATTTTTCTTGAATGTGATAGTTTGCATTTCTAATAATTGCGAAGTTGATCATATATCAGAAAGAGTGTTTAACACTTCCCTAATCAATATTTTATCACAGATGTTTCCATCCTTTTAGCAGCTTTACACGTGAGAGATGTTTTGTACAGTCCGTGAACCCAGTTAATACGGACACCGAAGGATCATGGGAAAAAACGCACAAAAAAACAACGAGAACCAGAGTAGCTTTACAGCTTTAAAAATTATTTTAACCAGTTACTGGAATTTATGCCAGTGGGATCATTTTAACCTCATGAAAACAGGAGTAAAACCGACATTTATGTAAAAATGTCACTTTGGTCGCCAAATTACCATATAAAATGATAGTCGTTTCATTAAGCGCATCATAATCATCCTTTATAACTTTACGAATTTCATCGGTTTTCAGTTTCTAAACGTTTTCTACTTCTGCAAGGTAAGTCTTTTAAAAGAATATAAATCGATAGAGGATTTGAAAAATCGTTGAACAAATAAGTTTCGTCCTTAAAAGGTGGTATGTCACGAGAATTTGGCTGATTTTTTATCAAACCTGGGCTAAAATTATTGATAATTACTTTCAACCATGCACAAAATTTTCTTTGAACTTAAAAAAAGAAGATATGAAGAATATTCTAAAAGGGAGAACGAACCACAGCAATTTTTTATCGATTTTTCAAAGACACGGAGGAAGAACTTGACAATTTAGCCTAAAAATTTCAAGTTACAATCCATTTCCACCTTGGCCATCGAGGGCCTAACATAGGGTTGGCGAGATGCAGGATAAGCCTTTTTTCGCTGCCGGGATGCAGGATGGTTAGAGGTGGGCGGGAAGCGGGAAGTGCGTCATTTTCATGACGGGACACGGAGATTCTTGATTTTTCCGGGCGGAAAACAGGATGGATGACGACAATGCACTCGGATATTTCACGATTCCGTGAAAGAAGACTAGTCTGGATGTTTACATAGGTGTTTACACCTACGCCCGTAGAACAAAGGCCAAGGCCAAACACCAGGGTCACCAACAACTCAGTTCCAAGTGGGAATCAAAAGCGCTCCACGGCAAATACCCACAGCGGGTGAATCAGGCTGACGTGGACCAAGACAAGACCCACAAATGGCTAAGAGCAGCTGGCCTGAAGGCAGAAACCGAGGGCTTTATCATCGCAGCCCAAGATCAAAGCCTCCCTACACACTGGTACCAACACAACATCCTCAAGAAGCCTGATGTTGACCCAAAATGCAGGTTGTGTGGTCGTTTCGACGAGACTATCGACCACCTGGTCTCTGGCTGCCCTGAACTGGCTAAAAATGAATACATCCACCGCCACAACAAGGCAGCTGTACACATGCACTGGAGGATCTGCAAAGAGTTCGGCATTGAGGTGAAGGATCGATGGTATGAGCATGAACCCAAGACTGTCCCCAAGAAGGACAGTGTCACCACCCTGTGGGACATGCCCATTCACACTGATAGGACCATCGCAGCTAATAGGCCAGACATTGTGCTAAAGAACAAGAAAGACAAGACCTGTCTTTTCATTGACATGACTGTATACCCCTCGACATCAACATCTCAGTCAAAACCACGGGAAAGCTCAACAAGTACAAAGATCTGGAAATCGAGGTTGAGCGAATGTGGAGGCTCAAAACAACAACAGTCCCGTTGGTTATGGGAGCCCTTGGCACCATCAAGAAGGGCATGGAAAACTACACTAACAAGATCCCTGGCAACATCAACATACATGAACTGCAGAAAATAACTATCCTTTCTACAGTGCACCTTCTCAGGCGAGTCCTCTCCATCAAGTAGAAATCCTCTTTGCATCCCAAAGTCCATGGTTTGGACTTGGAGGTTGAGAGAGAAAAATTACAGTAATTACAGTACTGAGCCATAATAATAATAATAATAATAATAATAATAATAATAATACCTAGAAAACTAGGGGGCGGGGTTTAATCTCCATTGAGGATTGTGTGGATCTTGCTGTACTAGGAGTAAATGACTATGTTACCAAGAGTAATGAAAGGCTTCTTGTGGCTGCAAACCCCAGTGGTGGAGGTAATCAGGAAGGCACTGAAGGGTATAAGAGAAGGACATTTGAGGAAAGATCCAAGGAGCTGAGAATTACATGGACAGTTCTTCAGGCAAACTGAGCAGGTCACTGCTACGTCCAGCTGGCAGTGGCTTACAAATGCGTACCTCAAAAAGGAGACTGAGGGATTGATTATCGCTGCCCAAACACAGTCCTTGAGAACGAATGCTGTCAAAGCACATATTGACAAGACTTAGGATCATCCATTATGCCGTATGTGTAGACAGAAAGAGGAGAGTGTTTCCCATTTGCTAAGTGAATTCCCCAAACTTGCAAACACCGAAAAACAAGCGGAGGCATGATGGGGTTGCTAGGGCTCTCCACTGGGACATATGTGATCAGAATGGGTTACATCGTGGCGAGAACTGGTATGATCACGTACCTGGGAGTGTCACGGAAAATGAAGATCTTAAAGTCCTGTGGGACTTCACAGTGCAAACGGATAAACAACTACAACATAATCGCCCGGATATTGTCATTGTGCATAAGAAAAAGAGGGAGTGCCAAATTATTGATGTTGCATGCCCTGGAGACAGTAGGGTAGAAACCAAGGAAGACGAAAAGATTGAAAAGTACTGTGACTTGGTGATTGAGATTAAGACCTTATGGAAACTGAAGTCGGTGAAAGAAGTCTCAGTTGTTATTGGAGTATTGGGAACCATCCCCAGAAGATTGGAAGGCAACCTGGAACAGATTGGTGTGCGGACAAGATCAGTAACTATCCAAAAGACGGTTTTGTTAGGGACTGCAAGAATTCTCCGAAGAGTCCTTGGGTTCTAAGGTGGCTTGTTGCCACCTGACCAGGGCCAGTGTCATCTCCAGCAATGTTGCTGAGTCAATGTTTTTATGGATAATAATAATAATAATAATAATAATAATAATAATAATAATAATAATAATAATAATGAGAACAAGATGTTTATTAACAATTAAAATAACTATTTACAATACATTAAAATTCTAACTACGATAAAATATGTACATAATAATAATAATATTTATACAGGGTGCGTTCTCACAGAAAGTGGTTTTCAGAACGGCCCTGTTAAAAGAAATACATGTAAACAATAAAACAATATGTGTCGTCAATAAACAATACACCATCCTGCAGTGAAAAACCTTAGACAAATAGTGATGGAAAATTGGAGTTTAATACAAAATCAGCCCTTGCTGAACATAATTTATAAAAAAACCTCTGATCATATCATACAGGAGGGGTAAATCTCTGAAAGACAGGCTTGTAAGAGCAAACGTCTAAAGGCTGTAATGCAACGCAACCACAAAACCACGTGGGAGTCCGTGCAGGCCTGTCTTTATCTCCTTTTCGACCCACTGCCTGCTTCATTTCAGTTTGGTGTGACGGGAGGCCTTCGTCATGGTCCACGCGGCGCTGTTCTCCGATAAAGAAAACTTTTATTTGGCTTCTCAACACTTACTTAAAAGCGGATAAATTTACCAATCTAAACTGACTGCTGCTGTTTACCGTAAAAAAGACCGAGGTTGTAGCGCATTAGCCCGCGGAAATTGCGTCTCGTCCGGAAAAAAAAACTGCGACTTGTCATGCAAGAAAACGTTTTTGGCAGCGGGATCCGGATGACATGACCGAAGCAAGCGGGATTACCCCCTTCGCCCGGGACAAGACTACTTGAACAATTCTCTATATCCCGTTTCGCAGATACGGCAGCCATATTGATTTTGCCTCCAGCGCATCCCATAATGACCATTTAAATTAATATATTCCTTTGTTTTCAATGCTCATTATGGGATGCCCTGGGGGGGGGATCAATATGGCTGCCGTATCTGCGGACGGGGTATCCCCGGCCACAAGGATAGACTTTTCTGGTGGATGGCAATAGTACGAAATGGATTATGCATACGTTTGGTCCTCAAAATGGCGCACATTTTCATAATGTGAAGAGTTTTTGCCGATCCCTTAACTAGTCAGTTATTTTGATCTTGAATATTAGAATGCATGATACGAACCCCAGTATTCCCATACCTTTCCTCATCAAAACGTCGCGGTCTCAAAACACCTTGATGCTTATATACACATAATTTTGACGGCTTGACAAAACGCGTCAAAACATTTCAGGCTCTAATTGTAGCTGACTTATAACTGCCATTCTATTTAACTATTTCTACCGCAGTTCATATGAATTTATTTTAATTAAAAGTCTTAGTTGCTGTGAACTGCGTCATGGTCACATCTATTTCTTTATTTCTTTCTTTATTTATTTCTACGGCCGTACATATGAATATATTTTTATACACATTATTAAAACGTGAATTCTTAGACTTTTAAACTAAATATCTATAGCTGAATCTAGCTAAATCTATTGTAGCTTGAAAGCACGCATACGTCGTGTTTCTGCTTATTTATCCGCAAATTTGCTTGATGCTTATTTTCCCACAGACTTGAAAATGGTTGACAAAGCGCGCAGAGTTAAAATGTGCCGGTCATTTTTTATCTGCCAGAGTAAAGCTGAACGTTGATTGATTTGTATAAAAGGTGAATATTTGGAATTTTCTTTCCTTTAAGACTGCTTCCTTAGTCTGAGACTTGTCTTGTAACCCAGAGCAGTATAAATAACAATATGTCGCACTTAGTAAAGGGAAAAACTATTCACAGATAAGGGACAGCTGGAACCTCCTTTGACGAAAACAGAAACCGAAGACGCATTTATTTTGAAAAGCACTTTTCATAAATCGCACAAACAAACAACGAGAAACAGAGTAGCTTTACAGCTTTAAAAATTATTTTAACCAATTACTGGAATTTATGCAAGTGAGATCATTTTAACCTCATGAAAACAGGTGTGAAACTGACATTTATGTAAAAATGTCAGTTTGGTCGCCAAATTACCATGTAAAATAACATCTTTTCTTTAAGCTTTTCATAATCATCGTCTATATCTTTGTGATTTTTTAACTGTTTTTTCTATCCTGTCTATCCTCTGAAATCATTTCAGAAGTCCTGATCTTTATCAATCAGAGAACGAAATTCATTTCCTTGATACGGTTGTGTTTAATGGGGAAAGATTCACAAAAGAATCCATCCTGGATATCAAAACTTACTTCAAGTCGTCCGAAACCTTTTAATATACACTATTCACTTCCTGTCACCCACCCGGCGTGAAGAGAAGTTTTCAAAAGGCGAGGCAATTCGACCTACTTTTATCTATTTTAAACTAAATATCTATAGCTGAACCTATTGTAGCTCGAAAGCATACAGTCGTGTTTCTGCTTATTTATCCGCAAATTTGCTGGTTACTTCTTTTCCCACAGTCTTCAAGATGGTTGACAGGCGCGCAAAGTTAAAATTTGCCGGTCATTTTCTATCTGCCAGAGAAAAGCTTAACGTTGATTGATTTGTATAGAAGGTGAATATTTGGAATTTTCATTTCTTTAAGACGGCTTCCTTAGTTTGAAACTTATCCTGTAATCCAGAGCAGTATAAATAACAATATGCCGCACTTAGTAAAGGGACAAACTATTCACAAATAAGGGACAGCTGGAACCTCCTCTGACGAAAACAGAAACCGAAGACGTATTTATTTTGAAAAGCAATTTTCATAAATCGCACAAACAAACAACGAGAAACATAGTAGCTTTACATGAAAACAGGATTTTACAATAACTGAAGTTATTGTCGCATGCTGATTGGTCAATTTTTATCATCAATAGGAGTACAGACGCATAAAATTTTAATTTATGCAAGATGTCATCCTCCCAATTTTTTAGCCAATGAAATTTCTTTATTGTTATCAGTTAGCCAATGAGAAAGCGAGAAAACTTATTGACAATGATTGCGTCAATTTGAATAAAACTCAGCAATTTGTCATGTTTACCTTGCGTTCACTCTTTATTTCATCCGGTTTTTTACGATTTTGGCGTTTTCGTTATTGAAAAAAATCAAATTGACGTCAGTTTTTTATGCGTCTGTCCTCTTATTGATGATAAAATTCGTCATAACATTGTCAAAGTTTGCTGTGGATCCACTCTCTTGCATGTTATGACGAATTTTATCATCAATAAGAGGACAGACGCATAAAAAACTGGCGTCAATTTGTTAAGTGAAACTGTCATTTATGTAATAATGTCAGTTTGGTCGCCAAATTACTTATGTAAAATAATCGTGTTTTTAATTAAGCGTATCATAATCACCGACTATATCTTTGCAAATGTTTTTGTTTCATCGTTTTTCATTTTCTAAACGTTTTCTACTTCTGCAAGGTAAGTCTAAACAGAATATAAATCGATAGAGGGTTTAAAAATCGTTGTAGAAATAAATGTCGTCCTTTAAAGGTGCTATGTCACGAGAATTTGGCTGATTTTTTATCAAACCTGTGCTACAATTATTGATAAGTACCTTCAACCATGCACAGAATTTTCTTTGAACTTAAAAAAGAAGATAGGAAGTAAATTCTAAAAGGGAAAACGAACCACAGCAATTTTGTATCGATTTCTCAAAGACAAGGGGAAGAACTTGAAAATTAAGCCTAAACTTTTCAATTTACAATCCATTTCCACCCTGGGCATCGAGAGCCTAAAGTAGGGTTGGCGGGATGCGGGATAAGCCTTTTTTCGCTGCCGGGATGCGGGATGGTTAGAGGTGGGCGGGAAGTTCGTCATTTTCATGGCGGGACGCGGGGATTCTTGATTTTTCCGGACGGGAAACGGGATGGGTGACGACAATGCACTCGTATATTTCACGATTCCGTGAAGGTAGACTATCCTGGATGTTTACATTAGTGATTTTTTAACCGTTTTTTTTCTATCCTGCCTATCGTCTCAAATCATTTCAGAAGTCCTGATCTTTACCAATCAGAGAACGAAATTCATTTCCTTGACACAGTTGTGTTGAAGGGGGAAAGATTCACAAAACAAGTCCATCCTGGATATCAAAACTTACTTCAAGCTGTCCGAAACCTTGAAACAGGAAGTGAACAGTGTATATTAAAATATACACTGTTCACTTCCTGTCACCCACCGGTGTGAAGAGAGGTTTTGTAAAAGGCGAGGCAATTCGATTCGACTACTTAGAACAAACTTTTCAAAAACAACATTTGAAAATTACCTTTCTAACTTCAAACTACACCTCGATAAAGAGGTTATCCTAAAGCAATGATAGAAGGGTCACTAACAGGGGTAATCTTTGCCTTAAGACAATCGGTACTTCAACAAAAGATAATAAGCAAAGAGAAGATATTGCCGCTTACCACTACACACCATCCTGCAGTAAAAAACCTTAAGCAAATAGTGATGAAAAATTGGAGTTTAATACAAAACCAGCCCTTGCTGAACACAATTTATGAAAAAACCACTGATCATATCATTCCGGAGTGGTAAATGCCTGAAAGACACTTTTGTAAGAGCAAAAGTCTGAAGGCTGTAATGCAACGCAACCACAAAACCACGTGGGGAGTGCGCGCAGGCCTGTCTTTATCCCCTTTTCGATCCACGGCCTGCTTCATTTCAGTTTGGTGTGACGGAGGGCCTTCGTCATGGTCCACACGCTGTTCTCCGATAAAGAAAACTTTTATTTGGCTCCTCAACACTTACTCAAAAACGGATACCAAACTAAACTGACTGCTGCTGTTTACCGTAAACAAAGACCGAGGTTGTAATGCACTAGCCCGCGGAAATCGCGTCCCGTACGGAAAAAACTGTGACTTGTCATACAAAAAAAGTTTTTGGAAGCGGGATCGGGATGACAAGTCCGAAGCAAGCGGGATGGCGGAATGAAAAATACATGGTGGCGGGAAGCGGGATTGGGAAACCCTATTTTAGACCCTCCATGCATGTCCCTGCAACGGAATTAATGCTCGAGTCAATCAGAGACAACGATCATAATTCTTTGTGCACGTGCAATGGGAGAAACAAGATGGCAGCTTGTGCTGCTGCTTTGACTGGAATGACTGGGATCGAAAGAAAAGGTGCCATTGTCTTTTTTCGTTTTCTGCATGTTTGAACTGTCTTTCTGGCGCTTGCCCCATAGCAATGCATTATCCTTGAAATGTGCAATCAACATACGTGTCTGGCTTCTTTTCCAAGAAGGTCAGACCGTTGTATTCGGAAGTATCGGCTCGAGAATTTTCCTCCACTGATTCTCCTTTGATGGCCGCCATTTTACTTCCACGATGCAGTGCCCCTGAGGCATACTGGTCACTATCAAACTTATATGCCATGTGCGCAGTCAGTTCACACGGTAGGACGTGTCGCTGCAACAATTCCGTGGGAAACCAAGTAAAATTCATTGTTTTAGACAGACTTCGATGCGATGAAATTGGGTACTGAACCTGGGTGGTTGCAATGATCGGCCTGAAAGCCTACAGAACTAGGTATTACGATGTAGCCAACTGAAATGTGCTGCAAAATCTTCCATCTGTATTATTTTATAAAGCCTGGTTAGAACTTTTGTCGTTCTTTTTTTTTTGAATAAATCTTTATTTCTTACTTATTTATTTACTACAATACATGTGATCATTTAGATTAATTACGTTAATTACGGTAAATGAGTATTTTCACCACAATTTTTTAAAATCAATTAATTTTAAATTCACATCAATGTAAGTAATACAGAAGCAAAGACAACATTTTACAACAAAGGAATAAATATAACTACTTACAGTAAGAAGCAATGAAAGTGCGACGGAAAACAGTGTATGTTAAAGGATAATTTCCCAAGTTCGGTAGAAATTCTGTTTAGTCGCGATCCCTTTTAAAATTTGTAGTTTTTCTTGTATTTGTAGAAGGTAGTTGCGGAAGGATAGTATTTCTCCACGTAAGCTACTGCAAAAAATGCAGTATTTTGCGACTAAGATAGAGTAATTTAAGTCCTGCCGATGCTTTGTTCTCTTATACCGGCCATAGAGTATATGACTTGCGTTTAACACAATGCTTTCATGTGTTTTGTCATGCCTCCCACCAATTTTGAAAAAAAAATCCAAAAATCGGCAGATAAACTACAGTGTATAAAAAGAAACATAGAATGCACGATCACTGCAACAAACCGTTGAGAATGGCCGGATCTGGTTTCCAGACCTAGATCAGTATTAATACTTGAAGTGAAGCAAAAAACAGCAAACTGATCCTTACGGCAGAAAAACAGAAGCAGAAGCAGAAGCAAATAAAATAAAATAAAAGTGGAATATCATAGTGCCCAATATTTCACTTTGCAAAACAAAGCTTCTTCAGGGGCTAGCACTATAAATGATTACAACTGTAAAACCGTTATACAAGTGGTTTTGAAAAAACTAAAGAGTAACAAAAACAATGAATATGATTGGTGAAGGGTTTGAGGGGTGATACACTTAAACTGACTAGTGATGAGAAAGTTAATGAAGTTCGTCGCGTCTGTTGATTCCAAGTGGTTCTAACGTCCTTGCTTTGTCTATGAGAAATGCTTCACGCGCTTTTCGTACAGTCTCTGCTATTACGTATTAATTCCAGTGGTATAAGTTGCATATCCTTAGTAGAGTTTCCCGGTAGACTAAAGTGTTCTGATATAGGAGTAGGGCAGCTGAGGTGATGTGGATTCTCTACAGAGCGGCGATGTTCACCAAAGCGTTCATTTAGTTTGCGTTTTGTTTCTCCGATGTATTGACACGATATATTACGTTTAAAGCAATTTTTACATTGGATCATATAGATCAGGTTTTTAGAATTACATGTTATGTGATTGTAAATACAACGTTCCTCTTTAGTAGTGAAAAAAGTGTATTTCTTTTGGCCTTGTTGAATAAACTGACTGGATGTTAGCCCAGAATCATCATTTTATATCTGCTGCCAACTGATGATTTAATCCAAACAAAAAAAAATATAAAAAACATTTTATTTTTTTATATTTAAAATGGAACATATGAAAGTAAAGGAATTATGACAAATTGCCAGAGAAAGAAATATTCCTGGTCGTAGTTATGCTAGAACAAAAAGCTGATTTAATACGTTTGATAAATGCATCTTCTTCCAATCCATTAGATGCTCCAACTCCAACTATATCAGCCCAAGTTCTTTCCCCAACTCCATATCAACCCCCACCAACCCCACCACAGCCTAGACTATTGAAAACAATTCAAAATACTTTTGTTTCATGGTGGGATTGGTTGTAGAACGCGCAGAGCTAATTTACAAACTGGAGAAGTAATAGAAATAGATGCTCCTTTCCATTCAGGGATAGAAATTAATTCAGTTAGAAGCATCAGATATAAATGCCCTTTTCAATCAAATGATAGATGCAATTCTTGAAAATATAGCCACATTTCAAATGATGGGTTCTAATTGGCAATTTGATTATGTTAATCATCTGGAATTGCATTTAGTTGAATATAAACCCCTTGGTGGAAGCTCTTACATTCCCCTCCCTCAATCCCCACTTATGTCCAGAAATGCACGTAACTCGGACCTTGGGTACTTCATATTACACACAATTATTTGTAATTTCCATATGACTTCATGTTTGACAGAATTGCTTGTGTTTAGGTGAGAATTAGGTCTAGGGGACACTTCATGATGTCTATCATAAAGAGCATGAATCTCATTAGCGTGCATTTCTGGACATACCTCTCAATCCCTTGCCAGCAAAAAGGTCCTCACTAATATGAGAAATGATGATCAGCAATGCTTTAAATGGGCAGTAACAAGGGCTGTTAATCCTTGTGAAGATCATCCTGAAAGAGTCACAACAAAATAAAAAGCCCAAGCAAATGAATTAAATTGGACTGGAATTGAATTTCTAACAACATTGAAGGAAATAGATCATTTTGAAAGATTAAATCAAAACATTGCTGTTAATGTTCTTGGATATGAAGCAGTGGTTTATCCCTTGAGAATTTCAAAACATAAACGCAAACACCATATAAACTTTACTGCTTTTTGAAAAAGATGGGATCCAACATTATGCTGTTGTTAACAGTTTAAGCCGTCTTCTATCTGCCCAAGTTAATTATTATTGCAATCGTAAATTCTTTTGCTTACATTGCCTCAATCATTTTTATGATGAAGCAGTCCTAACCAAGCATGAAGAATTATGTAGCACCAATGAAGCGATAAAAATAGAAATGCCTAAAAGGGGAGAGATTCTGCAATTTAAACACCATAATAGATCCATAAGGGTTCCATTTGTAATTTATGCTGATTTTGGGGCATGCACTGAGCCCATAAGTGGTTGTTCTCTAGGAAATGGAATCAGCTTTACAAATCTATTTCAAAAGCATAAACCTTGTGGCTTTTGTTTCAAAGTAATCCCCTTTGATAATTCATATTTGGATATACCCCCAGTGCTTTACCGGGCAAAAACAGCAGATGATGATGTTTCACAAATATTTGTGAAGAAGTTGATTGATACAGTCAAGTTTATTCACAAGAAATTTGACAATAGAAAGAAGATGATCTACACCAAGGAAGATAAGAGTGTATATGAAGCAGCCACAGTTTGTTGGATTTGTAAGGAAGAATTCACAGAGATCGACCCAAAAGTCCGCGATCATTGCCATTTCACAGGAAAGTTTCGAGGTGCAGCGCATAATATTTGCAATATGCAAAACAGAAAACCTTAGTTTACCCCAGTTATATTTCATAACCTTGCTGGTTATGATGCTCATCTCTTTGTGAAAAACCTTGGTAGAACACCTGGGGATATTAAATGCAAACCTAATAATGAAGAAAAATAAATTTCATTTTCAAAGTCTATTTTTGTTGGAGAATACACAAACAAAGATGGTAAAAAGGTAGACATTTCTCATGAATTAAGATTCATTGATTCCATGAAATTTATGGCATCTTCCCTTGAGAATCTGGCAAATAATTTGAAAAAATCAAGCATTGACAAACTGAAACAAACAAAGAAAGAATTTGGAGAAAAAACTGAGCTTCTTTCAAGAAAGGGAGTCTATCCATATGATTATATGGATTCTCTTGAGAAATTCCATGAAACACAATTACCTCCAAAAGAGGCCTTTTATTCCATAATTAATGAATCAGGGATTTCCAATGAAGACTTTCAACATGCCCAAACTGTTTGGAAAGAAGTGCATATAAACAATCTAGGAGAATATCATGACTTATATCTCACAACAGATGTATTGCTCCTTGCAAATGTTTTTGAAGAATTCAGAAATGTTTGTTTGGCAAATTATCAGTTGGATCCAGCATGGTATTACACAGCACCAGGTCTATCCTTTGATGCTAGCCTTAAAACGTCAGAAGCAGAGATAGAATTATTGAATGATCCAGATATGCTTCGGTTTTTTGAGAAAGGAATAAGAGGCGGTATCTCAATGATATCAAACCGTCATGGAAAAGCAAATAATCATTATATGGCAAGCAAATATGATCCAACTCAACCATCTAAATATATCTTATATTTGGATGCAAATTCTTTATATTCTTGGGCAATGACCCAAGCACTTCCAACTGGTAACTTTCGTTGGATGAAAAACTTCAAGAAATGGGAGAAAATTCCTTGCGTCCTTGAGGTTGATTTAGAATACCCTGAATCACTTCATGATTTACATAATGACTACCCCTTTGCCCCTGAAAGAATAATTCCAGATAACCATGTTGAAACATTAATCCCTAATCTGCGAGATAAGAAACATATAATTCATCACAGAGCACTCAAATTAGCCCTGAAACATGGGTTGAAACTCACCCAAATTCACAGGGGCATATCATTTGATGAAACGCCTTGGTTAAAGCCATATATTGAACTCAATATAAAGCTTAGACAAGCAGGGACAAATGACTTTGAAAAAGATTTTTTCAAGCTTATGAATAATGCCATCTTTGGTAAAACAATGGAAAATATCCGCAAAAGAGTTGATATTAGGCTTGTGAATGAAAGAAAAACTGCAGAAAAACTCATAGCTAAACCCACCTATCAACACCATACAGTTTTTGATGAAAATCTAATAGGCGTTCATATGAAGCGAAAGAAAATGTTTTTCAATAAACCAATTCCCTGTGGTATGTCAATACTTGAAATATCAAAGGAACTTATGTTTAAATTTCATTATGAATATATGAAACCAAAATATGGGAATAGGGCCAAGCTGTTATTTACAGATACTGATTCTTTATGCTATGAAATTGAAACGGAAGATGTATACAAAGATTTAATAATCGATGTTGAGCATCGATTTGATACTTCAAATTATCCAAAGGATCATCCCTCAGGAATGCCAGTAATGAATAAAAAGGTTAATGGCTTTATGAAAGATGAAGCTGGAGGAAAGATAATAGAAGAATTTGTTGGGTTACGCCCTAAGTTGTACAGCTATAAATTATTTGAAACTGGTGGCGGCTACAAAAAATGCAAAGGAGTGAAACTGTTTATAATTCAATTGCTGAAGCAACAAGAGATTTAAAAGTTGATAAAAAAAACAATTCCTACCGCAATTAAAAGTGGCCGCCTTAGATTCACTAGGAGCCGTGATAGGAGAGTGTTTTATATTCAAAGTATGGACCCTTTGAATGAAGTGATTCAAAATACTGCCCGATCATGTGAGGAACAATATAAAAAGTGCCAAAAAGAATTAAAAGCACTTCAAAGAAAGTCTGGGAAAAAGCAGGCTAAAGAAGCACAGACATCAAGAGAGCGCTTTGAAATTATGAAAGAAATATTATTGGAACAGCAAAGAGGAGAGGAAACAGCTCGCCAGAATGCTATCGAAGAAGAAAAGAGGCTGGTAGAAGAAGAAGCAAAGAAAAAAGAATTCACAAAAGGTTACAAACAACTTGAATTTCCATTGAAAACAAAGATAACATCAATGGATGGGTATAAATTGGTTCTTTGGAATAGACATGATAAGTATTATCGTTTCATTAATTCTAACGCTGATATAGAGCGTCAATTTGCTGATTATATGGCATATCCAGTCCCCCACCGTTTGTATAAAAACTTGAATTCAAATTCTAATAAATTTGAAGTGGCTCGTCTTGGCCCTGGTGGTTATGGGTATGTAACTGATTTCTATACTTTCACTGTTTGGAAAAAGAAATTAAAAAATATATATTTTGTATTTAAAATGATTACTAAAACCAATTATGATATCCAAAATATTCAGTTAGCATATCCAGAAATAAGGAAATCAGGAAAGTTCTCATTCACAGTCCTTCCCATTGAATACGAAAACCATCCTGCAGAAATATTGCTTGAAGGCCGTATGAAAATATGGGAACATAAGAATGAAGGAAAAAACAGTAACTTTTCTATTGGTTTCACCCTTAAAGATGAAATCCAGAAAGCTATGTTTGAGGAAATTGAATCAAGAATCAGAAAACTCACTAAATCAAAACGACCTGAACTCAAAAAATTAAATCCAAAACTTAAACTCCAACTAGATTCTTTATCCCTTCTTAAAGAAGACCAAAGTGATTACCCAAAGATTTATGGAAAACTTTACACAGATAAATCTGGTAAAATTAATTGTCTTTTCAATCGAACGATTGCTGAAAAATACAAAATACCGATTGATCCACATAAATTCATTGGAGTTCCTTTCAATGGTTGCCTTATTCTAAAACTTCGTCTAGTATTACTCGGTAATATTAACTCCATTTCCATTGTTGGGAACGAAGTTCTTATGAAAGAAATAATTCAGCCTCAGAGTTATTTTGCTAAATATGAGGACATAGGTGCTGAAACCATAGTTGCTGGCACTGTAGATTCAGCTCCGGCTGATGATTAAACCGTAGATGATTAAACTTGAATTATTATAGGAAAACCTTTCATAATTTATTCATTTTCAATGTCTCCACTATCTCCCCAAACCATAACTGGGTTTTCTGGCGTCCAATCTGGATCATTTACTGTATCGTCTCCTGGTTCCCAATCAGAATCTAATTCTTCTTGCAGATTTTCGTCTTGAGAGTCATACCATGTTTCTGAATCACTCATTTTAAAGTATTTTTATAATCTTTCTAATACTTCTCTAAATTCAAACATAAATCTGCTACAATTCCATCTATAACTTTCATTTCTCTGATGAATTCTTGTGAATCAAAGTAATCACCCCTAAGATATGATCTCAATTCAGTCAAAACATTTTCATACTTTGTCATTGCGAATTGACTTATTTCGATCTTTCTTCTAAAGTTTTTCATTTCTTGGAATGTTTTCAAGAATAACCCAGCACCATTTATAACCCCAAGAATAATAGGATTCAATGTAACTCCTCCTACAATCGTTCCTGTAACAACTAACTGAGTAGAACTAAGAGTTAATCCCAAATTCATTTTCTTATATTTTCTTTGTGCTTTTCGGCAGCACCAACATTTTTTATGATAAAAAGCATAAAGTTTTTTCAATTCATCAACTTTCTCCTCAGAAAGGGTTGGATCAATATGATTGAAATTAAATAAACAGTCTTTCATTTATTAAAAACATAAGAATGTAGAGAACGCTAAAATGTGGTAAAATATGTAAATATAGGTGATAAAAATTACATAAAAACAATTAAACTAATAAGACGTTTCGACCTCTCCGAGGTCATTTTCAAGTGGATGTAAAAATACAGAATTAGCATAAATATATTACAGTATAAAAAGTCTCTACATTCTTATGTTTTTATACTGTAATATATTTATGCTAATTCTGTATTTTTACATCCACTTGAAAATGACCTCGGAGAGGTCGAAACGTCTTATTAGTTTAATTGTTTTTATGTTATTTTTATCACCTATATTTACATATTTTACCACATTTTAGCTTTCATTTTTTATTGCAAGAAAAAAGTTTTTTAAGGGTTTCCAGGCCGACACGAATTGCCTTCATGAAATCTTTCAGTTTTTGGGTGTCTATTTTGAACTCAAACATTTTATTTAGTGAGATCAAATTTCAGACGTTTGCGTCTAAGACGTTTGCGTCTCGAACAAAAGACAATGTATATTTTGTGATGTTTCCTAACTTTCGTTTTTTTGCTAAATTTATCTGAAGAGACCCACTTTCATCCAAAGCATAGTCAATTGTTATTTTTTGTGGGCTAAGGTGTGGTTGTGATTGTCGTTCAAAATATGTTTGACCACGGATGGTTAGCTCAATTTGAGATCGATCCAAAGCACCTGTGCTAATCACTGTTGCGCTTTTCAAAACACATTTGCTTGGAACAAAAAATTATGCACGTCACCATGCATTGAAATAAACATTTGTTTTATGCTTGGCTTCGTCAAAATAAGCGCACATGAAAAAGCTGGATTTCAGATTGCTAATCAGCTGATGGCCATTCATATCCAAATTAGTTTGCATGACCATCTTTTGATTTTCAAAAATGAAAGGCCAAACATAAACGTCAGTAGGAACATCGTCATGAGAACCCTTGATACCATATACGATCAACTTTTCAGGCCCTTCTGGAGCTGATTCAGCGGTTCCTTGCCATTTCAAATCCAAATATATATACTCAGGTGGAGCGATCTGCCATTTATGCATGTGGATGATGGATGTAGAATAATTCGACAACTTCGTTGTTTGTTGATTAATATTCAGGCTTGTGCTCACGACGTTAACGCTCTCGTTATGCACGTTCGCGTGCTTCATGGCAGCCGGGAAGAATTCAATGCAAATTGTATATTCTCTCTCTGGCAATTTATACATATTGAATCCAAGTCTCCCAGAGTATAAATTACTGTCGTCTTTGGATACTGTCAAATCATATGCCTTCTTATTGAAAAGATGCGGTGAACTAGAAAAATCATTGATTCCAGTTACTGTGATATCATGCTCAGAGCTTGATTGATCTACATCTTCCATCAGATACCGGAATTCATCTTTCGGGCGAGAGTTTGACGCGATATGCGAGTCATCAACGTATTTTTTGAGCTCCGCTTCTGATTCTATCATCTTGGCTACCGCATTTCTTATCTTGAGATCAAGATTTTTATCACCACTATCAACATAAACTTTTGGTGTGGGTTGATGTTCAAGAGTTGGCGCTGCAATATTATTGATTTGTTGTGAATTCATATCCAAAATGCCAGTCATTGTTCCACCTGTCAAAGAAAGCTTTTTCGCGACTGCGTCGTCCACATATTTTTTATTGACTGCATGCTTGGTCAATTGCTTCAGGGTCTTTCACATTCCAAATGAAATTGTTTCCCACATTCAATCCCGTTTCCATTGGAAATATTTCATTACGGGAAAGAAAGATGGTCCTGACATCATTATAAGAAACAAGATTGTTATAATTGGCTCCCAAATCATGCCATGTTTGTTGTTTTGATTGGACAACGTTGAAAAGTCCTTTCAAATCAATATCTTTAGTCACTTCATGTGTAGGTTCAGGAGCATCAGGATGATATCTTTTCAGAGTGATCATATTCACAGCAGAAAGATCATTGTCTTCATCCGTGTCGATATTGGTGATAAGTTTTCTGTTCATGCCAATCTCTCCAGGAAGAATCAATTTGTTTCCTATGAGGTCTAAATCTCCAGTCATATGGGAGTAGTTAAGGACTTGGCGGCACCAGATCAGTTTTGCAAAACTGATCTGATACCAAGCCAAGTCTTAACTACTTCCCATCTGTTGAATTAAAAAATATAGAAAAATCAAATGAAACTATATGTTAATAAAAACAAAATGGTGCGTTTATTTCATTGCGTGACACAATTCTCGGAAACACAGGAAGGAATTATCAGTGAATGACATTCTCGGTAATATGTAATAGTTAGGGGGTTTTCCCGAGGAATGAGTCGTCAGATTGTAAACAGGAAGGAGTTATCGGTGTGTGACTTCTCAGAAAAAAACAGAAAGTTGATGAAAACAAATTAGTCATCAATTTTAAACAATTGTCTTGCGTAATTGTGACGAACATAGGAAGTTGTTGACTTTCAGGAATTGAGTCATCAGATTTTTAACCAATAAAAAATGACCCCATAAATTTACCAGATGATAAAACAGATGATAAAACAACTGATAAAATATCTGATAAAACCAGACACTGAAGTTACAATGCCTCTGTCAATGGAAGAATTAGCAAAACGTTACCAATCCACATGTGACAATATACAAGATTGTATCATAATTATTGAAAGTATGATGGGCTCAAACCAAGAATTTAGTTTTAATATCAACAGAGAGATTTATTCTTTGAACACAACGGATCTGTCTGTTGTTTCCTTTGCGTGACATGATTCTCGGAAAAACAGGAAGTCGATGATGTCATACAATAGGGGGTTCCCCCAGGAAAATGAGTCATAATATTGCGTTTCAAGGTCATGAGACAGTCGTATGATTTTTTCAACCAATCAAAAGCTTCACATTTTCACTACACAATCGTGAAACGTTTCAGTGAAAAGTTATTAATTTGTGAAACTTTTCAGTGAAAGTCATTTGTGAAGTTTAGAGAAGATGCCTTACTCTCTGAAAAGAAACAAATATCTTCTCCAAATTAATGAATACTGATATGTTAAAGGGTAAAGAAATATTATTTTAGTTGTTAATAGCATAATGTCCATATGCGTGACTTGTCGCACCATTATCGTGAATATACCGCTTATCATCGAAGCAAGATAATGACACTTTATTAAGCTCATAGCTTCCAAGTTGATGCTTATTGCTTCGGATTGTTTTCATTGTATGATACATTTGCTTGTTATTAAATAGAACCTATTTATAATTTTCATGTTTGATGTCATTTTTTATGATATTCTTTTTAATTCCTTTGGCAGTCTTCCCACCGTTATCATTGTCTTTTATGTAGCTATACATTTTTGATCTTAATCCAACGAATTCACATATAGGAACTCCTGCGGCTTCATCTTTGAATTTGCCGATTACTTTTTTATTTGTCTTATCAAAATACGGTGAGCTTTCAGGGTAGTCGCTGTTATCAAATTTGTCTTTATCATTCCAAAAGTTTTTATATACATCTTCAGCTTCAATTTCATAAGTCAGAGAGTCTGTATCAGTGAATAATAACTTAGCTTTGTCTCCATACTTCTTTTTGATGTAGTTATAATGAAAATCATACATTAATGTCTTACTAAGATCTAGGATACACATACCCACATATGCCGGCCTGTTTAGGGTTAGTGTTTCTTTGATCTTATGAACGGTTACAAGGTTTTCATTGAAGATCTTACTACTTACATATGTTGGTTTAGCAGCCATTTTTAATAGTTTCTTTTCATCAGTTACTAATCTGACATCTACTCTCTTTCTGATATTTTCCATTGTTTTTCCAAATACTGAATTATTCATAAGTTTGAAGAAATCTTTCTCAAAAGCATTTTTTGCATTAGTTCTTTTCTGAGTGTTGAAATCAATATATTGCTTCAACCATGTAGACTGATCAAATTCTAATACTCGATGAACTTTTGTTACTTTTAATCCAAGATCTGTATATAATTGAAGGTTTCTATAGTGTAGAACATATTTTTCTTTGTTTCTTAATGTTGGAATCAGTTTTTGTACTATACCTGTTGATATATTATATTTGGTAGCTATTTTTTTACAATACCCAGATAGCATATCTTTATTTACACAAACCCTCTCAGCAGCTAGTGGATAGTCGTTATGAAGGTCATGCAACTCTTTGGGGTATTCTAAATCAACTTCTAATATTAAACCTTTTTTGCTGTTTTCATAAGATTGTATTTAGCTAAATCTATGTTGTTAATCTGTTTATCTGTCATCCATCTAAAACCACCAGTTGGTAGGTATTGTGACATAGCCCAACCATATAAATTATTTGCGTCTAGATACATGATATACTTTGAGGGCGCCTTCTCATCGTATGTTTTCATGTATTTATTGTTAGCTTTACCGTATCGATTGGCTATATATGATATACCACCCCTCATACCTTTTTCAATAAATTGAAACATATCAATGTCAGTCATTGGTTCCAATTTGATATCAGTCATTTTTAGCATAGCATCCCATGACAAACCAGGAGATGTGAAATAATGACATGGATCAAGTTTATAGTATTCTAAGTATGTTCTCCTAAAGGATTCAAACACATCGACTAATAGAAGGATGTCAGATTTCAAATACAAGTCATGATACTCACCCATTGTTTTAAGCATGAATGTTTCCCATACAGTCTGAGCATGTTGATAATCTTTATTGCTTATATGCTCATTATTCATGATACTAAAAAAGTCTTCTTTTGTTGGTAGTTTTTCATTGAATTTATCAAAATTGTCCATATAATCATAAGGGTAGACCCCCTTTTGTGCCATTAAATCAAGCTTTTTACCTTTGAATTTTTGAGAGGTATATTTTAATGATTCTTTTGGTAGATACTCACTAGTTTTTCCAAACTAGAGCTCATAAATTGGAAACTATCAATAAAGGTCAGATGATTACCAAGCATGAAAGCCATATATTTCTCCATGTTATTAGGAATTGCATTGATGTTCATTTGACACTTTTCACCTTTCGTATTTGTATATGTATGCTTCTTGACTATTTCACCAATCTCTTGCATTATAAAATGGCTGTCATACCCACGGAGATTATGGAATATAACAGGAATTTTTATCTCTGCTGGATTTACTCTAAGTTTTAGATTACATTCTTGATGAGCTGATCCTCTATACTGACCAGTAATATGACAGTGATCTCTAACTTGAATGTCTTTTTCAGTATATTTTTTATCACAAATGTGACATTCTTTAGCTTTTTGAAATTCTTTTTCATCTTTTTTAGTCGTTTTTAATGGTTTGTTAAATTCTTTTTTCATAACCTTCTTGCAATATTTGACTTCTTCTAGCATAGCTTCCATAAATTTGTATACGGCTTTTTCACCTCTGTAAATTTGTATTGGTTTGGTATTTTTATCATCATAACAACAAACGACCTTATATCCATAACTACAGTCCGTATGCTTCTGATAAGCCTCTGTGTGTGATTTATCATTATTGGGTTGACAACCATGTATTTTTTCAGTAATAGCCTCAAAATCTGCATAAATAACAAATGGTACTGGTAGTTGTTTATGGAAATTATTGAATTTTAATATGTTGTCATTTTTTGCTGGCATTTTTATGGCTTGTTTTCCATTTATTATGATGCAATTTTCTTTATGATTTAATAATACTCTTTCACTACTGAAACATTGTAAACAATACATACAAAAATGCTTTCTATGTTCATGTTTTGTTTGATTGTACATAAATTTATTGAAGTCTTTTATTAATACATAATGTTTGTTTTCACCTTCTGTGATCAATAATAAATGCATTTGATCTTCAAATTTTTCTTGGGATATGTAAATAGGAAATGGTTGTTTTTCTTCATATCCAAATACATTGATATTGATATTATTGTTTCTCAATTTTATTATACTGTTTTTGATTGACTGGAAATTCAATTCCTGAGTAATTCAACTTTTCAATAAATTCTTTATCACATTTTTTAATTCTCTGCGGGTATTTTTCTTGGGGATTCAACTGTCTGATGTGACACCACCTAAAGCATTCATTATCCTCATTTTTCATATTTATCAATCCCTTTGCACTGTTTCTGAGTTCTTGTGGTAGTTTAATGTATGAAGAGCCTCTCATTGGTTGATATTTTACTATGTTAATATAATGATTATCAAGCGATTTAACAGTCCAACCAGACCCTTCAGATATCCATTGAGCTATCTTATTCAAGATTTGCTGTTTTGACAATTGTAGTGATTTAGTAATTTCTAGATTATTTATGATTGTTTGAGCTAGACTGTTGAAATATGCGGTCTTATACACTATTTCTCCGTCTGACATGTTACCTTAAGCGTTTCAACAAATTTCAGTCCTTTCATCGATGTTAATATGTTTATGAGCTGGTATTCAATACCCTTTCTAGTGTTTTGTAGTTGAACTAATGGGTCTTTATCGTTTTTAATTGTGATTTCATAGGATTTAGTATAACCTTTTAGAGCTTTGTCTGTTTGCTCTATTTTAGTTCTTGGAGCAGGAACTGGTTTTTCTGCAACTGACTTTTTAGTTCTAGGTGCTGGAACTGGTTTATCCCTGAATTCCAATGGTGGAAGAATTATATTGTTTTCATAATCTTGAACCATTTAATTTACACTCTTACGAGGTGCTGGCACTGGTTTGTAAGTTCTTGGTGTTGGAACTGCTTTGGTATCATCTACCACGATAATTTCAGGTTTTTTCTTCTCTTGCTTTAATAGCAATTTTATGAGTTGAGATTTACTAAGTTTTTTAAGATCGCTCTTGTTCATATCTATAAGGTTAGATTTTTCTGATTTCATATATATATATTAATTCTATAGATATTCTTTTAAATAGTTTGCATTGATGCGTTTAAGTGTGGTCAAGAATTCAAATGATCCAATTGAATCCTTTAAACTATATTTAGATATTTATTTACTTTAGCATGTAATATATCATTTCCTCTACCTGTTTTCGGTCTTCTGTACTTAATAGTACATCTCCGGAATCATTTCGTATGATATAGCGTGATTTACCTTTTTGAATTGTGACACCACTCTGTCGTTCATAAATGAATTCAGGATGTCTTGCACCAACTGCTTTTGCGTCTAGTTTGTCTAAAATTTGGTTAATGTACTTTTTTACTTGTGCGTCATTAATTTCGTTATTTAATAACATTTCGAGTTGTTGTTTATTGGGTATATTTTTCTTTATCGATTTAGTTTTTTTCGTGGATGGATTGGTTTTCTTCACCTTGTTTTTTTTTCAATAAGTGAATGAAATGTTGATGATTTTTTAGTATGACATTTTCTACTTCAGCACGCTTTAATTTGGAGACTTGAAACCCTTTTTTAATGTTTAGGACTTCTTTCTTTAACTCTTTAACAGTGAAGTTTTTGATATGATTTTTTAATTGATCAATTTTTTCCATATATAATAACTGTATATTATAATTCACGTATTTTGGCACGATATTCTAACAAATTAGGTAAATCCCCTATTTTTAACCCATAATCATAAGGTCTGAAACCATTCTCATGTAACCATATGGCCTTATTCATTTTTTTTCTGATGGTTAGATTTGTTAGAGCTTCTTCAACTGTTGTATTTATATAATATTCTAGTTTTATTTTGTCATTTTTAAATGTTAATAGATTTTTTCTGATACTACTTAATATCAGTTTATGTTTTAGAGCTGCATTTTTTAGTCTTTATAAATGTTTTTCTATCTTTACTTTTTTCGTATCCCGGCATACCTGGTTCATAGTGAGATAGCTTAGGTAGACTGTCAATGAAAATAAAATGGTTAAATTTACTATATAATGAGTTACTAACTGGTTTAAAATCCCACCCAGCACCAAAATATACCAAAGTGTATCCCTTCGTCTTTTTAGTTGAGTTTTCTGATTTCATATATATATTAATTCTATAGATATTCTTTTAAATAGTTTGCATTGATGCGTTTAAGTGTGGTCAAGAATTCAAATGATCCAATTGAATGGATCCTTTGAACTGTGAAAGATTATTGTTTGTTTTGTGATTCCATGTTTCTGGTATGCTTTTTCGTTTTCAGGTGACACCATTTTCCGGCAAGTGTGTAATTGCGTCCCGTGTTGCAAATGTTACAATACCATTCTTTATTTAACATGCATAAGGTTTTACGTCTTTTCAGTTCTTTTGGTGTGAAAACTTTTGGTCTGCCTCGACCTCTCTTGACATTCTGATTTTCCATTTCTATATAATACTATAGATATTCTTTTAAATAGTTTGCATTGATGCGTTTAAATATAGCCAGAAACATTAATATTTTTGGCTACCAATGAATAGCGAATGCAAAGATATAAATATCTCAGAAATTTCTGGGATACTTGTAAATAGTAACATCTCTTTAAAACAATTTTGTATATCCCTTTAAATCCCTGATTAGTGTTCTAATGTTACTGATTGTATTTTTTAAACCCATGTGCCCTGGATCAGATGAATATTTCTACATCTTTCCAAATCCGCGTTGCTGCTTGTTTTTGTTGTGCTAGATATACTATTTTCTTGTTTGAGATATTTAATATTATCCATTTTGGTGGTTTTTAAAACGTCATATGAATTGTCATATCGATCAAGTTCCACGTCATTTATAATGCATTTTATTAGATCTTTCAATGTGATATCATCATCCATTTCTTCTATCTTACGCGTGTATAAATTCATCAATCGTCTTTTATGAGATAACCAATTGATTCGTTTATTATGTGTTTCTATTTGCTCCTCTAAAATAGCTATCTCTTTTTCATGGTAGATTATTTTTTCTAATATTTCAGATGAATAATTTTTGAAGTTTTCCATATTTGTATATATGTTAGATATTTTTAACGTCCTTTAGAGGTACCCATGAATTGAACTCTTTTGGATAACCAGACCATGATACCAAAGCTTGTTTCTTTTTATAATCTCGTTTGATGACCTTATCAATACGAAAAATATCTTGTTTAGCTTTCAATAACTCCTGTTGATAGAAAGATCCTTCTATTGATTCATCATTGAGATCTTTTAATTTGTAAGTTATAGGATTAGTGTATTGTATCTTATCGACTGTAAACACTTCTTCAGTCCAGTTTGGTGTATAACCCTTGTCGAACACATTCCGTTTATACTTAGATATTCGAACTTTATCACCAACTTTGAATTTTGGTTTATATGATAATAGTTCCGTATCATATAGATTGAAATAAACAGTTCCTTCATTCTTTTTCATAGATGCTTCAATAGGTTTCATTTTAATACTTGAATGCTTTGTACTGTTGTATTCATTTAATAGTTTTGGTAACATGTCTAAATATTGTGTTGTATTTTGAGCTGTAAATTGTTTCCACATTTTAGATTTTAATGTTCTGTTAAATCTCTCAATAATAACAGCTTTACCTTCATTGAAAGTAGAATACATCTCAATATTATTTTTCTTTAGCCAGTCTTTGAAAGTTTTATTATAGAATTCAGACCCTTGGTCTACCCAAACAAATTTAGGTTTCCGTTTGGATTTTTTAATAACATCATCAAATGATTCAGTAATTGTATTACCTGTTTTATTTTTAATAGGGATGCTCCAAGCAAATTTCGAAAACACATCAATGATGTTTAACAAATATCTATATCCTTTATTCCATTTTGAAAACTTCTGCATTTCTACAAGGTCAGCGCTCCAAATATCATTTATTCCATTAACAATAACACGTCTCTTTTGAAATTTCCGTTTGATTGGTTTATGTAGTTCATTTGCAAGGAGTTCAGCCCAATCATTACTCAACTCCTTTTTACGTTTTTTGACTTCCTTTTAACACCTAATCCAAGTTTTTGTTTTACATCAATCGTGTTTCTAGCCAACCAATGCCCCCATTGTCTTTCATTATACGGTACGTTGTCTAAAGCTTGAACCATTTTTCGGTCTGCCTTATTTTTACATTTCCTATCATCCTTGCAGACTGAATAATCGACATCATGTTGCATTGCTATTTCATCAGTTCTTCCTGTAGGTTGGTCATATATTTCTAATATTTGGCCAGTTGTTGGGTCATATTTCACTTGACTCTTTAAATCATTATATGGGCCAGTATATTTATGACCGGGTAATGTCCAACCGCCTTTTGGTTTCGGAAGCTTCCCAATGGCCTTATGAATATCAATCCCACTACCTTTATGCAATGGATCTAGTTTCTTACTAATATCTGAAGTTAAACTATCTAAGGCTTGATCCAAATATTTATCAACCATTCCTTTTATTTTTTTTTAGCATAACCAGATTTAATTGCCTTTGATGCTCCGATTCTACCTAAATTATACAAACCTTTTAAAGCGCTTTTAGCTGCTATTTCACCAAGACTGTGACTACCTTCTATATTTAAAAAGCCCCCATCCTGTGAGGGCTCAATTAGTTTCCCTGTTTTTGTTTTATAAATTTGGTTTTTGTTATACCACATTCAGCGCAAGTGCATTTCAACATAGTTCGACCATTTTTAGTTTTCACATATCGTTCGCTTCCTGGAACACATTCAGTGACTTTCTTCTGTTTGACACAATATGATTTTACCATTATATATATAAGTTAGATATTTCTAAAATAATGTTGGAGGAATCTCTCATTCTTCATTGTATCATATATGTCAAATACTTGCAATAAATTATAATACGAATTCCCCTTATTCATTTCGTTCAGAAAGTATAAACAGAAGTAGCCACATGTAGACGTTTTTATGTTTTGGATTTGGTTGTTTTGGTGAAGCAGTGTCATATTCCTTCTTTTCGCATGATTTACGATCTCTTGAAATGGAGGCATACCAAAACTGTCAAAATAATTTATCACGTTGTCTTTTACATAAGTTGTAACCCAATGAGATCCTCCCATATAACTAGGTTCTAGATTGTAAATAAATAATGCTTGGCTATGATTATGTGGAACTCTTTCATCCCTTGACAGAACATCACTGATTGGGATGTTTAAATATCTGCACCATTTTATTAGATCATGATTACTTAACGGGATGTCTTTGTGGAATTTCGGTTTTACAGTATTGCCCCTAGAAGTGGAATACCGTTGAACGGTGAGTTTTTTCCTAATAGCAAGCCTTCGCCTCTTTTGGTTGTCTTTTTCTTTGGAGCTTTTTTTTTTGTCCCCATACCGATCATATTACCAGGCCAATTCCCAAAAAATGGAGGTGGTGGTCTATATGCACCTATTCTTGGAGCTCCCCTACCCCCCTTTTTCTTACTAGTTCCCATTCGAGGAGCACAGCTTCCAGTTATTGCATTTAGAAGAAGTGGGACACCAATACTTGCCAACAGAGTTCCAAGGAATCCACCTGATTGTGTTTTTGTGGGTTTTACATGAACACCTGAACCTGACTGAAGAGCATTCAATATATCCTGTTTTTGTTTCGTCGTTAAAAGATGCTTATATGCTATCAGCTTATTAATTTTATCTTGGGGTATAAGAAAACCACCCGACTGTACACCTCTTCCAGATATTGCTTTAACCACTTGAGAAGCACCTTCTGAAGCCAAACCAGCAAGAGCTGAAAGACCAAGGGTTTTACCAATAGTTGGTAAAGCTGCACGTCCAAGGGTTAGAATGGTAGTTAACAAACTTCCACCGACTTGTTTTCTAATATTGGTTTTCACAAGCTTAATGTCCATACCCTTCCCCAAATTCCGATTCTTCTCCAACCTTTTTTTCACCATCGCCGGGACATGTAGAGTATCATTACCACGAAGAGAGTCCTTTGAAAGCCTGAGAACAATCGTTTCCCTTTTATGGAAAGCATTGCTAAGATTTTTCTTTTGATTGTCAGACAATTTCACATTAATCTCATAAAGTTGAGTCATTTGTTGTATATAATATATGTTATATAATTTTCTGGTTATAAAACATATATGAAATAATGATATTATTTGATTAGTAATTTATTACTTTTTACACTATAACCAATTCATTTCCCACTTTGTCAATGACAACTGTCTCTTCATATAGGACTATAGCATGTATGCTGAAAGGACTATTTCCAGCACTATTGGCGTTCAGTTTATACCTGAAGATCAACTGCTTTGGGTCTCTTGTTACTTTCTCTGTTTGATATGATAGATCGAAATAGATTAGTGGATAGAGACCATTGTAATTCGATAGGTTAAGCTGTGTACCGCTGTTGTAATCATTCTTTCTCATACCATAGGACATTAAATCATTGAAGATCCTTACTTTTGATTCTGAATCGTATTCAGTCTCTGGGTAGAATACTCCATTGCCGTATTCCAATCTGCATGTTGTAAGACTGCAAGCATTATCACCTGAATTTACTTTAAAAGTGTCAAACAGGTACGGATTCGCCTCTGCATTGTTTGTTTTAGCTCTTTGTAGATATACAAATATAGCCTTAACATTATCAATACTGGATGAGATTTGGAAGAATCCACTACTATGTGTTGGTGCGGACACCTCATACATTTCTCTCAGATATGTCCATTTATCATCTTTCAAAAAAGAACTAACAAACTTATCATATAGACTGTCCTTAGGTGTCAATTTTGGTACCCAAAGTAGTAATCTATCAATAACAACTCGTCCGTCATCTGCTGCACCTGCCTTAAATATTAATTCATTGTCATTCTGCAACTGTATATTAAACTGAAGTTGCATTGGGACTAACATTCGACCCTCTAGCTCTTCGAAGAAACTGTAACGATTAAGAGGTATGACTACATTGACATCATGGTTACCTGTCGTTAAAAGACGTCTTGACTCAAACCCTGTATTAGTATTGGCTGTAGTGTCATCTGTGTCCAAATACCATAAAGAGTTTTTAGCAACACTACGAGCAAAATCGTCACTATATTCAAGCAGGTTCTTGACATAAGTCACTTTATGGAGATTATCAGAATCATACACAATTTTCCCAGCGCTTTTTATCATCATGTGACTAATCAAACTATGGGCTCCATTAATAACTGTCACCCTATCAGCACCATAGGCTGTACCATCAGCCAATTTTTGTACCTGGAACTGGACCTCGAAATAAGCATTGTACCAATCGTAGAAACTCGATCGATCATTGATCGTGAATTTATACCCATTTTTCGCTTGGTGTTGATCGTTAGCTGGGGTTCGGATTCCATCATCAAGTTGGAATCGCACCAACTCATTTCTTTGTAGAAATTCACTTGTTCTGAAAGACATTATATTATTATGTTAGATAATTTTACAATTATATACCATAATTTTGTAATATATAGATGTTTTCAATCATTTTATTGATTCTATACTACTCTTACTCTACGCCTTCTTTTCACACCAGATCCAGATATCAATCTATTGAGTATCATATCAGTACTTTCATCTTGCTGTTGCTGTTTAATGGGTGAGGATGGAACATTTGCCGTTTGTCTTGTAGCTCCTTTTCTCAAATTTGCCAATCTTTTCATTATTAGGTCTCCTGACTTCTGTGATACCGCCTTACCCAGTCGCTCACCTGCATGCGATCCCCGATTCTAATGCCTTCTTTGCTATTGGCTTACCTTGGCTTAGCAAATTTCTTGAAAACAGCTGATGCCACACTCTTCAACGGTTTGAAAATATTATCAACGATAAGCCCAGACCCTTTGTGTTGATATACAAATTTACCAAGTTTTGGATGGTAAAATCTTTTGAATTCATATGGTTTCATTTATACTATTATGTTATATTATTCTAAACTTTTCAGAATTAGTGAGAAAGATGTATCTGCTCCATTCAGGTTAACTAATCTTCTTTTTCCATCGGTGATATAAATCCTTATACTAGAAATCGTATTCTTATTCACAGGATTGTAGGTGACTCTCCGGGGTTCTAAGGTGAATGAATAACTAGGTTGGAGAACACTGGTTGAGAAGGAATAAATGATGTCCGTATCTTGACCGTCTACAAGTGAATCATTAATTAGGTCGCAATGAATATTAAGTATGTCAGTGTCTTGACTGAGATTGGGCACTTTCGGCCCTATATTCGTTCCACTTGTTAATACTATTTTATCGAAACCGATTAGGTCATTAAAATTACTTTCTGTTAAATCAAGTTGGTAATTCTGAGCTAATGTAACCGTGACCCTAAATGTTGTATTATCGAATTCAAGAGTGATCGGATACGTATCACCAGTCTTTGTTATGTCCTTGATATATGTGTTGAAGTCTGTATAATTCCATACTCCGGCTGGAAAGGTGATGTTGTTAAATGTTGAACCACTATCGGAGCTATATTTGATTAATTGATTGTTGTATCCAGCATTAACATTAAACCATGTAAAACTCATATTGATAATTCTGTTAAGACCAATATCATATTGCATATTACTATCCAAAATTATAGGTCTAGTAAATTTTGTTGTAAAATCCTCAGGTTTATTATTCCCTTGATTTTTTACACTATAAGATGATAATACTATCTCTCGTTCCATTTATATAATAAAGTTATATTATTATATTTTGAAATATTGACTAAACAATTTATTATATTGCGGTCTATTGATTGTCGACATTTTCAATAATGTGTCCAATATAGTTACTCCCATATTTCGCATCTCAATGCTGGTATTCCCTGCCAATCTTTCACCAATAATCAATTCCATTTTTTTCAAAAGCTGCTTTACATCATTAAAAAACATAATATTTCCACCTCTCTGTTTTTTTCCCCGACTCTGGATTCCAGAACCTTTTATTGTTTCCAATTTAGTATTATAATGTTTTATGTATTCATTTAAAGTAACTCTTGCGTTGTCTATTCTTTTGTTTCGCATTTGCCTTTCACCTGATGATATCTCCCCCTTATTGTATTGTTTTGTAACATATGCTTTATAGCCACTTAATTGACTCCTTTTTATTTTAGCATCCTTTATAATCTTATTAAGATATTTCTTAGTCTTTTGGGGTGTTATTGTTGATTGATTCAATATCTTATCCACATTTTCATAATTCACAATACCAATATCATTCAAAATCTCATTACTCGTATCTTCATCATCTAATGCATAATCGATCTCTTCGTCGTCATCATATTCTGGTGGTAAATCCTCAGGTTCCGGAGGCAGGTACTGAGGATCAACATAAATCTGCTTCTTTCCTTCAATAAGATCTTGTAAAGATTCTTCATATGTTGGAGGTTTTGGTACCAGTTGTTTATCTTGTTGTGGTGGTACATAATCACCAAATAGATCATCAATTTCCATTTCTTCAAAAGGATCAACTTCAGGCATATAGTCAATACCAGGCTCACCTTTCTTATAGGTGGTCGCTTTTTTCTCTGAGGTATACTCGAAACTAAATTACTGTCAATAACATCATCTAATTTACTAGTCACTGGTTTAAATACCTTCGCCAATGACTCCTGACTGGTCTGCTGACCAATATCATGTTTCGTTATTATATTATGAACATAATTAATCTTATCCCCTAATTCAGATTTTCTCTTTGCGAGTTCTTTCCACTTAAGTAAACTCATTTATATTATTATGTTACATAAAATTATTGCAAAAAAATTTACAAAAAAATGAAAATCATATATAAAAAATAACGTTTAACACAGTGTTATACACCGTGTTATACACCGTGTTGTACACCGTGTTATACACCATGTTATATTGAAATAATATACCCATATAATATAAATGAAAATACCAAATTATGACGTTGAAGACGATGTTGTCTCAAACTTTAAACAGTTATATGAATTCATGCCTGATCGATCATTTCGGATGTTGGTTTGCGGACCAAGCGGTTCGGGGAAAACTAATGCACTAATGCATATGATCATCCATCTGTTGTATTTTGATAAAGTATATCTTTATGCTAAAAACTTAGAGCAGTCTAAGTACCAGAATCTTATGGATATGTTCCAACCAATAAGTGATGAAGTTGGCTATGAAGTTATTGAAGCAAACAACGATGAGGTTATTCCCGTTGAAGACATTGACTGTGACTCACAGAAATTAGTAGTATTTGACGATTTCGTATGTAATAAAAACCAAAAACCATTGGTCGACTATTTTATACGAGGGAGACACAAAAATTACAGTGTGATTTATCTGAGTCAAAGCTACTATAAGACAACAAAAGACATAAGATTGAACTGTTCACATTTCTCTATTTACGAATTCCCAAGTGCTAATGAGAAGAGTCTAATTTGCCGTGAAAACAGTATTCCAAAAGAATTATATGAGAAAGCAACTAAAGAACCATATTCCTTCGTATATATTGATAAGCCACGGAAATTCACAACTAAGAATTTCAATGGAAAAATATAATATAACTCAATTATATATGAGATACTCAAATGGAATTTTACCATCGTCAACATCAACGGCGACACCGCAACGTGGGTTGCCTGGAGTAGGGTTCAAATTAACAGAGGACGGTGATTACGACATGCAAGGTAAACAATTAGTAAATATAGGACAAGTTACTGGCTTGGATAATGTGATAAATTTTAATTTTGCTAGAAATACATTTGTTAGTAAGCATTTGCCATTAGTTACAGCAAATCTTGATATGAAAAACAATAACATAAGAAATTTAAAAACACCAATTTCAGAAAAAGATGCTGTTTATAAAGAGTATGGAGACACGCATTATTTAAAGTTAGATGGAACAACTCATATGACTGCAGATTTGGATCTGCGAGGAAATAAATTAATTCTACCTGGAGAAATTGATATGGATCGAAAACTGATCACAAATATGGATACGGATGAAAACAATGATTTCAGTGCTGTGAATATGGTAACTTTGAAAAAATATCACCCTGATGCCCCAGCACATACACATGAAGTGACCAAAGATATTGATTTGAAGGAGATGTACAATATTGTCCAGTCAAAACAACAAACATGGCATGATTTGGGAGCACATTATAACAATCTAGTTTCTTACAATGATGTCAAAAATATATTCTTATCCCGTAAAGAGATGCTTCCTATGGAGAATTCAATTGATATGAACAACCACGTAATATATAATGTTCAAACCCCAAATGTAAGCGATATGGCTACGAATAAAGGTTATGTTGATACACATTTAAACGAAAAATTAGACAAAACGATTTCCAGCGATCTTGATATGCAAAGTTATAAAATTACTAATTTAGCAACACCTAAACCAAATGAGAATGGCGCTGCCGTAAATGTTTCATTCTTCAACGCCGAACTCAATGATTCTAATACAAACATGTATACACGAATAACAGACGATTATAAGAGTTATGTGAACAAGTCACACATAACTTCCTCTATTGCAGAAAAAGACGTTTTCAGATACCTGATGGAAGATGTGAACGAGAGCTCGTCGGAGAGTAATATTGTTGTTAATGGAATTATCAATTTTGTATCAAGCCCACACAAAATCAATAAGAAAGCCTATGATATGACTCTTACGACAGACAATAACGATGAGTTCAGGTCAAGGATAGGTTTTAATGCATACAAACTTCCTCAAGGTGAGTACACTATGGTGATTGAGTTTTTCGTTCCAGATAAAGTTCACATTGGTTCGACATCTGTCAATGTTGTCTCAACAGTTCTTAATATTGGACAGCAAACTACAAAGATATTCAACACTGAAGGATATACAAAAAGCGTTGTTCATTTACATAAGTATCAGGTATCTCCACCTGAATATATTATGATAGATCTTCATGGCAGTATATCGAAAGGGAATACAAAGAAAGCACATCTAATCGTTTATGGCGTTCAAGGTCATGTCTCGAGTGTCGATCCAGATGTATTTGATACTGTTTATGTAATTGAGGGCGGAAAAATGGTTATGGAGACCGATATTGATATGAATGGTAGAAACCTAATTGGTTTACCAAAACCCAAACAGTTACAAAAATTCATATTTTTAGGCAATTATATGAAAAATAAGAACAGTTATGATATCATATTCAACGGTTCATTATCTTTTATTGCATTAGTCAATTTGAAACTTATAAAATTATGGCTGATGATATTGGACGATAAACCGCCTGAAGGATACGAAAAAATGTTTATATTAATTCATAACACTTCGTTCGCTCCGCAGAATTGGGAAAAAACATCAAATAAAATTTTATACACTTTCAATATATCAACATCAGTTATCAATTTCAGGGAAGATGCAGACATACAAATCAAATTGATATCATTTGATCATGATATTACATTTGCACCTTATAATTGTCATATCAGTGCACTTTTTGAAGAGTTTTAATATAAAATAATCCATACTATATATATGGACAAGAGAAATATATTTAACTGGAACCATATTTCAGACAAACTTTCAAAAGAAGAAATTCATGAATTAAAAGCCTATTATCGCACATACCATAGGAAATGTTGGGCTTTTAAGCAGGCTTTAAAATCTTATAAAAAATGGAAACTATTAGGTAATTCTTTATCTATTATTTTCGCATCCGGTGGTATAGCTTCTTCTATAGCAACTGGTGGTGTGAGTCTAGTCGCTATCAGTACATCAGCACTGTTAATTCAAGGATGGATGCAGCATAAGAACCTCGATCTTAAAATTCAAAATTGTACATATGCTTACCAGAGTTATCAACATATTACAATAGCCATTAAAGATATGCTTAGAAGTGGAGTTTTCAATCCTACCGCTTTACATACAGAATTCAACTATGTAGATAATTTTGTCATAGACATCAGTCCGATCATTGATAAGTACCTAAAAAATATGATAAACTGTTTATTGATTAATAATAGACTCCATTTTGTCTCCAATAAATGTTCTAACATCTTTCCAATATTGATCATAGAATCTTAATGTTTTCTTTGATTTCGAAAGTGGAATAAATTCATACTGTAATCGCAAAATTTTGAATATTTGTCTCAATATAAATTTTATACTTATCACACGTTTACGGCCATTGTTAACCTGTGATAATACTTCATCACTTAAAGCGAATATTCTCAGGATTTTCTCTCTATTATTATTACTGATTTGTATTTTGTTCTTTTGTTCTAGTTCATTGATGACGTTTAAAATATGATATTTTCTTATATATATGCTCTTCGTCCTTATTCTATACATATTCTCATGAATATCAATATACGGACTTACTAAATCATAACCATGAACGGAGCCACAACTTTGACAAACATTCATTCCATTGTCATTAAACATATCTTTATTTTCACAACACGAATCAACAACTTCCGTATTTCTAGCAACATCTGCTAATCGTTGGTCACAAAAGGGACAGGTCAACTCTCCCATATTCTCAAATTCGTCATGAATTTCCAAATTACAAGTCATTCTATACTATTATTACGAGATAATATTTTTAAAAAATACCGCAGTTGTGAGATAGCGTTGGTCCAATTGCTTCAGAGAGTAAGGCATCTTCTCTAAACTTCACAAATGACTTTCACTGAAAAGTTTCACAAATTAATAACTTTTCACTGAAACGTTTCACGATTGTGTAGTGAAAATGTGAAGCTTTTGATTGGTTGAAAAAATCATACGACCGTCTCGTGATCTGAAACAATAGGCTATACGTGATGACTCATTTCCTGTTCACAAGCGGAAAATTCTTAGACAATGAGATCATCGACTTCCTGTTTTTCCGAGAATCATGTCACGCAAAGGAAATCACGCAATGGAATAAACGCACCATTTTGTTTTTATTAACATATAGTTTCATTTGATTTTTCTATATTTTTTAATCCAACAGATGGGAAGTAGTTAAGACTTGGCTTGGTATCAGATCAGTTTTGCAAAACTGATCTGGTGCCGCCAAGTCCTTAACTACTTATGGGTGGTTCCAGCCAAGTTTAAAAAATGTGTTTTAGCAGTTCCCTAGTTCGTTGCATCCTTCAGGTTGGTTGGATCGCCAACATTCACCAATTTTTTGTTTTGCATATCATAATATCGTTAATTTAAAACCAACGCCTCGCAACCCATCTTTTCCTCTTTGATTAGTTGATTGTCTTGTTTTATCAGGCAACAATCCATTTGAATAACTCATCATTTTATATACTTTCATCAAAGTTTTTAGAAATGAATTTCCTCGGTTTATCAATATACAGAAAAGAATATGGATCCTTGGTTGCAGTTAAATATTTTTCCTTGGGGATATTATTCTCTCTGCAGAGCATAGAAATTTCGGTGTTACTTGGAAATTCAAAGATGCAAAAATGCGAGCAATTCAAACGGATATCTTTGGGTGTTTTGTAATAACTTTGCAAAAGATAAATAACAGAGCAATTTTTATGTCTGCCACTGATAAAATAATCAATCAATGGCTTTTCGTTCTTTTCGCAAACAAAATCATCGAATATAACCAGTTTTTGATTATCATCTGATAATTCAGAAACTGGGATGATTTCATCTGGGGATGCTTCCACGACTTCATACCCAGCTTCTTTGCTGATTGGTTTAAATGTTTTCAGCAAAAGCTGATATTTTGATTGCATCGCCAGAAATAGCGGCCATGTTCACCGCGCGTGCGCGAGTTTCAGTGGCAATATGGCCGCCAAACATTAGAAGGCTTTGTATGGCAGAAATAAAACAAAATCAAATTGGCTGGCTTTTAGCTTACCTGGAATATTTGCCGCATTCCGGGTAAATTTATGAACATCTTTTCAAGTGTTTTTGTAAGCTTGATTTTCCCCACAATTGTTACTGGCCCTGCTTTTCAAGAAAACATATTTCCGAAGCTTCGCTCATACAATGCTCTCTATTTTAGAAGCCATTAATGCCGATTTTCACTCAAAACGGGATTTCGAGGCACCATAGTTCGTAAAGTGATGGGGGTAGCCAACTTGCCGCAATCGTCTCAGAAGAAGCACCGACTGAACTGACGATCATCGCATTTTCACTTACTACGATGGTTCCTTCGCCCTGCTTTTTGCCTTCAAAAATCGTTCAGAGCTGTAAAAATCATTTCCACCAACAGTCCACGCTAAAGTCTTGAAGTTCGCTGTCTTCGAACTGCGATATTTGGGCACAGAATGCTCCAAATTTTGCTGCAAATCCCTCATTCAAAAGCTAAAGTCTTGTTTACAACTGCGAGCGAATTATTTCGGTCAGTGGTTTCTATATGGGCCTAAATACGCCTCATTTAACACAACCATTTTTGTCGCACCGAAGCCGCACCAAACGAATTTGAGCCCGTAGGGTGGAACAGCGGTGTATACCAATGAAGCGACATCGCAGTGTAAGACGCACGTAAATCCGCTGCTCCAATGTCCCTGATTTCTGGCGATGGCTCAAGATTTTTCGCATAAAGATAAATTTTATCATAATACAAAAGCCGAAAAATCATATCAAGAAGAACATTGGTTTTTCCCGAACCCGAAGGGCCACAGATAAGCATTCTGAAATTTTGATTTGGCATAAAAGGATGTAACTGTCTATAATTTGTAATGGGGTCATTGTCATAATAGTTTAGAATCTTCATTTTATTATGTAGTACATCATGTTCTACATCATGTAGTACATCCCAAATTATATATGATAAGTAATAAAATGAGTTTACTAAAATGGAAAGAACTTAAAAAAAGCAAAATCGAGTTGGGAAATAAAATCAATTACGTTCATGATCTCATCACCAAGAAAAAGTTAGGTGAAGAAACAAGTCAAACAGAATACGAAAAAGTATTCAAACCCATAACATCAAAATTAGATGATGTTATTATTTCGAATTTGAAGCCTTTAAAACTTCGAAAAAAGAAAGTCATTGGAGAAAAACCTGGTATTGATTATCAGGTAGAAGACGACCCATTTGAAGAGATGGATGTCGAAGGTTTGTTAGGCCCTATGGGCTTTGACCCTGGTGCTGCAGCTGTTGCACCGCAAGCAGCTAAACAAATTCCAGCAACCCTCCCAACATATGAAGAAGGTGAAAAACCACCTGAATATGAAAAGTTATTTCCTGAATATCAAGGTTTATTCCCTGGATATGCTGTGGCAGAAGAAGATGAAGACGATGAAGAAGATGAAGATGAAGTGAAACCAATAGGCAGAGAGAATATTGAACTAAATAACCTAGGTTTACCAACTTAAGATCAAGTGGACGAAAAATTAAATGACACAAGTTTATCATTTGCGCAGAAAAAAAAGATTATCGATAAAAACAGAATGTGGGCAAACCATAGAAAAAATCAACTGAAAGGTTACAAAGCAGATGTCGCAAAAAAGTTCAATCAAGGTAAAATAAGTGCAAAGATAAAGCAGTTAATGCACAAAAACATAGATGAGAGATTTAAAATTTGGAATGACTACATAGGTCATTACAATAAGAAAGTAGAAACATTGAAAGGCTCGGGGCTTAGGGGCTCCAGAGCCCGAAAAAGATACGGGCGTCGCCCTGGCGGAAAGATAACATTTTTCAACGACCCAAAAGAACTTCTGCAGAAACTTGAAGTCATTATTGGCTCCATCCTTGCTGGAAATACAAACATCGACATAAGAAATACTGAAGTTGAAATTTTAGACCTTCTTCTCATTTCATGATATCTCTTTCCCAGCTGGAGTTTGGACCTATGAAGAGATTAATGCTTTTATTCAAAACGAAACTGCTTTAAAAGAATCTGGAAAAGACGACGTTTTTCCAATCAATTTGAGTTTTAATACCACAACTTTTAGAGTAACAATATCAATGGAAGAAAATTATCAACTGGATTTCACCCAAAGTAATTTTAACGAAATGATTGGCTTTGACAAAACAATTCTGAAGGACGAAATAAATGTTGGCCCCAGAGTTCCAAATTTTAGTCAAGATACTGATATGTTGAACGTTCATTGTGATCTGACAAGTGATTCGCTTGTTGATGGATAAGATACGGATATCATTTATTCCTTTTCAACATCTGTTCTGCGGCCATCATATAGTTTTACTCTTGAGCCAATGAGAGTAACATATAACCCTGTGAATAAAAACACAATAAGCAGTATTCGAATCTATATCATTCATGGAAAAAGAAGGATTATCAACCTGAATGGGGCTGATACGGCTTTCTCGTTAATATTAAAAAAGGTAATAAAATGAAAGAATATGAATTTTCTCGTTATTATAACCCCAAATTAGGGCGGTTTGTTTTTAAACACAAAGGAACAGGTGTCATTGTGGATAATATTTTTGAACCAATGAGAGCGGTGGCATCCGCAGTTTTCAAGAAATTCGCAAAACCTGTCGCGAAAAAAGCACTGGAAGTAGGAATTTCTCATACTGGAGAAAAATTAGGCAAAAAAATATCTGAAAAATCTGGTGATTTGATCATGAAAAAACTGGCTAACATGAGAAAGAGACCGCTGGGCGGCCTGACCGCCTTTGCGTCAGTGGTAAACAGCCATCACGGTCACGGTCAACCCCTGCGTCAAGAAACGGAGAGAGTGCCGATGCTATATTGAACAGATTAATCTCTGGGCAAGGCATTCGGGGCATCCGAAAAATAAAATAAAATAATATAAAATGGCTTTTCGATCGAATGAATATTTACAAAGAAATGAATTAGTGCGTTTCCAGCTGGATAATGTAATCTGTGCTCCAGCTAATGGGCAACATCAACAAAAGGTAGTTATAAATTCACAATTGATGATAGATCGGCGTTTTACGACTGGTATAATGCTTATTTTGAAGTACAATTTCAGCTGCAGAAACTAGCTGACGGTGCTGGATATGCGGCAGCTGATAGAATAACAGTTATAAATGGTGCTCATTTGTTAATTAAGCACATTATGATTAGATCTGCAGGTAAAATAGTTTATGATACTGATAATCTGCATAAAGTTACTTTTGTTTAAAATTTGTTAGAATACTCTGATGATTATAGCAGATCAGTAGCAAAGAACAGTTTATGGTATTTAGATACTGATGCAACAACAGCTAATACTAATGCAGGATTTGAAGCAAGGCGAATACTATCTCAAGCAGTTCAAAACAATGGCGATGGTGGTGCTAAAAACATTAATACCATTGTTCCATTAAATCGTTTTTCCTTTTTCGAAGAACTTGAAGATAAGATGCTTGTTCCCATGCAATTACAATTCGAGATTACGCTTCAAAATGATGATGAATTAATTCATATGGCTAATGGCACTGATCCTGGAAGAGTTGTTGTGAATAGGTTTTTGCTTTGGGTTCCCGGGTTAACACCCAAAGATTCTCTTTATGACAAATTTGTCAGTTCATTCCTGAAAGAAACACAATGGAAATATTTAAGGGAAATGTATCAACAATCAGCTCCTACACGATCATCATCAGGATTTTTCCAAATATCCAGCAGTATTGATAACGTTAAGCATATTTTTCTTTATCTAAAAAGAGCCACCCCGCCTAATATCGATGTAGAAGATAGCCCTTATTTAATGGACACATTCAAATTAAATGCAGCAAATAATAACTCCTCCTTGTTGAACTGCCGATTAGAGTATGGAAATGGAGTTTTTTACCCAGATACAGAGTATGACAGTGAATCAAAAGTAAGAACATTTAATGATGTAATGGCTTATGCAATGAGGAAAAATGACTACAACAGTGGGACTCAATTGAATATTGCAAACTTCAATTCACTTTATCCACAAATTTATTTCAATTTAACTTATCAAGCTGAAAAAGTAACAAGAGATCCCAAACAACTGATATTCAGATATAGATGGAACGCAGATGCAGCTGCAAACTTTAGCGTACATGCGATAGTTCTCTATGAAGAAACGGTGAAAAATAAAATTGGAAATGAATTGGTTATTGCTTAAAATAAAAAAATGATATGTTATTAAAAATGACAACATATCATCCATACAAAGTTAGTTTGTCTGAAGGGCAAAAACAAAAGCTTGCAAAAGCATATAAAACAAACAGCCCTTTAACAATTAGATTAAGTAAAAATTAAACAAGCGGTAACGATGAATTGATGCTTACAGCCAATCAAATTAAAAGAATCAACAAAGCTAAATCTCTTAGAAACGGAGCGGAAATAGACATATCAAAAACACAAATTAGAAAAGTAATGAGACAAGGTGGAAGTTTATGGTCTGCTATTGTTCCATTAGCGAAAACTTTAGCCCCATCTTTAGCTAAAACACTTGGATTATCAGCGCTTGCTGGTTTAGCGAGTGAAGGAGCAAGTCAGGTAGTTAAAAAGATAAGCGGAAAGGGCCAAATAGGTGGTTTCCTTATCCTACCAGATAAAATTCAAAAACTGATTGATTATAAAGATTTGCTAACAAATAAAGAGAAAGAAGAAATTCTGAATGGTTATCAATCAGGAGATGGATTAGTGATAAGACCATCACAATCTGGAGGAGCATTGGGTACTATATCAGCAAGTATTGGTATTCCACTGGCTATTGATGCTATTAAAAATATGTTTGGAAGCGGCGCACCAAGAATAGGAAAACCAAAAGGAAAAGGCGCACCGCGCGTAGGCCGGCCAAAAGGAAAGGGTGGGTCAAAAGGAAAGGGCGCGCCAAGATTGGGAATGTATCAACCACCACCTCCATTTATTGGTAACTGGGGACGAAATACTGTTGGAATGGGCCTTACCGCCAAGGCGTTAAGTGGAAATAAAAAAAATCAAAAGGAAAGGGACTTCTGTTAGGGCCAAACAGCCCATTCAACAGCATTCCACTAGTGGGGCAATATTATGAGGCCTAAATTCATAAACAAACCAATTGAGTAATATTGATTTAATGAACTGGATAAAATATCTTAGAATTCCAAATTTCAAAGGGATATATGCAAGGGATGAAGTTATGCCCAAAAAACACAGTCCATGTATTATAAATCTTGATTCGCTTAAAAATGCTTGTTGAGTCGACACAGAAATTCGACGCGTTATTTTGACATTTAATCGGTCTTTAATCGCCACTTGCAACCGTAAGTTTCACGTGCGTGGTTCGATCGGTGATCATACAATACTGGTCAGGAACGGTGAAAACTGAACATAAAATAAAACAAAATAACAAATAAACCTAAGGAAAAACCTAAAGCGACACTAAAGAGTGAAACTACTTACATTCTGTGCGATATAACGACGAGCGATTCAAAAACATTTGCTCCCTTTTACTACACTGCAAAACACGTGGTGATTTTTGCGAGCTGTGGTCATGTGACCATCCGTTACTAACACAATATAAGTTGTCACGAAGTGTCCAGAGAAAATAAAAAATACAAAATGAATGGAAATAACATTTAGACTAAACATTCCGCCGGCCTTGGGACAACCCAGTAGGTAGGCCCAACGTCTCTAGTCCAGACTAATTATTCTCAAGATCGTTCTCCAGTAGGCATAACTTCTGAATAGGTCGGATGAAGACAGAGTCCTTTGTCTTGACTTTCGCTGTGCGCACCAGGCCGTCTGGGCCAGGGAAGATCTCTAGGACTCGTCCAAGTTTCCAGCATCCTCTCGGCACATTGTCATCAACTAGCAGGACCAGGGCGTTTGGCTTCAGGTTAGGTAAGACCTTTCTCCACTTTCCTCGGGCTTGCAGGGTAGGTAAATACTCACGCAACCACCTCTTCCAAAATAGGTCTGCCAGAAATTGGACCTGCCTCCATTTCCTTCTGTGATACTGATCTGCTTTCTCAAATATGCCGGGAGGTAGGCAGATGGTCTTCCTCTGCATTAAGAAATGTGCTGGCGTGAGTGGCTGAAGGTCATTTGGGTCGTCTGAATTGGCAGTAAGAGCTCGCCCATTTAACACTCGTTCAACTTCAGTCAACAGCGTCTGAAGAACTGCTTCTGTGACTACTTGGGTCCCGAGGATAGACTTCAGAACAGTCTTAGCACTTCGCACCATCCGCTCCCAGATCCCAGACATGCTAGAAGCAGTTGGCGGCTGGAAGACCCATTTGCACCCTCGTTGTAGAAGCTCTTGAGCAATTTGTTGCTGGTTCCACTGCTCGATTGACTCTCTCAGCTCTCGCTCTCCGCCGACAAAATTTGATCCTCTGTCGCACCTTAGTTCAGTCACTTCACCACGACGGTTCATAAATCGTCGCAGACACATTATGAAGTCATCTGTGTCCATCGAGTGAACCAATTCAAGATGTACACTACGTGTAGTCAGGCAGGTAAATAAGCAGCACCACCGTTTGGCTGTTCCTCTTCCATACTTGACATATAAAGGACCAAATAGATCCATCCCAGTGTAGGAGAATGGGGGTTCGTACGCCATCATGCGGCTTCTTGGCAGGGGGGCCATTTGCTGAATCATCGGCTTGGCATTCAACTTCTTACAAACAATACACCGACCCAGGACAGAACGAGTTAACACCCTTATTTGTGGGATCCAGAACGTCTCTCGAACCTTTGCTATAAGGTGTTCGCGCCCCAGGTGACCAATTGATACATGGGTGTGGCGGACCATCAGGACTGTCGCTGGATGACCTCTGGGTAGTATTATTTGATTCCTGGCAGTGACAGCAGCTGGTGGTGATGCTATACGTCCCTTGACTCTTAAAACACCATAGTCGTCTTGCATTGGGTTCAAACTAGCGATCTTACTGGATCCCCTGACTTCACCCCTGGTCTTTAGATCCTTGATCTCTTGATCGTAGGCTGCATGCTGGACGATCCTTGCGATGGACAAGGTAGCAGCATCGTAATCTTCTAAAGTCAGATGACCTGTGTGGACAGTCTTCCGGTTACGAATGAATTGAGTGAAGCGTGTGAGCCAAGCCACTTGACGTCTGAGACGGTTCCAATCAGAGGAGGTGCTTATTATTTGTTGTATGGTGGTCTCAACAGGAGTGGCGGAGAGGCCATTAGACTGTGCATATGCCTGGCGGGTCTTGACATTGGTGTTTACGTCAGTACAGTTAGCATGGGTTTCTTTTTTAAGCTCTAGGCCTTCATCGGGGACTTCTCGAATGCTTGCATTGGGCCAAAAGGATTCAGGTTGCCATAAGAACTCTGGTCCTCGTAGCCAGCGGTGGTCAAGGTTTAGCTCTGAGGGGTTCAAGCCACGTGACGCATCGTCAGCTGGGTTTAAGGCACCTGGCACGTGGTTCCAGTCGTCTGGCTGTGAGTTTCCTCTGATTTCTTCGACTCGATTAGCGACATAGGTTTGGAAACGACGCCTTTCATTCTTCAAGTAATGGAGAACTATTTCGCTGTCTGTCCAGTACTTGGTGCTCTGAATAGGAAGGTCCAACTCTTCTCTCAGCATCTTATTCAAGCGTGTAGACAGAACAGCAGCTTGGAGTTCAAGCCTTGGAATGCTTGTGAACTTGACAGGTGCATTTCTTGCTTTTCCCACAACAAACAAGCAGTGAATAGACCCATCTGGATTCTCGACTCTAAGATACGCAGATACACCATAACCAATTTCAGAAGCATCGGAGAAGATATGCAACTGTGGTTTGCACTTAGAAGCATCTGTTCCAGCTGGCAAGTAGCAACGTGGGATGCGCAGTGCAGAAAGGGATGACAGCTGTGAGGTCCAAGACTTCCATCTGGCTAAGAAGTTTTCTTCGAGTGGCTGGTCCCAGTCTACCTTAGCCTTCCACATATCCTGGATAATTACTCTGGCAGTAAGGGCTACAGGCGCAGCAAACCCAAGAGGGTCGTACAGGGAACAAACGGCGGACAGTACTCCACGCTTTGTTTCGGGTCGATTCAAGTTCTTGATGTCAAAACCAAGCTCATCTGTTTCAGCAAACCGGCGAACTCCTAGCGCCCTTTCCACTGGCAATTCGTCTAAGTCAAGGTTCAGATCTGGTGTGGCTCTTTTCTCGGTAGGGATGGTTGCCAAAACATTCTTACTGTTCGTCATGAATTTCGTGAGGTTGAAGCCACCGTGTTTTAGGATTTCCACTAGGTCCGATGCTACAGTAGATGCTGCATTCTCCTCACTGAAGGATGGCAGAGCGTCGTCGACATAAAAGTTCCTGTCAACGGTTGCAACAACTTGCGGGTTGAACCTTTCAGCATTGTCACTGGCTGTCCTTCTCAGGGCCGAATTTGCAACGCAAGGGGATGAGGTTGCTCCAAATATGTGTAGTTCCATAACATAGACATCCGGGGGTTTGTCGTAGTCATCTGTCCACCAGAGGAATCGTAGAGCTTCTTGATCTTGTTTACGCACACGCACTTGATGAAACATTGCCTCAACATCAGCGGCTACCCCTACATGCCCCTGTCGAAATCTCAGTAGCACACCAACGAGACTGTTGGTCATGTCTGGCCCTTGAACGAGATTCTTGTTTAGAGATGTTCCTTCATAATCAGATGCAGCATCAAAGACGATGCGAAGCTTGTCAGGCTTGTTGGGATTGGTCACTGGATGATGAGGTAAGTACCAAGTTATCGAGCTTTCTGTAGCTGCTTCTTCAGGGGACAATTTACGTGCATAGCCCTTTGAGATGTACTCAGTCATGACTTCACGGTACTTAGCGGCCATTTGCTCATTTCCTGCTTTGGTCAGGCGTCGTCTCAGCAATTCTGATCGTCTTTCAGCTAAAATGCGATTGTTTGGCAGCTTTGGCTGATCTTCCTTCCATAGTAGGCCAACTTCGTAATGCCCGTTTACAAAGGTAGTAGTTTCTTCAATGATTTTCAGGGCTCGTTTGTCTTCGACAGATAAGGGCTTCTCTCCTGCTTTCAATGTTCCATAGTCTTCAATCTTCCAAAACCTTTCCACAAAGTCGTCAGGTTTGTGTCCAACAGAGATGAAATTTAGCTCAGCTCTTCTTGTCCCAGTGATAGTCAATGGACCTGAAATGCTCCAACCGAGAGGGTACCGATAACCATAGAGGCCGCTCTTGTTGTCTTTCGGGATTCTGACTTCCTTCTGCAAGTGTGCAACAGGGACGTTACTCCCCACAATGATCGAGACTCGTTTAAAGTCCACCACTGGGAATGTAAGGTCTTGAAGGTGCAGATACTTATGAACATCTACTGTCTCCGGCAAAACTTGCTCTGATTGATTCAAGTCAGGGAGAACGTAAGCTTCGTTAACAACAATGTCTTCACCATATACTTCTACAGGACTGAGAGTAAAGGAGACGCGTCGACTCTCCACCAGCTCCTCACTGTTTGTAATAGTCTTAATCCCGATTTGCTCCGAGATCCCTTCCAGGCCAAGATGATCAGCAAGCTCTTTGTCAATAAGGGTATCGGTACAGCTATTGTCAAGAAATGCATATGTAGAAAGAGAACCACCGTTCTCTGCAGAAATTGTTACAGGAACTACATTTAACAAAACTTGGGCTCTTGTGGTGCTGACGCCGGCAGACTTAATCGAAGTCTGTGGCCTGTCGCTGGGCGGCTGCCTTGTGCCTTGCTCCACTTGTGGTTGCCGGGTTATTGGGTCAGAAGCTGGAGTACCGTATCGGTTAGTGGGATTATGAGTGTTCCTATCTCCAGGAGTTCTGCGTCCATTGTTGTTGTCCTTATGCAGTATCGGTAGGTGGTGTCCAGGACACACAGAACAAGCTGGTGGCTAAGGACAGGAAGTACCACTGTGATCGGGATTATGGCAACCACAGTTAAAGCAGAATCCGTACGATGCTGCGTATTGTCGACGCACGGCTACACGGTCACACTGTTTGATGATTGGGCACTCCTGGAGTCGATGACGAGTAGACTTGCAAATTGCGCAGTTCGCAGAGTTCTCTCCTTTGGGGGCATTCTTAAGTGATGTGGCGTTTATCGTAGCATTTTTCGAGGGCAAGTCCGATCCTTTAGAGGCTTTGGAGGGGGTCTTGTTTGACTTGTTTTCTCCCCTTTGCGACTGCATTCCAAACACTGGGTCATTCCTTATTGACGCTTGCCTTTTCACAAATTTGGCAATGTCCTTTAGTCGTGCAGTTCCACCACGGCTAACAGTCTCGTAGTTTTCAGTCTGCCATTTAGTGATTAAATCATTTGGGAGTCTGTTTACGATTCTTCTTAAATTGGTAGCTACGCTTGCTTCACGTTCCACATCTCCCTTCAGAACCTTGGTTGAAGTGTTCAGCTTCTCGGCGAAATTAAGCAGACCCATGTTGTCACCATAAGCAAGTTTTGGACCCGAGACTAACTCTTCGATGCAAGCTTGCGTCACCTGAATAGGGCGACCAAAGCGTTCCTCTAAGGTCTTCATTAGCTCACTATAGGAGGAGCCTCGGTTTCTCTTGACGACCTCCAGGGCTTCTCCTTTCAGGAACTTTGGTAAATACTCTACCCGCTGCGCATCAGTTAGTAGCTCACTTTCAAGGTGAGTACGTGCCTGTTCTTTGAAGAACGGGAAGTCTGCTGGGTTGCCATTAAAGGGGGTAGGAGTGATTCCGTTCAGAAGCTGTACCTTCCACATGGCTGCTACATGGTCTTTAGGGGTTTGCTCTGTTACTTTGTCTTCTGGCCTAGGCTTAGGTCTATACTGGAAGGTTCCCGGGGCTTGGTATGGTGGCTGTTGGCATTCAGTGACTGGCAGTGCTCCCTTGTTTGCAGTATCAGCAATGTGGGATTTGACCTCAGTGGCTGGCTTTTCCTTGGAAGAACCAGGTGCTGTGTCTTGGGGAGTGGAGCTACTGACAGGTATAAGAGATGGTGAGGGCTTGGGTGTCGGTGCTGGGATTTCTGTTGTTCGGGGTTCTGAATCATCAAGTTGAATTTGAAGTGACTGTCCCTGTGGTTTCTTATCAATGGGATAAGTTGTCTGAATAATATCGTCCACACCATTAACAACGCCAGTCTCCTCGTCAAACTCATTTTCAATCTTCCAGTCCAGCTCAGCTAGAATGGTTTCGTCCTCAAGTCGTCTCAATTCCTTCTTTGCATTCCGCTCATGCTCTGCTTTGACCAATTCGGCTTCTTGTTGAGCTTTACTGTTCGCCAACTCAGCTTCTTCTTGTGCCCTACTCTTTGCTAACTCCAACTTCTTTTTTGCTAAAAGCATGGCTCTAAACCTTTCTTTCCGGGATGACGAGGAGGATCTTGAAGTAGTGGAGCTCTGAGACTGGTGCGACTTGCGACTTTTAATGGAGCGTTCATCATCACGTTTTTGTGTTTCTTGGTCAGTCCGTATTTGGGTTTCGCATTCTTCTATTGTAAACATCATCTGCTCTTTGAGGGTCTTGAACCTTTGCTGTACTTCTTGTAGTCGTTTGCTGTCACTTATGCCTGGCAGGTACTTTGAGTGTACAATCTCAAAGGATTTCCAAATGATAGCTAAACGATCTACTATTTTGCGAGCAGACAAGTGTTCCCAGTTAGTGTAGAGGAGAGTTTGAAGCTGCTGTGTTTCAGAGGCAACTTCTTTAGATTCCTTGTTCCACAAAGATGCAAGTCTGCGTTGTTCGCTTATTTCACGTTGATGCACAACTTCACTAAAATCAATTTGTGTATTAGGTAAAGGGTCCTCACGTAGCGAGTATCCAACTGCTCCTTGCGCTGAGTCCTCAAGGTCCATTCCGCGATCCACTATCGCGCGGTCCAGTCCAGGGATTCCTGCGATTCGGTTCGGAGCGTTCGTTTTCTCGAAAATCCAGGTGAAAACACAGTTTTCTCTTCGTACTTTGGAGAATTTTTCACAATGTTGAGTCGACACAGAAATTCGACGCGTTATTTTGACATTTAATCGGTCTTTAATCGCCACTTGCAACCGTAAGTTTCACGTGCGTGGTTCGATCGGTGATCATACAATACTGGTCAGGAACGGTGAAAACTGAACATAAAATAAAACAAAATAACAAATAAACCTAAAGAAAAACCTAAAGCGACACTAAAGAGTGAAACTACTTACATTCTGTGCGATATAACGACGAGCGATTCAAAAACATTTGCTCCCTTTTACTACACTGCAAAACACGTGGTGATTTTTGCGAGCTGTGGTCATGTGACCATCCGTTACTAACACAATATAAGTTGTCACGAAGTGTCCAGAGAAAATAAAAAATACAAAATGAATGGAAATAACATTTAGACTAAACAATGCTGGAACTCATTGGGTTTGTTGCGTCCCCTCGCATGATAGGAAATTTATATGGTATTTCGATAGTTTTGGGATGGGTTATCCCAAAGAATTTACAAGTGATGGGAAACAAATAATTTACAACACAAGTCAGTATCAAAACATAAACAGTGTCCTTTGTGGATATTATTGCCTTTATTTCCTTCATCAATGGTCTCTCAAAAAATATTATTATGATATTTTGAAACCTCTAAGTTTAACTGATACAATGTTCAATGAGAAACTCAAAAAATAATATTTTCTCTAAAAATGGAAACATTGCGTTAAAGAAAAGCGAATGACGAGATGCGTGGAGCCAACGGGGCATATGACCGCAAAAAATGGAAAACCTTTGTGGTTCTGTCATAGCGCTTCATGCGGTATTAAAAAGACAAGATTTGGTAAGTCGGGAAACTAACGCGGCCCGTCGAAGGGGCGGGATTTTTCGATATAGCCGATAGCCATTCACTCGGTGAAATGGCTTTAAAAGGTAGTGTTAAAGAATTATATAATCTTGGCCGTATTGGATTAAGTAAAGCGGTTAAATCAGATTTTGCCAAACAAAAGATTAAAAGTACTGTGAATAAATATCGCAATCAAGGTTTGGTTGCATTCACTAAAGACATTTCAAAGAAATTAGATCCCTTATCTGGACGCGGCTTCGCCGGACGCGGGATTGATGCCCATGCTTTAATTGGCAAGCTTCCGAGGCCGAAAAAAGGTTTCACCCTTCCAAGACATCGTTATACATGGCCATTTAACCCGTTCCACGAACAGCTTTGGTTCGATCCAAACACTGGGGAAATTCTAGAAATTTATGAACAACCCACGGGAAAAACAGATGCAGTTGCTATGCAGCATGACGTTGATTATTCAGTCTGCGCAAATAAAGCAGACCCACGTAAATGTAATGGAGGATTTTTACTGCTAACAATAACACAGTTTACTTTGACAAACTTGACAGGTTAGTGGATCAATATAATTATAGTTTTCACTAGAGCATTCGGATGTCCCCGCAGAGGCGAGTTTAATTAAAAACGAGCCCAAGGTTTTTGCTAATTTATATGGTGATTTAAGTATAGTTTAAAAAACGAGCAGTAGTGTATTATCAGGTTTAAAAATTTAAAATCGGTGACAATGTTCGAATATCGAAATATAAACGAAAGATATTCGATAAATGTTTCACACCGAACTGGACAGAAGAGATATTTGTTATTGACGAAATATTGAAAACAAATCCTGTAACGTATAAATTAGTTGATCTGTTGGGAGAGAAAATAACCGGATCATTTTACGAACCTGAACTCCAGCCTACGACTCAATCGATTTTCCGCATTGAAAAAGTTATTCGCCGCGATTACAAGAAAAAGAAAGCCCTGGTTAAATGGAGCGGTTATTCTGACAAATTTAATAGTTGGATACCGTTGAGTGATGTGAAAAAGCTTTTCTAAAATATCTATCAAACGTGATAGATATTTTCACCGTGAATTACGCGTAATTCGGTATTTTAATTCATAGGGGTTTCCCCCGAATTACACGTAATTTCACATTTGAATTTCACAATTGTGAGCTGTTTCAGTGAAAAATTTTTTTTGGTGAAATTGTTGGTTTTGAGCGCAGATGACGATAAAAGATTTATTTGCGAAGATGGAATACACACTGAAAGTTAATTCAAAAGTTTAATTGTAAGCATAAAATTTGTGTTTTTGAAAATAAAGTTCGCGGAATTTAAAGTTATGTTATCATATGTTGATGTTCTTCCAATAATTCTTTTTCATAAACATCAATTGTTGCTTAGAAAAGGTGGCAAACTCATGTTCACCGGTACCAATTTTAAGTTCCAACATTTTACTCCTATTAATTTGAAATGCAGCTTTATTCTCATCATTATAAGTAACTTTCACGATTCCTTCTGTTGAATCAATTACATTAAGTAACATCGAGATGTCTGAGTGGGTGGACCATATTTCATGTCCAGCAGTTTTTGAATTTTCTTCAAAGACAAACATATTATGACTGAGCATAGACAGAATATTTTTTACCCCCTCTTTTGTGCAGTCAAATAATCGGACCATATTTAGCCAAGAATCTTGCTTTTCTATTTCAATAGCTATTTCACCTTTTGAAAAGATTTTCAAAGATTGTTTGATATATTTAGGCAATAAAACAATGACATCTTCAGAAAAATTAACGTCATTAAAAAAGTCTTTTGAAATGAAAAGTTCTGCAAAAATCTTTTTTTTCGTCATTTTTTTTTGTTGAAAAAACATTCCTTCCACAGTTACCTTGATCTTTATCGATTGAAATAGTTTGAAGAAATTTTCAAGTAAAGATCGGAATATCGGTGTATTTTCTTTTAACCCGGCTGAAAAAAGCATCTATAATAAGAAAAAAATAATTCTGGGTTTTCTGATTTGTGTGTATTATGCATAACACAATTTCTGATTGGTTAAAATAGACCACATGATAAGGGAAAGCTCATGAATAATTATCTCAAAATAAGTCTCACGCGTGGGACTTATTTTTGTTCATTGAAATGCAAATTTCTTTTCCGAAAATATGACTCACGCGTTAGCCACTTTATGTTGTCGGCAGTAGATATAAAATGATGATTCTGGGCCAACATCCAAAAAAACCAAAAACCCGAAACCCCCAGCAATTCAAAATCCAAAAACAAACTCACAAAAAGCAAACCCTTAGAACTAACTCAGTAAAACCAAATAATTCATTCAAAATCAAATAAAGCTAAAGCTAGCAACAAGGCGCCAGCGTCAAAGAGTAGCTGTTTGGTTATCGTTAAATTCGGGATAATAAATAACACTTTTTTGTGTTATTTATTTAGATTTCCAGGACATCGATGTCACATCGATGTGACACTTTTTACGTATCGCTAAAATTTAACGATAGTTGATTTGATTACTTTTTTTTAAAAAAATGTGACGCTAAATTTAGCGATAATTCATTTTTATTTTTAAAAACCGTTAGATTTTGGCAGTGGGGATTGGAGTTTTTTGGGTTTTGATTCAATTTCACTCGACTGGGGGCTTTGGGTTTTTGGGATTTGGCCTAGAATCATCATTTTATATCTACTTTCTCGCTGGCTGGTTTCCTTAGTTTAGTATGAACCAGGAGGTTACGCCGGAAGGCTTGCACTTCTCCTATAAGCAACGATAGGTGGTGAAGGAAAAATTTGTTTGCAGCGGGTGGAGGATTGAAGAATGTTAAGGTGTTTTCGTACAACAGAGGAGGGATTACAAATAGCCGGATTGAAGGTGATTACGAAAGGTGTTCGGTCGGAGGCTTTCTTTTGTTGTTCTGGCTCAGTAAGAAGATCACAGCGAGGGATGGAATGGACGCGTCGAATTTCACTTTTTAGGAAGGAGCGGCTGTATCCTCGTTTCACTAAGTAATTAATCAGTTCCGCAGAGCTTTTTTCAAAAACAAAATCTTAAGAAAGAAAGTCTTAATCTTAGGGCAAGGATGAAAGGAATCACGGTTTTTCAGTTGTAATCATTTATAGTGCTAGCCTTTGAAGAAGCTTTGTTTTGCAAAGCGAAATATTGGGCACTATTATATTCCACTTTTTTTATTTTATTTTATTTGCTTCTGCTTCTGCTTCTGTTTTTCTGCCGTAAGGATCAGTGCCGGTTTTTGCTTCACTACAGTGTATTAACATGTGGTCTAGGGTTTGTCTTTTTTGTCTTTCTAAGTTGCACAGATTGCAGAGGTCATTGTCAATAAGACCATCACGGTAAAGAGTCGCTTTGGTGGGAAGTATGTTGTGTGTCACGTGCACTTTGTATTGGAACATTATTATTTTTCCTTCTTTTGTGACAGTATACGGCAATAGGTAAACTTTTATAATGTTTTTCTCGTTGAATCCATGTCGACGTATTTCACTTTAGGATGTTGAAGGTACGAAGACATTTTTAGCAGTGTACAGTAAATTGAGCTGGTCGTTAAGTTATTCTCTGGGAAATTTTGATCATTGTATTCGCCGTGACTTTTAAGCCTTGCTTTCCACGTTAATGGAATGGCGTTAAGGAGTCCGTAATATCGAGTGAATGGTACATTGAGCTGGAATTTTAAAGAGACTTCATGTAAAATTAAGATCTAATCCGGAGGTCGTGGGTTGGAATCCCACCGAGGTCAAAGATTTTTTTTTCTTTCCCTCGTGTGGTCCCTCATTTCCTCACTAGGGCTAACGCCTCAGTACAGGGAAATTTATGGGTTGACCTTAGCACTATAATTTACACACAGAGTTAATTCTCTGATTCCTTGTTTGTATCACCAGTGCTACGTGGCTCAAAATTTATTTGTACGCTTCACATTCTCATTGCCACGAATTACCACCTTGTTACCCACGATCTGCTCCCGTACGGCCTCGTGGCTCAAGCGGTAGAGCGACGGAAGATCTAATCGGGTGGTCGTGGGTTCGAATCCCACCGAGGTGAAAGATTGTGTGGTCCTTCATATTCTTACTAGGGCTAACGCTCAGTACAGGGAAATTTATGGGTTGACCTTAGCACTATAATTTACACACAGAGTTAATTCTCTGATTCCTTGTTCGTGGTTTAATAGGTCACGCAGGAAGACGATCCCGGAGTTAAAGCAATGTCGGAAAAATACAGGGTTTTTTTTGTCTATTAGTATATTACTGTTGTTCCAGAGAATCTCCTTTTTAAAATTCAGATTTGTGTCACAGGTTGAGTCTTTGAAGTTGCACCATTTTGTTAAGAAAGCGAGTTTACCATTTTGGTGCAGAATATGATCAGAAATAATTTTCCAAGAGGCGAGCGATTCATCTTGTATTCTGTTGACCCATGCAATCTTCAGTGCTTTTTCCATTATCTTAAACTCACGCATTTTTAGACCACCGTGTTTTTTTCCTCCTATTAGTGTACTTCTTTTCACTTTTTCTGGCTTGCCATCCTATATAAAGTAGAAAATGAGTTTGTTGTTTTCTGGTACGTAATGTTCGGGGACATTTAACACCGACGCGGAGTAAATAAGCTTAGAGAGACCGAGCGTTTATACTACGTAATTTTTCCGTATAGCGTGAGACTTCTTTTTGCCAGGTTTTGAGCATTCTTTCCAACGATTGTATTTTCACGCTAAAATTGCGTGTGTCAGCACTTATTTGGTTGTAAGAGAAAAAACGCCAAGGGCATTGATTGGTTCCTTTGGCCATCTGAAGCCGAAGGGGCCCGTTAGTATCGTTGTTACGACACAAAATGTAATAATTGACGCAAAATGTAATAGTAACCCAAAATGTAATAACTTTTGACGCAAAATGTAATAAACTAAAGTAACGCAAAATGTAATAAATTTGACGCAAAATGTAATAACTTCAGTTTTGTCGAAGCTAAAAGGGGCAGTACAAATATGAACATCTATACTTGGAAACGAAAAACGCCACCTATCAATTAAGCTGTACACGTCATCGATCACGTGACTAGATCGAAAATCTACTATTTCCGTTTCATTATACAAGTCAACCACCAAATTTGGCAATCACAGCCAAAACGGTAAGCCAAACATCGTCTATGAATCACATAGTGTGACGTCATGGATCACGTGACTGGATTGATTTTCTTTAAAATCTTTGAAATTTATAAATTGACATACAGTAAAATTCAGAAAATAAGCACCGGGGCCTATACATTTCAAAGGACTATTTCGAGGGGCTTATATTCGGTAGGGGCTTATTATACGGAACTTTTCAAAATGGGTTAGGATTGACAACAAAAACAGCTTAAACACTCAACAAAAAATAGCTAACCCTAACAGTCCATGGGCTTATGTTCGTAGGACTGAGCTTCTTATACGAAGCCTTTTTTGCGTTTCGAATTTGGGGGGCTTATATTCGGAGGGGCTTATATACAGAAGAGCTTATTTTGGGGGATTTTTCGGTATGTGATCAGCTACCAAATTTGCAACGTTTCATTTTATTAAATTATTGAACGACAACAAAACCTTCCTATCATGATAAGCAAATGCAGTCCGTACGTAGTTCATGAGCTACCCAGACTGATTGAATGTTGTTGTTTTTTGCATATAATAACTAAATCTGCCTATCATGCCCATTCTGAGATTTACCTGTTGACTTAAACATCTTTCACTTGGTTTCGAGTCATTTCGCAACACAGACAAACGAGAATAACTGCCACGAATGTGGGCTCTATTTCTAAAGATGGTTGAAATCCACCACCTGAACTTTATAACTAGCAAAAACCAAAATCCGGGACCCAAAAATGGATAAATCTGCTGCAGGACATGATCCCTAAATCCGTTAAAATTTTGCTCTGAATCCGCAATCCTCCAATTCGTAGTCCGATTCACCCCCCTCTCTCAAGAAAAGTCAGGAAAGCTCAGAAATTTCGATTTCTCAGACGTTACTATATGTATAGAAGGAGACAAAACACGTGAACGTTTGTGTTGTGTTTGGTGTTATTTTTATTGCCGTTTTTAATCCTTTTGGGGCCATTTTGATAAAGCTTTCTGTTCGTTCACGGCTTCGAAGGTTTCAGGTTTATTTTCATCGCTCGGCAAACGCTCGATATCCAACTTAAACTTTGCTGGAAGTGGGTTTCTTACTCTCTTGAATATGGTTGCCAAGTGTTTCTGGTTAAATTGTAAAATTGAAACGGAGATATTAGCGATTTTCGATCTAGTCACGTGATCGGCGACGTGTCAAACTGAAGTTATTACATTTTGGGTTACCGAGTTTATTACATTTTGCGTCAAAAGTTATTACATTTTGGGTTACTATTACATTTTGCGTCAAAAGTTATTACATTTTGGGTTACTATTACATTTTGCGTCAATTATTACATTTTGTGGCGTAACAATCGTTTTCGTGTGAGAGGTCACATGTCAGGCTGGTCTAACTGCGGAGCTGGTAAATGCAATGTTTATGGCGACTTGCGGGCGATATGAGCAAGAATTGGAAAAATTTGACACATATTGTCCACAAAAGCTCTCAATAACTACAGCATTCTATCAATTAAATAAATACAACAAAGTGAATCTACAATAAAACATCAAATTTATTTTACCGTAGAGTTCCAGGAATTGCTTCAAATATTCTGAGAAACGTATCGCCTCAATTCACGGGAGTATATCTTCACTTGCCTTCAAACTCTTCACGTTCGCAAAAACGTCGGTGGCTTTCTACACGAAACAGGATTTCTCCGCTTTAAGTTTTCCACATCCCACTTTATCGACGGTCGAGTGTTCTTTAGGGTATTTACTTTTCATTTCCAACGATAAAACGGTGTGTTTTCTTTCTGAATCGATTGAGTACGCGTGGAATAGAAATGAAAGCTTCGGGAACGATGCACGCTAGGGGCGTTCGGCAACGATCGATCTTCGACAGTTATCGTTTTGATGTCGGGCACTCGTGCAGGGCCGATTAATTACGACAGGCGTCTACGCCTGAGTGACAAAGTTGCATATCGCAGATCGCCACAAAACTCGTTCCACAATTCGTTCCACGAGTAAAAATGACACCAGATAGAGGACAGCCTTGTCTAACACCTCTTTGTAGGGAGAAGAAAGTGGACGCGTATCCGTTATTTGAAATACAGCTGGAAACATCGTTGCAGAAAGTTTTAATCCACTTGGAATATCAGGGCAGAAATTATAAAGCTTCAACGCTTCAAAAAGATAGTTCCACTCAATAGAATCGAAGGCATTTTTAAAATGTAAGAATATTGCAATGCCTTTCTGATTAAGTTTGTCGGTAAAGTGCATAATATCCTAATATTTTCGCCGATGAAGAGGCCTTTTAAATAACCAGTTTGGTCCGGGTTAATTAAACTTGGAAGGACTTTTTCTATTCTTTTAGCGATAGTTTTAGTGAGAATTTTATAGTCAGTTTTTAGGAGTGAAATGGGCCTTAGATTGTCGAGAATCGTTTTGTCTTTTGACTTTTTGGGAATGAGCGAGATTATTCCGCGTCTTAGGCTAATAGATAATGTGTTATGTTGAAAAGCGTAGTAGAAGCTAACAAGCAAATCATCACTAATTTCAGGCCAGAAAAAGCAGTAGAATTCAACCGGGAGACCATCAGTACCAGGAGTTTTACTGTTGCTAAAGTCCTTTAGTGGGTTAACACATTCGGCTTTTGAGATCAACCGTTCACACGAATTTTTTTCTGCTACGTTAAGCGGTGTAATATTTTCGTGTTTAAAAAAGGCAGAATTTTCAAACATTTCAGTGCTGATGTTTGTGGAGCTGTACAGAGATTAATAAAACACTTTCCCGCCTCCAATTTCTCCTTTTGTTTTATGCAACATTATTCTTTGTAGTTGTGCTACAAATTTAAACTCCTGATGTAATTAATAACAAACGGTTATGTGATCGATATATAATATGCCGCATGACGGCGAAATGCGAGACGCTGACAAGTTCAGACGGCGAAATGCGAGACCATTTCAAAAATAACAGACACGATCGTTTTGAAATCGTATCAACGGGTTTGATCGGACGGTTGTGGCTGCTATAAATCTCAGCATAAGTTTATTTCGGTTATTCAACAGCACAAAAGTAACAGCACATTTGGATTGAAGCACAACCACGTAAGTCCATTTGTAACTTTATTCTATATTCATTCTAAATAAATAAAGAAATAAATAAATATATGGAGAAAACAAATAAATGAAAAAAATGAAAATGAAATGAAATGAACGAGTGGGTTCCCTATTGTGACAGTATCTAATCTTGTATGATTGTATGTAACATAACGATTCTTCTATGTCACGCGTGTTGATTACGTCACGTGTAATTTATTTGCCAACCTCGTTCCCAGGGCCTCTCTCTCTCTTCAGCTACGTCATCATCGGGAGAGACCCTGATTGCGGCTGGTCATGTGGCTCCCAGAATCTGGGTGCTAACAAAAATTTATGTTAGGGGAGGGGTAGTAAAGTCTATAATTGTCGCTTTAACGAGAAAGGGGAGAAGTAGCTAGAAGTGTTTTGCGGTATTATCGGTCATCAGAACAAGCTTATAGCCAAACATTTCGTGATCACACAAGTATTTTCGACCTGCAACCGGTTCATGTTGTTGTCAATTCAGCAAAAACGTTTCTGAGTGGTGGAAAGCACGTTAAAAAACTTCGTTTCTTCAGGGATGGAAACAAACGCCGCGACGGTCAATATTTCGCGCTGGCAATTGCCACGAACCGAGCTGAATTCGACATTAAGCCAGTATCAGGCTCCTAAATATGTGAATACTGAGGTAGTCTTTATCCTTATGCTTTATTTTATGCTAAATTTTTACTGTCAGACGGCCAATTAGCCGAAAAACCTAACTTAACTCAGAGAATAGCTATAGGCGACCGATCGAAATCAATTCACTTTGTTGACAACATGATCATCAATAAGTTTATATTACATTGGGCAACACTATACAGATTATATTTTATATTTTATTTGCAAGCTAAGATTTAGACACGAATGCAGCACGCAAACTACAAGAATTATTTACATTCTGGTCAATAAAAGCATCATTTTATAAAGCAAACGATGTGCTGATGTGTGTGATGTTACATTTTGTTCAGGCAATATCGAATTCAAATCTGGATAAATAAACATGTGGCTCTTTTTACCTTTGTTGAATTTAGAAGGTGACTGGAGGTTTTCAAAGGTGTACATATTAAAATGTTAAATGCCTTTGCAGGGGCGGATCCAGGAATTTTTTATGAGGGGTGGCTACGGGTATATGCCTAACTAAGTCTATAATTTGTTTTAATTGTTGCAATTAAAAAGAAAACTGTTAAAACCGATGCAGGGATTTCATTAAGGTCCTTTAAGATTTTGAACAGGAGGGCAATGAGCAGAACAGGAGGGCAATGAGCAGGTGGGCACATGAGGGAGGTCCGGGGGCATGCCCCCCAGGGAAATTTTTAAATTTTAGACTCCCAGAGATGCATTTTCCTGCATTTTGAAGCACGAACTTAAGCATCTTACTGTTGCTTGAAACATTGCATTTTGTTTGTTCAACCAACTGAATACAGATTTCTGTAGTCATGGACATCAAGTTATCAAGTTGAGTACAAAAATATTGTTTAATCGACCGTTCTGACCTTTTTCCGGTAGCCATAACACACGTGGAAACTTGTTTGCAACTCAGTGACATCATGCAGAACACAATGCAGAGCACTAAGCTGGCAATGCATTGTGAGGCGATTTCATTTGTTTGTCACGTTTCGTCTGTACAGGGAGCAACGGGAGGTAAATAAGCAATAAATTCGTTGTTTTTTTAAGTTGAAATATGCTTTATGTTTTAGAACACACATCAAAAAGGTCAGGTTAGTAAATTATTTAACTTGTTGGCGAAAAAAATAAGGTTTAGATGTTCAAAGCAGCCGGGCAAAATCGTGTTCACAGCCGGTCAGTTTGCCCGGTGCACGACTGCGAGGCCCTTAATGAAACCCCTGCCGATGGTCTAAAGGGGGGTGGCTAGCCACCCAATCCAACCCCCTGGATCCACCCCTGCTTTGTGTTTGAACGAATGAGCCTCTTGACAGGCATTTCTTTCGTCTTCTGTTCGTTCGAGAAGATCAACGAAAGTAGTTATTGACCCTACTACGATGGAGAATATTTTGTCACGGGGTGGCACGTGACCAGCCGCAACCAGGGTCTCTCCCGATGATGACGTAGCTGAAGAGAGAGAGGCCCTGGGAACGAGGTTGATTTATTGCATGTAGTACTTTTACTCGAGCACGTGCTTTTGTAGTAATGGCTGAATGAACTACTTGAGTTGAACTACGAGTCTGTTTACATGGTTGTCAGAAGTGGGATCACCGACTAAAAGGTCAGAAAACCCATCAAGACTCAAGACAAGAACTCAAGAACGAAATGAGCGATTTAATAGGTTTCGAATCACCGAAAATCGACTGGACTCAGGGACCAGATGTACCTGAGAGATTCAAGCGTTTCCGACAGAAATGCGAACTTATATTCGATGGACCACTCAAGGCACGAACCAACGAGCAGAGATGTCGATATGTCCTTCTGTGGACCGGCGACTAGGGTCTAGACTTGTTCAACACGTGGAACTTGAGCAGTGAAGAACAAAACAAACTCGACAAATACTGGACGCGATTCGAAGAGCATGTGAAACCCCAGTCCAACCACATACTTAACCGCTTCTATCTCCGAAACTTGAGGCAAAACGGACGACCCCTCGATGATTTCTTGACAGAAGCTAAGCTTTTGATTCAAAACAGTGGCTATTTGCCCGAGCTCCACGACGAATTACTGAGAGACGCTCTCGTGTTCGGCGTTGATTCTGACATCGTGAGAAAAAAAAGTATCGCCAAAGGAAACGACCTCACACTCAAGAAAGCCAGAGAAATCGCTCGCACCTGTTGACAGGCCCACCGACTGGGTCAACAGTATTGTGTTGAGCGAGACAGAAAACGGCAAAGGAGAAGTCACAAAGATCAGAGTCTGTTTAGATCCCCGTGACCTGAATAAATGAGCCAAAAGGGAACATTATCGTTCAAAGACAGTTGATGAGGTAGTGACCGAGCTCAACGGCACCAAATTCTTTACCGTTGTCGACGCAAAAAAGGGGTACTGGCACGTATCACTCGACGAAGAGAGCTCCTACCTCACAACCTTCAGCACACCATTGGGCCGATATCGCTTCAAACGTCTCCCGTTTGGCCTTGTTGTTTCACAGGACGTGTTTCAAAGGCAGCTCGACACAACATTCGAAGGCCTCGATGGCGTCACCGGTATCGCTGACAACACATTTGTATATGGATCGTATGAAGTTGAGCATGACAGAAACTTGACCAAACTCATTGATAGAGCACAACGGAAGGGCGTGGTCTTCAACAAAGACAAAGTGCAGTTCAAGTGTCAAGAGCCTACAGAGTTTTCTCGGCTTCGTCAATTATCTGACTGGGACGAGAAATGGCGGCGTAAAGAAGCTTTCTCCTTCCCGCTCGCTTCTCAGCAAGAATTCTACTCAATAGATGGCCTCTACTATAACTAATTTCATTGGTAGGCGTAGAAACAGATCCTCTGGCAACTCTAGCGACGGAAACGGGAGCTCACCGGATTATAAAAAGCCAAAAACCTCTGCCGAGGGCATCGATAACAGCAACATTTCTAGTAGCGAAGAGTTCAACGATGAAGTCATGACTGCTCTTGAAATGACTGCAGATATAAATGGCAAATTTCAAATGATCCTAAACAAGCTGAACAAGCTCGATGAAATTGAAACTTCAGTGAAGAATATTGAATCCACTCTTAATGCTCTAGAGGAAAGGACGAGAAAACTCGAGGACTTTCAGGACACCGCCTCGCAAGACATAAATGAGATAAAACGGAGATGTAGCTCTACAGAAGGGAAATGTACAGCAGCGCAACAAGCTATCGATAAACACAGCAATCTGTTGGCAGACCTACAAAGAAAAGAAAAGGAGATTCAAGTACAAATGGAGGCGCTACACACGAAAGATCTTTATCTGGAAGCATACTCTAGGAGAGAAAATATAAAGTTCACGAACATCAGGGAGGTCACTTCACCGTCTGGAGAACGCGAAGACACCGAAGAAGTATTAAGAAACTTTCTAGAGAACGAACTTGGTCTACGAGATGCAAGATCGGTAGAAATACAGCGAGTGCATCGACTAGGCAAAAGAAGGAGCGACTCTAGTCCACGTCCGATATTAGCAAGATTTTTGCGATATAGAGATTGTGAAAGCATTCTGGCTCTAGGGCATCGCCTTCGTGATAGTGATTACCAGATGTTCCAGGATCTACCAGTAGAGATCATAAAGCGAAGAAAAGATCAAATGGCTACTCTGAAGAAAGCAAAACAACATAAGATTCCAGTCTCTTTCAGTAGAGCGGAGCCCGACAAGCTGTATATCCGAGGCAAGATGTGGCCACCAGGGAAAACTCTTGAACTACATGCAACAGATGAGTAATTGAAGGCTTTTCTGACAATTGACTTTTTGAATGTTATAGGCGAGTCGGGAAGAGCGAAGTGGAATAACTACCCCTGTAGACTTTTCCAAAAGCTACCTTCCTTCCCAACGCTATTAGGTTTTATTATTATTATTTTTATTATTACTATTATTATTATTATTATTATTATTTGTTATCTTTTTTTTGTTGTTGTCCTTTCTGCTATTGATGTTTTTCGTCTTGATCGTATACGATTACAGATTTCTTGGGTTGTTTACTTTTTCTATAGATACTATTCCTATGTGTGATGTTTTGTTTGTAAAACTTTTTTCACTTAATCATATGCAGAATTTTTGTAAGGCCAAACAGAAAGGGTATGACAAACACACCAAGGTGCTAACTTATGGTTCACTGATAAAGAAATTATTCAATAACCTACAATCATTATGGAATTAAGAATTGCTTCGTTAAATGTCAGGGGATTGAGGGACAATACCAAAAGAAGAGAAGTGTTTAATTGGCTACGCAAGAAAAATTTTCAAATTTACATGCTACAAGAGACGCATTGCACTGAAAACACCAACGATTTATGGCGCACGGAATGGGGCTATCAAGCATGTTTCACTTCCTATGAGAGTAACAAAGCAGGCGTTTGCATTCTTTTTAATAATAACTTCAATTTTCAAATTATGAGAGCTTTTACGGATCCCTTGGGTCGTTTTATTATATGTGACTTAAAAATCAATGAAAAAACTCTAACCCTAGCTAACATATATGCCCCGAACGAAGATAGCCCAATTTTCTTTCAAGAATTATTCGATCAATTAATAGGTTTTCAATGCGAACATGTAATTATTGGAGGCGACTTCAACCTTGTTTTGGATGTCGAAAAGGATAAGAAGGGCGGCCTCGCCAGGTCACATTTAAATAGTTTGAAAACGGTCCAAAGCTTTTCTGATCAATTAGATTTACTGGATGTTTGGAGAATCTTTAATCCCGATGAAAGGCGATACACCTGGAGGCAGCGACTTCCTGAGGTCCATTGTAGACTTGATTTCTTTTTGGTAAGTCAGAGTATAATAGGTAACACTAATCAGGCAGATATCGTTCCTGGTTATAAAACCGACCATTCCATGATAACACTGACTTTATCCCTACATTCAAACTCTAGGGGACGAGGCTTCTGGAAACTAAACACATCTTTTTTAACAGAAGAGGCTTACATAAGCCTTATCAAAAACACAATCAAAGAAACACAGAACGAATATAAAGCAGACGAATCTGTTAGCCCCTCTTTACTGTGGGAAATGATAAAACTTAAAGTACGGGAGAAATCGCTCCACTATGCATCATCTAAAAAGAAACGGACAAAAGAACGAGAAACAGAATTAGAGCAAATAATTTCTACCCTACAGAGGGAAATCGACATTTTAAAAGACAGTGATACGCAAAAATCTGAAGATCTAACAAAACAATTAAATACGTATAAGAGGGAATTTGAGAGAATTATAGAATCGAGAACTAAGGGTGCAATTTTAAGGGCTAAAGTAAGATGGTATAACGAAGGGGAAAAAAATACTAAATACTTTCTAAATATGGAAAAAAGGCACCATAACCAGGGGACGATAAGCCAGCTGAAGATCAATGATACGGATTTTGTCACCTCAGATGAGACAATTTTAAGTGAGTGTGAATCTTTCTATAGAAACCTTTACTCATCCAAAATTAACACGCCTAATAATCACGATACACCTTTCTTTGGGCAAGATAACGATACAGTTTTAAGTATGGAGGAGCAGAACCTTTGTGAGGGGTTGTTAACAGAAAAGGAGTGCCTAGAAGCCTTAAAAGCTATGGAGTCAGAGAAAACCCCAGGAACTGATGGTCTACCAGCTGAATTCTATAAGGTTTTTTGGATAGATATAAAAATACCTCTTATCAAAGCTCTTAATTTTTCACATGAAACAGGACAACTTTCAATTATATTACTCAGAGAAGAGGCATCATTAAGCTCATTCCCAAAAAGGACGCGGAACCTCATTTTATTAAGAACTGGAGACCCTTAACGCTTCTAAACTGTGATTATAAAATAGCAACAAAATCTGTGGCTAATCGATTGAAAACTGTACTTCCTAGGCTTGTAAACAACGACCAGACTGGCTTTATAAAAGGAAGATTCATCGGTGAAAACATCAGACTAATTGACAGTGTTATTAGTTTTGCAAAGGAAAAGAACATTCCAGGTTTACTTTTGTTTTTAGACTTCGAAAAGGCCTTCGACACTTTAGAACGGTCTTTCATCAAGAAAACGCTTCAGTTTTTTGGCTTCGGCCCTTCTTTTTCAAAGTGGATAAATGTATTTTACAACAATACGGAAAGCTGTGTTTTAAACAACGGTTGGACTAGTAGCTTCTTTAACATCCAAAGAGGGGTTAGGCAAGGCTGCCCTCTCTCGCCTTACCTTTTTGTCCTTTCAGTTGAAGTTTTAGCCAAAACAATTCGGAAAAACATAAATATCAAAGGAATCGTTGTTAATGAAATGGAAATCAAGTTAAGCCAATACGCAGACGATACAACTCTAATTTTAGACGGATCAAGGGAATCTTTAGCTGCTTCTCTTGTGACACTGGACATGTTTGGGGTTTTTTCCGGTCTCAGACTCAATGGTAAAAAAACAGTTGCCCTTTGGATTGGAGCGAACATTGGGAAGGAGGTTACACTCTTTCCAGAAAGAAATTTTAAATGGCCGAACGATAAAGTAAAAAGCCCTGGGGGTGTGGTTTTCTGTGCATCCCGAAAAGACAGCAACCTTAAACTATGATGAAAAATTGGAAAAAGTCCGTAATATTTTGAGCTCCTGGAAATACCGTAGGCTAACTCTTCTAGGGAAAATCACAGTACTAAAGAGCCTAGTGGCTTCTCAATTGGTTTACATGTTTTCCTCAATGCATACGAACGAGAAGGTTATCAAAGAGGTTAACAAACTCTTTTATTCGTTTTTATGGAACTCAAAGGGGGATAAGATCAAACGTAACATAATAATAAACGACTATACAAATGGGGGGCTAAAAATGGTCGATATGGAAGCTTTCAATAAGTCGCTAAAGGTCGCGTGGATAAGCAAATACCTGGATTCAGAAAACCATGGGAAATGGAAAATTTTCTTTGACTTACAACTTAAAAGATATGGAGGCAACATAATACTCACTGGTAATCTCGACAGAAAAGACACCACAAAGTATATCAAAGTAACAGATACTTTCATTAGAGAGATTTTAGAAATTTGGTCAGAAGTTAACTTCGATGGACTTATAGCTTCCGATGCACAGTTTTCAACGCAAACTTTATGGTACAACTCGCTTATCAGGATTGACAATTCTCCTATCTTCTACAAAGAATTTTTTTTTTTTTTTTTTTTTTTTTTTAATAATAATGCTTTTATTGAACAGTACACTTAATACTTACAGTACAGTACATTACACTGCTCTCGGCATACAATACAAGATAAAATAATACTACACATAACACCTACAAACAATATCTACGTTAAATTACGGAGACGTACTAACACAATTAACCTTAAAAATTACGTAACCCTATATACTCATTAAACATAATAATAGTAGCCAACATAGCAGCAGTCTGACATAGTTATTAAATTACACAGCCCGACGTCAATGACCATTTCTTGTCAAATTGGCTTACAGTGTTATTCTTAAAGCATATATATTTTTCTATTTCGTATTTAATTTTTACTTTTATCTTAAATCCTGCTATATTTGGAAGTATTTGAGTCCTTCTGCAATCCCATAAATAGACTTTGGCAATTAATAACAAATAATTCAGTAAAGGGCATTTTGAAACTATAATACCTATCATTATATCTTGCAAGGTAAGGTGTACAAATTCTTTAGTCAGCTGATAATAAAGGATTTCAAATTCTTTCCAAAAATTTGAAGAGTGTGTACAGTGGAAGAACAGATGGTATAAGGTTTCTATTTCTAATTTACAGAAAGAGCATCTATCGTCTGTAACATAACCTATCTTATATAGTTTATAATTTGTATATAATATAGAGTTAAGGACTTTGTATTGGAAAGCTTTGACGTATGCTTCAAAAGCTATGGTATGAGGCAGAATAAAAACTTTTTTCAGTTGATCATCAGTCAAATTAAAGTCACGTTTTAGAACGTCTGAAATATATGGGCACTGCGCTTTAACACCTTTAATTAACATATAGTAATCTTTGGATTTCTTTTTCAGTACATCAAAAACATTTTTGTCAATCATCAATGAAAGAGAAGGCAAGGAATTACCTTTATTGTATCTTAAGTGAGATGGTACGGAATGTCTAAGTCCTATCCATATCAGAAAATTTATTTTGTTAATTCTACTTGAAATAAACTTAAAACTTAACTCTTCTACAAAGAATGGTTTTCTAAAGGAATATCCAAAATAAACCACTTGAGAAGGGCAGATAAAACTTACCTCACATTAAATGAATTTCAGAACAAATACAACATAAAAGTTAACCCTCTCATATATTATGGAGTAATATCGGCACTGAAATCTGCCTGGCGAAAGTGCAAGGACAGCTTGTTACAAATTAGCTCTAACCACGAAAGTTTCTCAACAAAAATATCCAAAACTCGGAAAGTAACTAAACTAGCATATAACAAACTCGTAAGTCAAAAAAGCGGCGCACCGACACATAGCCAGCAAAAATGGCTGAATGACTGTACGGATGAAAATGATGAGAATGTTAACTGGAAACAGGCCTACCAACTAGCCTTCAAATACTCTAAAAGTGTAAGACTAAGAGAGTTTCAATTTAAACTATTACACAGGCGACTACCAACAAATGATTTCTTAACTAAAATAGGAATAAAAGATAACTCAATGTGTTCCTTTTGCCGTGAAGAATCAGATAGTCTGTACCATCTTTTCTGGACATGTAAAAAGACATCCTCCTTTTGGGCAAACCTTGAGAGATGGATGCTGCACCATAAAATAACTGAGAGAAATTTTTCATTAAAAAGCGCGGTAGCGCTTGGTCTGAGACCGGATTCCTCAAAGTGTCACCACCAAATTAATTTCTTGCTTCTTTTAGCAAGACATTATATTTGGTTATGTAAATACAAAGAAACTAGACCTGAATTGGACGCCTTCTTGTGTCACCTTAAATTTAATTATGAACTAGAATCTAAAGCTGAAAACTCCTTAATGCGAAAATGGAACCTTCCTGATAATTGAACAAGTCTCTTTTCTCCTCGTTTTCGATTTACATATATACATACGCCTTGGTGGCACTAATTGTCATACCTTTCAGCTGCGGCCACATAAGTATTAGTATGTGAAAATAGTTATCATATTGTAATTAGTTAATTTATTGTCACACTTGTTAATTTTTCCTTTTTTCCTTTCCTTTTTATTTTATTGTAATTTTTGTTGTTGGTGTTCATTATAATAATAATAAAATATTTGTTGTTAAAAAAAAAAAAAAAAAAAAAGACATTATTTTACAAAATGTAGTTACGTTTTTGAACGGCCTACGCTGACATTTTTACACCTTCATATGTTTTATAAATAAAGGTGAGTTTATTTTATAAAATTAAAAAAAAAAAAAAATTATCTGACGAGATATTCCGGACGCCTAGCTACCTTGTCAGCACCCCTGAGGGACCTAACCAAGAAAGATACAGCGTACTCCTGGGGACCTGACCACGACCAAGCCTTCACCGAGGTCAAGAAAGCAGTCTCATCACTTGGCGTACTTAGGTACTTAGACCCGCATGCAGAAACCGTCATTGAAACTGACGTCTCGCTGAAAGGATTGGGCGCTGTACTACTACAAGACGTTTGTCTGCTTTGACTCTAAAGCCCTCACTGAGACCGAACATCGATACAGTAACTTCATCTACGGCAAGTCCTGCACTATCCACACCGCTCACAAGCCACTTGAGACGATCTTCAAGAAGAAACTAAGCAGCTGCCTTGCGAAATTACAGAGGTTTGTACTACGAGTTCTGAAGTACGACGTTACCGTGAAGTATGTAAAGGGAGCCAAAGTACCCATCGCCGATGCCTTCTCCAGAGTATCACCACAGCCAGCTTCACCCGAAGGAGAATTCCCACAGTTAGACGTCCACCAGATCACAAAGAATCTCCCAGCATCACCGATAAAGTTTCAACAGATTCGCAACGAGACAGCCAACGACCCAACGTTAAGCAAGCTCCGCGATGTGATACATGACTAGGGGGAAACTAGGGGGAAATGCCCTAAAGCACTCCACAACTACCGGAACTTCCGCGAGGAACTCACCATTGAGGACGGACTCATCCTGAAGCAAGAGCGGATAGTCATGCCTACCATGCTCAGGCATGACACTCTAAACACCATCCACCACGGACATCTTGGACAAGAGAAGTGCCTTCTACGAGCCAGATCAACGGTATTTTGGCCCGGCATCACCAAAGATGTCACCAACCTAGTCCAAAACTGTGCCACCTGCCAAGCACATCAAAGAAAACAACAAAAGCAGCAAATCCTACAGCCTGAACCACCCTGCTACCCATGGCAGATACTTAGCTCAGATCTGTTTGAGTTCAAAAGAAACCAATACCTCCTGGTATCTGACAAGTACAGCAAGTTTCCAATCGTTAGGAAGCTCACCAGCACTACTTCCCGTGCCATCATCAACCACCTGAAAAGCATCTTCGCTGAACATGGGATACCAGAACAGCTTCCCACAGACAACGGTCCTCAGTATGCATCACAGGAATTCCGCGACTTCACGCAGACCTATGGAGTAGAAAATGTCACCAGCTCCCCAATATATCTCCAGTCGAATGGCTCTGCAGAACGCATGGTTCAGACAGTAGAAAATATCCTCAGGAAATGTGATGAAGAAGGAGAAGACCCCTATCTTGGACTACTATCCTACCGTACGACACCGTACCAGTCAGCAGCAACTTGAAATCTCCAGCAGAACTGCTGAACAACCGTAAGTTCAGGACCACTACCAATGTCCAAACGTGTACGTGTCAGCGACGCTACCAGTAAGACAAAGGAAGAGCTGTAACAGCGACAAAAGCTACAAGCATTCTACTACAACAACACTGCTGGACCGACACTACAACCATTCCAACCAGGTCAACCAATCAACATCTATAACCACCACACTCAGAGATGGGAACGAGGAACAGTTATCAGACCTGCGAAGGAACCAAGATCCTTCATTATTAAGAACGATCGTACATGGTGTCTACCGTCGCACTCGATCACAGTTGAAACCCAGACCTGAGGTAAAGAACGACAGCATTAATGAACCACCACCAACTACTCCTGAGACAACAGCATCGCAAGATAACTCAGCTACCCCACCTAAGGACGGACAAGCCTACACAGCAAGATCTGGACGTACTTCAAAACCTCCAGACAGACTAGACATTTAAATGCTTGAACACTTGAACTATGTTGAACACTACCGTTGGAGATTAGTCATGAACTCTATCATAAGTTATGCATATCATTCTTTATATTATCGTTATAAATTGTTTTGTTTAAAAGAGGGGAGATGTAACAGTATCTAATCTTGTATGATTGTATGTAACGTAACGACTCTTCTATATCACGCGTGTTGATTACGTCACGTGTAATTTATTGCATGCAGTACTTTTACTCGAGCACATGCTTTGTAGTAATGGCTGAATAAACTACTTGAGTTGAACTACGAGTCTGTTTACACCTATGCCTTCCCCTGTTTAATAAATGAATATTAACAAACAGAAGCCCTTTTCAAAACAATAGGAACAATAGGCCGGCCCAAACTTGCCCGCTTTATACCAACTCACTTCAAAACAAAACACAACTGACACAGATATCCTTTACAGACATAGAGCAAAACAACATTCCTTGACCAGGACTCGAACCTGGGTTACTGCGGCCACAACACAGCTGTGTCTTAACCACTGCATGGACCATCAAAGCTGTGGCCGATATTATAGCTGAATAAAACTAATTAGAGGGTTCCGAAACATTTAAGGCCCGGTTCAAACGTCGAACTTCACATGTGCCGAACCTAATGCAAATGAGAAAAATCTATTGTTCTTGCTCATTTGCATTAGGTTCGGCACATGTGAAGTTCGACGTTTGAACCGGGCCTAAGTTTAGAAGCAATAACATTGCACAATATAAAAAACCGCTTCTCATTCGTATTTACCGCAACATTCTTATAGCCGCTACATCGCTAGACGCTATCCCGGGGGGTACTCCGTTATATAAACTATATAGGTATGTGCGGCCCTAAAGGGTATGGTTTTCAAGCCGTTTTGGTCTGAAATAGGGCATAGATTTTGACCATTTTGGTCTGAAATAGGGTATGGTTTGCGCACTCTGGTCTGGAATTGGGTATGGTTTTTTAGAAGAAGCTACTTTTTTCATCCCTTGAGAAATGCGGTTTGATTAACATCTGAAATAGGGTGTCGATTTAACGGTCTGCTCTGAAATAGTGTATCGAATTTTAGGTCAGGGTTTTAAGAAGCGTGCCGCACACCTCCATCCAAATTTTCGGGGAGTACCCCCCCCCCCCACCCCGGGGGACTCTATGTCGATTTTCAGTTTCGCGGCCATCACTCACTTTAAGTTTATTTAAATTTACCGGAAGCTTCAAAGTTCAAACAAAGCAGCCAATTACAGGTGCGTGCTAAAACAATAAACCCGCACTTTGTTTAAGTTCAAAGGAAGGTGGTGGTGGCGGTGGTGGTGGTGATGGTGGCGGTGGTGGTGAAAACAATAGAATTGTGGCGGTGGCGATGGCAGTGGTGGTGGTGGTGGTGAAAACAATAGAATGGTGGTGGTGGTGGCGGTAGCGGTTTCGGTGGCGGTCGCGGTGGCGGTGGCGGTGGGGATGGTGGTGGTGGTGGTGGTGGTGGTGGTGGTGAAAAATCCTGTACCCCTCCTGTACCCCTATCATTTGATCACAACAGTAACACGGTTATCTAGTTACTTTTTAATATATGATCAAGGATTTGCGAAAACAGCCTCGAATAACAAATTTCTATATACCAGTTCACGAAATCCTTACAACTCCCGTCCGAGTTCTCCAGTTTATTGGTGTGGAGAAAGTTATTGACCAGTTAAATTAAGACATTATTCAAATGGTAAAACAAAGTGGATTTACGAACACGAAGATGAACCAAACGTAAAATCGTTTTTTAGTGGAAACTTTGCTTCCGAAAAAAGCCAACAAAGCTTTAGGACTGTAATATGTTTAAAGTTAAACATATTAACATTTTGTTCTTGATTTCCTTATCATTTGTGTAGTACATAGAATTGAGTTGTTCTAAATAAAACAGCTTTTGTTGACATAATAATTTGATGAAACCTTAATGCATTTTGTAATTATTAAATTTATTTGAACTTAAACAAGGTGTGGGTTTATTGTTTTGGCACGCACAGGTAATTGGCTGCTTTGTTTATTTTTCCGAGGTGCTAATTTTCCATGCAAATTTAGAGTTCAGTGTTCGCATAATTAAATGTTTGAACTTTGAAGCCATCGGTAAAGTTATAAAAACTTAAAGTGGGTGATGGCTGCGAAACTGAAAATCGACATAGAGTCTAGCGATGTAGCAGGTATAAGAATGTTGCGGTAAATACGAATGAGAAGCGGTTTTTTAATACTGTGCAATGTTATTGCTTCTAAACTTAAATGCTTCGGAACCCTCTAATTAGTTTTATTCAGCTATAATATCGGCCACAGCTTTGATGGTCTGGTGGTTAAGACACTGCGTTGTGCCCGCAGTAACCCAGGTTCGAGTCCTGGTCAAGGAATGTTGTTTTTCTCTATGTCTGTAAAAGATATCTGTGTCCGTTGTGTTTTGTTTTGAAGTGAGTTGGTATAAAGCGGCCGGCAAGTTTGGGCCGGCCTATTGTTCCTATTGTTTTGAAAAGGGCTTCCGTTTATTAACCCTTTAACTGCCAATCGTACATATTCGTACGAAAATCACTTGTAGTGATTTAAAAATCTGCAGCTTTCACATATCTACACAAATGATAGTAATGATCCCTTGTTAGAGCAAAGCGATAAGTTTCATAGCATCAACAACCAACTACTTGACTACAACTATGGATTTCCGCTGCATATGGTTGTTCATTCGGCAGCAAATCCAGAAATGCCCGTTTGCTACTTCTATAGGAAAACAACAAAAAACGCACATCTTTGCATCAATTTCTTTTAATGAAAAAGTAACTCTTAATCCAAAAGTGTATATTTGCAGCTAACTTCGAGCCTATTCCTCTGCATCCACTTAGAAAAATTCCCATCAATATTTCAACAGACCGAGTAATTTCCATTCAATCAGAGCTATTCTTGCAAACTTATAATATCCTTATGCACGACCGAAAGGAATTCTGGGTAATACAACCATACCGGCGGCATGCAAGTCTACCTACCTCTGTTTGATATATTTTTGATTTATTTTTTTAAGTGTCGAGCCACCCAGACCAACTGGCAAAATATTGCACCGATTGCATTCTTTAGAAGTCAAAAGTCGTCCAAATTGCCTTGGTAGGTCTCGAAATCCAACCACAGAAGGGCCAGAGAGACAACTTCACTCATGGACCACCATGTTTTGCTACAGATACTTTTGGCGTTCCAGTCATAGTCAAATCATCTCTCACCTCTGGTTTCTTTCAGACGTTTGCCTCTGCCCACCATTCCAGCTTAATGATGCCAGCCAGGGAGTTTCTGCAGTGAAAAATGACTCGAAAAAGCACTTATAAACCAAATTCGTATCAGATCCGAGTCCGCGTGATCGCTAATCGAGCGAGCAACGGCTGAATACTGACGTCACAATGAAAATTCGAGCCCACGTTGATTTGAAACAGCGTGTATTTTTATGTGAGCTATTTATATGCAGTAACGAAATTCTACAGATTGCCTAGCCCCACAAAACTGCTTTGGGAACCCAAATAAATTTAGCAGTTAAAGGGTTAATATTCAATTATTAAACAGGGGAAGGCAGGGGAAGGCAGAATAACACAAAAGGAATAGGTAATGACGTCATGAAGAGGGATTCCGTTTATTAATATGCAGGAAGGCAGTTTATTACATATGCAGGAAGGCATATTGTGACGTCATTGACTAGGCACTTGCTAGGCACTTGCTTGGCCGTAACGGGGCTTAAATCTGACCCTAGACTACTACTTTGATGGGTTATAAAATTGCCTACATTGGAACCCCCTGTTGGGGATTACAAAAACACATCATGTAACCTGTACTCAAATGTACTATTTCACTTTATTGAGATCAGTATATGATGGGGGAAATGAAGTCATCATTGCAAATTAGTGTATGTAGGAATAAATTCATAACCAGAAGATGATGGCATATTGACATTAGTTGTATATGCAGGATATGGATTGGAAACATATGTTTCAAGTAAACTTCCCAAGGGAACACATAGGGCTTCTGATATTAACCTGTATGCATAGGGGTTTGCTAGGGGAACACTCATAGGGCGTGTCGGCTGAGGCATAGGTGATGGATAAAGGTAGCCCACTTCGGCCTTGTGGACAATATGATGTATATTGAACTTCACTTCAGCACGTTGACGGGCGAGCAACTTTCGCATTGTGCAGGCCATGGATTGCATAAATAGATCTAAGTCATCTTGTTTCTCTTGGATCTTGACTGGAGTACTTGACTTATTCTTCAAGTACTCACTAAAGGTCCTGTCAACCTTATCATGAAAGCGTTTTGCACCATCTTTTTTTTCCCTTTGCCACCATTACATACGCTTCCAGAAGAGGCAATCATTGTAGATCCCTCGTCCCTTGGTGATGGTGATTCTGTCTCCTTCTCCACATCCTCCTCCATTGTGTCGTCAATGCCACCCAACTGATCTTCTTTATCGGCCGCCTGAGACTCTACACATTCGTCGTTGGAATATTGCAAATTGGACGTGGTGCTACAATGAGAAATGAGGTTGATTATTTTTCATACATTTCCTAGAACAGATCAAATATAAACCGTAACTAAGCATTGCAAAAGTACATTATACTCACGGTCGATCAGCTAGAAAGGGTATTAGGAAAGCCAGCATCTTAGCATACTTGTACTCCTTGACGTTTTCGGCTCCATCACCGCTTTTGGGGTTTAAGTTTGCGACGATATTTAGACAAACTATCCTATACATTTTTCCAGTGACTGTCGGCCTCTTTCTCCGAAAAAGGAAGTAAACAAAATTAATGTATGCTTTCCTTTGCAGATTTCTGTCGACAGGTGATTCATACAACACCATAGGCTTCAGCTATCGTATCGGGATGGCCACAACATCAACAATCGTTCACGAAGTTAGTGAGGCAATTTGGAGACATCGCCTCAGTAATGGTCCCAAATAGTCAACGGATACAAAGAGCACTGGCACTTTCCTCACTTTATAGGGGCCATGATGAAAAACATGTACTAATCCAAGCCCCTCCAAACTCTGGTTCGAAATATTTCAATTACAAGAAAACGTTCTCGATTGTTTTACTGTTCCTGGTGGATCATGCATATTGTTTCACTGTCGTCGACATAGGCTCATATGTCTCGAATAGCGACGGCGGTATTTTTAGCAAGAGTGCACTGTGCCAAACGTTGCAGAGTGTACACTTGATGTTCCAGACGACCAACCACTGCTGAACGCTGAGCACCTGGTGCACATTCCACCTGTGATTGTTGCAGATGAGGCATTCCGACTTATGCGAAATCTCATGCGTCCATTTCCTGGAAAACGTTTAGAAAAGGATAAACGGATATTTAATTACAGGCTGTCAAGAGCACGGAGGATATCCGAGAATGCTTTTGGAATACTGGCCAATCAATGGAGAATATATCACCGGAAAGTACCACTGCCGCCAGAAAACGTTGAATCAGTTGTCAAAGCTACCTTTGTTCTACACAACATGCTACAAAGGCGAGATGACACAGGTGTCAGTGGTACGCAGGATGTCGACCTGGAATTACCAGATGAGGATATTCATGACGGTATTTTGAGACCATTTAGACGAGAAGGGTATCGCCCCCAAACGGAAGCTATGCATATCAGAAAATCATTGAAAGATTACTTTGCGTCACCTCCAGGAGAAGTCACCAGGCAAAGAGATGCCTGCTTTGGACAAGGAAATTTAAGCGCGACCACGACCACGACCACGAACGCGACCATTGCTACTTTCCATTGCTACTTACTACTTTCCGCGCGACTTTCCGCTGGAAAGTTGGTACAAACCACGGCACCGTTCACACAGAACGCGGTAATTCGGGCTGTGACAGTCGCATGCAATGTGTGCTGCCATGCACCATTTCATGAAAATGGTAGCAAACGCCTCATTTTTCTTTTTCTTTGCGTCTTTAAAATCACGACGGCCTTTGTCGTATAAATTGGGCGTTTTTCAACTTCCACAATTAGCAGTTCAGTATAGTCCGACATGTTGTCAACCAATGCGCTACACGCGTACCGCGTGTAACCTGGGCCAAGTTACACGAAAGTAGCAGATCCTTTATTTGAAGCACGATCAGTAATTAACAAAAACAAAAGAACTGATTGGTTGACAAGAAATAGTTCGTGCGACCATCGCATAAAAATTCGCTCTTGAGGCAATCTCTGAGACTTTCCGCATGAACCAATTTCTAGCCGCGTTCGTGGTCGCCTTTGGCATAAACGGATTCATACAAATTCTTGCTTATATGCAATCCAATGCGAACGCCGCGTTCGTGGTCGTGCTCTGTATAAACAGGCCATAAACAGGCCTTCACTGTGTTTTTCAAACCGACATTTCATTTGGATAGCACAAGTACACCAATGTCTAAAAGCTTACTTATTGTTTACAATCATTTACCAAAAACAGACATAAAGAACAAACATGTACCAGCTTCAGTCTTCTTTACTCACTCTGCTATATAGAGTGTATATTATTAATAAACGGCTTTATGATTTAAAGAGGCAGAATAATGTATAACTGAAGCCGTAAACAGAAACAACATTATCTCGCAAGACAACAATATTGCTGGGGAAGTCGTAACTTATAGTTTTAATAATTGTCAGTATTTTTTCATATTTTCTAGAGATGAAAGGTAAAGACTTTACAAGAGTTCTTCTTGGTGTTACATCTTTTGCAGTATTGGTTCCAAATATATTTTGTCGTCATTTTAAACCGAATACACAATTCTGCTGTGAAAACGTTTCCAACTCAAGTGGCTTCAACTGCTGGAATAAAACATTAAAGGACAATAACATACAAAATACATGGCCATTCGCCAACTGTTCAGAAAATGAGACTGAAAAAGTATGCTTCAATGTAACAGAGATACGGTCCTGTCGAGATAATTCTAGTTCAAGCGTCGTGGAGCCGGGAAAAAAAGAAATTCACATTGGAGCATTTGTTCCTTTCTTGAGAGATGACAGATACGGACATTTTACAGCGATGAAAATGGCCATCGATATGATAAACCATAGAACTGATATTTTGGATAATTACACCCTGGTTTTGGACTCTGAAGATACGGTTTGGGTAAGTCAGTATATGGCATTATATTAATTTATTCGAATTCAGATTTTAATGGCATTTCAATAGGTCGGTTTTGAATATAAAGTATGTCAACTCTATACATTTTCCTGATAACAATTCAGTTAAAGAGGAAAATAAACTTCGCCTTGAGACGCTTTTGTTGATACCAAAACGTTTTTCGGAAACGTTACATTCTTGCAAATTTGTATCTTAAAAAAGAAGCTACTTACTGAATCCTGTTATGAGCTGTTCCTTTCTTTGTTCTGTATGCATGAAATTGATTTTTCCTTAAAACTCAAAGTAATTTATTATTTTGCTACCACTCCACGGTTAATAAGAATCAGTTGCGTTTCCTATTGGGTACCACAATATTAGAATACAAAAAGCAATCGAATATTACTGTTTTCTTCGTTTCTTCTTCAGATACATAATTTACTTACATTTTGGTTTATTTAAAATACAATGGCTATTCTGCACATGAATTCCGTGAAAAAGTGGACATTTTTACTTGACAAGGAGAGCGAAGAGCAAACTTCTAAAACTCTCTCTTAACACATTAACATCTTGTGAATCTGTGATATCAAGCCATAACTTTGTGCCACCTAGAAAACGTACTGTGGAAGGTTCATTTTCAGGCACAAAAGCAACGAAATTTCGAAGTTTGGTTCGTCCCTTTGACTGTGTGATATATGGCTAAACTGATTTTACGAAACACAACTAAACAAGTGACTTGAAGATTAAGTCCACGATTGCCCGGATTTGCGAATTAGCATAATATTTTTCGTTAGGTGAAATCATACTAATACGCTGCGCGGGAAGCATGCTGTATCAATTAAGGTGACAACTTTAAAATTACTTGTTATCTGCGTTTATCTGAAAAATAACATAGCGAGACCCATTTACTCGGTCTCCTCCTCCAAAAATATAATTAATATAACAAATATAATTTCTGTCAGATAGATAATGGAAAGAAAGGAATAGTCTTGTAATATATTTAGCTATAGTTTCACTTATTTTAACTAATATATTAATGGCATTTTAGGGATCTGGTTAAAAGCTGAAAGAAAAAATATTCCATCATTACCATAAGATTGTTTTTTAGATTTTACTTAGCTTGGGGTGGCGCCCCGCATAGGTCACGTGTCCCGTTCTCGCTATTCCCCATTGGTCTCTTTCATGCTAGTATTTTGTCTCCTTCATGCTACTATTGTCTTGTTTTTATTATTATTTTATTTGTTATTATTGGACCAATAAATATGTTAAAATAAAAAAAATAAAATAAAATAATTACCATATGTCTTGGGCAAAAACCACATAGCATGAATGTGGCATATATTATTTTTCGGGTTTTAATTAATTTTGTTCGATTTTCATTATAAGGAAAAAATTCTCACAATGAAAGACGACAGATGAGAGTCGAATTTAAGAGAATTAACCATTTCATGCATTTTCATGAAGGGGTAGCTAGCTCGAACACCTTGCTTTCATTTTTTATGCTTGACAGTGGGGAAAATTATTCCCAAAAGTTATTAATTCTTCGTGTAAAATAAACCCTATTTATTTGTTTTAGGCCAGTGGCGCTTTCGCTATTAAAGCATTCTTTACACTATTGAACAAGGAACAAAAACCTGTAATTTTGCTTGGACCTTCCAATAGAGCTGCCTTGGAACCCATAGCAGAGGCGGCTAGTCTGTGGAAACTGGTCCAGGTATGGATTTTTTAATGTTATCACTAAAATAATTTGTCTATTTGCAACCAAATGGCTTCATTGTTATGTTGATAGAAAGTCACCTTTATTTTAATATGAATCAAATAAATCAGTGTGGCCCTTTCAGAAGCTAAAGCATCTGCTAATAACAGGAGACCTGTTACCAAATAATTGATAGTTTCCTTGTTCTAGAACATGATGCAGACGTGGGTTTTTTATAACATGATTCGCCCGCTATGATTCACTTATCATGGTCCGCCCAAGTTAGTTTAGCAAAAAACATTGGTTTTAGCAGCAACATGCACAACATTTTTAAAGTTCTGTTTTATTTCACCCAGGTTTCATATGCATCAGGCTCGCCGAAATTCGAAAACATGTTGTCCTACCCCAACACATACCGCGCTGCTCCGTTTTCAACTTCATTCAGCAAAGCCAAGGCTGCCATCATTAAATACTATGGCTGGGAAAGAGTGGCTATACTGCATCAATACGATCCGGAATTATTTTCCCCGGTATTGTACTATTCTTGCACATATCTTCCGTTGGTGTCACACAGTTTACTAACTGTACTTTGACCCTCTCACTACCTGAGTCATAACTTGAGTCGTTTCAGTCTGTGGATGAAATCCTACAGTGTCACCGTTCCAACCAACGTTCTTCAGCATCACTTTCCTTTGGTACTTCTCATTATTCAGCCTTTTAAAAATTAAGGATTTTTCTAGAATTTTGATGTGGTCGCTAATAGAAATAAAGAGTAAGGAATCCGTTTTATCTCCTTAGTCCAGAACTTGATAATCCTTTTCTCGGGAAATTTGACGCTGTCAAATTGTCCAAGGTGAATGCAGAATTTAAGTCATTGTTTTCTTAAGGCTTCTTAAATATTCCAGTGTTCATGGAACTACCACTATAACTGCTGTGCGATGATCAAACTCATTGATAATCCATTCAAGAAAATGATAACTACACTGTGATTGGGTATGCAAAATACTTGATTTGATAAGCGTAGAAAAATTTCGTTCCTTCCTTTTCCTAATAGTTAACTACTATTATCAGAAGATTGAAATTTATTTGTCCGTCAACTTGTTCTCTGATGTTGTTGCTATTCGCTAGATTTTATATCTTTTTGCAGACGGTGGATAAGCTGAAAATCGAACTGGAGAAGAACAACATTAGCGTTATTGCAATTGAAGGTTTTGAAGAGCGCGGCGATGTCAGTTTTCAAATGAAAAAACTTAAGGTAATTAGGTTACCTTATGTTGAAAGGTTTTCTACTAATCAGTGTGTTCGTTTGACCCTTTTCTGACTCCCTTCTGAAATCAATAAACTTGTTGATGCTTTCCCATCTTTTATCTACGTAAAATAGTTGTATATTGTTTACTTACGATAACATTAGTATTTTTTTCTGTTTCAATTAGTCGTTGGATGCTACAATTATAATTGGTGAGTTCAGCTACATTGGAGCTAGAAAAGTTTTCTGTGAGGTTAGTAGCGGTTAGTTGGAGACGATGACAACGTACCCTTCTTTAACGACAGTCGACTGCTGAAATCCTTTGGAGGTTGTGGGATATTTCGTATCCCTTCAGATTTACCTTTTTACCCTAATCTGCACTTTAAATTAACATTTATCATTGAATACAATGGATAGATCGTTCCTTCCCTCGTTAACTTTACCAGTTTACAGAGTTACTCAATACGTAGTGACAATAACGCTTACCTTTTAAGGTGGCTGAACACAGTTTCACTGTACCTATGCGTCATTCATTGTCATTTTAAAACTACTAAAGTCTGAGCGCCCAAAATTGTTGAGGCATACGATTAAGCAACAAGCTATATATTTTGATATTTTTGTTGAGCTTTTAGGGTGTTGCCATGGCACCACGGTGGATTGTAAATCAGCCTGCAATATTTGGTTTCGTTTATTTTCAGAAAATCTAGCCGTTAGATTTTGTCCATCATTTGTCTCCAGTAAACTCACAAAAATATTCGCATGTTAACACTGGTCTCATGTAATTTTAACATAGGGATCTTCCGTAATTTGTGATTTAATATGTTTGCGTTTTGTAAAAATCTCCTCTGTTAGATTTCAAATTTCGGCATATTCGGAACTATTATTGTGCCAAATTTCGTGAAATTCTAACGAGTGGTTCCGTAGAAATCAGCACATTTCCGAGGATAGTCGCTAAAATATCCAGTCACAATTTTTTGGTAAACTGCGCATGCGTTGTATTTCTTCAATGGTTCTATAAATTATCTATTGATTTAACAAACATTTTTACGAACAACAAATTGTTTTATTTTAAGACGAAAAACAACACTTTCGCAAGCAAAACAAAATGATCGCTGATCATGAATAGGCGCCACGTTTGTTTTTCTCAGGGTTTTTCTCCTGGTTTTTCTCAAAACTCTGCACGTGCTGACTCACGTAAGCAGCTGAAATTGAAGAGCGCGTGCAAACTGTGTTCAGCCACCTTAACATGACCCAATGCACCAGCTAGTACGTTAAATAAGACCCAGTGTTTCAGTTTTAACTATTATAGGTTCAGTCAATTCTGATGTTTGACATTTTACACTTACATTTATGGTATTTAAATATTATAGGCGTTTAAAAAGAAGATGTTTGGGTCGCATTATGCCTGGATAATCTTCGGTGCCGAATTAAGTCCCAAGAGGATTTTCGCTGATTACCCTTGGCTTAAAGGTTTCATCGAGTGTTCAAGTGACGAGCTAAAAGTAGCAGCGGATCGGTATATTTCTACTGACAAGCTGGACATTCGTCAGGACAATAATGAAACCATTTCTGGCATGGTAGGTTTTATGCGCAATGAAATACAAATCCTTTCTTTTTCTTTAACGTTCTTTGTTTCAGCATTTTCTGACGAGTATACGATACAATTTCTTCTTTAAAATCAAATGAAGAATGATCCTCGCAGTTGTGAACGCAATTTAAGCAATTGCGAAAAGAAACCTGAAAAAAATTCAGGACTTCAACGGGGTTCGAACCCGCGACCTCGCGATACCGGTGCGATGCTCTACCAACTGAGCTATGAAGCCCCTGACGTTGGGAGCATGTCAATGGTAGGTTCATATGTTCCCGTGAAAGGAATGAGTGTGAAATGATATATATGAAATAAATCATATATGAACTGCGGAAATTAAATCAAATGAAGAATGATCCTCGCAGTTGTGAACGCGGTGATCATTTCACACTCATTCCTTTCACGGGAACATATGAACCTACAATTGACCTGCTCCCAACGTCAGGGGCTTCATAGCTCAGTTGGCAGAGCATCGCACCGGTATCGCGAGGTCACGGGTTCGAACCCCGTTGAAGTCCTGAATTTTTTTCAGGCTTCTTTTCGCAATTGCTTAAATTGCGTTCACAACTGCGAGGATCATTCTTCATTTGATTTCATTTCCGCGGTTCATATATGATTTATTTCATATATATCATTTCACAATTTCTTCTTTGTAATAAGTTTCGATTTCCCTACAACTTCTCTAGATTAAAGAATCGTAATCTAAGATATCACAGTCAATCTGTATGCATACAGGACTAGTTTAACTATTTTTTTTGCCCTTTTTCTCTTTATTTCTTAATTATTTATTTATGTAAACTTGTTAATCTTTAGAGAATAAATAAATACTACAGAAATACAAAGACCGTACCCTATTTAGCACACATTAAAGTGCCAACAAAATGAGAATAAAAACAGACTAAATAATTGATTCCTGACTCAGTGGTATATTTTTCGTGTTTCTGCAGACTTCTACAAGCTTCTGGGGGAAGATGCGCCAATTAAACAGGCACAAGTATCTAAGAAAAAACTCCGCGTACGCCTTTGATTCAGCATGGGTGATCGCCTTGGCACTAAATTCCTCTTTTACTGACGGAATGAAATATGAGCGTCTTCTAAACCGGGGATTCAAGGAGGTCTTCGCAATCAGAAAAGGGATTCAAAACCTAAAATTTCCAGGATTAACTGTAAGTGCAACGATGGTCAATTGATAATTCTTATGAAACATTGATTTGTGCGCGCAAACATTGATAATGGTTTTCTGTTATTTACTGTAAGAGACAAGCGAAGACAAGAGAGAAACCTTTTCTTTCTGCGAATTTCGACGCTGTTAGGCAATGCTGCCTTCTTCTGGATACAATTTTTAACAGTTTTGTATCCTGAAGAAGGTAGTATTGCCGAAGCGTCGACGATTTAATTATGAACCGCGTCGAGGTTCATATATTTTACTTTTTATCACTTTAAACCTTTTATTTCCACAGGGACCTGTCCGCTTTGATAAAAACAAAGAACGAGTGGGAACAGTTGTCATTAAACAAAATAGAGGAGGTGGGTTCACGATATGAGTTTTACCTAATAATCTACTTTTTGCTTATTTGTTTTTGTTTGGTTGGTTGGTATTTTTTTCAACTCCCAAACTGGTTTAATAGTCAATCACCAAGATTTTACAAGGGTTCCGATGAAGCCCCCTTATCCCTTAACTTAAACATACCTTTCCACATTGCTTATAATATAACATAGCATAATAGTTTATTTAAGAATCATAAGGTCATCCCTATATAAAAACAAATTCCTCAACTAAAAGTCTCAACAATTTACAAACATGAGACAAAAAAAATATTAATGAATCTTCCGTCAATTCTCCTTACGGGCACCTAATACAGATACTCCTATATTAAGCAGAAAGTTCATGGACTCCAAAGCGATAAAAATTTAATATAACTCTACATTATTCTCTTAAATGGGCAACGGTTTACAAACACTCTTGCTCTATTTTTCGAGTTCGCATTAAAGAGGCTCACTTTAGTTAATCGCATGAAATTTAAAAAATAGATTCCAGTTATTATTCCTTTGAAAAGAGATGTAATTTTGTAATGCATTGTCGTAATTTCTTTATTAACTCTTTTTATGTTTCAGGGGATGAAACCGTGATTGGTCAACATTTTACCTTCTCTGACGAACTCCAAATATTTGAATCTCAACGAAATAAAATATGGGAAAGTAAAAATTGTTAACGCGATATTTCTATGTAGTTTTACAGTGCAACTACCTCAACCGGGGCCACCCGAGGACTTTCAGCCAATCAGAGACCGATCCTTAAACAAAGAATTGGGCATGCGGACCTCACGGGAAACTGTATCATTTTTTGATTGGTTAATTTCACAGTGGAATCCCGATTTTTTAAACCTCCAAGGGAAACTGAAATTGGTTCGAAAAATCGAAGGTGGTATCGACTGAAATCAAATCCAAGGGAAACGAATTTTGGTTCGAAAAATCGGGATTCCACTGTACTTCTACAACAAAAAATTATTTTAGATCTGGATCTAAAAAATTCAGTTGCAAAACAAAAAGAGAAACAAGTATCCCGTTATCGGAAGCGCTTGCGTATCGGAAAAAATTATCCTGGTAAGCGGCTGGGATGTTTTTATGTCAACAAGACAAGTGTTCAGATTTGGGTTTTTGGCTATACGGGGATTTTTCAACATGTCGTTACTGTATGAAATTCGTAAACTTCTCGTTCGAAATAAAAAGCGTTTTATTTCCATTTCCGTAGAAATAGTTTTATAGCAATCGAAGAGGAAAAATAGCAGGGTCAATCGCAGAAAAGCCGTACAATGTTGCGTGACGACTTCATTTCCCGAATGAATTTCTCTAAACTACATGTTGAGGGTTCCAATTTTTCAGTAAAACACTTCGTTGTCGACGAAAGGATCTTTTTTTTTATTTTTGGTTTACAAAGTTTTTCAATTTCAATGCGTTCAACTGCATTTGACGTGAGAACGGTGCGCCCTCTGTGACCTTTTGGAGCATGAAAACACGAGTTGGTCAAATCGTAGTCGCGTAAGACATTTTGAACAAAATGACGGCTGGTTCCAAGTTCTTGAGCAATCTGGCGCTGAGATGCCCCATTGTGATGCAGATCCAAGACCCTTTCGCGAATAAAGTGAGGCAAATTTCTCCCGTTGTCGAAAAGTCCACCAGCCCGATTGATTCTGAGCTGAACAGACATAATTTTGACTTCTGTTTTCGGGAACGGAACATTAACGGGTGAAAATTGAACAAACGGTCATGAATTTGGTTATATGAAAGCAAATTTCTTTCGAAAAATGATACAGTTTCCCACGAGGTCCGCATGCCCAATTCTTTGTTTAAGGATCGGTCTCTGATTGGCTGAAAGTCCTCGGGTGGCCCCGGTTGAGGTAGTTGCACTGTAACACTGAAAGTTTCAGTTAACAGACCTTTTCTTCAGATAAGAAGGTTGGTGGTTTGAGTCCTAGTCTTTGTGGATCGTCATCTTGTTTCCTTAGGAAAGACACTGTCCACATTGTCTCTATTCACCCAGGTGTATAAATGGTCGTAAACAGGTACCGTCGACAAAAGTTGGGTAACCCTGCTATGGACTAGAATAATATTCCCATCCAGGAGGAGGAGCAACACTCCTAATTGCTAGTGTGCGACTTTAACTTTTATCTTTGTTGTCTTTTTTAGACAATCGTCTACCAAGGGATCATAGCATCAGAAAACTTGAGTTTAAGACGAGTCCTTTACCTCTTATCGTAATCACGTGGTTTATGGCAGGGCTCGGAATCATCTGTTCATCGAGTTTCTTGCACTTTAACATCAGCAATGGGAAGAACAGGTGAAAAAAATATCATGACATTTATACTGGAAAGAAAGAGATTCGTTTATTCTATTTATATTTATTAATTTAGCTTGTTATTTCGTCAAGCAAAATAGGAAGTAAGCTGTGTTGCATTTTGTAGAGTGACGTTGATCATGTAAAGTGCCAGTACGATGGCATCTTTTTTCTCAATATGTTAGTCAAGTATACCCAGATAACATTTTCTTCATTTCACGCTTAATGTGATCGTTCGGTGAAAAACCATGCGGGCGACTGCAGTCAGTAATTGGGCGGGATATTCCTGAACCCTTTTTGGGTACACGGCCGATAGGGTGAACACAACGGGGTTTAGTGTGAACCATAGAGATGCAGCCTAAGGCTAGTTCCTTTGAGAATAAATGATACAATTCCGGTTTAAAGTCGGGGCACGTAGCACCAGAATAATTGTCAGTTTCGTAGTCGTCGATGCAAGATGGGTCAGATTCGTGAATGAGCTTAAAACCATAACGTAAACCATCGAGAATAAAGGCTCTATCCGGGTCGTTAGCTAGTTCGGTGTCCCAAGCGTGGAAACGTAAGGGACAATCCTCAAGCGAGGGAATGCTATAGTCAATGGGGATAGAATGATCAATGGGTGTTGGTAGCAGATTGACCTCAAGCGAGGCCTGTTTCAAATAATCGGTTCATTCTTTGCTTGCTTCAATGCTAGCGGCGCCTGAACAACTCTTGCCCTTTTGTTGAGTTGAAGAACAATGAATACAAACGTGCTTGTAGCGACATGACTGAGGATTGGGGCAACCGTTTGGAGAAAAATTCCAGCGAAAACAGAGCTCCTGCGCGGTTGACCCACGGCTGTCCCCGCGACTGTCGTTGGTTCGGGAAGGGCGCTGTGCCACGGCCGCGTCAAAATACTGGGCACTCAGGTCATCTAAATTTGATCCCAAGCTGTAATTATCCCGTGCCTTTGTGGCACGATAGTCCTGGTCAAAGGCAAGGATGGTCTTAGTTTGGAAACGTGTCCCGTTGATTGCCAAAAACTTCAAATAGGTCAGATAATCAGCGGCCTCGCGAGGGCTCTTTGTGAGAAGAGACTCGAGGATTTTAACGTTCGCGAGCATGAATTGCGCGTAGGACAGTCGCAAGGGTTTTAGCTGTTTACTATCAGGGCCATAAATATAGTCAGAAGGCAACAAAGGCTTACCTTCCGGAGTAGTGTTTGCATCGGGGGTCGCTGGGGAAGTAGTGGCAGCTGGGGTAGTAGCAGAAGAAGTAGTAGCAGTGTTGGCCGTCTGGAAATCCTGAGACGGAATAGGGGGGGGGGGGGGGGGAGAACTCCGCTTCTAGTTTTGAAAGTTCCTCCCCCAAATTTATTCCCGGGAGAAGATCACTCTTCTTTGGAGTAACAGTAGGCTCGATTACCAGCCGTTTTGTGCGCTCGCGTTCCTTCGCGCTCCTCTTGGGGATCCTCGCCTTCTTGCCGAAGGCGGGAAATCACGCGGCGAAGGAGGATTTTGTGGTCTACAACAAAGCCCATGTCAGCCAAAACCTGCTCCGTTATGACGGCCAAGAACGACTTAGATAGGATCTGGTTCTGAGCCAGGACGTCCATAACATCTTCAGGAATGTTGTTTGAACGACAAAATTTAGAGAGCCAAGTACTCTCAGGGGTGGATTGCTTGTTCACTTTCTTGGAGCTTTTCCCTTTAGGAGGCATAGTAGAAAATGCGAAAGCGAAACAATACTGAAAATACGCAAACAAAAAGGCTAAATGTTACAGGGCTAAGATTTGCTGAGTTATGATACATATGATACACTGTACGATAACTTAGACCTAAGGGAAATACGTGTCACGCACAGATAATGACTAATCATCACTTGCTACGAATTATACTACCATTGGGTAGAATCCAATACTGTACATTTCAGTATTTTCAGTATAAGTTTCACTTTTTATTCCTCACTTCTTTGTTTTATTGAGGAAGAAAGATTTAAGACATAATCCTTAAATGTCCTCTCCACGTCAGTTTGATCGCCGAACTTCACAGAGTTTGCCAAGCAAGGTACAATGATTCAGAAATAAATCCTGGCATTGTGCAAACACTCTCGAAAGGAAACTGTGAGCGCGGGAACGTTTAAATGTACGATAAAAGCACTCCCAGGATGAGGCCGTTTTGTTTTAATTAACCGTTTAAATTAAGTAATAAACCAAGCTTTAATTCACACTTCACTATTAATGCCTTAGGGAGCGCTTGAGCTCTATATTGTAGTAACAAGGTTAACATCGATATTGAACACTACACTGGTAGTATCCGGTCTGTAATTTCGTTAACCATGTAGAGTAAGCAAAGTGTGTACCCACATTTTTGTTTACTCTGTTCAGGATTATCAAGATGTCATCGCCCAAGCTTAATAACATTATTATTATGGGATGTATCCTGTGTTACGCCTCCGTTGTACTGTTTGGACT